>CM027082.1:6662259-7262259 GCA_015343265.1 Pao palembangensis
TCCTGATGACATCACCGAGAGGAAACATGTATAAGTTAAAAAGAACTGGACTTAAATTGATCCTTGAGGTATCCCACACTGGATTTCACGGGTTTTTGAAGAGCAGGTATCCATACTTACAAAAAATTTGCGATCTTTGAGATAGGAGGAGAACCAGTTAATAACAGATCCAGAGAAGCCCACCAGGTTTCTGAGTCTGTTTAAAAGAATGTGGTCGTCCACAGTATCAAAGGCAGCACTCAGATCCAGTAGCACTAGAACTAAGAGCTTCTTTGAATCCAAATTACATCTGATGTCATTTACAATCTTTAGCAGAGCTGTCTCTGTACTGTGGTTCATCTTAAAACCAGACTGGTATTTCTCTAAAATACCATTTTTGTTTAAAAAGTCATTCAGTTGGTTAAAAACCAGTTTCTCTAAAACTTTACTCAAAAATGGCAAATTGGATACAGGTCGGTAGTTATTAAAACTGTTATGATCTGGGTTGCTCTTCTTCAGGAGGGGCCTCACCACTGCTGTTTTAAAGGCAGCGGGGAAAACTGTCTGGAGAGAGCAATTCATGATGGTCAGAAGCTGGTCCTCAAAAATCCATAAAAGGTTTTTAAAAGTGATGTGGGGACAGGATCTAAATGTAACCTGGGGTTTATTTTCTGCAGGGGAAAAAAAAAGTTGGCTTTTAATCCCGGTTAAAACACTTAAATCCAGCTCACTAGATGTAGTTTAGTGAGAATAAAAGAGTCTTTCACCACAGCTTAGCATTTACGGTTGCATTGTTCTCAATGGCTGCAGCATGTAGGTGATTTCAGTCCGTCCACATTAATCACTCGTTAAAGACATTTCATATTTCCAATGACATGTGACAATGTGACATGTGACAATTAAAGTGAGCTAGAACTTTCTTGTGCTTTACCACCAGCATTTGTAGAACATAACGTTTATTGGGCACCAAATATTTGGCCTTGCAGCACTCCAGCGCACTTCCAGCAGCAGCTAAGCAAACATGCTGTGTGAGTCCACAAGGAGGGTCTTCTGTGCGTGCACTCTCATTGGTGCACGTAGGATTGAAAGGCTCCATTGAGCAGTTCAGAAGGAATTTGGGGTGCGAATGCTGCTCTCACAAGGAGAATTTGTGTCACTCTGGCAAACAGCTGACAGCTCGTTTTCCAAGCTCTGCCCACTCCTGCTGTTTCTTTCTCCTTCCCTTCTTTCTGCCCATGTTCTCTGTGTAGAACTATGTCTTTGGCAAACTTGCTTGGCTCGAAGCGGGGGCTTGTGCTGAGTGCCCTCCTGGTTTGTGCTGTAATCTTTGAATTAGGTAAGTGACTTGTTTATTTTGCCTTGCTGAGGAGTTCTATGGGCACCTCGGAGGAGCCCATATTTGCTGGCTTAATGCACAAAGCCTGATTAAAATACCTCTAACAAATACCCTGCAGTGGTGCATCACATGCTCTGTACTGTGCACAGCCGACTGTCAGAAAGGCACCCACAACCAGAGGAGCACTCCAGCTAGGATCAAAACAAAGCTTGTGAAGTTACCAAATAAGAGTTCCAAATCCCAGAACAAAGCTACACCTGCAGCACGAACACAGACGTTGCTCACACAGGTACATATTTACAGGTACACTCTTTACTTTGAACGCAGTTTTTAGCTGTATTTTTTTTTTTTTATGTCACATGAAGGTGATAAAGAAGGGGAAGTTTAAAAAAGTTGGAGAGACTTTAAGCGTGCCGACGGGAGACACCCTGGAGCTGAGGTGCAGGGGCAAACGTGTGCAGTGGAGCGTTCCCACATACCTGCAGGAGGATCATGACGGAAGGCTCAAGTATGCAACTTTTAGTTATCATTAAATTTCTCCAAAAGAGACAAAAGGTGCTGAAAGTGTTGGTTGGTTTGAACTGCCTTAAATATGGGTTCAAATATACTTTCCTCTTTCGGCCGTGCAGGACAGTCCAACAAGAGCGATATGGCGTCCTGAGGGTGGTCAACAGCACCGGTGCTGACACAGGCGAGTACGCCTGCTACCCTCTCTACTGTGAAGACACAGACTGCAGGAGAGAGTATGATAAAGCAGCCAAAGTCTTCGTGTTCTTCCCAGGTACAAAACCAATTATGAGTCTTTTTTTTTTCTACATCTTTTACTGTCAAACAAAACAAGAGACTAAAATAAGCTAAAAATAAATAAATAAATAAATAGATAAATCGTGTGTTTTTACTTTTTTCAGACGACAGCTAACTTTTTCCATGCAAATAAAAAAAGACTAAATCTGTTTGTGTATTCTGCATCAGTGGTCAGAGGACTGTTTCACCAGAACATAAAATTTATTGGGCATCAAATCTTTTTATAGTCCTGACATCCATCTTCATCTGGACTGTGTGGTGTGTTCAATGCTGCTACCACAGTAACAGTGATGTTACTATGAATTAGCTTTTTTGATGTTTACATGTGATGGTAAGAAGTCCTCTTAACTCTTTATCTTATCTTTGTATCACCCAGACCCACAGGAACTATTTGTTCCATCATCTGACCATTACGAGGTGATTCAGCTCAGAACCAACTGGCCAACCGTCCTGCCCTGCCAGGTGACCTCCCCAGAGGCAAAAGTGACTCTCCATCGGGAGTTTCCGCCAGCAGAGATGGCTGTAGATGGAACGGGCATCTCCTTTAACGTCATGAAGGGTTTCACCATCCACAGACCCCAGCCTCATCACGCCGGGGCCCTGTACTGTGTGGCCAGTCTGGGGGGCTTGAGGCAGAGCTCCACCAAGTACATGCTCATCTACGTCCACTGTGGGTACAAAGATGGCAGAAACACCACCATGCTGACCGATGCAAGTCAATTATTACTAGGTGGGGGTTAGCATTTAGGTCAGTCTTTCACCTTTCCCGTGTGTCATCAGACCCCATGGCTCCTCCAGCTCCGGTCATCCATGCCTCAGCAGGCTCAGTGGCTGTGGGACAGAACCTGCGTGTCAGCTGCTCTGCGGTGGGGGAGCAGGATGTGGCGGTGGAGTTCACCTGGGACTACCCAGGACAGTCGGTACAGCCCCAACACCAACATTTTGCATGCTCATATCTTTCCAGCTAATTTATTATCACTTAAGAGAAATGTTAACCACAGCACCTCCAGATAATTTATTAAACTGCAAACTAATAACATCTCCTTGTAAATGGGTAATTTTCCAAGCTGGAAAATTGCACTATGCTGTGTGCTTCCAAATAGATTTATTTGCTAAGTTGTTAACCTTTTCGTTATTTTTTTAACAGATTGGGAGGCCTCTGCACACACAAGACAGCATCAGTCTACTGGATGGAGGGCCAGCTCGCCAGAGGTCCCAGTCTATCCTCCTGGTGGATGAGGTGAGGGACGTGGACCAGGGGACCTACACCTGCACTGCCCAGAACCTGCAAGGAGCTAAATCAGTGTCCACAAATATTAAAGTGCTGCCCAAACCTAAACCCAAGAATCCATAACCAGTAAGACAATGAAGGAGAAGACAGAGAGCGTGTCCTCACACCTTATCTTGTCCTCTCTGTCTCTATTGTTGACTGTATGTTATGCATTGCTATGCATCAAAATCAAGATGATTTGTTGTGTTATTTTTTGTCTTTTTTAAAATATGTTTTATATAGTATAATTAATGTTAAGTGCAGTGAAATAAATAAGCACAACAATTGGATTATTGTTATATGGGGAATAAACATTTTTTTGCAACTTTTTTTCAGGATTGCAGTATCTGAATTTCAGTATTCCATCTTGATACAGAGCAATTCAAACTTGGTCATTCAATTTCAACAAACAGACTCAGGAACAGCTTCTTTCCTCAATCCATCACCATTCTGAACACACACTAATCACACCCTACTTCTAACCGGACATACATACAGCTCAGCGTACTGCACTATGCAGCTGAACTCCACTTCTCCGTGTGCAATACTGTCTCCATGTGCAATAATGCAATACTGTGTCATCTTTGTATTCTATTCTAGTCTATTCTTCATAAGTATTATTCTAAATCTATTTTTATTTTATTTAGACTATTTTTACATACTTTTTCATTTATTTGAATCTGGAATAACACCACCTCTAGGCTGCTATAATTTCGTTGTACTCTTGTACAATGACAATAGAGGCTTCTGATTCTGATTCTGAAATTACATTCATTTACTATATGTGACACATGACAAACCAATTAAAAGGCCATCTTACCAGATTAGAATTGACAATGTTTATCACTGAATAATAGAATGATTTTATTTGTAATAGTGACCTGTTTACATACAATTTTTAAATGGAGGCATCGTTTCTGCCAGTTTAGCTTTAATTGCAGTTATATAATTCGATTATCGGTCGCTTTCTATGTTGAATTATACCGCCACCTGCTGGTCTTAATGATAAACACAAAATTAGAAAAACGAAACAAAAAAGTTCTGATAATATAATATTTAAGTCACGTTAAAAATGCAAAAGTTTGATGATTTCATGCTAAAGATGAGGACTGACATAGATCAGAGGTAGTGCGCTGGGTTACAGGCTATATGCGTCCTAGCCTGTAACTCACTAACCCAAACATTTAAAGATCCTAGATCCCTAGATCCTCTATTTTTTTTATAGTATTCACGGTTTTAAGTAATATAATATAAATTTATGCTACACAAAAATGTTTATGAAAATGTCATCCTAATCATTTTATTTTTTTATTTGTAAAATATTCTCTATTTTTTGCTCCACTTTTACAGAACAGAGGAACGTCTGGATTGAGACGTTTTTGGATAATCGCCAAATCACTGCACGCTGAGATTTCCACACGACAATACTCCAGTTGTACCTATACTTGTGCATTCGTCAACATTTTTTTTTATCAACATTTGAACTATGGGTTTTAGATTTTATGCGTTTATGTTTATGTAGAGTATGTATCAATCACTAGATGGCGCCGTTTCACTTCTCCAAACAGTGTCGGCATGGTTCCACAGCACAGGCACATGTTGCCCTCCCTCTCTCACTTCTCCCCAAGTCTCTGCTCTTGCCTGGTTAAACCTCCGAGAGGTAAAAGAACCAGCCCCAGTGTCGTTGTCTGCTCCCGCTAGTCTGCTCTCTGTCTGAGTACCGAAAACATCCTGTGGATACAATCACACGAAATAAAAAAAAAAAAAAAAAAAAAAAAAAAAGCGTGCACCTGCAGATCAGAACTGAGCCGGTCCAAGAGATGTCCTGCATGCGGAATACGGTGAGCTACATTTTGATCCATTTCTATCTCATCCTAGTCCACTTGTGCGCGTACCATGTCCGATCTTCCTGTGGTCGACGCTGGTAAAGCTCTCTGCAGACCACACCTGAGGAAAACAAAGCAGGAGAGTTTGTTTTTTTTTTTTACTGAGTCACTGAGTTTATGCAACTAAAGTCAAGGCTTAATTCTTACAGGGACTTTTGACTTGTGCGAGTGATTTTTCTGCCTTTTGTTTCCTGTCGCTGTGCAGCCACAGTGCTCTACTGGACCAGAGACCAGTAAAAAGGGTTGGAGCAGATCGGCTGTAAATGTTTGGGTTGGAACTCAACCTCTGGAGTTTCTTTTGATGCACAAGAGTGTGTAGACAAAAGCTGCTTCCTTGCGTTTATGTGAGTGTGGGTGGTTGGGTGGAAAGTTCTGGGGACTACCAGGCTGTTGTCGTGGAGACCAGAGGCCACAAGTGACCTCTGACCCAGGGACTCTTGGAGCGTCACAGGAAGAGGCTTTTGAAGGATGCGGTTATGGGTGCGCGCTGACGCAAGTGAAGGAGCTTGTCACAATGGACAGACAATAGACGTGGGAGGTGGTGTTGGAGATGGTGTTCCTCTAATTAAGTCCTGCGTTTCAGGAGGATTCGGCGAGGTCAAAACATGGGGCGACAAAGTGCCGGTTTGATGGATGAGTGCTAACAGTCACAGAGACACCTTAAGTATTGTTTAGGGTTAAAGACTCAGCAGGAAAATGTGTTTTCTCTCAGATTCAGCCCACTTCTTCATGACAGAGGTGTGAAAGCGATTTCTCTCTGATTCCGCATGACAAAGGGCAAAAATATTTAGACAGTTTGGTCAGCATCAGTGGTCTGGGTCCATGACAGCACCAGACAGGTGGTATTCAGGGTACACATCGGTTCTGTTGTTGTTAGTTTGCATGTTTTGTCTTCTCCTCCAGATGTTTTAAAATAATATCAACTGAAGTTAGTACACAGAAATGATGTTTTTTTTCTTTTTTAGTATTTAGTTCTGCAGAGACTTTTTCTATTTGCTGTCAGCAGAAACATCCAAACAGCTGAGATGTCATCTTCATTTAGCAGGTTGACATTCCCTGTTTTGTGTGTGTGTGTTTGTGTGTGTGTGTGTGTGTCCTCAGGGCACCAGCAGCTGATGAAACACACACAGATTGTGCTGAATGGTCAGATGTTTTCTGACCATTTGCCAGACATGAAGGCAGATGCAACCATCACACATCAACTTTAAATTCTCTTTTCCTGCTCAGCAAGTTCAGAACCCAACAAACGCAGCATCTACGTTAACACTGCCATCGACTGCTTCACGTAATGTCGGTCTCTCTAACATAAAGTCGTCATGGCTCCAGTAGTTTCCCCTCGGGACAGTCATCTAATCACACACGAATCAGCCCTTCTACAACCTCTTTCTCTCACATTCTTCCGCTTTCTTCCTAATCTGAGGTTTATCCCATCTGTGCTTGGTACTGTCCCACATTTTTGACCTCATGAAATCCCACTGTATCCCAAAGCTATCACACAGCTAGGCCTCTATTTTTGACCAGTACTTTCGCCCGTGCACACAAACAAGCAGCGTCGCTGTAGATTACCAGCAATTCAGATTAGGCGTCGGTTTATAAGACAGTTGTGAGTTGTTCCAAGTCCTATTTGTGCAGCTTCTATCCTTCAACTGAGTTATTTTCCAAAGGCCACGACCCAAGAATTCACCTGGGTTAATCATTAGCCCAGCATAGCAGCAGGTCTTTACCGATGAAGATTGATCTCTCTAAGTCTGGTGTGTTTCCTGGTTCTATATCTACACTCTTTATTTTTTCTGCCTCTGAAATTGACTGATGGTGAAGCTGTGTATTTTTCTGTGTATTTTTCGGTCATCTCACGTGTCCAAAAGGAGCCAGTAACAATGGTCAACCTGTTTGCTCCTCTGCTCTTCCCATCACCTTCTGAAGGTATCAAACCAGCTCCTCTCATACTCCCAAATCCTCTGTCCTTCTCCAGGAGCGGCCTCGTCATCTGTCAGAGTCAGAGGAACATTTAGTGGAAAAAAGTGGGAACATCACACATGCTGCCGATGTAAAAGTGTGAGTGTGAACATGCATGGGTGGATTTGGCAGAAGGTGCTCGTTCCTGTCAGTCGCACGTCAGATATTTAATCCTAAAGTCCAGCGCTTCCTGTGCTCTTACTGGCTGTATGGGCTTGCTGCCTGACCGCTCAACAAAAGCTGCGTCCTCCTGGGAGGAGTGGAGCCGGTTGGCCTTCTGGGGTGGGGTCTGGGAAGGTAAGCGGCCAGACAGGCCCCATGCGGTGACCATTGTCTGTAAATATCACCAACTCTACATGCATATGTGTGTGTGTGTGTGTGTGTGTGTGTGTGTGTGTGTGTGTGTGTGCGCGTGCGCAGGTGCAGAACATTTCCTCATAGGACTGATTTGTTTACTCTGAATGACTCAGCGATCGTTTCCTTGTGTTGTTATTGCTCTTATCTTCCGTGTGTAAAGCCTGGGGACCTGGCTGCCCTCCATAGATGTTCTGTATGTTGTGCACCTATTGGGATGAATTATTTGCGGAACACTTGACCCTTGCCTCTTTTGGCTGAATCTGGAGGATTGTAGAACACTGGGCCACGAGTCAAAGCCCGGCTGGGTAAGTGGGCATTATTGTTGTTGTTGTTGTTGTTGTTGATGATCTGATTGTGGAGCAGCAGAGTAGCTGTAGCTCTGTTCTCTGCGGCAGCAGTTCAGCTGGCTGGCACACGCTAGCAAGCATGGATAACCTTCGCATTGGCATCAGGAGGAAGTGAATGCCAGTAAATGCTGACACGATCCTCAAGGTCTGGCAGAAATTAAACTACAGCCATCTTTTGTCCCAATTTACACCTCTCACTTAAGGTTCCTGTTAGAATCTGCTCATCTTTTGCCATCTCTCAGCCAAAATCCAGCTGATCTGATGAACTCGCATCCATTATTTTGATCCAGCTGATTTTAGTGAGCATGGTTTTTGGTTTTAACCATCAGTATTTCTCAGTTTTTTGTTTATTTAACGATGTCTGGTAGGGCCGCTAGCTTCTGAGGCCATATAGAAGACTGTAAAGTCTCCTTTTAAAGAACAACCTCCAGACAGGCATGCCAAGCCCAGCTAGGTGACCTACAGTACATTATTTCTTTGAAATGCTCTTTCTTGTACTGTATTTGTCCCGAAGACAATATGAGGAGGAAATTAGTCTTTCCCACATGGTTGTCTCAGCTATTTGTTCAGACAGGTTAAAAAAAAAAAACAAAAAAAACTCAACTGTTGCTTCTAGTCTAATATTTTAGCTCCATGTTTGATCCTTGCAACCTCTTCAGAAAATCTTCTCTTTTTGGAACTCGGAGTTGAGAGCCTGAAGCTGAATACGCCTGCGAGGCTTTGCAGTAATGACACCTGCTGGATCAGCAGACCAGGATGTCTGCCTTCCACTGGGTCATCATCATCATCATCATCATCATCATCATCATCATCATCCCCCTTTATTTTAGCTGAGATTCTTCCAGATGAGAGTTTTGGCCAGAGAGAGCACTGTGAAACATTACATTCTGGCTGTGGAATGCCTTTAAAAGCCTGCCAGTCACTACCTTGTGCATCTCATGGCTGGTGCTTTATTAGCTGAGTTCCCTGTTGTGCTTCCTAACCTCAGATGTAAGAGACCTGGACACCCCCTGTCCAAACCTTGTTCGGCTTCCTTCATTTCATGATGAGGAAGGAAGAAAAAAAGAGGCTTTGCTCTGGTTAAGAAGAGGAGAACAATGTCCTCTCTTTTCTTTATCACCAGATGTCTCCAGTTATGTCATTCAATACAGCGTCCAGTAACCCAACCTCGGGGAGGCAGAGTCACACTCAGGCTATTGTGAAGTCGGTCCACGCCGAGACCACCCCTGCATGTTCTTAGGCGCAAATGTTCTCCAGCCTCGTCCCGACCCAAATCTGATCCCTGGTCTTTGGCTCATCACCTGTCAGCCATTGTTGGTGTTTGTGCAGCAGAGGCAGAGCTTTTGTTTCTAGAACAGGGAGAGCGGGTCCAACCACACTCACAGCGCCTCACAGTGCACAAAGAGACGAGCAGGTAAGAAAAGCGGGGAAAGTACCGGCTGCTTTTGAGGGAGCCTAAAAGCTGGAATAGCGAGGAGGTCAGTACACCGACAGAAGGTCCTGTGCACAGATCAGAGCGTGCACGTGATCAGATGAAGCTTCCCTCCCCTCTCCTCACCTGATGCTCGGGTCCAGCGACAGTTGACCTTAGCTGCCCCATCAAAGAAAAGCCTGACTGTTAATCCCTCAGCCGTGCAGTGAAGCTGAACTGGAATCAGCTAACTTTATCACTGAACTTTCTCTCCCGACTGAATGACGTCACACCGCGCAGCTCGCGGGGCAGAACAAATATGATAATTCACCCCTGAGTGTCCAATAATGGAACCGCGGGGTGCTTCGAGAACAATATGTCGGATTTTTCCAGACTGCAAAAACCGTCTTTTTGTTCAGAGTGTTTTTGCTATTCTGATAATCACACTGGTTGGATGTTGTAACATAATTGCGTCTGTGGAATTTGCCTCGGGGACGATCCGTGACCACGCTGGCTAATAAGCTTTTACTGGACTGGCTTTGTTCTGGTCCTCCTCCCTGCTGAGGAGCAGCAGACGCACAAGGTGGAACTCTGATTCTTGCTGTGCCTCGCTCTGCACAAGTTCGAAGTCTTTGCCACGGCCTGTAGTTCCCACCATGCTGCTTCTCAGCGCCCGCAAACTGGAAACATTGACTTTATTTACTGGAAAACAACAGGAGCAACCGATGTGCACAGTCAGCACGACAGGATCAGCGCGTGTCAGCATCGGTGTTTACGCCTTCCGCAGCCTAAACCCCTCAACCACATAAGGTGTATACACACTTGTTTTTTTTTTTTTTTTTTGTAAATAAGATAAATATCTGACTCGAAGGTCGATGCTGGATGCAGCAGAACCGGTTCAGCTGAGCATCTAGCTGTCTGGGAACCGCTTCGTGGCTGTAATCACAGAAAGGTGACTCTTTCGTGAACCTCTCCTGGGACAAAAAGGCTACAGAGAGAGGAGAGAGAGAGAGAGAGAGAGAGAGAGAGAGGAGAACGTGAGTCCCTGCTCTGATGACTTTAATAAGCCTCCAGCTCCTGTGCTCTCGTCTTTATCTGCTCAATTTGACACGATACCGGCCTCCTTCGCTCGGGTTATGTGCTGGAATTATTGGTCATTAGATGTCTGATGTTACCAGCGCAGCTCTCACTGCAACTGAGCTCCAGATAGGATAAACGACACCGTCCATTATCACGATTATTACTTTGTTTTTTTTAACTCATCTACAGGCGCACACCAGGCGTATCAGTGCCGTGTCAGTTTTGTGGAGGCAGATTAATAATTGCCTAGTGAGAAATCTGAGGAATGCAAGTTCCATCTCTGTCTCCCTTTTACTGATAACAGCAGTTGGCAAACACTGAGCAGGCTTCTCCTGTACACATAAACCGAACAGGGACCTCGAGCTGGTATTCAGGGAAATGAATACCAGGCCCTTCCTTTTGTTTTGCTTTGTCACAAATTCCGGAATGAGGTGAGGAAGATGTTCTCGGTGCTGTCGTGTGCAGCCGACAGGAGCAGGAACAGGAGCATTTGTGTTGTCCATAAAAAGAGCAGCATCAGGTAAGACCGTGGAGTTGAGCTCTTTCACAGCCGTGTGTGGATTTTAGGCTGTACCGGTGGAATCTCCATGGCGACACCGACCCTTGTACTTGAGTGAGTTTATGTAAGATGAGTGAAGGGCGAAAAACAGCGAAGGCCGCCATTTTTTATCCCGCAAACTCGTGATCTCCCTTTTGCCCTCACACACGCGCACAAACACAGCATCAGTCAGATTCTGATCATTGGCTTTTCATGCACTGATGCAGATCAACCCGGCGGCAGTACCGGTAATTAAAAGCTGCGCAGGGATACAATGCACTGGCAGAACGAGGAAAAACAGTCGGTGCGTGGACCAGCGCGAGTCCAGGACTGTCGGCACGTCTGCTCTGACCCGCGTCAGCGCTCAATGGTGCTCTGTCCCCACCGCCAGGACCACACATGACCTCTCCACCTCTGTAAAGTGTCCGCCATCAATGAGGACACTGTCCTGGACCTTCAGCTCTGACACCATTGCGTCTAAGTGCCGGCAATTTGGGTCACGGAGACGCCGTTCTTGACCTGAAGTGAGCCATTTGTACAAAGTTGCGTCTGTGCTCACAGAAGAATCACTCTGGTGTGGTCAGCCATGAATGTTTCTGTGTGTTGAACACAGTTTTGACAGGCTTCTCACAGATTTATGGCGCTGCATAATGACACGCTCCGCCTTCATGCACGGATAAAGAAACGTTTTGTGACCCCACTACTTCGAAACAGGGACAGGAACAGGGTCTGTCTCCCTGAGTCTCCCCCCCCCCAACAATAAAAAGGCTGCAGCTAAGCACCCCTCTGCTGTCATGCATTACAGTCCTGCTCATTACATGCTAAACCTGGCTGGCGCAGAATACTACTACTGGTTTGACACCAGAATAGAAAGCACATCCATCCTGACTTTTGTTGCTGTCTTTCCTCCATAACTTTTTTATTTCTTTGCCATTTAGATACAGATGAAGCCTCTAAAACATCCAGTCACGACTTTGTTTCTCCCATAAGGAGAACTATCAAGAGTAGGAGTTGACTACAACAATTTTTAAAAGTCAGTGGCTGGATCGCTGATCACTCTGTGGTGCTTTTGCAGAGCTAACAGCTGTGAAAACTAGCCAGAGCAGCTTTGATAGGGCTTATATAATCTCTCAGTGCGCACGCTGCGTGGGCGTTTTAGATGTAACCTGCAAAGTTACCCCACAAATATAAACAAACTTTCATCATGAGAGGAGAGATATCGCAGTGGAGAGAGCGCAGAGGGAAGAATGAGGAGGATGCAGCGCCTGCTTTTCTTTTTTCCGGGATGTGTGGAGTGTCCTGCGTCTGTGGGAGGGAACATTTTCTGCATCAAAAGGCTGACGAGCCTGAGCTTGTGTTTCGGTGAAGCATCTTTGGAATTTGGCTTCGCCGGCCTTCTCAGTGGCAGTGCCTGTGCGTGTGTGCGCCACTGTCCCATGTCCTCCATGAAAAATTCCATGGAAAGCTTTGTATTCCCCACAGAAGAGCAGATTCCAGTGCTTAAGCATCACTGAACCTTCTCACGGGCTGCATGCAAGATTTTGGCAGAAGGGTTTTCTAAAGCTCAATATCTTAACTTTCCCAGGTGGAAATCTTTTCAATCATTTTATAATTATAACTCTGGCGCTGACCTTCATCTACCAATTTAACCTTTTCCAGATGAAGGCATCACAGTTTTCCAGCTTTCCTGAAACTTGTCAGCGCTCTGAAAGACAAGTTAAACAAGAGCAGAGCAGCTTTCAATTAGGTCCTAACTGTTGGGGCAGTAGGAAGCGCCTCTTTGATCCGTCTGCTTGGGTTATTTAAGAGGGAGTGTTGCGTTTCGGGGCCCCATACTCCGTCAGATCCTGGCCCATAAATCTTAGTGTGTCTCCTGGTTTTCTAGAGCCCATAAACTAGGAGGCAATTATGGACAAACAGGATGGATTAACAGCGAGATGCACGATTCAATCCATCCCAGAAGATTCGTAGCTGCAGCCTAAAAGGATTTTTTTTTTTTTTTTTTGCCCTAGAGGATTTGCCTCACCCTTCCTCACCTCCACCCAGCTTCCCGTCAGGCATCGATCGGCCTCGTGTGCTTCTGACAGATGCGAGACACAAATGGAGTAAAATACCAGACCTAAAAATACGGCGTCGGGCCTTGGCAAGTATCCATTACATCTGACCCACCCATGACTTATTAATATTGTGGTACATTCTGTGACCCGCACTGACTCGTGTCCATCATGTCCTTGTCAGACTGAGAAAATCCTCTGGGGCGACTTCAGAAAAGTGCCAAACGTACATTAGAAATACACAATTCATGTTATGTGCTTGATTATTGCTGAGTATTTCGGTCTTTAACGCCATCTTTACAGATTAATGAAAGAAATGCTTCCTCGTGAATATGAACATGAGGAGATTTGGCCTGGATGATCTCGGCCTGGCGGAGAGCCCTGAGTGGAAGTGGGCTGCAGTTGCCTTCTAGCGCTCTATTTTAACCATCTGCATAATTGCTGCAAATGCAGAGAGCAGCAGTGCGAAGTGCTTGATAAGCTCTGTGCTCACGTGTAGCCTAGACGAGCGGCCCAGCGAGTGAGTCTGGGTCTTGGTATATAATTACATGTCTTAAATTGAAATTGAAAATGTAATTTGGCCCTCTGATGCTATTTGCTTCCTATTTGTTTTTTAGGGTTTTTAAAATTTTTTTGGCTTTTAAACATAATCCATTTTAGAAAAGCATGTCAGCATTAAGCTAGATGTACACACGGGGTTGCAAATTTAGAGCAAAACTTCATCCTCTGTTACTTTTCTTTCTATGGAAATGCAAAAAAGCCAACGACACTGCATCATCGCCTTTCTGGTTCCCGTGAGTACATCTTCAGTTACAAAAAATGCTTAATGCTGAAAAAAAAACAAAAAACAAAACAGCATTCATTTGGGGTTTTTATGTGAGACGCGTGCACGTTAAACTGTGCTTGTCACATAAATTCTCTCAGCACAATAGGAGAATTTGCTCGGTGTCCGTAGTCAGAAAGACTGAGAGTGTCTCAGCTTGTTTTATGGCCTCAAGGAGGTTTTATGGCTGCTGGGGGCTGTCTGTGGAGCTAGAGAGGGGTCAGAAGGGTGAAATCAATAGTAATCATAATGATGTCGTCTGAGGAGAGGAAGGCAGAGGAGGAGAGAGGTTTATCTGCAGCAGAGCATGACTGGAACTGATAACACAGGTGTCAGAGCAGCCGGGTTGGCTTTGTCACAATTCAAAATATAATCAGAGTTGTTTTTTCTCTGTGCAGCTGAAATCTTATCTTACAATGTGAATACATACTGTGCTTGGTTGATGTGCTCCTGTGGTGTGTGTGAGACAGAACATCGTGAACACTGGGTTTCGTGGAGGTCAGGGCTTGCGTTTTACAGCGCCGAGGCAGCTGATAAAACGTCTGTCAGCTCATTCTCTTCCTTCAAAGGTCACGCGAGGTTATAAAGGTGGAGTTTCTGAATGAGTTCGGTGATTCCCCTGACCAGAGGCTGGAGTGCTGCCACCTAGAAGAAAATACATTTCAACCCAACTGACCAGATTAATCTGATTTGTGATCAGAGATGATTCGTCTTTTACACACACGATGGGATAAAATGGTCACCCTGCTCGACTTTTAGCTCTTTTTTAATTGTGGCTAATCTTCTCACAGACCACCTTACCTGCTCTCAGACTGCAGTAACCAATGGCAACCTCCGTGCAGACCCTCCCTCTGAGCCGTGGAACTAACAAGAAATTCCGGAACCCTTTTTCTGGAGCTCCGCCCCTCTCCTCACGCTGCGGCATGGGAAGTGTGGGCAGCCTGGTGGAGAGGCCAGACGTGTCCCCGACTAAAGCCAACCGCGCTGTGCCGCAGGTGAGACCCAAGCAAGCCAACGGCCTCCTGAAGAAAGGGTTCACCCAACGCGAGCTACTCAACTACCTCAACATCGCCAGGTGGGTGCGGTTGTAGCAAATCAGAGTTTCCACTGTCGAATCTGAATGTAGCTCAGCTGACCCGGTTTGTGTCCAAACAGAAAAGAGCCAAAGTTGAACCCGAACGGTGACAACAACGACGACGGAGCCTCTGGCGTCAGCTCTGCCAGCACGCGGAAGGACGACAACCTGTACGCAAAGATCTACAACAAAGACGGAGCCGAAGTAGATCTAACCAAGAACTCGCTGCCGAGTGGCGGCAAATATGAAAAGGTGATGTAGGAAATATAGACACGCTCAGATTTATCTGTTCTTTCTGTCTAAACCTTCCCGTCTTCCCGTTCTGGTTGTCCAGGCCGGTTTTAGGTCTTCGGCCTTCAAGCCAGTCGCCCCCAAAAATTCCAGCTCCATGCAGAACCTCTACCCTTCAACCACGGCTGATGACGCCGATCACGGCCTTTCCAACGGGCTGCACCGAGCCTACGTGCACGCCGCCACAGCAGTCTCCACCTCGTCTTCGTCTTCCTCGCCCTCCCGTCAAGGAGCAGGAGCGTCCAGCGGCAAGCAGGTAGCCTTACATTTAGTTGGTTTATTGGTGTCACAGTTGTGTTTATGTGCTCTTAATGTGGCGCAGGGAGTCACGTCAGCCCGAGGTCTGAGCCAGGAGGAAGATAATCTGTCCGATTCTGGCCATAATTCCATGAGCAGCCTGCCACCGTACCGCCCGCCTTTCCGTCCACACATGGCTCACATCAGGTCAGATGTGAACGTGATCTCTAAGTAAATTAAGCGCACACTAAACCTGTTTTGCTGTTGTACATCAGCGCTTCCATGGGCCATATCAACACCATCGGCTCCCTGGAGCGCTCCTCCATGAGTCCAAAGGCCATAGGGTCAGGGGCCACAGCCATAGGGGAGATTTCCTGCCGGAGTATGGCAACCCTGAGCCGACTGGCGCCTTACGGAGGGGAGGCCCCGCCTCCTTACGAATGGACGCCGTCCATATCTGTCGAGGATGTGGTGAGTAATGGAAGGATAGATCGAGGGACGACAAGTTGCGCGTTGGTTTATGCGCATCTTTTTCCAGGTCCGTGATCTGGAAGAGCGTCTGGTGGAGAAAGAACACGAGCTCACGCAGATGAAACGAAACTTGGATGAGAGCGAGGGCGCCATCGCCCAGGTGACTCACTGCGTTTGCTCTTCGCCAACCTTTTCTCCATCCGCCCTCTTTCCTTTTTGTAGACCGACTCGGGTCCGATGTCCGCATTGCAGGTGTTTGAAGGGAAACAGCGTCTGTGGGAGAAAGAGGTGGAGGAGCTGAAGCGCCTGTATGCCGCCAAGTTGCGCCAGGTTTCCCAGCATGCCCAGCGTTCACAGCGCGGCCTGCAGTTGCAGCTGTTCAAGGCCCAGCAGGAGAAGAACCGACTGCAGGAGGAGCTCAACAGGCTGAGACAGGAGAGGGGCGAGGAGAGCGGAGCCTCGGCAAAGCAAACCAGTCCAACTCTGGAGGAGACGCAGTGGGAGGTAAAAGAAACCCTCAGAGACAGAAGATGCAGAATCACAACACGAGCTGGTTGGTAAAAACGTCTCAATCCTTACAGGTTTGTCAAAAGTCAGGGGAAATCTCACTGCTCAAGCAGCAGCTGAGGGACTCGCAGGCAGAGGTGACCCAGAAGCTGAGCGAGCTCTTCCAGCTGAAGACGCAGCTCAGGGAGACGCGCACAGAGCTGCGTGACAGGGAGGCCCAGATAGACGCCCTGAAGCTGGTCCTGCAGGGGGCGAGAGCCCGCAGATCCTCCTGCCAGACTGGCCAAGAGGAGGGAAAAGGAGCAGAAGAGAGTCCATCAGCCGGGGCAGCAGGTCATTGTTTTTCACATCTGTCACTCTGAGTACATAAAAATGATATAAAACATAACAGAATAGAAATGGCCCCCTAACTTATGTTCCCTGTCACATAGCAGGAAGTTGCCTGAGTTATGTCTGAGATTTCCAAGCTTGACCCAAACTCTGGGTTCTGTGCACCTTGAAAAGCAGCCAGCGTTTTTCATTAGGCTCTCCCCTGCAGCTCTGCCGGGCTGCAGCTGAAGCCATGTGAATGTTTCGGTTGCAGGAGGGTGTGGGGGCTCCACGGAGGAGCGTCTGCGCGCGGAGCTCCTGCTGGAGCGACGCCAGAGCGAGGCCCAGGCCATGGCCTTCGAGGAGGAGAGGCAGACGTGGCAGACGGAAAAGGATAAGGTCATCCGATACCAGAAGGAGCTGCAGGCCAGCTACTTAGAGATGTACCGCCGCAGTGAGGTGATGGAGAGGGAACTACACCAGCTGAGGGCGGCCAGGGAACAGGGAGGAGGAGGAGGAGGAGGAAGCAGGAATGGGACGTTGGAAAAGGAGGTGCCAGAGCTGAGGAGCGAGGGATCGAACGAGGAACAAGAGGACAGACCTTCGCCTGGTCTGCCGTGGATAGACAGAATCGAGTCCTCTGAAATTTGAATGTGACCTACAGTATTTACCATGCAAACTATTTTTTATCGTGTTGTGTGGTCGGTTTCTATGGCAACAACACTTCCCAATCAGAAAGTCCAAACCTGTAAATAATTTCTTAAGTAATGGGAACCAAATTTTATTTTACAAGTAGCTTTTTAAATATACATGCGTTCAAAAGATAAATTTTTTGTTCAAAGGGAAACTATTAACTGATGATTTCATAAAAGGAAGAGGCTTCCGTAGATTCCTGACAGTCTCTGTCCGTTCATACCTGTGTCACCTTTTCGAAGATTAAAACTGACGATGCGGCTCCTCTTCTTCATTCCTTCTCCAGCTGATTGACACTCTGATGGTTCTTCTTCCAGGAGGTTGTAAATGTTAGTTTTGGTCTGTAATCAGAGACTTCAAAGGGGATTTTTTTTTTGTGTGTCCTCATACCATCTGAGCACCTGCTTAGTCTGCGGAAGGTTCAGTGGAAAAAAGGTGCATCATGGGAAAAACATGGAGGAATAAAGGTGCCAACAGCATCTGTGAGCCATCAGGGGAACTGTAGAAACACTGACCTGTCAGACCTTCAGTAGACGTGTACATACTGTGTTTTTTATGAGGTACGTATAGTTATTGTAAGGGCGTGTCCCCACAAACACGGATTGCTGTGAAGGTGATTATATTATTGTGCTCTGCTTATTGGTGTGATTGTGGCATCTGCACAGCCACCAGTGCATGCCTCGGTTCAGTTCTGTACAACATCAGCTCCACCTTTACCACTGTGGCTGGTCTATAATCTGGAACAAAAATGTACACCTTGTGATTCAAAATAAAGCTTTTAAATGTTGTAAAAAGCGTAGGTGTTGTTGGCGTCAATTACAATGCCCCTTGGATGGCTGCCTGAAGTGGACAGGCGGAGGACTTTATTTCTCAGGAAATAAACTCCAGGATGGAGCCACGACTGACTCACCAGGTCCTCACCTTGGCATTCAACTGATTATATAAACTGAGGCTAAATATAACGGTGGAGTTCAGGGGTGCAGTGAAGTGGGATGAAAGTGTTGTTACTGTGGGAGGGCTGCAGCGCGTCAGCCACCACCATCTTTTTAATTAATATCAGATCACATAAGACACTAGGCAAAAGCGCAGTCATATATATATATATATATTTTTTTTTTTTTCATTTTATTGCTCAAAATTATAGCTTAAATTTCTATACGGATGTGGTCGTGCTACAAAAGCGCCACTGTGCGGTTAATGTTGGAACAGTCAGCACCGATTGGAGTAGAAATTATTTTTTATTTATTTTCAGATGCAAGTATATGAAACATGTCAGAGGACAGGTATTTACAATTAGTGCTGCACACAGAAGCAGAAAATGCAGATATTCGACAAAAGAAAATAAAATGATACCACAGGCGTACGGGATGCTTTCAATAGGAAACAGTTGTGAGATTGTCAGCCAAGAAAAAAAAAAAAAGTTGTTTTAAAGTCCACGCAGAACATTGTGTTAATCTAAAATAAACAGATTAGGTGTCAAATATTGATACTTTCTTATTAGAAATGTAATGATTGCTGGAGTGAGCTATGCTGGTGTGGCCCCTGACATCACTGTTTCCATGGAAACACCAGGAATACACTGATCTCCTGAATATATTCATATATATGCCCTTTAGCCAACTGTATGCATACATCAGTACTTAAATAACATCTATATAAATTCCAGCAGGATATCAGCTTCAGTAGTGGAGGTGAATCATGTTTGTGACTAGAAATGTACATCTTTAATATTTACTGCAAAGTTGTGTGTGTACAATGAGCCCTGAGCAAATGTCTGGTTTATAATGTGACGACCCCATATAAAAGCAAAACTTATGCAGCAGAGGCATTTTGGACACGGCGCACACCGAACAACAGCCACAATAATCAGAGAACTTCCCCCACCTCATGACGATGAAGCGGAATCACAAGCCCATGGCCACTGCAAGACGAACCATACGCACACCGTCACACTCGACGTCTCCGAGCTGAGGCTGCACAACGCTCTGGCACAGCACAAATCGGGTCCTTACGCCCCTAAGCAGTAGTGTTGATCATACTATTTTACTAATATACATGAGCCTTTGAGATGAAAAACAGAAACAGAGCACATTTCACAGTAGTTTATATATTTCTGTCATTGTTAAATGCACACATAGTACAGACAAATAATGGTATCTATAATATGAGAAACTCTTGCTGGTGCAGTCAGTCACAAAAAAAACAACCCGCTGTCCTATTATCGATGACTTCTAATAAACAAATTGTTCAGCCAGCAGTGATGTTCAAGCTATGTGACAACTTTATTACTTCAGGAGGAATATTAGGGTCCAATTTCTGATCAGTTTCTTACACTGTGGTTTCTTCATGTAAATTAAGTTATTTTCAGAAAGTCATCTACACCACTTACCCACACTCAGCCGTTAATCATCATCCAAGGGCTTCTGTCCCATACAAGAAAAAAAAAAGCCAAAAAGAAGCAGTCATCCAACTTGAACAGCCAGGGAAAAAAAACTATCAGGTATAATTTAAAGAGATTATTCTGCAGGCATTCGCAAATGAGTTTTCCCCAAAGTGTTTCGTCACCGACACACCCCCCCCCACAACTCAACGACAGATGGTCCATTCCCACTGGACTGCATATACGGGATGGTCACAGGGGGGACAAACGATGGCCTCGGCAGTCCAGAGGAGCACTGGAGGTAAAACCTGCTTACAAAAACAGGACAAGAGGCCGAGGGTCGAGGAATAAAGAAAATGGGGGCCAGAGTGCTCGGTCCTGGAAACGCAACCAGCCCCAGCCATGAAATCCTGACTCATGACGAGAGCGTGGAGGATCAGAAGTAGATCTGCTTGGCGTGTGACGGGTTCTGCTCCATGGGGCAGTACGGACATTTCAACCTGCAGATGAGAGGAGTAAGAGCAGGTTTAAGAGCGTCCCGGCTGAGGAACTAACATCTGGGACACTTTGATATGACGGAATACATTAACTTAAATTCAGTGCTTGGAAACACTGAAGCCTGGGATACGTTTGCTGGTCATAACACACTACCAGTGGCTGAAATATTAGCAGGTACTGTCCAGGGTTATTCAAGTACCACCCACAGTAAACATAACACAAGCAAGACATGAATGAAATACATTTGATCCTAAATGAGGCTTTGATCATAAAGCAACCTACTATTAACCTTGTATTACTACCGCCTATACAGTGAGAGAAACAACATATCACTGCCTGAACATACTGCAGGACTGATGGGTTGTACTGATCCTTAAAGCACTTTAAAGGAGTAAAACTGCTGCCAACTAAAGCAGTTAGGCTAGTAGCCGTGTTGCCACAGCAACAAATGCCCTTGTATTGTATTTGTACAATACAACCTTGTATTGGGAGACTGTGGAGCATTTTTAAATAGAAGGCAACGGCAGTTTTCAGATCTCACACTAGTCTGAGAGACACAGAGGCAGCAGCAGCATCACTGCAGAGGGCATATTTAAATAACAGAAAACACACTTACTAAAAGTTGGAAACACAGTTGTTGTGGCTACTGCATTTATACCATCTATGTTTATTAGACAAGAGCCTGTTAATAAAGTTTTTGGGATGTGTTGCACACTCACTTCCCAGCATTAGTCAGTTTGTTGAGGGCGTCTCTGGAGATGACGTGGCCGCAGATGAGCTTCATTGGTGGGTTGCTCTCTGACGTCTGTTGCCTGAGGATGGGGCAGGCGAACACGGAGTGATACCAGCACTTCTTCCCCAGGTCGATTTCAATCTGCAAGGACAGGACTGGTGTGAATCACCCGCTGGGTTAAACCGACAATGATGAAAAAGAGAAGTAAATACGAAGCATCTCACAGGCAGCTCGTCTTTATGTGTCCACACGCCGCTGCACTGCCTCTGTTCGATCACCTGCTTAATGTTCATCAGCACTGGCAAAGCCATACAGCCTGATGCAAAACTGTAGACACACAAGTGTGATGGGATTCAGAGCATTTACAGCTGCAAATTATGAAGTTCTCTACATCGTGAACTGATCTACCAACACAAGGACATTGAGGGTGGAACTAAGATGACGGCTTCGAACCTAACACTGAGCGGAGACTCTACAGAAAGGCCCAGTAAGGCACAGGCATCCCTGGTGAAGATGTTGCAGATTTCAGCCCACTGATTGGTCTCCAGCAGGCTGCGGTATGGAGAGTTCTCGATGCCATGGCGCAGGTACACCAGACTCCCCATGAGGATCTGAATATCTGGAGCGGGATGAAAGAAACAGGACACGGGTCAGGGTTAGTTCGCACTGACTGCCTCAAGGTGTTTTTGTGTCTGCTGACCTCTCTGGTGCTGAGAAGCAAAAGGCTGGAAGTGCCTGGCATACTGCAGGGCCTCCATCTGCTTACAGATTCCACCACTGAGCAGACTGATGAAATACAAGCGATGCAGCTTGAATTCTAGGCTGCTGTTGAGGTCCAAAAGACGCTGCCGATTTGTTACAGCCCACCTAATGAAGATGAAGATGAACCACGCCCAGTCTGGGGAATCAGCAAGATGTGCAATGGGAAACAGTCTCTTTTATACAATATTAAACACAGGCATACTCTAGTGCTGGCCCGAGGTCCTGCATTCGCAGAGCTTCCAGGATTCTGTTCAGCTCCAGAAATGGCTGCTTCATACTCATATCTATAACTACACCAGACTCCTACAAGAGAGAATTAACAAGATTTAGTCATCTTCAGAAAGTAATCATCAAACACACACACCTAAAGTCACCTGTATTTGCAGCAGCTCACCTGACAAAGATCCTCAGCCACACTGAGCATCCCCTGTCGGTACAGATGCTCCACGATAGTCTCGCTCAGATATTTCTGTCTTTCTGGGGTGTCCCACACATTTTCTGCCACCACAGCACTGATTTCTGCATCAAAGTTCTGCAAAAAGCATGTCAGAGGTGACATGTACAGGTGTTGCATCACGTTAATATTCCATTGAGCACATGTGCACGCTTACCCTATCGATCGCTTTGCCCACTTTTGAAACACTCCCGTGGATGTCCTTATGCCGCGACGCTAACATCTGCACTGTTTCTTTGATATTCTTACAACACTGTGTCATAGTCTGAGACAGGACTGACAGATCTGCATCTTGCACTCCTGCAAAATAAATTATTAAAAAAAAAAAAATCTGCTCAGCAATGATTACACTGCACCAAATGAATCCGTTAGGACAAATAAATTAAAAACAAGGTAGAGCGCACATCTTACCAAAAGCCACCAGCTGTGCTCGGATCTCACAGACACTGCGCAGGAGCTCATCTAGCCTCTCCTCTGACTGGTGGCCGTATATTACAAAGCGATGGAGAACCTTCTCAAGCTCCCGCTCAACACATGCACACTGTTCCATGGCTCACACTTGAACACACACCCGTACACACACACACGCAGCAGCAACACCTAGATGTGAGAGAGAACAAAGCAGAACAAGAGAAAATGAGAAGAGGAGCACACACGAGAGCGTGAGAACTTTTGGAGAGATTTCATTACAGAAAAGCTTTGCTTTAATGGATTTTTGGACAACTTTTGAAGGACAATCTCAGCACCTGTGATTTTTAAATACCAGATGGATCACACAAGGTAAACTAGAAAAGCACCTGGAGAGAACAGACTTTTGCCAAGCAGCTCATTTCCCTTATCTCACAATGATAAAGAATGAAAAACTTCCTGGATCCACATAGTAATCTGGAACAACACCAAAATTTAATCATCTATTCCTTGTAAATTATTAACATTGATTATGGTAAATCATGGCTGAATTGTTTCCACTAAGAAACACAAGAATAGACACTATAAAACAGATTAATGTGTCATCAAATTTAGAGGGGGCAGACAAACTCTTAATCCTGGGTGATTAAATCATTTGTCTGGACCTTTTTATTGGTCCCAGACAAAAGCAATTAATCCAAAATGCAATTAAAATGCAATTAATCCAAATTTATTTATGTTTGATCAATTTAAAAATTAAAAAAAAAAAAAAAAAAAACTAATAATAACACCAAAAACCTTTCAGTGTGTGACTACTATTAACTCCAGACAGCCGAGTGTCAGAGAAAGGCCTTGACAGGGGATAAATAACTTCATTTATCAAAACGACTAATGTCTAATGTCCCAGCACTAACAATAATACTAAACGTAGACAGACTCTGCGGCCTGCTGTTTACTAACCTTGGTCACTACTAGAGTCTCAAGCAGAGTAGTATAATAAGGCAAAGAAATGAAAAATAACCTTGTTGTTTAGGAACAGCGAAACTATTAACACTTAACTATTCAGGAATCATGCCATTAGGTAATACAGCTGTGTATAAAATATTGTTAAAACCTTTGGCTAACCGATACCGTAACAGGGCTAAAGCTAAAAACTAATAGCAACATTGATTTGTTTTTTCCCTTTAAAATACCTCATGATACATTTTTACAGCTGAAGCAAAGAATAAATACGTGCCAAGAATTGTGAACTGTTTAAGGGGATTTAATAACATAGTTTTTTAAAAAAAATAGCGTGTCATTGAGCTAATATAAACAAACATTAACAGACTGTCTAGCTAACCGAATAGGCTGGAACTGCTAGCAGCTACACTGCTAATGGTTGTTTTCCAGGAGCTAACTGACAAGGCCTGGAAAAAAAATCAAGAGGATGACAACCCCACTGTCTTCGTATTTTTATATCGCTACAGCAATTAAATTTACCCGTCGCCATAAAACTGAAATTTAAAGCATGTATTTAAAGAATCTTCGCTTACCTCCCTTTGTATTAGTTAGCAAACATTAGCCTTAGCCACCTTCCTGTTCCACAGCAGCAGTCGTAATGCGGATGTTCCTGTGTCGCATTCTGCTTTAACTGGACATTTCACAATAAAAGCAAATAGGTTAGCTCAATTTCTTTTAATACATTACTGTCCTCCCTGGTGCGAAAGCAAAGAACAAAAGTAAACAAACATCATTTTAAGGCAATGATGTGTTAATTTACAACGTTTAATAGTTTGATGCATTGCTTTCTTATAAACAGGCCTAGCTTTTGTGAATTAAATAACACATGGCCCCTGAGTCAAACTGAAATTTGTCCAGTATCAAGACAGTAAAAATACTTCAAAGTCTTTGATATAAAAGGCTGCCTTGGTCCCCTTATACAGCTTATTGTTCACACATCTAGGCTGAGAGTGGGTGGGTTATTTCGAACTAAGCAAGCTGGTGTGACTAAGCTATTAGTGATGGCGACTAAATCTCCCCATTGCTGAAGTGCTTGGCATTCTTTTCCTTTGAGTCCTGCTCCTGTCTAATGTGTTGCAGTGACCACAGTAAGGTAGCGTTTCTGCACACCACTTAACATCGCACACGTACATGCTTGCGTGCCTGCATTTAGTATGTTATCATCACCTCAGTGTTCTGTACTACTTTACATTCACTGTTTCCACTAATGACATCATCTACCAGGGGCGCACATCATGGCGTCATATTCTTTCATATCCATCCATTTTGGGGTGGATACTGGGGTCTGCTGGAGCCTATCCCAGCTTTCTTTCATATCCATGCTTGTGAAATAAGATCACATGATCTGTGGAAGAGGATCTCAAATCTATTTATGTTATAAGACTGTAACATATGCAGCTTTTGACAGATAACCTTCTGTAAAAGTCTTTCAGGCCTGTAGTCCAAAGATTTTCCATGGGCTTGTCCCGAATTAGTTCATGACTGGGACTGAATTGTATGAGGCATTAAGCTTTGGGACAGAGGACTTATCCGATCCCACTTCCATCAAACATGCCCAGACAACCGCGTTGTGGCTAACAGGGTGCAGCACCGTGAACTCCAAAGCAGCCTGTTTGTGTTGTCATGTGATGACAGGACAGTGAGTCTTTATTAAAGTTTTAAACACTCTTTGAGAGGTGGAATGTTCCATGCGTTGCAGTTTTTTCCAGATGTTAAAAGCAGAAACGTGACTTCAAACATGTGCGAACGCCCCACCGGTGAATTCCACATGTGACCCGTCAAAGATGGGTGGTCTATGTTGACCTTTGACCTGTTGACCCCTCCCCCCAGGTTTACATTACACCTTACAGAGCAGTTGGTCTCACTTCCACAACATCAAACCAAACCATTGCGTTGTGACGTCGCAAGGACAGCGTTCAGTATAGCTTAACATCAGGTGGTCAAGCTAATGCTGCTGATGCTGTGAACTCTGAATTTCCGCCCTCTTTCCCAGCTGCCATGTCAAGGAAAAAGAAAGCTGCAGGTTGGCTATCTGGCCACGATAGCATGAGTCTATATATAGAAGGAGCCCTGTGACTGAGCCGGCCCAGAGTGTCAGATTCCAGGCGCACTCATCTGTCCTGGCTCGGATCAGCACCTGCTGCTAACTATAAACCCACCCGCCCCAGCTCACACAGGAACCCTCACATCCAGCCAACCCCAGCAGAGTCAGGAAAAAAGATCCAGCACAGACATAGAGAGCAATTTTCCCCCCCGATGCCAGCTCAGAGGGGAGGGGCAGAAATGGAGATGGGAGCTGGATGTAATAGGTGTGAGTTAGACGCCCGTCTCAGAGTTTTCTGTTCAGGTATGGCAGAGTCCTTTTTCTCAAACTAGCCAGTGTGGCACTGCCAGACTGAATCGTGAGGAGCAGTCCTCTATGCTGTGGAGCTTGAGAGACCCATCCCTGGATGAAGGGATTCTACTGCAACACTCAGGAGCTCTGTGGCCTTAGGAAGCCTCCTCTTTGACCAAAGGTGCCGTATTATTCATATCTTTGTCTCACCAGTTCCGCAGTTTAGTTACAGAGTTCTGGATACTAAAGTAGAAGAGTTTCTTCCTGAGAAGTATAACTTTCCATCTTTGACAATCAACACAAGTGGCGAAATATCCTTTGTTTTTTTTTTTATGGGTGTTCTAAAGACAAAGTGATACAGTTTATTCCTATTCTATATTAATTTTTGGAGGTTTTTATTTCTATCTATCTATCTATCTATCTATCTATCTATCTATCTATCTATCTATCTATCTATCTATCTATCTATCTATCTATCTATCTAAACATATATTCAAACATATAAATGTGTATATAAATATATACAGTAGATAAATATAGATATAGATTTCACTGTGAGGTAAGATCTTATATGTGAATGTGGGTGTGTCTTTGTATTTGCTCCATGTTGAGTACCAAAATATTCATTCAACTATCAAAGTGAGGACATTTTTGCAAGGTGGGGCCCTTTTGGTTTTTCCCCACAGCTTTAAAGGACTGTTTGAGGGTTAAGACGTGGTTCTAAGGCTTTAGGTTAGATGGGATGGGATGGTTGGGATGGTTAGAAAAAGCTAGAACTATGATGATGATGATGATGATGATGCGTGTGTGTGTGTGTGTGTGTGTGTGTGTGTGTGTGTGTTTGTTAAATTCTGTATCATTTGTGATATCAGTGAGTGAGCCACAGGCCACCCAGATGACCATATCTCATTTCCAGTTCAGAAACAGCCCAGCGGAGCCCAGACCAGCAGTCTGGACAAACCACGGTGACAATTCAGAGTTTGTGGATTGCAATGGACAGCTGGACTCTTCAGGCGGACAGCTACTCCATCTCACGCAGCGCACCCCGTGCCCTTTCCCTTTTTCATCGTGACGGCACTCCCAACCACGTTGAGATCTTCGACATCATCAGCGTCCCTAATCAGCGCACCGCAATTTCTGAGACAACCTGCCTGTGTGACATTTTTGGAGACGACCGAGAGTCCCCCTCCCTCTCTGGGAACTCTATCGTAGGACCATTTGTCCCTTCTCAGAGGGAAGTAAATGGGATTGTGGCCTCCCCTGTGGCAGACGACCTGAACGACTCCTCTGGCTCCTACCACAGCGCAGAAAGTTTCAGTGAAGGGGAGGAGGGATTTGAGGATTCAAGGGAAAGACTTTGCAGCCCCACACTGCAGGGTGAATTGTCACGGAGGACACACCCACAGGATACAAGGCATCCAGAAAATACAACAGATGGTAACACAAACATAGAATCAAAAAGCGGATCACCTCCATCTTCCAATAACACTAGTCCAACACTAGGAGTCTTCAACAGTACAGAAAGAACGCCCTCACCTGGACACAACAGCCAGTACACTCGGAATCTAGAGGGAAGAGCATCATCCTTATCTCCTCCTTTAGTTGAAGAAAAATCTTCTCCAGTACCTTATAATCCTGGAAAAGAAGCAGAACTAAGGACAAACCCTCATACTTTCAGAAACAACAGCCCATCACATCAGGCTCTGACACCAAGTCCACTCTCAGACAACTGTGTCACCCCTGAGCCTCCACAGTCGAAAAGTCCTGAATCGTCACCCATATTTAGGAAAGAAGACGTCTTCCCTGAACCAAGAAGCAACTGCTTCGTTCACCACAGCAGTCCGTCACCTGAACCCACATCCAAAGACTTCTCTCTAGATTTCACTCAGTCCACCTTTGGGGCAAGAGTGATTATTCCTTCACCTTTATCCAGTGACACAGACATATCACACTGGTCCAGCCTGGCTTCTCCTGAGCTGGAGAATAGACACCACCCTGATAGTCAACAATCATCTCCTTTTCCAGAACTATTAAGGAGGGTTTCTGTGCCTGACCTGTTCAGCAGAGGCTCAACACCAGACACTGATATTTACACCCGCGGTCCTGAACAGATTTCCCACATTTCAATTGCAGAGAGGGAATACACTCCTGAGAGCCAAGATACGAGGCTATCACCTCAAACTATCAGCACTGCGTCTACCCCAGCGCCACGGCATACACCTTCCTCACCTGTTATCTCCATAGAACCTTCCCCAGTGCTTGGGGATACCAGAGATTCACCTCAAATAGGTCCTACAACTCCCTCACCTGGTTTGCTTAGTCCTGACTCTCCTTTCTCCCCTGGAACAAGAACTCCTACTCTTCTGTCTTCACCTGTAATGAGTCAGAGTTTATCTCCATCCCCTGCAGTTACAAGCAACTGTTCTCCAATAGACCACAGGTATACGTCCCCCTCACCTGAGATAATAATTACAGCCTCTTCACCCGAGTTCAGTAGGAAAGCGGAGCCTTCTGAAGAGGAAACATTAGCCTGTGTGATCTTAGAGCCTAACTTTGAGTCTGCCTCACTGAGAAGCTCTGCATCTTCTCCTCACATCACAAGAATTTCTTATTCTGTTGTCCAACCAGAAGAGGGGGATACTTCTCCATTTCCTGAGCTTTCCCGACTCTCCAGCCCGGATCCGGATAGAAGTGTTGCATCTTCTGAAATAAATCACACTCCAGACAGTCTCACAGGACCCACAGGAACAGCACAAGATTATCTGCATGACATGTTCTTCAGAGACTCTGTTGAACATTCTGAGATAGTTAATTTACCCATTTGCCAAACACCATCCCCTAAGCCAATAAATCTAACTCCCCTCTCTGATACAAAGTCTCATACCATTACAGCAGATAAATATCTGACTCCCTCCCCTCAGCACAGGAGTAAAACTCCATCACCTGTGTCTATATCGCCTGAGCAAAGGCATAATCAGTGCTCACCAGCGAATCTCTCCAATAAGGATTACCCTGATTATTGTCCTCTGAAAACATCAGAGTGTGAGTGGGATTCCTCTTCAGTTGATATCACTGAATCACAGTATCCAACACATCTGGCAGAAGAAACCATGTCACCCTCAACTGTATCAGATAGGGGCGAAACATCAGGGACTGAAATCAAAAACAAATCACCGGTGGCATTGGCGTCCTCCCCTGTGCATGCATTGACACTTTTAGCTGGTGAAAATGTAGAAAATTCACAGAATTGGCAAAGACAAGAGATAGAAGTAATACCCCCGGAAGTAAATCTTCAAGATAATCTTCAGAAAGAGAATATCAATGTTAACTGTCCGACTGAACTCAAGCCTCTTTCCCTTGACCAGGTTTCTGAGGACAGTCACAGTGTTTCCCCTCACTGGGTTGCACCCACATCACCTGTTGTTAGTTTGGGAACCCCACAGCCTATGGACACTTCTTGTTCTCCAACTTTTGACAGCAACAGCTCATCTAAAAGATCTTTTACACCTGACTACACACAAGGACAGGGGTCATCCAGTGACAGGATCACAGAGGAAATGGCTTACCGTCAGCGCAGAAGGCGGACTCCTTCTCCGCCCCTCACAAGGTTCACACCTGTTCACATCATTGCACCTCAGAAACCACAGAGGCACTGGCAAAAGAGCAGCCGCAGCCCCTCTCAGGTTGTAGCATCCTCAGCTAGTCGTAATTTAAAGAAAGCGGTGACAAATAGGGAAAGCCCCGATGTTGCCCCTGCTGACAATAATAGCCCGGCTTACTGGGGCAGACTTGGAACCCAGATGGAAATAGACAGGGAAATGCAGATGGAAGAGGTTAGAGAAGTGGGTAGGGAGAAGCTAATGAAGAGGCGGATGGAGAGACACAGAGAGGGGGAGGAGCAGCTTCCTGAAAAGGGGAAGGGGTGGCAGGAGAATGCCAGTTACAGAGAGGAACAGGTTGAGCTGTCATTTAGTTCCAGGAATAGAAAAGGTTCTCTGAGTGGCAGTGGAGCTCATACAAGCAGACAAACCCGTCAGGGACTGCCAACAGAGCATTCTTATTCCGAGAGCTTGCGTTCCAGCAGACAGCAAAAGCAACAACAGAAGGTCATATTTGCTTCTCAATCAGATAGCTGGGGCGGCGATCCTGAGAGACGTCTTCAACCTCCTGCATCCCACAACAAGAGCGGAGCAACTGGAGGTGCTGCTGTAAACAAGCTTTCTCAGAGCTCCAGCTCCAGCATGGGAAGTGAACTTGATGAGGCAGACAATGAGGTGAATTGGTTTACAGATCGGGCTTTCAGCACCCTGTCGAGTCCTGAGGTGGATTACCTTGATATGTACAACTCCAGCCACTGTTCATCGACTAACATCTCTCAACCATCTACCCAGGAGAGTCCTGCTGGGGTCAGTGCTGCTTTGCATGCCTATGCTGACTTCAGGGATTCTGCTCCAAACAATGATGACCACTGCTTCCAACAACCATCTACACAGTACACAGATGGTCTAGACTCATCCAGGCGTTTTGAGTTGGGCAGCTTTGAGTGTATAGATGTGGCAGTGGAGAGAGAAGACCACAAGAGGTCGAGAAGAGGTGTGCCAAAAAGACAGATCCAACTGAAGAGGAAGGACAGCGATGAGAGCAGTCAAACCACTGTTCTGAGGCCAGTGAGAGCAGACGTCCATTCAGCAGAAAATTTCAAGAGAGAGGTACTTATGAGACAACACAGCACACCAGTAGCCATACCAGAATGCGTCAGTACTGACTGCACCCGTGGAAACAATCAGCACCAGGAACGAAAATCCAAACTCCAGAAATCTGCTTCTCTGGATGAAGCATGCACTAAAACCAAGATGGCCACTTGTCTCATCAACAATGTGTTGTCCAAGAAAATGCACAGTGATGATCCACAACCTGATGAGAAGCATGGAGAAAATAGCCCTGGTTTTGAAGAAAATAACCCAAAAAGAGAGAATGTAGCTCAACCTGTAAGAGATCCCTTAAAACTTGATGGACCTACTCTGAGCTCCAGTCTTCAGTCAGATTGTAGTCTTATGTCTGAGCAACTTTTTATGAGAGGAGAACCATTTCCAAAAGAAGTCAAAGCAACAAAACATTTTGCAGGAAGATCCAGTTTCAGGCCAAGTTCATCCAGCAGCAGCAAAAGTGTTGATTTTTCACAGACTGAGAGTGAGGAAGTTGAAACTGGGAGCCAGCAAACTGGATCATTCAATTCTGAAATTGGTTCAGAAATAAAAGCACCATTTGACAGTAAACAGTCAGAAACAAGGGTACAGCAGGCTGATGATGCTAAAACAAGGGATGGAAGTAAAGATGAAATCACTGCTGGAAATGTAAGACCACCTTCTGAACCTGAAGTTGGCAGTGATGAGGCTAGGACAACAGATAGAGATGATGAATGTGAAAATCCAGAGACCAATGAAGCAGCGCTACAGAGTGACTGGGGCACACCGACATCAAAAGAGATTTCACTAAAAGAAAAGGACAAGAAGAAAACTTCTCTAAATGTCTGCCTTACCCCCGAGGCAGAAAACAAACAGGAGGCCTTCTCCCAGGAAAGTTCTCACAGAGACAAAGATAGGAGGGAAGAGAACAAGGTGGAAGAAAAAACAGAGAAAGAAGGAAAAAGGAACAATCAAACTAAGGCCCCCATTCACAAAGTGAGAGATGTAAGACGACTTGTAAAAAATACATATAACCTGTCCTTTAAGGCAACTGGTGCTGCTCGAACATCAGTTGCTACTGACGACATGATGGGGAAATTTAATGAAGACACAAGGCAAGAAATGACAAAGGAAATAGGAAAGATCAAAGCAGAAGAGTTCAAGGAGGTAACACAAGAGATCAGGAAGGGCAAGAGTAGAGATGAAACAGGAATTCCAGAGATGAAAATAAAACTGAAAGAAGAAGAGAAAGAGCTGCCGACTACATCGTCACTTGGAAATGCCACCATGTCTCGTCCACAGCCAATGCACATAGAATACAAAGCTGTTTGCTGGAAAGAAGACAAAAATAAACTGCTGTGCAGCAATCCTCAAGACTGTGATGCAAACGTGCAGGATGAGGACAGATCTGTGGAGGTGGGAGGAGAGGGAAGACCGTCAATGCTCGGAAGCCCCCCTAAAGAGCCCAGTAAGGAAAGAGAAGTGTCCACTGCTGTAGTGGTAATTAGAGACGGCTCAAGCAAAACCCAGACATCTGCACCAGCAGCCCAGGAAAGGATCCCTACTCCACCCCCAGCTTCAGGTGCTTCACATTCACCGGGCCCTGCTGTCCGTGGTAGTAGCGGCCACTCTGTTTCCATGTTACTAAAGGAGAAAGGCTACCAAGCTGACATCGGAGCAGTGGTGGGAGACAACCTGAATGAAGCTGGCCGAAAAAAGGCTCCTTGTAAGCATGTGAATAGCTTAAAGATTCCCCTTCAGAATGCTATTCCCTCAGACGTAGGTCAGATTCAGTCTCAAAAGGAAAGAAAAGCCTCTGCTGCATTTAACGTGACTGGACCCCCAGCGGTGTCTGACAGCAAAAACACTCCTGCAAAGAAAGGTGAAGACGACGGCGTTGGCAACAAGCCTACAGGAAGAGACGCGACAAAGCAGAAAAGCACATCCTTGCTAAGGAATGCTTTGGAGCAAACACGACTTCCCACCAAACAGAAAGAATATGGAGATTTTGAAGCTGTGAAAAGACTTGACCCAACGTTCCCCCCACGGTCCCCTGCACTGAGGAGGTTTAGATCACAGCCAATTGAAGTTAAGTCAGTGTCTAAAGAAATACAGAAACAAGAAGAAATGCCTGTAAGTTTTTCTGGAAGCAGGCCTCAAACCATTGAAGTTAAATCTATAGCTAAAAAAAGCCAAAAGCCCGTGGTACCACCAAAACCAAGCTGCAAATTTAAACCGTCAACCGAATTAGAATCAGAACTCAGTGAAGCACAGAGACCATCACACCTAAACCCACCTGTAAAACCACCAAGCGAGGACAGACCTCAGACAATCGTTGTGTCCTCGCCAACAATCTATAGGAAAATCTCTAATGAGGTGATCTCAGCATCAAACAATGCAAGAAAACTGTCTGTATCTGCAATAGCCAGCCTCAAACCTCCAACATGCAAACCAGCAGAACCTTCCGCCAGCATGCTGGCAGACCACACAATAGCTGCATCAACAGCTGAAGTAAATCATGACAACGCTCAAAAACAGACACCAGGAGCCTCACAGCAAAGTGCCGGTAATATGCAAAGGCCCACAATGTTAGCGTCACTGTCATCCACAGGCCCGGGTCTAGATTCTGAGCCTGTGACAAGTCAGGTTCCTGAACGAGCCCTTGCTGAAGCAAACCACCAGCCAAACCAGCCTGTTGCGAAGCTGGGCAATCAACCAGAATGTTCTCTACCAGCATCATTAAATACTCCAAATCTGCCTGCCGCTGCTTCTGGAACACAGTTGCCGGTGTATACTCATCAGCCTTACCGCCAATCCATCTCTGGAGAGCGCAGCCACCTTTCAGATGACCTGCATTTTTATGCCTCAGATGATCCCCCAAGCTACGATGAAAGAGAGAGCTTCAGTCCTCTTACGCTCCCTGAGCTGCCCTCCCGAAGGCTCAATCGCTACCAACCATCTTCCCGCCCTCCTCCCTGTTCCTGTACAGCTGGCAGTTCCTCATACTCTGGTCCCTCTTCTCGTCGTCACCGCAGTCCCCATAACCTCACGCCTCCAGCCCCACATTCACCAGGCCAGACTCTGTCCTGCCCACTGGCCCAGCCCCCACTCCATCTGCATCAGGCTAGATCTGACCCTCAGCAAATAACTTACCAAGCAGGCTCTCCCAAATCAAGCCCTATTGGTCCAAGCCAGCCACCAGCCTTGTACCAGCCTGTCCACCAGCCTCCTCCCTGCCTTCCCCACCCCTCACTCATACAGACCTGTCCTGCTGACCGGCCTCTGCAGCCGTTTCAGCATAATGAGTCTCGACGACCCTCCGTCCGCAGATCACCTCAACAGCAGCCACCTGCCATTGCAGGGGCTCCATACTGCAGTCCTGGGCACAGCCACTCCCCAGGACTTCCTCATGTAGACTCTCAATACATGTGTGGCCCTCAGAGCCTCGGCCCTTCATATGGCTCTGAATATGGGGGTGACACTTCCAGTTTGTACTCAGAAAGTACATATGGACAGACACCACGCAGAGTGCTCCTGGATCCTGAGACAGGGAAGTATTTTTATATTGAAGTGCCTGTACAGCCACTGAGGAAGATGCTGTTTGACCCAGAGACTGGCCAATATGTGGAAGTGCTCATCCCACAGCAAGCAATGTCACATTCAGGCCTGTATCCTCCCTCAGCAGCCCCTTACCCCCCTCTCCACAATCCTAACATGTATGCTCCTGCACAACAGTTTATGCCCTACGCAGCCCCTCCCCTAGCTCACCCCCAAGCACAGTCTCAGCCTCCTCGTTATCCTGAGGCCTCTGCAGCAGCGCCACTGCATCAAAGTGGGCCTGGGGTGGCCTACAGGAATCCCACTGGTCACCCCCTCAAACCAGAGCTACAGAGCCATCCACCACTGAACCAGAGCTACCTGGAGAGTATGTATTATGTCCCCACAGGAATGAGTGCAAGCCCCAATCCTACCCCACAAGACTATTCCAAACATCCCCCCAACCTACCTTTAACGAGGGGGGAAAGGTCCTGAAATAGAGGGTAGACGCCGCCTTCTCGGAGCCTGTTGAGTTTTAAATACGCAGTATATAAAGAGGATGTCTAATGTTAGCCTGTAATGTTATTTGAGTTTTGACATTGCAACTGAGGAGAGTAATTTTTCAGTGAGTGTTTCTTTACTGCTGCTTTCTCTGTGCAGGGATTAAAAAAAAAAAAAAGAGTGTACTTGTTTTTGAGAGCACAGCTATTTTAAAGGATTTTGCTTTGCTTTTTTGCTACATCATACATTTTCTGCAGAGATGTATTATGCAGTAGTTTTAGTCATATAGTGATGTTTATACTTTGTCAAAAAACTTGACCGAACCTTTTAAATGAACCTCATATTTATTTTGTTATCGAGCCTCCCATGTGCATTATTTTACGTAGTGTTTCTATACATAATTTCTGCAAAAACATTGCCAATAAAATTTGTCACTTTATGAATTGTTTTATATTTATCTCAGAACAGAAAGAAGGGCACATTGTTAAATACCCCCTGACAAAGCTGATCTGTTTGCTTTAAGAGAATATTAAATACTTTCAGAAACATCCTTGTTGTTAGAATGTTGTACAGTACTTTTTGACCACTTGAGGGCGCTAGAGACTTTAATTGGACCCAGTTAGTCACATCCTGTCTATTTTCCAGTCTTGACGGAACAGTTAAAAACTTATTCTGATAAAAGAATCCAAACTGGTTTTTATAGCCCAAACTGACAAATTTGGGCTGAAGTTTCTTTAATGTGAATGGCAGTGAAAGAAGGTATGATTCAAAGGCGTGAATGTGGGTGTTTTAGATGACCTAGATAGTCATTTTAGATGACCTTTTAGATGTGATTATTTAAAAAAATAAATAAAATTAAAAATTACATCTGGAATAAACTACTCCCTACAGGAAACCAAAAGTGTGCACTATAAAAAGTCACTTTAAAAGTGATAAAAAAAAGATAGCCACAAAGTTCAAAGACGTAATAAACACTACATAGCAACCATTACAATAGCAACAATGACACATAGTTTGAAAAGATAAGAGGCGCAAAATCATGCTGTATGTTTATCAAAGGCCGGAGAAAAGTCTATTTTACTGTAGCTTCCTTTGTAACTGGCAATGGTAAGCAACGTTAAACTGAAGTTTATTGCCCCGATTTCATGGGATTAAAGGCACACCTTAAGAAAACACCGCCAGACACACCTGCCAAAAAATCATTCACATAGTAGACACACTTCTACACAATCTGTTGGTCTTCCAGACAAGAGTTTTTCAGGAATTTTCCAGGATTCACTACACTTTTGAGTTCAAGCAGATTAAATTTTAATGTGAACATGTCAGTAATAACAAAAAGAGCCTTTCAGTTGCACTTAGAATTGACCCTCTTGTGCATTAAAAAGTATTTTGTTTTACAATTAAGGTTATGAATCTCAAATTTCTAATAATCCTTGAACTGATCCATTTTCCAGACACGTAGCCCTCCTCATGTGTCACTGTGTAGCATTATTATCATACACACACACAAAACCTCCACATGACATCATAAGGATGGTTGTATGATCCTGTGTCTTCAGTGTTATTTTCTGTGGCCATTTTTCTACCCCACATATTGACCACACACACGCACAGGAGTGAGTAGGTGCGGCTGACATCACGTTTGATGTAGGCCCTGTGTGTGTGTGTGTAGGGGGGTGACTGGTTAGTGGAAAAATTTTCTCTGCATTGTCTCTCTGATATCCAGAATGTAGAAAAAGTGGGTGGTATGGGTGAGGCTGCTAGATAAGAGGTAATGTTTTGACTGATAATACATTTTCTGAGTGGAATAAAATGTGTAATGTGCTTCCTGACATGTTCCTTTGCAAATATGTTTGAGTAATGAAAGTAATGATTTAATTGTCTCAGGAGTGCCTTCTGTTCCAGTCAGTCCCTCCATGACTGTCCCTGACTGTGTGTAATGTACTGGTCAAAGTGAGGAAACAAGGTCACCATTTGGGTGTCTGGTGGGATCGTCCCATTTTATTAACCATGACACATCACAAAAACCGACGGCTGTTTGATTAAGCCAACACAACTCATAATTTATCTCGAGGGAGGCCTCACCTGGGCTTTAAACCCCATTGCCCATAAAAGGATTTCCTTATTACAGGAGTGGGTGTGGTCACAGATGTGCTGGCAAATGAGCGGATAGTGGGTGAGATAAGAGAAAGCTGGAGTTACATGAGACATCAGTCAACATCTGATGCCCTGCCCTGAGACATCTACCTAGTTGCCCAACAACCACAGACAGTAATAATTACTCAATGTTTGCATGCACGTCCCTGCGTGTCATCACTCCTTCTACCAAACGGTGTTCCTACCTGCCTGCTGTGCATGTTTCACGTCACATCCTGCGATGGCTGTAGTGCAAGCGCATAATTACCTTTATCAAGTCTGCGTGACTCACATAATAACCTCAACATTTGTTTCTGATTGAGTTCGCCCACTGCTTAATCATACACAGAGGTTCTAGACGGAGACGAGTATTATAGGAGTCGAAAAAGTGACATTATTACAGGCTGAAATGTATTCATGGAAATCATCAGTCTAGACTTGTCTGGTCCCTGTAGTGTCCCTGGACCCCTCATGTCTACTGAGGAAACTGTTACATATATACAATGAACCAATCCTTTCTCTCTTCTTCTCTCTCTCTCTCTCTCACACACATGCTCACACACACATACACACACATACACCCACATTACCCAGTGCTGAGGATGAGATGGCCAGAAAAGTGATGTCATCCTCTGATCACTTTACCCACCACAGTCTTCAGTCCTGCATGTCAGATCGATGAGGAATGGAGCCATTACCAACCAGGATTTTGTGTGTACGTGTGTGTGTGTGTGTGTGTGTGTGTGTGTGTGTGTGTGTGCATGCGTGTGTGTGTGAGGGAGTGTTGCTAATTAAAAACCGTATTTCGGTCAACTGAGAATGAGTTCCTACTGATGCCACACGCTGCTGTTTCTCTGCTCTGTTATATCTCAGTCCAAAGAGTTTCGGCACAGGAAGGGATCATTTGGGAATCAGCCTTTGGTCTTGTTCAGGTCCATTACAAGGTGGTGTGTATGGGTCAGAGGATTCCTCAAGCATGAGGTAAAAGTAATGAGTCATAGTAGGGTGGCCCAGGCCTCACAGACTGCAGACAACAGACATTAAATAATAAAAGTCTTAAACGTTGAAGCAGAGGTCACTGATCCATCAGCCTTTATATTTTAAATCAAAACAGCAATGTAAATGTTTTCTCTTATGACCTCAACCAAGGAGGTGATGTGACAGCCGGTGTTTATCCATCTCTTTTCAAAATAGCTTGAAAAGTTCTGAAAATATTTTAATGAAACTTTCAGGAAATAATAATGGGTAAAGGTACAGACAGATAAATTTTGTTGATGTTCCGGCTTCCATAAGAGAGTTTGACCTTTGATCTTCCAAAGATCCCCTACTATGCAATGTAACCTTGTAATTAACCTGTAGTACAGGTGGAAGGCACAATATGTGGGGCTATGAGTTGCTTGCCAGAGGTCTGCGCTCTCCAAGTGCTTTTCTAGGTTAAATGTTGCTGTCGTTGGCTTTTGTGACAGAAGTGTGGAATCTCAAACATGGTCGCTATGACTTTAGTTCCAGCGGCACAATTCCAGTAACTATGCAGCGTCACCAGTCGATACCAAGAAGGTTGTAATCAGGTGACAGAGGAATGCAGCAGAGACATACAGGCAGATACTCACCACCATGTTCAGTGGTCACTGATTAAGAGTTTTCAGTCATTTCAGTCATTTTGTAAAGGGACCAGCAGAGATGAGACAGACATCATGTGTAATTGAAGATTAATTCACTGTTTCATTGCTCCATGATAAATTCATTTTTGAAAGAATATTTCAGAGTAACTCCAGACATGGCGGACTCTCTTTGAGGTAGCATTCAGTAACCGGGTCTGATTTGTTAATGATTGTATGCCTTCCTAGAAAACGAATGTTTTTCTTCACAGATTATTTAACCTGTTTGGAAATGCCTCAGGCACTAACGCGGCATACAGACTCAATCAAAACAAATGATTCACATCTTTAACATAGTCTAGCTAAACGGCCACCAACATTTCCAGGATATTTCATTTAAGAGTAATTATGAGCACTGTAAAAGCCTCACAAAGATATCTTTCTTTTTTTTGTGAATAAATAAATGGTGATTCAATGTTTGGTTGAAATCAAAGAAATGCAGTAACAATATCTGTAGCAGCATCAGCTGCTGTACATGCTGACATGATTTTCCTCCTCTTGTGGAGGAGAGATAATTGCTAATGTGGTCTCTCTGCATCTGATGGAACCAGTGGTCATAATGCTGTGGTGATCAGAGTCACCACAGCATTAACGCGATCAGACGAGCTGAACTCAGATGTGCAGGAAACTCACCCCAGTAGACGGTTATCATGTTTTTGTTTTTCACGTGTGTTTTTGCGGTGCTCCTCGAGGCAGTGTACCAATCCTAGACATCATTTATAAAAAAAAAAAATAGCAGACACTGTTTATGGTTTCGTTGAGAGGGAGTCACAAACCACCTCCTGTTTGAATCAGGAGGAATCACCCCACAGACCATGAGGATAGAAGCTGAGTGTATGGAGTCATGATGAGGTTGTTGTCTTGTTGATGGGTGGAGGTGCAGTGACAGCAGATTAATGGGCTCTCTGTCATTCCTTCCCTTCGGCACTGAAGCCTGAGCTAGAGTTTGCTTACAAGAAGAAGAAAATTAATTACAATTGTTGCCTCAAATCTGTTACCTGGGTGTAGAGATACATAGGTTTCCACTAAAATAACAGTTTCATCACTTTGACCTTCACCCATCCAGCACAGGGGTGCTTGAGCCTGTCCCAGCAGTCACTGGGAGGCAGTATGGGTCACAGGACACACACCAGTCACTCACCCAGGGGCAACCTAGAGTCTCCATTCTACCTAATGTTCCCGTCCTGAGCTAGACTCGACCTCTTGCTTCTCTGCTTGTAAAGAGGTGATGGTCCTGCACCACTGTGCTGCCCCCTTTCGCCTCCATGTTTGTTAGTATTCTAAGCAGAGATACACACATATCTGCAAACTACAAGCCTATACACTAAAAAGGCGAGAGTTTTTGATGAAATGTATTTAAAATGTAAGTTTTAGATCATCCGGAGCACCTGATGAGAACCAAAATGTATTCTATTTGATGATGTGATGTGAGTTGGAAGATTTACGACTGCAGTTGACTCGCAGGGATGCACATGCAGGAGCATGCCAGTGACAAAATGACATGACTGCCATCACTAAAGTGACACAAAACAACTTGGATTTAAAAAGGTAGAAATAAAGTAAATCTTAAATGATAGTGTGCACAGCATGCAATCGCTTGTGGCGATTGCATATGAATGTAAATGAGGAAGCAAAGCAAAGTGTGAATTTCTTGACTTGCAACATCATCTTGAATAGAGAAGCATCAAATGTGGCAAAATTGACTTGATTAAAAAGATTTTGCGTCATTCACTCTTGCCAAGTGCCTTTCGTTCTTGCATCGTTAGCGAGAATTACAAAACATCGTGTTGATAAATGCAATACATCAGAACGCCATTGGAATTCTTTGGTATATTCTAAAACATGTCATCCTAGGTAATGATGCGGCAGATGAGTCAGTGCAGCAGTGTGGAGGAGCAAAGCGTGACATGACTGGACGCTAGCAGGCAGAGAAGGCCTTCTATTGTTGCAGAGAGAATGGAAACTCTCACGCAGCCAGATTCCATCCTACCAGCGCGGTCACGGTGGCGGCGCTCTGATAAGCTTTTTCTGAACTGTGCTCAAAGAGTCTGTTGTCCTGTTCTGTCAGATTTAAATGGTTTGCCCATGTTCAGTACCTCTCTGACATATTTTCAGACAACAGCTCACAGACTCGGTGCCGGCTCGTCCTCCTGGCCTCATGAATGTGCGTATTGATGATTGTTTGATGTGATAACGTTCCAGCGAAGAGGGGTCGGTGCCCCGGTCAAGCAGGTGTGGCCAATAATTCCGACTTACTGCGGTTGCACCTGAATGAACCCTTGAGCTTTGCATTAACATCATCGGCTCTCTACTTGCGTCACTTGCTGCGGTCAGCGCTGTTTCTCCGCCCACAGCATCCATTCCACTGTATCGTTGCAGCTGAGCACAGAATTGGGAGTTTGGATAGAAACCATGGCAATGGCTCATTACCAAACAGTGACTCTCCACCACAGTCACCACAGCATTGGGCAAGCCTTCTATAGACAGTTGCAGAACCACAGTGTTTTTCTTCACTGGTCTCCAAAAATGCGCCACTCTATGGTTTTGTCAGACACGTGATTGTGAATGTTTAAACCCTGGCACTTGCTTCATTAAATGCATTTTTATCTCCTTTTCAGTATGATATAACCTCCAGCCTGTCCAAACAACCGTGTAGAATTAAATCTGGAAGTATTTATTTTGAAGATATATTTAGTTTCTGACCACCAGCTTGGATCATGCCAGCCATGTTAACTAGCTGGAGCAGGGCTATATTTACAGAGGGTTGGGCATCCATCATCAGCAGGGCAAACGACAGACAGGCAGCGAGTGAGGAAGGGAAAGTGTGGTCCATCAGTCACCACAGTCCAATCCTAGTATTTATCTATTTAAAACACCTCACATTCGGACCACAGCAGCGCCGCAGATCAAACTAGCATTGGACCGCCAACGTAGCATCCCTCAACCATCCCATACCTGTACTTAACATCTGCTCAAATTGCACGTCTTTTTGCGTGCACCTGCGTGTACATTCTCGTGAAATCCAGACTGGTGAGAGTTTGATGACACCACAGAGGGCAAATAAATCTGATGGAGACACCTGGACTCTCCACTCTGGCACACTGCACCTGAATGACATCACTCAGATTCGCAGACGAAATAACACATCAACTATGAAATAGAAACTGTCTGAGACTGCAAATAGATAGCCTGGCGGATAGTTTTAAAGCAGGCAGACAGACAGACACAAGGTCAGAGGGAGACTGACAGACATGCTGTGTCACTGCTCAAATGGGTTACCTGCATTAGATTGGAACCCATGTGTAAATAGATATTGTATGTATTTGCATTGCTTTATTATATATGTAGGCCGTTTAAACACATGTGTTTTGAGTTGTAATTTGAAATGGGGGAATGAGTCGATATTTCTGCACTGGGGTGGCAGTGAATTCCAGAGCCGTGTATGGAGGAAGAAGATCTGAGGCAACGGGAGAGGAAACTTGCAGAAGATCGAACAGGTAATGGGGGGGTGAGGTGGTGGAGGGCCTTCAAATTGAATATGGAACTGAACCAGGAGCCGCTAATGGGCCAAAAAAAAGAAGAAAAATGCCAAAAAAGATCAGTAAATGTAGGAATAATACGAAAAAGGTCGACAAAATCAAATATCAACAATAAAACCTGCACATGTCTCTTATTTGGTCAAGCAAACCTGCCTGTTAGACATTAAGCTTTGTGGTACATGGTGGCCATCTGCCTTGACCGCTGAATGCGCCCAGCATGGCAGTCGGGCCTTAACTTTAACCCAGTCGGGGAAGATGTCAGTCCAGGCAGATTTCCCCGTGTGTCCTCTGGGGATTTGAAGCACATTAAAAGCAGCCCTTCAGTCACAAGTCTGCATCTAATCCAGAACCCGGATTGCATCCAGCCTCCGCGAGGACGTGCGTGTGTACCGGCTTAGGCACAGATTGCAAAGGTTGCACAGATGCACCGCAGGGCTGGGTGTGATGGGCTGGCATTTTCAGCCTGCAGCCAGGTTGTTAGCACATATGAGTGGAGAATAAACCCACCATGTAGGGATATTTGTCTGGGAGCACAGAAACACTGAAACCCAAGATGCCTTTTAAATCCTGTCCAACTGCCTGCCTCTGGTGTATTAATAACACAACTATTTACAAAGTCCAATCCGACTACTTTTCACCACCAATAACCAGAATCAATGACGATTTCCGATGGGTAATTCCGTACCGTTGCACGCTGAATCCTCCGGGCACCTGCCTCTCATGGCCCCGCCCCCATCACGCATGCTATTAATCTGCAAAAACACACGTTAAACACAGTTGGTGGGATTAACTTGAGGTCAAGTGTGGACTGTGATCAGGGTGTGAGTGTGTCAAGTTTTATGACATCATGTAAATTTACACCCCTGACCATGTGAATGCCTCTTGGATGGTGAGGTCATGATGGTCTGTAGATCCCTGTCATGGCGAGAGGTGGGTGCTAAAAACAGATGAAGGGTGGGGAGAATGCTGGTTATGTACACCAAATATACTATACACTATATTTGTGTCTCCCAACATCACCTTTTTCTCAGAGCTCCTTTTTAAATACCTAGTGCAAGGACATTCTTCTCTGAAGCTGATGAACCGATAAAAAGTTAATGAAGGGAAGCTTTTGTTGCTTTTAACTGCACTAAACTGCTATTATTTAAATGAGAGGCTTAGAAAAAATGCAAAGAGAAAGAGAGAATGTGTTTATGCCACTGGGCAACGCAGTGTGCTGTCTTGTTTAACACTGTGGATCTTGTAGTGTTTTGGAAAACTAATCCCACTGTGTTTTGGAAAAGCACCAGTGCCAGAAACTCTCAGAAGCCAGGGGGGAAGCCTTTGCCGCATTCCTGAGCCGTGAGACCAGAAAACGCTCAGCGTGGCGTCACGGCAGGTTCAGAGGTTGTGCTCACATACATGCCCAGGCAGAGCCCCGGATGTCAACACCTCACCTTCACCTTCCTCAAAAACAGGAACTTTACAGTTTCTTCTGTGATTTTTGGTATCAGTCACAGCAACAAAGGTCTTATTTCTCAAGATACATATATTACAGCCACATAACGACTGGAACAGATTAATGAACTGATGAGGTTTAAGAGAAGCTCGTGTTCTCCCAAAGATGATCTTTAATGACATCATGACAGCGGGAACAAAATGTTCCAACTTTTCATTTCCAAAATACTTTCTAGATGTTGCGAGAGTTAATAAATCAACAAAAATATGATATGAGTTCTGCAAAAAAAGACAAGTTCAGTCTTGTAGGATGACTGACAGTGACATAACAATCTAATCAGATCATCCATGAGTTCAAGTGAAATTAAAAAAAACAAAACAAAACAAAAACAATGAAATGTAAAACAGTTGGTACCAAACCTGTTCAGAGGACAGATTTCCCCTCAGCACCAGTGAGATCTGACTGGTCTGACTAGTTACACAAAAGACCCAGCATCACCGAGTGAACCCTCAGAGGTGCTCTAGAAGCCATTCTGCACCCTAACGCCAGCAGTCCTGACAATAACAACACCCAGAAACACCTAGACGACGAGGTCGCCTAGACGACGAGCTTTTCTGTGCGTTTTCACGTTGCACTAAAGAAATAATGCTGGTAAACATGTGCAGACATCTGCAGCCAGAGAGTTCGCACGCAGATGCTGTTAGCAGAGCTTTAGCCCCTTTGTGTGTAAACAGCAGTTTGCATGGGTGTAGCATCTTGTCCAAACCGGTCTGATTGTGGGCTATATTTAGGTGTTCAAAATGACCAAATGTTGCGTATATGTGATGATGTGGCTCTGATGGGTGCGGTATTTAAAATGACACAGTGACAGGTCTACTGTGATACTGTATGCTGTATAAAATCCAAGCGCTGTCACAAATCCAAAATGTCAACATTTACAGAAATGTCTGGTGTGACAAGAACGAGCTTGGATGTTTTCTGTGTTGCGGGAAATTTTGTCTTCTTGGCTTCATCAGTGTAGACAGCTCCGCTGTGTCATCAGACTCTCTGTCTGCTTGAACTGGTTTTCTTCCAGTGTCATTCAACTCAGAGACCACCAGTATATTCCCTCCCTGCAGGGTGTAAGTGTGGTCTATGATAGAAAAAAATAACAAACTAAACCAGACTTCATTTTGGGAGACATCCCTCAGTTGAGTCCTAGGGGGAGAGACCTGACTTAGTCACCCCAAATGGACTTTCTCTCTTTTTTGTCATGTTTGTTTCGATGCATCCAGTTAATGCTGCTTCATGAAGGGCATAGAAAGGGTGCTTATGTGGGCAAATTAAAATGCTCGTCTACCAAATTCACTGTACTCTCAGGGATTCCCCCTCTCCCACCACACACATGCACGTGCAGGCGTGCTCGTATACGCATACACACCAACTGTGCAGAGACATTTAGTCATTCAAAAGCAGCATTGTGCGAAGGTCAAGAGTGAGACCTATGGTAGTGACATTTCCATCCAGTGAGACAAGCTGGGCTGAAGGCTCCTGTTACAGGGAGTGTATCAGCACTGGTACATGTGGATATGTGCATGCGTGTGCGAGACAGTGGCGCCCAAGTTTCTGATCTGATTATGACCGGTGGCTTTTAACAAGAAGACACAGAGGTCTCTGTGTTTTGGAACCATGACTTCTGTGATTCCACAAATCAGTGTAAAGCTTACAAAAACTGGTCCCACTGAGCAATGATGTTACACAATTCAGTGACATATGCCATATGCTTTACAGTTATTGGCTTTTTTTTTTTTATTTTTTATTTTGTCATGCATCAACCGCATCAACTGTGAAGACAGACTCCAAACAATCAGTTATCTTACGCCAAGAAGTGAAGCTAGAAAGAAAGCACAGATTTACAGGCAAAAAAGGGAACAAACTGACCTTTTTACAACTTCTGCAAATATTTGCAGATGACTAACACTACAAGTACTAATCTCTGATACTGAGCTCCTCTTAAATCATACTTTGAGCGCTTTGCCATCTTATATCACCAGCACATTGTCACCTTACAGCACATCAACACCCCTTCACTTAAAAAGAGACATTTTTTTTTAAAAATTTAATCTAAATAAATATTTGAAACATGTGTGACAGCAGGCATCCTGATTGTGCAACAGTGCAGGTGGGGGCCCCAGGTGTGGCCAGCTGTGCTTCCTGTAGGTTTTCCGGAACCCATTCAGATGACCTGAATCAACCTGCACGGCCCAACCCACCATGAAACTGTCGGCTGACGAAGGTGGGGGTGACAAAGCTTCATGCTCTCTGCAACGGACTCAACCAGCAGGGCTCAGATCAGTTTGGTGCAGTCCGTTAAAAAAAAAAAAAAAAAAAAAAAGGATTCACCACTGAAGTGTTTGTGGCCTTGGTAACAGGTTAGAATGCTGATAACTGGAAAATATCCCAGGTCAGGGTCTTTGAAAACTGTATTGAAAATCTTCACTGAAATACATTAAAAATATTTAATATGTTAAAAAGTATTCAGTTTTAAATCAGTCATTGCAGAGGCTTGTATTTTTAAGCATTTTTCTGAAAAGTGAGGAGGTAAATCAAAATATTATTACTGGTAGCAGTGGAATTTATATATGGAATATTAATATGTCATATTATATGATTGGGTTAATGCGTACAGTATGGTTTATACCTACAACAGATAAAACTGCAAAAGTATTGATTATCTACACGCAAAAAAAAGATACCAACCTTTCAACAGTATTCAGCGGTGTTGTCATTGAAAGTATAGTGGGTGAAAGGGCACAGCTGGGAGTTGAGCTACTCGATACCTCCATTTATCAAACTTTATCACTTGATCTTTTATTAGGTTTTATATCTGGATATCCGAGCCTTGGTGTGTCACATGCCGTGGCATCACTGAATTCTTCAGAATGTGACACAACAGACCAGAGTTACCGGCTGATCCAGGAACTGTGATTTCACTATTAAGTAAACGTTAAAGGTATCATGCTGATCAAAAAGTGAAAGTTAGCCATACAAATACAACACAAGACAACACCAGAACAAATATGTTCTCCTTATCTCTACACAGGGAACTTGACTTTAAAAGATATAATGTTAAGAGTAAACCTACTTTAATTAGCAAAACAGTACAAAATATACATACTGCAGTAAGGTGATTTCACAATGTATTCAGTCTACAGCAACTCCTAGACTTATGGAGAAATCAGTACATCTTCGATAGTGTTTGAAACTGTGGTGACTTTCTCTGTGATGTACTTTACTGCACTTCCACATTAGTTCTTCTGCTTCTTCTGCTATTTTGCACCACAAGTTTTCTGAAATAAAAGGCGTTTCTTTCAGACTTCAGGTGCACTCTTAAATGATGGCAGCACGCTCCTCTCCAAGTGTTGGCCACCCTGGAGAGTTGGAACACACGGAGGCGAGTTAAAAGGATCAAAGCAATCGATGCTCGTTCCCTTTCATGTCAAACAAAAGGGATTAAACATGAGCTGTGACTGAAAGCGGTGCCAGTGGAACATTCCAGCAAAAGAAACCTGATCTGTCAGCTTGAAAAGAAGCCTTGAGGTCACCTGAGTGAGTGCCTCTGCATGGTTCCACCTTTGCTCGTGTTACTTCAGCTGGTTCTGCACTAAGACAGAGACACAGAGAACAAGCAAACTGCTCTGTCAATCAAGAACACCTCTGTGACTCAGTATCCTTCAGCTCCAAGAGCCCCGAGAGCACACTTGACTGATGGCCATGTACCTCATGCTTCATTTACCTGACACCCGCATTTCCTTTCAAAACCTGCATTTAAACAGAAATGAAAAAATCCCCCACATGCCTGTCAGTTACTGTCACGTACTTTCAGAAGGTGGTATTTACAGTCAGAAACACTATCTGTTGAATGCAGCTGACAGCTGACATATGATATACTCAACTGTTAGCTAGGGTAACACATCTCACCTCTTCTGAAGCGAGAACATCCATCAGGTTACATAAACTGCTCTTACTATATGTCAAGTCTGACAGGCTACAGTTGCTCCGCCCAGGTATTCCTGGTTTTTACCATCAAATTAGTGCATCTGACTATTCTATCAGGCAGATCATGCCCAAGCAGATGTGCCCATGATTTCTTAAAATAATGAGCACGGGAGGGGCTTTTCTGCAGCCTACCACCAGGGTGTCGAAAACACTTTGTCCTCACAGGTCATCCGTCTTTATATAATCCCATTTGGCTATGTTTTTAGGAACGATGTCACAGTTCTGGAGCTCATAAAAAAATCAAAAAACTCATGTTATATTAAACTATCTTTCCCTTTTATAGTCATAGTTTCGGTATATTTTAATTTGGGATCTGACAAACTCCCCAGAGCAGATGGGGTAAAGGTAAAGTAATGTCACGGATGTCGGCCAGTTAGGTCAGCAAAAACACATCAGTGAAACCAGTCATAAAAACTAATAAAGCCATAACTCACAGTTGTGAAAATCACTTTTCTAGAAGCTGATAGTGTTTAATAGCTTGTATTGCTTTTTCTATCACATTCTTTCCATAGATCCAACATCAATGTGCACCAGTCATGTATAATATATCCAGGTTGGTGCCCAGCTGTCTCCTAATGTAACAATGTTTCATAGCAACTTTGCTTAGCAATGTTCAGCGTGCCAGTAGCAGTGAACTATAAGCATGCATCAGAGTATAGCCAGACCCTCATGGGATTTTTTTTTTACACACATTCCACTGAAACAAAGCTAAAGCTCATAAAGAAAGCCCTCTCTAACGGGAAGCTCTTAAACCTTAACTATAATGCGTCTTGCTCTGGAGACAGGGAATGCCACCAGGAAGTGTACTTTGACTGCTTTGTGCGTGCATGAGCTTTTTATTCCATCTTTTCATTTTAAGGTCAAGAGTTATAAAAAAGCAAAAAAAAAAAAAATAAAAATCTTCCATGGTGGTGACTGGCCCTCCCTCTCCTTTTATCCCTTCAACAATTAGACTTCCTCACTTCAATCGCTCTGTTATTTCAGCTTCTCTGTCTTTGCTCTGCTTCATAATGAGGCAGACTCTTCTTACTCCACCATTAGCTCGCTCATTCTCAGCTCGTGCTTCACCCACGAGGAGCCCACCAGCGTTTCCACTGCCTCGCAGTAGTGGTGAGCTTACATGGGCCACCCTTTCCTGACGTCTTTCTGTTTGTAATTGCTGCCATATTTCAGCCGCGCGCTCTCGTTTCTTCCGCCTCGTCAGTGCTCATCTGAGTCAGGAACTGGTCTGGGAGGAATGTGGTGGCACAGCAGTGCGATGACAGAGGGTGGGAGCACCCACACGGATACAGTAATTCAAAGGAGGGATGGGGGCAGAATGAAAAAGGTGGCTGTGAGGGGACATACGACAGGATGTTGGGACTGTCTGCCAAGGATGGTCATTATTAGATTAGAAGGGAAAACACATTTGTAGTTGCGGTAGTCATTCATTGTGTAACAGTCGTGAAGGCTGTGGTTCAAATAAAACAAGGAAGCAGTTTGTGTCGTCTCCCACTTTCCCAGATGTCATTTTTCTGAAGAACACAAATCCGGTGACATATGAAGACTTTTTCCAGTTTCCGGTTGTGCTTTTAGGATTCATGATGGACCAGGATGGGAAATTCTTTTGAAATCCTTCAAGTTTCCATTGCATTGCATGAAAAGAAGAAGAAGAAGACATTTTTCAATAACTTTCCACAGCTTAGACTCAAAAACCTGGCAATCAACTCTAAAGAGAGCTGTTGAAAGTGAGGATTGAAATAAAAAGCATTTTAATCCAGGTAACTAGAAGGTCTTGAGCCATCTACCTACAATTATCTACAAATGATTAAACCAAAATCAAATCAGTGAAGAACTCAGAAGGTGACATTCTTTCATTCTGCAGACCCAATCTAACTGAACCACAGCAAAAGCTGGAAAACTTTTCTCTGTCTCCACTTGAAAAAAATGATCTTCCTTGTTATTTTGTTATTTAGCAAACAGACAGATAAAAACCTGCTGTCACATAACCTCCTCCCTGGGTGGAGGTATTAAAGATATGAACCTAAACACAGTCACAGGTTTTGTGATGGTGTTAAGATCCCTGCACATATTTCCACTACAGTATTTAGATTTTCTATTTGAACCCCCTGAAATGACAAAAGCAGGTGTCTATTTAGTGTAAACATGTGCAAAGTGACCTTTACATGCCACAAGTTATGAAATTAACCTATACATTTGACGTCAAGTTAATGAGCTCACAGTTCAAGCTGTTTGCTGCAGAAAGTTAAAGCTCAAGAAAAATCTGGGAAAATAAAAGATGAAAGCATGTTTGAAGACAAGCCTTGAAAGAAATTCATCTGACCTATTTCCTCAGGCAGATCATTCTGGAGCCTTGAGGCTCTGACTACAAAGTCTCAATGCTGCTAATCAGCTAGCTGCAGTCTTTCTCTTAATATAGAACTATAAAGTGCTTTGACAGACTCAGAAGTTAAAAAGAAAAACATAAATAAAAAATACATACAGCAGAGTTATTTGGAACTATAATGTTGCAAGATTTCTTGCACTGGTGTTTGATAAATATTTTACATTTTTCATTCCATATTTGCAGATGTGAAATAGTGTCACTGAGCAGAGCTGAAACAACAAGCATTATCACCTGGATCGGCTTATTAAAGTGTGGAAGAACAGTATTTTTTTTTTTTTTTTTTATTGGTTTGTAACGATATTCCACTAAGCATGCAAGCTAATTATTCATAAACTAGTTTCTGTTCCACCTAGTTGTCCTTTCAACTCTCCAGTTCGCTCTAATGTGTATTTATAATTTTGTATTTTTAGTAATCGTGGAGTGACTTTCAGATACTAACGCCTACGTCCAAAGAAAGCCTCTCAAAATAGCCTCGAAAACAGACAGCCAGACCAAAACAGGACAAAGTTGGTGTAAAGCAGAGTGGAAAGAAAAAAAAAAGCAAAGGACAATCTTCGTGTTGATTCAAACGGCCCTGTTCTTGGGTGTGTAAGGTCAACAGTGTGTCGTCAGAGCGTGAGTGTGTTTTGGTGGATGCGCTCCTGCATGGGTTTCCGTTGGCGGTGCTGCACAGTAATCAAGCGGAAAGAAAGAGTCTGTCCACGTGCAGACAGCATATCTGTCGTGGGCTGAAGATCCACCCAGTTTCTCACATGGTGCATACACGCATGTCCAAGCCTATTTGACACATTCATGTTAACACTGAGCTTTAAATATTACCAGTGTTTTGGGGTTTGTTTTTCCAGGAAGAAATGACTGAAAATCATCGGTGACCAAGCAAGCGAGACAAGAGTGCAGCTCTGTTTGCTATAGCATAAATAGCAACAATGGTCCTGACAGAAGAGTTATTTTTACCAGCTGCGAAACAAACGACATATCGAGATAAGAGAGTGGAAAACTATGTCAGCGAGGACAAACTGGAGAAATGTCACAGGCGATTGTTAGGGCGGGGTGAGATAAATGTCAGAAAAACAAAATAAAATCCCTACTGAAGAGTAAGGGCTGAAAATAATCCCTATGTATGACAGGGCAACATCCCAAATGCTACTTTTGTCGATGCTGTTTAAAAAATAGTGTCTATTAGAGTCGTGTTTTAAGTTTTCAGGGAAGGTCACGCAGCAGGGGGCAAGGGCCCATTCTCAGGCCCATAATTAACAGCACGTAGATGTCATGTGACCCATCAAGAAAGAACACTGGATGGGTCACAGGCATTCACAAATAGAGTGGAGAGTCACAAATACATTTGTCTAAAGTATCCTTTGATGTCCTGAGGATTAGTGCGAAGCGTATTTCTGTTGCATCGCCAATCCTGGTTTATGCATCCACACACCTCCACACAGATGCTTCCACACAACACCATCAATTACACGCCTGACACCTGTTCTCATTATCATGTTCTCAAGGATTTACTGAGTCCCATGGCGACAGCTTACACATGAAGTTCTTACACTCACACACGTCTGTGACAATGCACATAACAGAGAAGCTTCATTAATTATTTAAATCTGTCGCCTCACTGACGATGCTTGAGGATGAATGGGCCTTATGGGCTGGTTCGCATTATAAGCTAGACTTGCCTTCTGCCCGTCGTGTGTGTGTTGGTCTTTTGCCCCCTTGAAGTTAAGCCATATATGTAATATGATATCGGTGCTCACAACCACAGTAAAGTGAAAATGTAGACTTTAGCATCAAGGCTTAATATGTCTGCATATGTGTGAAATGTATCCCGTGAAGAGCCTCCTTACAGTGGCATAAACACCACCGTTAACCCTCTGTGGTGTCAGCAACTACCATTCGAGTGCTTAGTCTGCAATACAGCCTGGTGAAAGTTACTGCCCATCAAATTTCCACTTACTCAGGCACAATGATAACGACAAATCTCAACGGCAGACATAAAAGCAACACAAAGAACTTTTTATCTCCCAGATTGCAAAGGGGGGAGGAGGAATGATAGGAGGCAAATATAAAGTGAGTATTTCCTTAAAATAAATGACTAATCCTGACAAAAAACATTCTGTAACCTCACCCAAACTGTCTACTGTAAGTCTCCTGTGACACACATGCACACATCTGCATTCAATCACTCCCACCCGCCCAGCTATAACATCCAATAATGACTGTTGAACACAACAGGTTTGCTTTTATGGTGCTGTTTTCCGAGCTTGGTGTTGCTTTCAGTAACTATAGAGATGGAGGGCAAAGGGTAGCACTGCAGAGAATGGTGTCTGATCCAGTGATTAAAACACACCCTCCATCATTATTTTCACTGCATTCTCTCTATATAAGGTACTATTATGTACCACATGCGCACTTGCACACAAGAATGTCAGTCCTGGACAGTAGCCAGTATCTACTGACTCTGAAACCACTGGGCCCGGCTGGGAGGGATGTGAACCGACAATGAACCAAACCCTCTCAAACAAAGGTCTGTGGTGTAGCGTTAGAGCTTCCTGTAAGGCCGCAACCCCGTTTGAAGTGGGGTCTGTGATGGTAAGTGGGAGATACGAGGGTGGATGGATGTAGGGTGGAAGGCAGGAAGGAGGGCAGTTAATGAGCGCAGAGGCCAGTAGGATGTTGTGGGTATTGTGGTCAGTAGCAGCGGCTGCTCGGGTGTTTTAGCTCTGCCGTGTAGCCGGGTTGGAAAAGATTCAATCCACAGATGCGGAGGGAACGAGGAGGGACGACAGTAAAGATGTCAGTGAAGACTCTGTAATTATCGCCAGGGAACTCCCAGAGTTGCAAACACACCTGCAATCTGGAACAATCAGTCCAGTGTGTCAGGGAGAACAGATCAGTGAGAGAGATAAAGATAAAACCACAAGGTTGAATTCCAGTTCAGGCCAACAAAGCATTAACAAGAAACACATTCCATGTGGTTATAAAGGGCAACTAAAGCTCCTGCCTGCTTTATTGTTCTCAATAAATTACTCTTGTGCAAAGAACACTGACACTGGCTGGTACCAGTTGAGTGGTCCTCCATTGATTAGGTGTAATTTAAATAAAATGTTGAAATCATGTGGATCCAAGGTTGGTCAATCAACAGAAACTCAATATCCAAGCTACAAAAAAAAAAGCCTTTACGATTGCTCTCCACTATCCTCGTGTATGTGTTAGGATTAAATGGAGAAGCTATTTCTATTGACTGGTGCCTGTGACATACTCTAAGTCCATGCTGTGCATATCCCAGTAACGCCACATATAGAACAACGTAACTGTATATAGGGCTGAGCTACCTCTCATTCTGGGGGCTGTGCTTGCTCTTTTGTTCACTGCAGTGTCACAAAGGGCAGAAGAAGCACCTTTCTAGACCATATTTCAGATTTGTTGTTGCTCCTGTCTCTTTTCAGTACCACCTTTTTAATTATTTTAAACACAGATAACTGATAGGGGGGCTACGTCCATACTGGGACCACTGACAAACACAAATGGATGGCTCTTGGAATTGCAACCAAGTGAAGTCACTGAACTCCAGGATGGAGGCTCTGGTGATGTCATTTCTGCACAGTTATGACCCCTGGAAGGTCCCAGTCTGTCCAGTCCGACTGCAAGATGAGCTCAGCTGTTAAGTCTCAACATAACTTTTACATTGCATCAAACAAGCCACTTAAAACCAAACCAATCTGATTAGGAACAAAATGGAAGATGAGAATTGTTTGAAATGGTTAGTATTAGCTCATTCCATTACTGCAGCCCACCGCTAGAGGGAGCTCAACATGTGGAGCAGTATCTACACAACACTCACTGATTCAGGGATTACAGGATTCTAGCCCACTGGAAAAAACGTGCTCTGCCATTTGGTAGTCATGCTGTGGACGGGGATGCAAACATAAACGATGGAAATGCAAACATAAATGATGGAAATGTAAAGATCTTAATGCGACTGTGGCCCGTGGCCACGACGCTGTGGGCTGGGTTGTAGGACTAACTCCAACTAAACCAGCTCAGAGGTAGAGAATTAGAGGATGTTTTAAAACTGCTCTCACAGGGATGTGTCACATTTAAAATGGAGGCCCCATTGTCCCCTGACAAAGCTTCGGTGCTCTGTAACATTCCTGAAATCCACAGTGGGGAAGGGGTTTCGGGGACGGAGCGTTATTTCTCACACTGGGGCACAAAGCCACAGAGCGTCGGTCTCCGTGACTCGCACGGGCAGAGGAGAAGAGGCTGAGTAATCATAATAATAACCGCCATCATCCTGTCGTCTCGACGGCTGCTGCTAAAGGGACTCTTTGCCCAGTCATTCCAAATTAGATCAATCCTGGAGATGATGCAATCTAACTGTTTCATCAGCTGTGTTGGAGCATCTGCCTGCTTAGCATGCTAACTGCACTGTGTTTCTAATCACTTCAATCACTTATCTGCTAGCAGATAACTTTAGGAGGGATATTCACGCAGCTGAACCCACTAAAGTGGCCCTCTCGCAGTCCCACATTACTGTCCTGTCCTGAACTCGAATCTTTTCATAAATGCTTTGCTGTGGTTTTGTGGATAAACATGACAACTAGATCCTGTTTTGTGTGTGTAGCGGGAGGTCAGGGGCGTCTTCAAGCTCAGCTCTCGCTCTGAGAGAGGCCATCATCCATGACCTCATCCCAGGGAAAAATCCCCCTGTCCTGCCTTGTCTCTCCTCCCTGTTCTCCTCCGGCAGCTGAGCTCGGAGTGCTGCCTGCGCGTTTCTCCCCTCAGAACAGCTCCCACTCTGTCTCCAGGCTGCAGCAGGAGAGCGACAACACACAATGATGGTGGGGACGCAGAAGGGAAAGTTTCGCTTAGGTCACGGACCCCGCTAATGGTCTGTGGGCTTCTGAGGCAGACTCACGATGGAGATGTAAATTTGTTTGGGACGCGAACGATGGAGGCAGATGAATGAAGAAATTGAAAAGATGGAAAATCATCACTTGCTTTACTTTATATTTTCCTGTCACTGGTCATGGGCGTTCAATCACACATTGAGCCAGGGGCAGGGTAACCCCCTTGCCACCTCGCCAGCCTCTCAAAGGGCTACACATAAACACACATTCAGCTGGGTCGCTCAGCCCGCCGGCCGGTCCGCCTTTTTGGTCTGTGACGTTAGAAATTCCCCTGACTTTTAATGTTGCCAGCGGTTCTATAGAAAGTTGAAAGTTAAAATGGAAAAAGGCGACACTGGCGCTGAATTTTAGTGATTAATATTGTCAAGAACACAGACCTTACAAGGATTTTTACATGTTGCATCTCAAGATGCAAGATTATTATTATTATATGTTTTATAAATAGACACATCTGCGTATTTTGCCTGCTGTCATGAGCCTTTTTGCCTCCCAAAATGAACCACAGATTATAACAAAATATATAAATTATATTAGTATTATATTTATTCAGAAGATTGTGAGAGGATAAAGTCTCTGGGGGTGGGGCGTATTATACTTATACTATAATAATCCAATATTAATTAATAGGAACTGAAACTCAAATATGTGGATTCAATGGTTTTGACTGACAGTCTTTCCGTGTGCATGAAAATGTGATGTGTGCATTCTTCCACCGTAGAAAAGGGCTGTCATGTTCAGCACTGTGACAGGAAATCAGATGGAAGGAAGGATGGAGGCCATCGCCGAGGAGCACGAACATCCTGAGCTGTTATTTTAAGCTCTTTTACATTAGAAGCTGAGGCTCGACAGGAAATGACTTATTCATTTTTTTAAAAAAGCATTCCATTAAAGGGAAACTTTCACTCCAGTACACCAAATTTTCATGTGCTCACTCCTCTGCTGGCATCTTCCTATGCACATGCGTGCATCAATCCCGCTCCACGCCTACTTTAAATACCCTTACAGTATTTGAGAGTGCATATTTATTTTAAAACACATAACTTCCTCCATTTACACTCACTGTCCCCTTTACCCGTGCTTTTTAGGACTCCTGTGACTGGGAAAAACTGCTGACCCAGTTTTACTCTGAAAAGTGTTGGGTTGCATTTAAGGTGATTGCAGCCAATTAAATAGCAGCTGCTCAGTGCATTGAAGCACACAGACATGCACAAGATGACCCCGTAAAGATAAACACAACATCAGAAGTTGGAATGAACAACACAAAACCATGATTGCTTCAGATCGATGGTGTCGTAATGGACTTTTTATTACCATTTTAAGTACATTTTGAGCTTTTTTATACCAGCTAACAATCATTTCAATGACAAAGTCTTCACAACGATGGCTACATCCAGTAGGACAATCTGTCAAAAGTCTGAAATTATTCCAGAACATGGATTAATTGAATTTAAATGGATAAGATTTCAGGCCGACAGAGTTTTTCTTCATGGATCTGCCATAAATGTCAACCACATGATGCCATCATGATGCCATCATGTCAATTGATTACATAAAGACTTGAGGATGTTCAAACTGACCAGAGACAAGATGGAACTAATAGAGTCTTCCTGAGTGTGTATTATTCATTTAGCTTTCCTTTGTATCACTTTCAGTGTGCTTCATGGTTAGCAATAACCTGGATGACATTTGATACACCCAATTTATCTTCTCTCAAACATTAGAATGTGACTCTGATACTTATAAGTCACGTGTTCCTCAGGCTTGTCTTAAAAAGCTGCCATCATTTAGCTGCGATGCTGAGAGTGTGCGATTGCACCACATGCATGTGCATAATTGATATGGAAAATTCCAGCTAACACTTTGCTTTGTCCAGTATTTCACCCAGCACTGGTCTGGATAAAAATTCTTTCTCTCTGAAATTAAAACACATGAGCATGGAAGTTGCTTTAGGCCCATTTTAGTATTTCTCCATAAAGGAAATCCCTACATTGTTTCCTAACAATGCTTTCAGGATCAAACTGGAAGATTGCTCAACTTGTTTGCTCTGGTAGGTGAGTGGCGTCGGTATGAGGGAAATTTGTTGTTTCTTTAAGTTTCCAACAACCACCAACCACAAAGGAAACGCAGTAAGACTGTCTGCAACCCCCTTCATTGTGGTGACCGCGACCGTAGCCTACTGCCGCCTGCTCCGACATCTGTGCTCCTCTCCTATGTCATAACCTGCGGTGTCAGCCAGCTCAACAGGCCAGCACGTGTTGGCCTGATAAACCACCACCACCGGAAACCACCGCTGGGTTTCTGCTCCCGCAATCACTCGCATACCGGCGGAAATGAGAGGAGCTACATTGTACTTCAGAGAACTGCAGGGAATACAGAGAGGGGTAGAGAAAACAGATGAGTCAAGTCTGCTCTCATCCGGCCTTCCTGTCTGTTTGCCGCCATGCTGTTGTTTGTTATTACATCCTATAAGTGTGTGCGCGCGTGTGTTTGTGTGTGTGTGTTTTACTGTGCATCAAGCGTGGACCCTCTCTCTCTTCCCCTCTTACCCAGTAGGTAATATGATGCCACATGAGTCTCCTCCAGGCCTAAATAGACCCCGGTGAGAATTTAATAGTGTGACCATGATACATGCACAAGTGTGTGTCCAGCAGGGTGACATCAGCAGAGGGGAATCTGCTGGTATCCCTGTCCATCTCTTGCAGACACCGGGAGCCGGTGGGCTGAGCCGAGCTGCTTTTTCAACCCCGCCAACACCAACAGCGGCCATGTAACTGATGACTTCATTTGGGTATTGAGACCCATTGTTTTTCTGATTAAATCCAGTATGTTATAATCATTTTTAAATAACATAAAACAGAATTGGTGATATTGATGCAGCAGGCTTCAAGTGTGCTTATCAAGATTTTATTACAGGCAGCCTTTACAGCCTTTATGGCACAATGGGGATTATGGATTCTGACTCCACTGATGTAATAATGTGTGGCACATTTATACATGAAGCATTAAATCATAAATCAAAGATATCATAATGACAGATTAAGAACAAATGGGACCGTTAACCCTAAGTATAGATGATTCATTTTAAAAGGGAAAGTTAGTGGTCAGTGGTTAATAACGTGCAATTAAAAAAAAAAGTCAAGATCAAATAAATGGAATACTGAGAGAAAGATCAATGGCAAAATAATATCAATAATTAATGAATATACCGCCAAAGGTTCTGGGCTTGTATCAAGGAAGGAGCATCTCAGAAAAATAGATATTCCCACAAGGAGTCATTAAAAGAAACTTCAAAATGTACCAAATAAAAAACCCCATGCTTTCCATACCATCACTGCATACATGTCATTTTTAATGGGCAAAAAAGAAGAGGAAGAAAAGGAGACAGGAACAGGATGAGGAAGTGCACGGAGGAGGGGAGAGGGATGGCAGGAGGACAGGAATAAAAGAGGTAAATCAGAGGAACTCGACTTAAAGGAGCAGAGAAAGGAGGGTGAGGGACAGTTACACAACCCCTCATCTCCATCTTCTTTTTTAAGCTGCCAGAGACACATCAACAGCAGGGTCTCACCTCCACCCTTCCGTCTTCACCTTCCCTCCTCGTGATAATACGTCGACCTCGTCTCTCACGGCTTCATTCCTCTTTAGCCGTCATCGCCACGTGACAGGATTAACACAACGATCGGATCCACCTAATCAGTCGGAGCGGCTGTGAAGCTACCTCATACTCACATCTTCCACATTTTAACCCGTATCAGCTCGGCAGAGTCATTAATTTCCAATCACAATATGTTCCTGCTGATTCTATCCGCTCACACATTAATGATATTTCCAAATGTTGGTGTAAGTGCTTCTATATCAGAGTGGAAATTACCCATTGTTGCTCCCTAGTGGGACAGGAAGCACCTTTCACAACAAAGCGTCACTGTTCTGCTTCAATGGCTGTGACCACATCGTCCCATCAACATGCGGGATTACGCCGGTGAACAACTCTAATCTTTTCAAAAACCTCCAACCAACAAACTATGTAATTCTGTCATGAGAGCGTTCAGCCGGAGGCTCGTGCAACGCAGACAACCTTCAGGATGTGTGATGTTCATCTTCCTTTCCTAAAATTATGAAGCCACGTGGATGTGACGAGCTACTGCCAAAAGTGCATCATTTCCCACATGAGGCTTACACAATTGAATTTTAGCTAAAATGCCTCAAGACTGGTGCAAACTTCCTCTTTGAGCCTCTTCAGTAAGGTTGATCAGCACTCAGGAGCTGACTCAGACAACCAGCTCTGACCCTATGAGTGGAATTCATTAGCAGTAGAGCGCCAGTGACTCCTGGTCAGGGGCCAGATGGTTGGATATTGACTGACTGCGGTCCACACGGCTGAGGAAAAACAGCATTCTGCCCCTTTGGTGGCCATCGTTCCCGGGAATAGCAGCTATGCGAGCATGACTGCACGCCACTATTTCTGTCCACGCTGCTACTTGACATTGAGAGGCCGGGATTAGGTGGCTCCACTACTGTGGATGACTGTACCCCCTGTCATATACCCAAACACATGTACGCACGCACATAACAGCCAAACTGATCTCTAGAATATTACTAATGAAATGTGCTTCTGCTGACTGTGTAGACGACTCAGCACTGGCAACTTTAGGTTGAAATGATCGGATTCTTTGGATCTGATGAGATCTACTCGCACGGACCTGGGTCACACTAGCCCGCCGCAGTATCTCGAGCGCCACATCCTTCAGCGATGTCCTCTGCTGGAGCGCAAGAACACTGTCATGTCCCCTCCAGCTGCATCCTCTTAACCGAGATGCATCCAATGAAAATTTCATCTATCTTACAGAAGAACTGTACATCATGTATGAATGCGAGCCGGCTGGGTTGCAGTGGAGCGCAGCACATTTGACCCTGTGAACACAGATACTGGATATGTGCGCATGTGGAGGAGTGATTCTGCTGCGCATATGAAACTAGCTGCGTGCTTTTCACTCAGAGGGGGCTGATTCATAATGGAAGATGATACAACACCTTCACACCAGTCTTTTTATTATCTGTGAAACCCAAAAATATCATTGTTCTAGCACATAATTAAATTATTTAGCCATCCATCCACTGTAACGTTCCAAGTGTTCATCGTTTGATATAAAAGCTTTGTAATGTAATTTAAGCTACCACTCATGCTGTGAGCTCAGCACACGATTTTATTTTTCATCCGTTAAATGCTAAAGTTTTTTTTTTTTCTTTTAGTTACTCAGCAAATGGCATTAGCAGTTACTGAATCAGGTACCGCTCCCACACGTTCCAGCTGAACATCTGTCTTTAACTAACCGTCCTACCCGGCCGGAACATGTGAGAGCAAACGACTCTCTACGAATAAGTATTACAATCGAACCACAGCCAGCACCAAACGTGAGCTAATTACAAACATGTAAGTAAACGCTGGTGATTTCTGCTTACAGATGCTGGGCTAATTCATACTTGTGTGGTTCGTTTAGGCATACACACACACACACAGGCAAACACACTCATAATGTAACAACGTCCGTGTGGGAGGTGACTTCAAGGGTTGACTAACACTTGACTGGGCCTCAGCCTGCCTTTGAGTCCAGCTGGGTCCTTTGACTTTCTGCAGCCCCATTAAAGCCGCGTGCTGCGCACATACATGACACCATTGTTGCATCCTGCTAGCATTTGCTGCATGTGGTCTCTCTGAACTCCGCGGCACTCGGGGGCTGTTTGAGGTCTCAGATGTTCAAATCGGTGGCTTGTTTTTTTTTTTTTTTTTGAACGAGACATCTGGTGGTCGTGTGAATAATGGTGTGCGGTGCTGCAGCATGACGGGGGCCTGCTTACCGTGCGGCGCCTCCACTCTTTGTGACCGATCTGTCATTAAATACTGATGTAGCACCAATGACGGCCGTGCCGTTCAATTAAATAATCATTTGTGCAACTTTAAACCATATGTCTCGTTTTGTTTAAGATCAGAACATCCGGGCTAACGGCCCGGATGCAGGTGACTCACACATCAGAAACACAGGAAATCAAAATGCTATTACTACTATAATTACCATAAACCTTCCGGGTGAGCAAAGCAATGAGTGGTCTGAGTGAGGAAGTGAACAGAGGTGTGAAAATACACACGCTCAAAGTGATCCGTCAGCACGTCCGAGAGGGTTAAAGTGAGCCGACTTTATGTATCTTTGAGATGATGAAGTAAAAGCAGCCAGAGGGGAAATAAATCTGATGAGCGTGTTTTATTTTGCACTGAATAAAAATCACAATGATCATCACTTCAAAATTGCCATTTGAAAGGGTGAAACACTTTAATTCACATTTTTAACTTGCATGACGGCTGAACATGGATCTAAAGGGAGCTTCTCCAGTCACGATGGGTGGACAACAAGCGTTTACAGATCAACAACGCCATGTCGCGTTACTGTTTCGCTGTACATGGATGACGTCGGATCTGTCAGGAAAACCTGGAACGGGAAATAAATTCGGCCTTGAAGGTCTCCAAACCTTGGATTCAAGGTTTCAAAGAGCAGCGTGCGCTCCCCCCTCCTCCCCCTGGAGCTGCTTAATGTCTACAGGTCTAACTGCTTCGACTGGGCAGCTTCCAGGTGTGATTGTGCCGGAAGAAATAAATGCAGCATCATTTTAACATCAATTTATGGATCCCAGTGCTATTGATCATCAGTTGAATTCGGGATGTTTGGTGTGTGGAGGAGCTTCTGCATTTTGGCATTCTTTTGTATCATAAATAAATATGTCATCTAATAAATCATAAAAAAAACTGTAACATTATTTTAAAATTGTCAACGGCGGTTAAAATTTCTATAAATACAGTTAGCTTAAATAAATAAATTAAACTTATAAATATAGCGTTTACTGTACACAAAATGAAAAAAGGTGGTTTTGTGCAGGCAAATAAAAAATGCTGTCTGTTTGAAGAAAAAAAAAAACAAAAAAAAGAATTCCAGGTTGAGCTGTTTGAGGATCAATTTTGTGGTGCTCAGTCCCAAATGACCTCTTTTCACACAGTCAGGAAGCAGCTCAGAGTCCAGACACATTCCTCTTCTTCCTCCTCCTCCTCCTTCTTCTTCTTCTTCTTCTCATTCCATCATGGTTGTCCATCGCCTGGGCCGTTAGTATTCCAGATTCAGGCGGGCGCTCCTAGTCTGAGGCTGACAGGACTATTTTTCAGCTGCCCGTGTCCACCTGAACGTCGAGCAGAGGGTGAGCACCTCTGTTCCCTTCTTCGTGTATGATCCTCGTTCCTCCAGGACCTCCTCTCGTGGTTCACGTCTCTTTTTCTATTTTGAGGTAGAATTTCTGCATCTGTGTCTAAACATAAAAGAAAAGAAAAAAAACAACATGTAAAAACCTCAAGTTCATCCAGGTCAGGTGTGTAAGAAGAAATAATACTGTTTTGATGGTGGATGTGTTACCATGGTGCTCTGGTATCTATGACTAGTGTCTGAAACCAAATTTTACATCCCTATTCTAATAAGAGAAAAATAATTAGAGACCTATTACTATATTAATGTACATTTATGTTGGCAAACAAATGATTTAGTTCTTTATTTGTTAATAAAATCCAATTTTAGCTACTCACTTTTGGCTACCTCATTTTCTCATTTCTTTGCTCTTCCCTGACAGTAAGAGCATATATTTTGGGTGGAGAAGATCTTTTTACAGCTGACCTATTACTAAAAATCATGATCTATTAATTCTACTAAATTGTGATTATAGATAATACTGTCTAGTAATTTATTCATTGAGCAACCATCAACAGCTCTGTTGAAGCTGTCTGAAAAGCCTCCTTGTGTACTGATAACTGATATTCCTGTTCCTCTCTACTCACCTCTCTTTACTTCTTCAGTGGTTGGACACTAAGCCTAGTTTGACCTTCTCTTCATTCTCTACATCATATGCTCCCCGTTTGTGAAACCTGTAATGAACACAAGATTTAGTTTGAACTGGTATATTAGCTAAACCTCAATTAAAGGCTATCCTCTGTGTGTGTGTGTGCGCGTGTGTGTGTGTGCAGTTCTCTGAATCCTTTCCTTACCTCAGCAAAAGCAAAAGGCCAATGATGATGAGACACACAGACGACAGCACCACGGCTACCACGGCCAGAGCTGTGGTGCGGTTGTAGCCCCCCTGAGGCTTCTCCACGGGCAGCGTGAAAAACTGACACCTGTCACCAGAGTAACTGGAGTGGCACCTACAAAGACAGACGGACGGCAAGAGGTTAGTATTACAGCTGCCCTGGGTAGGTTGGAGGGTGTGCAGGAGCAACAAAGAGCTCCTACTCACACGCAGGATGGTGCACGAACGTTCCTCAGGTACTGGCAGGTGCCGTGGATGCAGAAATCCTTGTATTTCTTCAGGCATGGATTCCTCTTCTTCCCCTTGCCTTTTCCTCTAGCCTTCCCCTTTCCTTTCCTTGTCTTTGCTTCGGTTCTCTCAGCCTCCAGGGTGACAGACGGGTTTTTGGGTTTGCTTGACATAGCAACTGTGAGCCAGAAAAAAACGAGATGCATTAAGGATGCTAGAAACAGAATTCAGACCACAAATGTGACACATCAGCACAAGTCGCCACCTTACCTCGTGGAAGCTCCATTTCATAGTCTCCAGACATGCCATCTTCGTACTCTTCATAATAGTCATCATTGTACTCCTCCTCATCTTTACCGTCCTGGCTGTACTCCGCTGTGGTGGCACTCACGCTCCTGCTCTCCTCCTCTGGTCTCCTGTCTTTGGTCGTGTCCAGGAACTTGAAGACGGCTCTGTGCTTCTGCCTGTCATTCTCGTGTCTGTCAACCGCAGCGCCGCAGACCATTCTGGACATCACTGAAACACAAAACAGGAAGAATTCCACCGTTAGAAGGAGCAAGTGGCTTAGAATTCACTTTTTTAAAAAAGTCTTTCTGTGGGGAAATGTCGGCGCTTGCCGGTTAGTGTGCCAAGGTGGGCTGAACCTCTGAGGACAAGTTGGAACATGTTGTGCGTAAAGAGGATCCAAGCTGAATTTTTTTGGTTTTAAGTGGAATTACTGAGCCTTATTGTGAAATGAACATCTCTCTCACACACAGCGTTGTCTGTAGGTGTTTTAAGGTATGGTCCTAAAGCTCTTTAGCCGAGAGAAAAATTACATCGCAGCGTAGAAAGTCCGAATAAACCTCCTGCATGCTAAACGCACACTCAAAACACACGGACAGACAGCACGCTAATGTCGGGCAAGAATATGAGTTAAAAATAAACGTATCTAGTTACATAAAGCATGCTCTAAAATAGAGAGATGACCCCATTAGCTCACAAATAGCCTGGCGTCTCAAAAAACATTTGAAAGTTTGGGGAAGTTTCTGATCTGACCATACTCGAGTGCGCGTAATGAATGAAGTCACTGGCCGGATGAGCACAATAAACCAAACATAAAGAATGCACTATTCTTTTTATCTGACAGTTGACAAACTCACCCAAGGCGTGAAGCAGCAGGAGCACAACACTGAAAATCCTCATGATGCCAAAAGATTCCAAAGGGGTTTGAGGTAAAAAAAAAAAAAAAAAAAAGAGGAAAAATATTAGAATAAATAAATACTTCCTTTTACTAGCTCCGGATCTAAATATTCCTTTTCTTTCTATTCCGTTTCTTTTCTTGGTATCAATATGTTGGTGAATTAATTCCACTAGTTTGTGGTTTTAGAGGGATTGTGGATGTCTTGCAGAGGGAGGATCGCAGCGAGAGAGCGTCTGCACAGAGTCGCCGCTGCATTTAAACTGCTGAGCGCTTCACCACGCCCACAGATATGCTGGGGAGGCTGCACTCACTCCACAATAACACTCATTATTACACACGAGCACTTGCTTTTCCATCCAGTTATTCTCATAATCACTATGGTGAGGTTTTACAAAATTCATTTCATCCACAGGTAATAGGCATATATGTTATACTATAAAAAAAACTATTATTATAGAATAGTCCGGTTATTTTTTTTACTCATTTATCAAAATCCCCACTTTCTATTTTTTTTCAATTGATTGGTTGTTGCTTAATTGAAGCAAACATAATAGTACACAGCCAACTGCGCCATCGCGTGGTGAAAAGAGGACGTACATTTATAGTGTGGTGTGGAAACAGCGAAATCAGAGGCTGCAGTTGTTTTTTCAGTTGACGGCATGACCGTGCATGCGTTTATTTACACAACTTAAATACGCATCCATTTCCGTATATCAATCAATCAATCAATCAATAAATCGCCACCACCGAAATCCCCGTGCTTAGTGACAGTGCGCATCTCACCCACAACCACAATACCAGAAGGTGACTTATGTGACATATAATCCACTACAGTGGGTATGTTTCTGCAAGTTTAAACTGGGTTTATATTTAATCAATTTTACACCAAGCGACTCCAATAGAATGCTACTAAGAGTAGTATCGCACTAGCTCATAATATTTATCCAAACTTAATATGGTATATATGTTCACAAATATTAAAACCATTTCTGATCTGATCTAACAAGTGATCATTTTAATATATCTAAATGCTTTTTAAAATAGATATATAATTTTTGTAAACTTGTATGTGAGCCACAGTTGAGTTAATATTTATATAACATTGCGTGTAATAGGACGAGTTAATGCCATCAGTAGATGGCGCTGTTAGATGACGTACGAGCTAAATTTGAGTAATCCCGTGGTCACGTGACAGTTTGGGGTTGGCGGAGGGGGGCAAACATGGCTGACGAAGCAGAGGAAGTAAACACACCAGCGGAGGATGGCGATACAGTACAGCAGCTGCAGGAGACAGAAGTTTCCGAAGCCGAGAAAAACGGAGAATTCAGCAGCATCGACCGGCCAGACCCAGGCGAGAAACCCTCTCCGGCCTCGACAGAGCATAGCTGGTCCGCTCCTCTTCTGTCTTTGGCTCGTAAGGCCACGGAGACGATTAGCAGCGGAGTGAGTTACGCTGCCACCCCGAGGAATCCCACACAGGGATCAGCTGCGAGTTCCCCAACCAACACTCTCTCCGAAAATGATCTCAACTACACTTCAAACCAGCCAGGTGGGTTTCAGTTAAAGCTCTATCAAACTTGGAGCCACCAAAGCACGTTTGGTAGACTTCCTCCTGGACTTTCTTGAGTTCAGCTGTCACATCACGTGACTTTACATGTAAAATCTTAATTTTTCAGTTTGATGGCGTTACGAAGGCTCGTGATAATCAAGAAGTTTATACAAAGTATAATGTGCTTTTTGTGTCCCTTTTATGTTTTTTTTTCTTTGCAGTTGTGCCCTCCAAGGACCCCATGTCAATAGAGAGATCTAACCTACTTAGCATGATGAAGCTCAGCATCAAAGTGTTGATCCAGTCTTCACTGAGTCTGGGCCGCACCCTGGACTCGGAATATCCACCCCTGCTGCAGTTCTTTATTGTCCTGGAACATTGCCTCAAACATGGATTGAAAGGTGAGACGGTCGACCAAACAAGTGATCCAAATATCTAATGCCCTGTCCCTGTCCCAGCAGACACATTTATTTTACTAATGTATTTTCAGCCAAGAAATCCTTTATTGGACAGAACAAGTCCATCTGGGGGCCACTAGAACTAGTTGAGAAACTGTGCCCTGAATCTGCCAACATTGCGACAAGTGCCAGAGATCTCCCTGGCATCAGGTACACGCTCATATATTCTAGTAAGCTTTAATTAAAGGTTTGCAATGTTTAGATTTGTTATTTTTCTAAAATTACCAGGACAGGCCTGGGGAGAGGAAGAGCTTGGCTACATTTAGCACTCATGCAAAAGAAAGTAGCAGATTATATGAAAGCTTTGCTGGACCGCAAAGATCTCCTGAGGTGGGTGATGATGTTTATCATACGTGATGTTTTGCATCATCACAGATGATGTTATTATCTCTGTCTGTCTCCCAGTGAATTTTATGAGCTTGGAGCACTGATGATGGAAGAGGAGGGAGTGGTGATGGGGGGGCTGTTGGTGGGCCTTAATGTGATTGATGCTAACCTGTGCATTAAGGGAGAGGATCTTGATTCCCAGGTGAGCCCAGGTGGGATTGACAGGCCTACATGTCAGGTAGAGCTTTGAGTGAACTGTTTCTCTACTCACATTTAGGTGGGAGTCATTGATTTCTCCCTTTATCTGAAAGACCCAGCCATCAGCGAGACTCAGAGAGAGTGAGTGTACACATGCCAGGGATTATTAAACATGTGCTGGATGTCTCAAATGTCACTGTTTTTTTTTTTTTTTTCAGTGACTCAAAGATGACAGCCATATTAGATCAGAAGCACTACATCGAAGAGTTGAATCGGCACCTCAGCGGCACCGTCACTGACCTCCAGGCAAAGATGGACTCTCTGGAAAAGACCAACAGCAAACTTGTAGAGGAGGTCAGATCCACTGTTTGAGCTGATGTGTGGTTGTTGCTCCTGTGCGTGTGTGTGTGTTTGCTCTGGCTGAATTGAATCCCCCCTTTTTCCTCAGCTGACAGCAGCAACAGATAGGATTAACTCTCTGCGAGAAGAACAGGAGAAGCTGCGACAGGAGAACGACTCCATCCTGCAGTCCAGCCAAAAAAAGGAAGAGGTCACGGATGATCTACATGCAGCTGCAACTTAGCCCAAAAATAGATTAAGGAAGGAAATACTGAACTGCATTTTTGTCTTTTCTTTTTCCCAGGCAGCCCTACAGGACAGCCAGGTTGAGCTGGAGACGTACAAACAGACCCGTCAGGGGCTGGATGAGATGTACAATGTGGTTTGGAAGCAGTATAAAGAAGAAAAGCACATTCGTCAGGTCGGCTATCACCTGGGCATCATTCTTTTGTCTGGTGTGATTAAAGTGCAGACAGACAAGTTTCATTTTACAGATTTTTTTAATACAAAATCCAGCCTTCATTTTAAATGTAATAGTCTGTGGAATTGATGTCTGTAGAGTAAATTATATACCTGCCTGTTGCTTCAATGCTTGGATGAACCTGTAGGCCGTCTGTTTTTCTCTGAGCAGCATCTTGACATTAACTTGGCACTAAAACGTGGTGATTTTTAATGATTCCAGGACCTGGAACGTGAGTTGGAGCTCCAGGTAAGCCTGAAGCAGGAGATGGAGGTGGCCATGAAGCTGCTAGAGAAGGACACACACGAGAAACAGGACACACTGGCAGCCCTGAGGCTCCAGCTCGACCAAGTCAAGACTCTCAACCTGCAGATGTTCCAAAAAGCTCAGGTAAACCCACCTCAGCTTGCTCTTAACTCCAGTCAGTCAGACCACGCCACCCAACAGCCTGTGTAACTCCACAGGACTCAGAACAAGAGGCGGAGAGGAAAGAAGCAAAGGCTGTGCAGCTGGAGCAGAGGATGAACGACATGGAGAAGGTCATTATGGAGCTTGAGCTGAGGTATGGATGGAGAAAAAAACCCTGTGTGTTAAATTGAACTTCCTGTGAACCATCATCTTCTTTTTGATTGTTTGTACATGACAGGCTACAGAACTCAGAGCAAGAGCGCAAACAAAATGACCAGTCAGACAAAGACATGAAAATGGAGCTGGAGGGAAAGGTAGAAGCCCTCCAGAAACAACTGACTGACCTGGACACACTAAGGTCAACAGGAAACAAATAGATCAGATATTAAAATGCCAGTTAATGTTAAATGTTGTTTGGTGTTAACTGTTAAATATATTGTAACAGTTAGTGTATGGTGTGGCTGCATCTGTTCTCAGACTTGGTTTGGAGAACAATCTGCGTGTTGAGAGGGAGCAGAGACAGAGCCTGCAAAAAGCTCTGCAACGCGAGCAGGACAATAGCGTTGAGTTGCGCACTCAACTGCAGCAACTCCAGGGCCTGCACGAGGTCAGCCAGGAAGTGTGGATGCAGTATGTGAACATTCCAAACGCAATCTTTGTCTGACATATTTACTGTCATCTGGTGGGAAAGGAACTGCGGAGTTTGAAGGAGGAGAAGCAGCAGCTGCAGCAGAAATGTGAGCTACAGGAACAGACCCTGCAGGAGATGGGCCTGCACCTGAGCCAGTCAGTGCTGCTCTCACTTCTTTTCATCAACTCATGTTCAGTTCTGGTCTTTATGGTCCTCTCATTTTTATTAAAGGTCCAAACTAAAGATGGAGGACTTTAAGGAAGTCAACAAGGCGCTGAAGGTACAATCATTTAAACATGTGCTCCATTCTTTTAAACAGTGAGTGATTATTTTGTTTGTTCCGCTGCTGTTAGGGACACGCCTGGCTTAAAGATGATGAAGCTACTCACTGCAAGCAATGCCAAAAGGAGTTTTCCATCGCACGCAGGAAGGTGAGGCCCGTCTTGCAGAGATTACCTTTTCATGGGTATCCTTGGGAACTGTCTGTGTTTGTGTTGCAGCACCACTGTAGGAACTGTGGAGACATTTATTGCAGCAGTTGTTCCAGTAACGAGCTGGCATTGCCCTCCTACCCTCGGCCCGTTCGGGTGTGCGACATGTGTCACAATTTGCTACTACAGCGGAGCTCCTTTGGTTCTTCCTGACACCTGAGAGCTGCTGCTGCTCTTGGTGGTTTGAGATCTTCTACTGCTCACATGTGAAGGAAATTCAGCACTCAACCCTGATGGGTGGAGCTTATTTAGGCCATAGTAATACTTTTATAAGACGGTGAGAAGGTTTTGTCTGATTAATCAGTATATTTTGGAGATGGAATACCTTTGAGCTGCTCTTCTATCTCTGGCTGGTTTACTGATGACATGCATTTTATTAGTCATCTACTCTAATACATGCAAACATTTCATGTAAATGACTAGAATGTTTAAATCTTTTAGAATGTAATAAGGCTTTTGTGAAGCGTGTCAATTTCTTGAAATGATTGCTACAAGTTTTTTTTACTCTTCTTTGACAAATGAATAAAATCTTTCTTTGTAACGGTTGTTTCAATTTAATGTTCAAGACATGTTTATTCACGTTGTACACAGAAAATACAAATAGCATTTGAAGCAGTAGAAACCTTCACGTTGGCCCATTTCACACTCACTTGCTTTAGGTAGAGCGCTCATCCCGAGACACTGCTCTATCAACAGTCACACCTTAAGAAAACAAAACATGTCCTGATGTGAACACTCATTTCAGAGTAACTGAAACTTAAAACTCAAAGTTTAGACCTTATGTCACATATGAAACCAAGAAGTTTTCTTCATGATTTGATATACTCAGACACAAGTGGTGAACACTGAGGAGCAGCCAGGTGCTTAGAGACAAATAACAAAAAAAAACCATAAAAATGTAAAGCATCATTACAATGGGTCAAATCAGGCAGAAAGAAGGACAACAGTGCTTCTGACACATCGTGTGACACTTTGATATCGCTTCTGTCTAAAGTAATCAACTTTACAAAAGACTACAAACCCAACCCTGTATCTTGAAAGACCCTTCCCCGTGTTTACTATGAGACCTTCCATTCCTCGCAGCAAAATGCTGTTAAAAACAAAATATTTAATTTTGATGAAAAAATAATTACATTCCCCAGCCCCCTCCCAGTCCATTCATCGACCCTCTGCTTCCTCCTCCACCGCCTCCATAGTAACTGCTTCCCATTCCGCCCTGGTTACCTAACAAGAGAGAGAATACACACTATAGGACCAGAGAGTTCTTAGATGAGTCAAATACAGAAAGGAACAACATTTAACGTTCAGGAAAGACTTTTGAATTGTTGTCCAAAAGACTCTGGCCGAACAGAATTGTAGTGCATAATAGTTTCAGTGCAAGTGTTTAATAGTGTTGAGGTCTTAATCAGAGTTAACACTCACTATAGTCATTGTAGCCACCCATATTGCCTTGGCTGCTGTATCCTCCAGAGTACCCTGAGCTCAGCTGCCCACCGCTGTAGGACGACTGGTTACCTGTTCATAAAATGAAACCAACCAAATTAAAGAATTTAATCAATGATATTCTGTCTTGTGAATTTTGCAAAATACACCATAAAATGACACCAGAAGAAATTCCATCATGTACTTACCCATACCGCCCATCATTTGACTGCCGTATGAGCCGTTACTGCCACCTGCTGTTGAGTTCAAAAACAGCTCTACATAGCGGTGCTCTGAAGGGAAAAGTGACAAATTGTAAATATCAACACTCAAGGTGCAAATGGTACGCGTCAACACAACACACTGCAGAAACTCACGCATGTTGGCTTTATCTTTAGACATGGCTGCCACGGCATCCTCGTGTGTTGCAAATTCGACGTCTGCCTCCCCCGTCACTCTGCCATCTGGGCCGATTTCAATGTGGACCCGTACTGGATTCAGCGGTGAGAAAAACTGAAAAAGATGAATCAAGATGTATGTATAATATGCACAGCTAGTGGAGTCAGATATTTTTAAATTTGTTCTCTGACGTACGTTGTAGATGTCTGTCTCTGTTGCTCTGTACGGCAGACCTCTCATATGGACACAGTGGCCTGTTGTACTCTGGAAGGAGGAACCACCATCGCCGTACCGCCCATCTAAATAAACAGATTAGCAAAATTATCAGAACTACAGGAAACACTTCCTACTCCTATTTATTTTACTCTCTTTGCAAAACGACGTGTACAAAGGCTGTCACATACTGCCAAAGATGACCATTATAACTTGCACCCACCTCCACCATATCCTCCGCGACGCATTCTGTCATAGGATCCTCCTCGGCCCATCATGTTGTAGCCCCTGCCACCAGATGGACGATCGTAAGGGCCAGGTCTCTGCATGCCCATGGGCTTCCTCTGTGGTTCGTAATGGGTCCGCACTTCAGCACGGCTACTCTTGAAGATCTCAATGTACCTGAGAGCATACACACGCTGCAGTGAGCACACTGGGGAATGGAATAAACGAGACTGAATCTGTCTAAATACTGATGAAACTGAGCTACGGTGACGCTTTCATGGTTTAATCCAGAGTAATATCTTGTGCACTTAATGCTAATTATTCAATGAATAGATTAAGAACTTACTGAGGTGCAACATGAAGACCAAATTGAGGAGGGCCTTTGGGCCTTTACTCTCGTTTTACAGTTACCTACTGTTCATGAGGTGCCCTGTGTCGTTACCATGATAGCCATTGTACTGGTTTTAAAGGGACAAAATGGGCTCCAGCCATTTGCAATCCTCTAAAGCATTACCTGAAATATTGGGCTCCGAAACCGTGAGTACAGTGGCCCTCTTGTTTTTCCGCCGGGAGATTTCTTACCATTTGTGAAACTGGAATAGTAATTAATGCTGAGACACCAATTCTTGTAAAAATATAACTATATTTACATAGTTTTTTTCTATGGTGTCCAAGCATTAATTGTCTTTTAAAAATGTGAGTGGTATTTTTCATACTTTACTGCAGTTACCTCATGTTTTTGGTCAATATCTCTTTTTAATTTTTCAATATTAGCACAGTATTGGAATTTGCATTCAGATTTAATGTTGCGGGTGCACACCATAAGAAAAGCAACTTATCCAGCCAACCAACCAACCATCCCCACCTGTGCCCTATTCTTTCCTTGTGTTTCTTTAGAGCCTTTTCAGCTATATCCTGTGAAGCAAACTGCACGAAGGCCTCCCCCGTACTCCTCCCCTGGATGTCCACCGGCAATGTTATCCCATTTGGCACGATTTCCAACCCTTCAACCCAAGGACAGATAACCCCAGCAGGGGACATATTAAATCACATACCCAATCACAGAGAAATGTTTCTCTAAATAGTGAGTAAAACTTATGGAAAACTCTATACATTATCACACATACCAGCTGTGTTACATCCAGTGACTGGATGTTTACTTACATTTGTTCTAGTGGGGATAAAATAGAAATGAGAGGGAAGAGGAGGAATATGGACACTGTTTGGGACATCGGGCTAGTATTGGTGTGTTGATGAAGAAAGAAGGGATCTTAGTGATGACATGCTTGCCCATTAGGAACTAATCACTTGGTACAATATGCACATAAGATAAAGATATGTGTAAAGACAAGGGTTTAAGGAAAAGATAACAAAAAAGACACCACTACTGGAATAGAAACTGTGTGGTGATGTGACAAGACCATCATTGGATCCTTACCACTATGCAAAGACAGCTTATTCTAAGTTGTTTTGAAGTAACTTTTTCTCTTGCACCATATGAAGGAATGGAGTGAAAATGGGCTTTAGATGGATATGATGGGCAAAAATGGGAAATGTGCATGACAAATTAGAAGGTCTTCCAAGAGTAGCACAAATTAAAATTACAACCAGCATCTTTTTCTGGTGCCTCCACACTGGCCGTGAAACCAAACAATAACCACAATAAACTATGTTGTAACAAAATATAAATTCTGGTTAAAATGTTCAAAGTTTTGTCCAGACACAAGAGCTGTTAAGTAGTCAAAGAACAAGGAAAGAAAGTTGAAGGAAATCATTCATTTTTCAAGTTCTACAGGTAACTCTGCAACACTTGTATTTACCTGAGAAAAACTGAACTATCTCCTCCTTGCTGCAGCCAAAAGGAAGTCCTCGAAGCCGAATGAGCCCATCTCCTGCAGTTCCTGGGCAGTTTGGACCAGTGTGCTTCATGACCCAGTCCATTTCAACATTGTTGGACTTAAAAACTAAATTCCAAGACAAAGAACAATGAGCTACTACAGCCTAACATTGAGAATATCCAAATAAGTGTTTATGTGCACCTTCAACATATCTGTGGCCCATGGTCTCTCTGTCTTTCTTCACTGCCACCTTGAGGTCTTCCTCTGACTCCAGCTCCACAAATGCTTCTCCACTGGGGCGCCCCTCTCTTGTATAAGTGAAGTGAATACCACCGCCATTGTTTATAATTTTGCAACCTGTACGGATGTAAAAATGCTTTGATTAAAATGGGAATAAAATAACTTTTTTCTTCTAAGATATTACATAGGAATGCTTACCTGAAAAAAATCTCTGTACTTCATCCACTGAGCAGGACCATGGTAGACCCCTGATACGGACCACATACCCTTCATCAGCCATAACTGCTTGCAATCCTGAGAGAAATGTGCAAACACAGGATGAACCTTTATAACTATTTAAGTAGATCCACCTATACCCACAAGGTTGATATTGGTGTAACTGAGTACACTCGCCTATTCATATAGTTAATGCTAATTCTAAAAGATGCCACTATTTCAGGGTTTTGCACAATTTAAAATAGCAATGGTATATCAGTACTAAACTATGAGCGTAAAGCTAAATGTATAAATAAGCTGAACCTAACGGTAGCAGCTAACGTGGCTAACGATACAACGTGCGTTATGGAAAATGTTTCCAGCGTCAAAAGTCTCCGTTTAATGTTTAGGGGCGAGCAAATAAGCGATTTGAAAATATAAGTAATTCATAAGAACATCTCATTTTCTGCTGGTTGAAAAGGTGATTGGTTTCGGCACTTTCAATAACGTTACCGCACCCAGACACAAGAACAAAAGCGGCCCTTTCATTCGGCGCCATGTTATTAGCGTTGACGTTTAGCTACTCCAAACTAGCATTCGGATTGTGTATTAAAACTGAGCCTTGTCTAACTAATAGATGTAAAACATTTCAATGAAACAAAATGACACAACAGTTCCATGACAAACCTCTAAACTGCTGAATCAATCAATACCTGAATCAAGCGAAGAGAAAACACGCCTTAATATGTGTAACCACGGGACCCCGCAGTACGTACTAATACTACTGAAAGCTAGCACCGGGTTGCCAGAAAATAGTAACCTTCTTCTTTCATATATTTTTTTTTTTTATATTTTAGAGAAGTCGCTTCCAATACACGGTCGACTACAATAGCCGTGTTTAAGAAAAACTCAAATCATTACAAGTGAATCTATATCCGCGCATTTTGCATTATATACTTTTCAAAGAAGACTAAAATCAAAAGTGTGGATGTCTTAATACAACTGGCAACCCCCACTAAATAACCAATCGGCATCAAGTGGCCTTCGTTCACGCCCAAAACCGATGACACTACCGCCCGGGCCCTGACTGGCCGTCTGTGCCTCCTGGCTGGTCTAAATCCCAGCATAACCCTATTTGCTATGGCCAATAACTAATTTGTAATAGTTAATCATATTTATAAGGCCGTTGTTATTATCTAGGCATCGTGACAAAAATATTATTATAGTTCAATTTTAATGCGATCGTGGATCCAAATTAAGAGATCTTGTGGCAGAGCTGAATATTATATTCAATGCCATTCTTCTTGTAATTTGGCTTCTACAACCTGAAAGCTTGTGCAAGATAGCTTAGCCAGGGCCAAAACACAATTCTGAGCCTGCTTGTTTTGATGCATATCACTAAAAAATATTATTTTGAATTATATTTAACCTTTTTGACATTCTACTATTTTCTCGCTTCCTGGTAGTCACCAAAATGTTGACATGTGGGAAGCACTCTGCATCAAGGGTTATAAGCCGTTTACTTTTAATATTTAATATTTATTTTGTATAATTCTTTAACATTTCTTAAAAACCTGTTTTATCAGTGATGTGTAAAACTTGATGCACCAAATATAATTTTAAGGCGCTTTTGTGCACCCCGGTATATATAGTTTAAATTAATGTTAAAAAAAATACATCAATTGAATGTCTATATATTTACAGCAAAAATCCTAATACATACTAAGTTTTGTTTTTTTTTTTTTTAAGAATCATGATATATTTACCTGTTTTTTCTCTTACCAGTGACTCCAGGTTGTCTTTGAATTATAGCGTTTGCTTAAGTTAATCAACAAATTTAAGCTTATTTAACATATGGTTTTAAATTATAGTACTACATTGATGACTTCATTTGAAACTCTTTAAGTCAGTGATAAAAATTCAGAGCAGATACTAATAAATTCGCTCGGAAGTCCATTTATTTCTGTACTCCCAATCAGAGTTTACATGAACTAGTTAAGCTAGCTCACAGTTAAGTTAGCTTACCGTGTCATGTCTTGACGTTCGTTTCTACAGCCTCGTGATATTGGTAAACCTAACATGACGTTGTGCTATATTGTTTTAATGACATTTACTTTAACCAATTGAAAACAGAGTCTTTAACCGTTGGACCAATGGTCTTTTAGGGATTTCCTGTAGAGGCAGGCCTTCTAAGAAACAGTGCGTATCGTGTTAGGTTGTTAGAAAGTTAATGGCTGGGGAAAGAGATCCTCCTCAACCGTCGCTTCGGGAGAGTTTGTGGATTCCCTGAAGTAAAACAAGCAAAAATCCCTAAAGGAAGAGCCTAGAAGGACGTTTAAGTCAACAGCTAGCTCGTTAACACACGTATAGTGAACATAAGTATGCAGGATGCAGTAGCCGGGACGGCAATGCTGACGGACGGCTTCGAGGACGAGATTGACTCGGTGACTCCTCGCTCCCCAGTGGCAGGGATGGGGGTAGGAGCGACACCAGGAGGAGTCGGACTAGGGGGCATTGGGATTGGTGTTGGCGGAAAGAAAGTGCGTTTATACGGCGAACCAAGTGGACCTGCTGCAGAAAGATTGGATTTCAAACTGGCTGCCGCGGCCGTCCTCTCCTCTGGTCCAGGATCCGGCAGCGACGAAGACGAGGTTTCAGAGGTAGCTAAGCTAAGCTAGTTAGCTAAGCCTTAGCAAAAAGCTAAGCAACGTTCCTCTTCCTCTTCGAGCACAGGCTGCCTGAGCTAACGTTAGAGTTAGCTCGCAGTTGGCAACCACCCCAAGGCCGCTGAAATTTAGTAAATTTAACCAACATTGCGTATGAGTGGCTCTTATTGGCAGTTTAGACGCCTATAGGGCGTTGTGATGTATGTAATTTATGATGACACAATCAGTTGTCAGCGCTGAGAGGCTCAAATGTTTTATTTATGCAGCGTAGGCTACGTCCACGGCCTAGTTCGGGTGGAAGCGTAGACGGCCTCGTTTGGTGATGTCGTCTCGTAACACCCATCGCAAGTTTGCAGCTCTTTCAACAGCTTTCCTGCCAATGAAGGATGCCTATAAACCCACGAAGATATAGAACCATTCCACTACCCACCAGTTTATATATATGGGACAATTACGTCACATTTTTAAATAGCGTAAATAAACTACGATTGTTCTCTAACTTTTTAAAATGTTCCGATTAAGTTCACGCCGTCTTGCGGAACACCGCTCATCGTTAGTAGGTGTTGACTAGCAAACATTTTTGGTCTACTGTCTCTAATCACCCCAAAGATCTGTCTACTTGAACTGCGTTGTCACAGCTAAGAGTAACGTTAAAATTTACATGCGGTGGAAGCCATACACATGGACAGCTTATGACAACTACACTTGAACCTTTTTGAGCTATTCAATATTAGTTTCGAGGCTTGGATTAAAAAAAACTAAACAAAAAAAAAACTGCAACACCTATTTGAAATGTCACCTTGAATATTATGTTCATTGATGACAGTGACTGCGGGAGCTCTTGACATTAGAATTGGCGGATTCCTTGTCATAACACTTAATTAATTAGTAGTTAGGAGTCTTTCTAATCTCTATTGGCTGTAACATAATTAATAATTTTTGGTTGTGGTATAATTGAGTTGAGCTTATAGTACAACCTCATCAGACTGGAGAGTGAAACTCAGCAGAATTGGTTGCTCACTAAAATGATTTGCACAGAACTATTAAAGACATTAGTCTAATACTAACGTTTTCATCCTGTTCTGTACTTTATCATCCAAAAAAGGTTGATGTAGTAATTTACTACCAAAAACACTGTAATCATGGAGTCATGGGTGTGGAGTGAAGTTGGTATGCAGAGCGGGGCACATTACCTCCTGAGCTGTCTCTGATGCTCAACTAAAACTTTAGAGGACCACATATCTGGAACTATGTGCCCACAATTTAACAAGTAAAAAATGTCAAGCGATATTAGTTTTTATCAGTTATATATATTATATCAGATATAGTGGTCAATCATGATTTGTGCTACTATAATCAAGAGAAATGCAGTTTTTTGTTTCTGCCCTGGTTTGGATATGGAACACATTGTTTATGACCTAAAGTTAAACTTATTTCCATATGATGTTCCTTGTATGTGAATCAGAATACTGCCATTTAGTAGACATAATCCCTTTCTTCCCTATCACTGGGTCAGCATATTTTGTTGCATGCCAAATAATATTTGTGAGCGGACGCTGCAAAATCATTTGATGGGCATAACCAAACGTAATCCACATGATTAGAAGAGGTTGTTGTACTTAAAGTCACATTGGTTTTGATTAAACATTGTGTATTTAATTCAGTTTGTTAATGTATGTCTTTAATTTCATTGCTTTAATCACTCAGACACTTTAAGTGTAAAAGGGTTTATTTTTGTGTGTTTTACTCGATCCGAACACTCGCTGCTCCAGGCAGCAGCTAAAATCAGAGCCCCTGGATTAAGCAAATGCCATTCTAGGCCTTTCCACTTCTCTGGATACCAACACTCAGGCAACTGTAGTTCATTAATGGTGAAGACTGAAGCCCATTGTTGATTATAAAGGCCCTAGTAGAACTACATTTCCCATGAGCAGCGTTGTGCAGCGTTCCTGTCTACAATGTTGAATGCTGACTGTCAACATGTGTAGCCTGAGCTGCTGTAGTCTACATATGCACATGGAGTGGACTGTCAGAGGCTGTTTTTAACATTGTTTATTGACCGTTCTCTAAAAACCTTTGGACAACCTTTTAAAATACTACATTTTGGTATGTCGACAACTTTGTCAGTTTTGTAGGACTGAAGTCATTGATTGGAAAAATGTCATTTTTTTCTTTTCAGCGTACACATTGTCTGGGATCAACCAGATGAAAACCATGTCAGAGTTCATTTAAATCACACTTTTTTAATAACATTATTATTGCAATGACAGCCATAAGGTTCTGGAGCATGCTTTTGCATTGCTAAAATCTTCTTTATAGCAATTTCCTGATTGTTGTCTTCCTTGGTTAAGGAGGGAATTGAATAGCTTCTTAAACCCAAGCAAACTGTCTTTTCAATAAAAGACGCTGTGGTGATACAACAAACCAGATTGTTTCTCCTGGACTCTCATCACTGACAGCCTTGCAGTATATCTTGATGCTGTTCAGATACCTCCAGGGACCCCTACACACTCTATAAATGTTCCTGTTGTTTGCTCTAATTAGTCACTTCTGTTTCTCTTATGGGTGTTGCAAACTCAGTAATGCAGAATCAAACAGTCTGAGTCACTCTTAGTTGACTTGTGTGTAAAGGTTGGTAGATGTCAGTGGTCTTCCTTCTTGCCCTTGAAGAGCGACTTTTTACTCCTGTTTCACCCAATTAACTGTGCCTGTGCGTGGATTTTCTGGGCCTTTTTTATGTTCATAAACAAAACATGCAACGTGTGTGCTCAGATTGTGCCACAGAATAATGTAAAGGTATTATTAATGTACTCTTTCAGTCGACGCCTTACAAGTCGACAAAAATTTCTGATCGTGCTTGTCATTAATAAATTTGATATTTGTTCCTGTATTTGTTGATTACAAACGTAAAGCTCATGTGTACATTTCTTACTTACCCTCTTGAAGGTGGAGTCATTCATTTTGGACCAGGAGGACCTGGATAACCCCATCATGAAAACAGCATCAGAGTTGCTTTTGTCCAGCGCCACAGACGGTGTTGATTTAAGGACTGTTGATCCAGAGACACAGGCACGACTTGAAGCTCTACTGGAAGCTGCAGGTACGACTGCTTCATCTAACCTTTATTGAGACTTGGTTGGCATTTGAGTCTTATTTGATATTCATGTGTATTTGTTGGGACACCCTTTATGGCCTAGACTGCAGTGTGTAACGCTCCACCATTGAGGGTGACGACGCACATGCTGACTAAATCCTCAAGAAGCCAGACTCCGCTGTAGTTTGTCTAATGGGAGCCCTATGTGGGTCCGTGATTGGTTGGTGGCTATAGATGACAGATTCATGGATGGAGTCCTGTTTCTTAAAGAATTTCAGCAGAATGTAGTGTGCCAAACGGAACTGCCTTTCCAGAAACAGTTAATTTTTAAGTGAGGACTACCGCTACAGGAAGTTTTCTGTAAATCTATGTAAATTTGTGGCCAGTGTAAAACACTGCCATTTTCTATTCATTGATTTATCCCCCATTTTTGCTGGTCAACAATATGTTTATCTGACCCTGCAAATTAAAAAAATAAAATCTGAAGTATGTATTTATTAGCTGGTGGGCTCATTCTGTTATTTTTACATTTTTGACAGTACAAATGTTTAGGTAGGTGCAGCATGAATTGACTTGCAAATTAAATAACAATAATAAAATTCCATTAACTTCAAGTTTCTCTAATACAATGTTAAGTTCATTAGACTCATGGTTTTGCCAGTATCACATTGAGTTTGGATTGTGTTGCTCTGTAAAACAGTGTTGCCCTTTACAATAGTGTGATTGTGTGTTGCAGAGCAGAATGGGACAGAGGTGAGTCTGGATTAACACAGATGACAGATTGAGTTTGATACCTGGGCCTTATACGACCAGAACACATTTAGACTCTACTAGTTTTGCATGTTCTATGTCAGCACATTATGTTAAAAATGAATTGGGAAACTATAATTTGATTCAAAGTTTGTGTATCACTTTCACTGAAGGTGATAGGCAGTCCATTTTGATCAGTTGATCAAGGCTGTGTGTCCTTGTTAGGGTTTAGGGCTTCATTGCCAAGCAGATTAACACTGCCACACACTTGAGCCTCTGTAGTGTGAAAACATCCTGTGTTAAACAGCTAATGACTAACCTTCTATTACCTTTTCTACACCGTTAGTTGAAAGTTGTTGGTTTATTCTACCTGGTCGGCTGGCTGCAAGTGTAGGTTGTAACAGTTGTATTAGGTTAGATTTCTTCAAAGTGTGGCTAATATTGCTTGGACAGCAATGTTTATGGGGCCTCTATACGTGTGCGTGACTGTCTGCAGTCAGTGATGGTGTGGAAGTTTGTGGAGGGTGCGTTGCTGCCTGCAGCTGACCGCTGACCGGGATATACAGAGATCATTTGTTTGTGTGTCACAGTGTGCACTGCCTGCAATCATTGATGCAGCTGTTGGAGCAGTTCCAACACAGCACATTTGGTACATACTCATTTGCTAAAGTGAAGTCAAATGCTGAATGATGCAATGCAATAATGCTGAACATCCAGCGGTGTCATATTTGCATTTATTTTGGACTAGCAAGTCTGCACCAAATCATTTTTTGTGGTATTTCTTTTGTGTTTGGTAAGTAAAAGTCTTTCCACAGTGTGTGTAATGCATTGTAATAATAATTGGTTTAAAGTGTTCAGGAAGACAGCATTAAAAGGACAAATAGGTATGAAAGAGTGATGTGATGGATCCTTTGACCTTGCTGAGTCAGGAAAAGCATGACCACTATCTCAGCAGAGCAACCAGTGAAGCAGTTTGCATAGCTGTTTTGTTTATGCGTTTTTTTGTCGGATTTTTGCCTTTCCTCCTGCAGAAGTGCAACGTATTTTACACTCGGCCAGCTTTTAGCACAAGCCCTATGGCTTTAGATTTGGTATTTCAAGCTAATGAAATCAAAACAGTTATTTTCCTACGATTTCTGTTTTCTGTGGTGGAAAAGTTAAATCTTTACACACATAAGGCCTCATTTATCAATCTTGTGTAGGAACGTGTGCAGATCTGAGTGCAGGAATCATGGTACAAAAAGACGCACGTGTGATTTTATGAAAATTCTGTAAATGGCCAATCCCAGCGTACGACTCAACTGGTCTTGATAAATGCGGCGGCTGAAACCGATCTTCATTAGCATGTTCCGCCCTTAAATATTTATGGTTCGGCGGCATCGCCCACTGAAGTCAAAAGTTAAGAGGAGAAAACTGAGAAACAATTGAAACTTTTTCGAGCTGGAAGTTGTTCCCCTCGAGTCTGAGGTGGAAGTTAAACAAGGACGCGCTTTTGGAAGCATGAAAACTGGTGTTAAAGGAGCCCAGAAAAACTGTCTGGAGAACGATTACAGCGGCGGGATGGACGCCGCCGCCATGGACGAGTTTCACGCGTGTGTGCGCACTGTTGAAGCTGCGCTGTTGCTCTATGGCAGGTTTGCCAGTTTTTAGATATTCTGTCAATGACCACGAAAAAACAGAAAACATTCACTTGGACAAAAAGGACAAGATTGAAAGAAATTAAGTCAGAAAAGCAGAAATAATTACACCGAAAAACAAACCAAACATGAATTTCTCAGGACAAAAGGGTTATATTTCATCAGGTGAATGCAAACCGCTTCCGTAAAAAACAGATGTTTATTTTGTTCAATGATATTCATTTACGTTTTAATCTGAACGGAATATGTGGCTGCCTGTGCTTAATGACCAGTTTGAGGTTTGTTTAATCATTATTTTTACTTTTTTTTTTTTAATGATTTTGCTGCGCTGCGAATCCACACTGACTCTGACTTGCGTACACGATGTCAGACCTGACGTTAGATCTGAGCGGAGCATACGCTCACTTCCAGATCAATAAATGCCGATCCTTGCGTGAAAATAGCCGTGCACACAGTTTTCTGCCGTACGTACTGTTGATAAATGAGGCCCATATTGCCTCAAATACATTCTGACTTTCTTGAAGTTTGAAATCACAGTTCAGTATGAATTCAAAGTCCCTGCTTTTCTGACACGTCTTTCCAGCTTAAAGAATACACAACAACGTTCTGTTGGTTTTAGTGACAACTGGGCCATCAGGGTTATCTGTCTGTATGGCACATGTAAACATATGGTTTATATACAGCAAAACATAAATGATTAACCTGACCTGCTGTTTTCTACTGCCTTGGGCTCCATTGTGAAATGGTTGTCTGAGAGTCGTTCTATGTTTAGTTCAAGTCACGGGCTCACTGATGGAAAACCGGGAAGCCCTCAAGGACCAATGCTAACTTATTTTGAGCCAACAAATGTGTTGAGGCTGAGGGTGAGAAGTAAAGAACCAGCATTTTATTTATTGTTTTTTGGCTCATTTTTATGTCTTTCTCCTCAAAAGGTGAATATTAAAGAGTTTAAAAAATGATACACATAGATGAAGAGATGGATCTTATATTGACTTATATTTATTATTTATAATAAATATAATTTATAATTTATATTTATAATGACTATTATTTAGATATTTTTTTTTTTTTTTACTTATTACCTGAGGCTAAGTTATAGGGACTAGAAATGAAGTTGGTTGGTAATAATAAATGTACAAATGCTTGTTTGTATTTTCCATAACTGTTTCTTCTTTTTCTTTTTGGGTACGCTCTTCCAAACCTGTGTTGGATTGATGGCCCTGGATCATCTTCATCTCATCTCGTGTGCCTCCCTGTTATTTGCCATCAAACCTGGGGTGCATGGCAGGCATCGGTAAGCTCTCCACGGCTGACGGTAAAGCTTTTGCAGACCCCGAGGTGCTCCGACGCCTGACGTCGTCTGTGAGTTGTGCCCTGGATGAAGCCGCAGCCGCCCTGACTCGTATGAGAGCTGAAAACACATTGAACGCCGGTCAAGCTGACAAGTATGTCTCTTGCCTATACTGACACTCGCATTCCCTGATGTGTGCCGTGCATGAATTTATATTGCTGACGATCCAAATGTTTGCTATTGATTGCATAATGTGAGACAAATCTGTTCTCACCTGCCACAGTGGCGGTAATTGTAGCAGTCTGGTTATTTTCAGCCGTAGTTTAGCAGAAGCATGCTCGGATGGGGATGTCAACGCCGTACGCAAGCTGCTGGATGAGGGACGAAGTGTCAATGAACACACAGAAGAAGGGGAGAGTCTGCTGTGCCTCGCCTGCTCAGCTGGCTACTACGAACTTGCACAGGTGGGTAGAAGGGTTTTTTTTGTTTTTTTTTTTTAATATCACGTTTATAGTTTTTTTTTTTTTTGTTTTTTTTTTTTTTTTTAAGCCTCCACTCGTTTTAATCTCCACAGATTTGTCTTAATTCTGATGAGTTTGGTTTTCATTTTTAGGTTTTGTTGGCAATGCATGCCAATGTTGAGGACCGTGGCATAAAAGGGGACATAACACCACTAATGGCAGCTGCCAGTGGCGGTTATGTGGACATTGTGAAACTGCTTCTGGTCCATGGGGCTGATGTCAACGCACAGTCTTCCACAGGTATAAATACGTAAAAAAGGTACTTATATGCTTACATTGCAGTTTTTGTCCATGGGTGTAGATACTCGCTCCAGGTTACTCCAGGGCTCCACATACTCGCTCCAGGTGTTGTTATCACAGGAAATGACACATGAGCAACTGTCAATCAATAAAAATCTTGATTCTTTACACATCAGTTTGGGCTTGGCCAACTGGGACAAGCATACCATCATACAGCATAGCATCATATTTTTCACGCTCTGCACAGGTAACACAGCTCTAACGTACGCGTGCGCTGGTGGTTTCATTGACGTGGTGAAAGTACTGCTCAAAGAGGGTGCTAACATTGAGGACCATAATGAGAATGGACACACACCTCTCATGGAGGCAGCCAGTGCTGGGCACGTAGAAGTCGCCAGGGTACTTCTGGAGTATGGTGCTGGAATCAACACACACTCTAATGAGTTCAAAGAGAGTGCGCTCACACTTGCCTGCTATAAAGGTCAGAACCCTGCTTCTCTGGTTTACTATTAGCAAATTATTCTGATATAACCTCAGGACTACCTTTTAACAGAAATAATTTGGTCATTTCTGATTTTTTGACTGGGTCATGTGTAGGTCATTTGGATATGGTGCGTTTTCTGTTGGAGGCTGGAGCAGACCAGGAACATAAAACAGACGAGATGCACACAGCGTTGATGGAGGCATGCATGGTGAGCATCTGACCCAAACCATTCCAACTCAAAATGTCCCTGACCTTTTTCAGTTAACTTTAAATCAAGCTAAATAAAACTAATTTTGTACTTTGTAGTGTTTTATGCAGCATTTTTAGTGTTTGATCTGCGAGTGATCTGACAGTTGTGACCAAGCATTATAGATGGAATCTGTGTGGATTATTCTTTTGATTGAATCAGCTCTAGAAATAATTGTGTTGAATCATATTTGCAATCATGCTTATTACATGGAAAATATATACCAGTAATTAAATAATTTAGTGTGGCACTTACCAAAGTGTTGGCAATACCTTTACTTGGAAAAGCAAGTAAAGAGTTATTGAGGTGCTTATTTCTACATTCTGTCTCGCTGTCCCAGGATGGCCATGTTGAGGTGGCACGGCTGTTGTTGGACAGTGGCGCGCAGGTCAACATGCCAGCTGATTCGTTTGAGTCCCCCCTTACCCTTGCAGCATGTGGAGGGCACGTGGAACTGGCAGCCTTACTCATAGAAAGAGGAGCCAACTTGGAGGAGGTGGGTGATGAAATGGATACCCAAATGCCAGAACAAGTTTGCGTTTTCATCCCGGAGTATCTGTTTGTTATCTCTGTAATGAATACCCTTGAAATTCTTGATAGTTAACACTGTCCTGCTATTACTGACAAATAATTGAAAGCCACACTGTTTAGTCACAAGATGGCACGTTTGGAAATGGGTGCTGAGTTTCTAATTTATCGACATTTAAATCAAAATTATGCAGCTAAATAATTCAGAAGAGAGAAATAATGGAAAATGTATAACGGCCTTTGTTATTTTAAAAATGATGCAAAAAAAAAAGTGTTTTCAGTTGGGAGTGGAGACCAGACAGGCAAGGCCAAAACCAGTTGGTTTCACAGCAGAATGTTATGCTTGCCCCTATGTTGTTGTATTTTAACTGACACTTGTGTTGACGATGTCAAGGTCAATGATGAGGGCTACACCCCCCTGATGGAGGCAGCTAGAGAGGGGCATGAAGAGATGGTAGCACTGCTGCTGGCTCAAGGTAGGCACATATGCAAAAACTGTGTTTGTCTTAATTATCCTTTTGTAAGTGTGTGACATGCCAATAAAGACATAACTGAGGTTCTGTGTATACTGCTACAGGTGCTAACATTAATGCCCAGACAGAAGAGACTCAGGAGACGGCTTTGACTCTAGCATGTTGTGGAGGTTTCTTGGAAGTGGCTGATTTTCTCATCAAGGCGGGTGCTGACATTGAACTGGGCTGTTCTACGCCTCTGATGGAAGCTGCACAGGAAGGTCATCTGGAATTGGTCAAATACCTCCTAGCTGCAGGTGAGCGCAGAGGAGGGGAAGTGTAATTATTGGATGCTGAAGGGCCAAATCTGAAAATATTTACAGGTGTCTAAATTGTGTGTACACGTATGTGCCGGGAATCCTAATCTCTTACATTTTGATTAAGGAGCAAATGTTCATGCCACCACGGCAACTGGTGACACAGCATTGACCTATGCCTGCGAGAATGGACACACTGATGTCGCAGATGTATTGTTGCAAGCTGGAGCCAATTTGGTATGTCATGGACCCTCATTGGTCCGTTGTCCTATTGGACAGGAGTTTCTTTTCAGAAATATGTTCATGCTTTGATCCTGTTATGGTCTTTGGTGTTGCTATCTTATACGTTTTTATCTATAATTTGTTTTTTAGGAGCACGAGTCTGAAGGGGGGCGAACACCCTTAATGAAGGCAGCAAGAGCAGGGCATCTCTGTACTGTGCAGTTCCTTATCAGTAAAGGTGAGTTAACCTTTTGGAAAGAAAAGAAATGCTACTGGCTTCTTTTTATTTCAATAATTCATTAAATGCAATTTATTAAAATTATTAGTTATTGATAATTTGCATTTAATTTTATTTACCTTTGTCTGAAGCCATTGCAGACCTCCACATACACTTTCATTTATTTTACTTTAATGGGACACTGTCTCACAGTTAAAGGGTTTAAACTACATTTAAATTAAATGAGAATCCAATAAAGGTTAAATATTTGTGTGTCTTTTCTTGGCCAGGTGCTAATGTGAACAGAGCTACTGCCAACAATGATCACACGGTGGTGTCTCTGGCCTGTGCTGGAGGACATCTGGCTGTGGTGGAGCTGCTGCTGGCGCATGGGGCAGATCCTACACACAGACTCAAAGTAACTAGATTACAGTCTGAAAAGAATATATATTCTTTGCTGTGTTTAACATTCAATTAATTCACTCATTTTGTCACTTGTGTAGGATGGTTCAACAATGTTGATAGAAGCTGCTAAAGGTGGCCACACAAATGTGGTTTCCTATTTGTTGGATTATCCCAACAACATTCTCTCTGTCCCAGCCCCCGATCTCTCCCAGCTAACTCCCCCTTCACAAGATGCCTCTCAGGTAAATACAAGAGTAAAAAAAAAAAAAAGATTGATCTGTATATTTATGTAAATGATAGAGATGTGACTGCATAAAGCTATTGTTTCTTTTGTCAGGTTCCTCGTGTCCCATTCCAAGCTCTAGCCATGGTCGTGCCCCCTCAGGAGCCTGACCGAGCACCATCAAACATCAGCACACCCCAACCTGTCTCCAGCAAAGGTAATCACATAAGCGAATGGACTCAGCGAGTCTTGTTTAGCTCCTTCAACTAACCAAATTTGCAATGATTTGATGTTGTGCTGTTAAGTGAGCATAATGCTTAATGATTTGTATTCCTTTCATTTCAAGGCATTTCTAAACAGAGACAGGCAGCCCTTCAGCCTGGTGTCCCCAGTTCTGTTGGCCGGGGGCCAGACGCCGAACCCCTGCCACCCTTCCACTTGTGCCAGCCATTAGAGTGCATTGTGGAGGAAACGGAGGGGAAGCTAAATGAGCTAGGTCAGAGAATCAGTGACATTGAAAAAGCCCAGCTTGAGTCACTAGAGCTCATTCAGGGGGAGCCCCTCACCAAAGACAAAATTGAGGAGCTGAAGAAGAGCAGAGAGGAACAGGTATAATTTAGACCTGTGCCTATTTGCTCATATTTTTTCCAGCATTTTAATGAAGGTATATCTTTAGTCATATCCATTGTTGGCAAAGTAAGGGTATTGTCTTCCCCTACATAGGTCCAGAAGAAAAAGAAAATCTTGAAGGAGCTGCAGAAGGTAGAGCGCCAACTGCAGCTAAAAACACAGCAACAGTTCACCAAAGAATACATGGAGGCGAAGGGTTTAAAGGAGGAGCAGGAAGCTGGGTACAGCCAAGGTCCAGGACCAGGGCCTGGAAGTACGTCTGCAACAGGGCATCTTCCCCCAACACCAGGTTCTCTAGTACACACCAGCTCTGATACTGATGAGGAGACGAACAAGGATGGGGAACACGAGGACCAGCCGCAAGATGATGGGGAGGAGGTGAAACTTTCACTAAATGAGTTGCTTAATCATTATATGTTGTTAATGGTCTGAATCTATATGTAACCTGCATTTTTAAATAAAATGCATTTCCAGGAAGAGGAGGAAGATGATGATGATGATGACGACGATGATGATGAGGGTTCGGAGGATGAAGCTGACGGAGAAGAGGAAAATTATCCCAAACTTCCTCAGGTGGGCACAATCCTGTGGGATGGGCAGGACAGGGATGTGCCACAGCCACCGCAGCAGCCTCCTCTACCCCCTTCGTCACAGACCCAGCCACAGCCGCCTCCTCCGCCTCTACAGGCTGCCTTTGTCCCTATTCAACCCCTGCCCGACTACAGCCCTACAGACTACCCAGGAAGTCCCAGCCCAGAGTTGCAGAGGGTACTGGTTGGGCAACAGGGGCAACAGTTGGCTGGGTTGAGTCCAGGAATAATACCTCAGCAGGCTCCAGATGGACTCATGGTAGCTACACCTGCACAGACGCTCACAGACACGCTGGATGACATCATGGCAGGTAAGTGCATTTCGTGTAGTATAACTGGGTTTATTATAATTTCTCTTTTACCTATATCTGTATATTTTGTCTTTTTTTTGTAGCTGTGAGCAGTCGGGTGCCCATGCTAAACGCTACAACCTCACCCACACCTCTCTCTCAGCCACCCACGCAGATGCCCACAAACATTGCCTCACCCTCTTCAGTCCTGCCCCTCTATCCTTCTGTTGACATTGACGCACATGTAAGTTTCAGTGCCAGTTTTACTAAAAAGAACACTTAAAATTGAAATTAAGAACATGAGCTACTAAGTGTAGATCCAGTCATCCTGTTAAAAGGTTTTGTTTTTTGTTTTTTTTGGCCACAGACGGAGAGCAACCATGACACAGCGCTGACATTAGCATGTGCAGGGGGACATGAGGAACTTGTATCTGTTCTCATTGCACGGGGGGCCAACATTGAACATCGGGACAAAAAAGGTACATAAAATTTGTTTGGATGCGCTTAAAAGGCCTTTTATTATATTATGAACAACAGAGAGGTATAAAGTGAATTTTTATGAGTTAACCAAAGCAAACTTAATTTTCTTTCCAGGTTTCACCCCTCTGATCCTGGCTGCTACTGCTGGACATGTAGGAGTGGTAGAAGTGCTGCTGGACAAAGGAGGTGACATTGAGGCTCAATCAGAGAGAACCAAAGACACACCCCTTTCCTTGGCCTGCTCTGGGGGACGCCAGGAGGTAAACATATTGACTTCCTTCCAGTTCATCGTTTACCAATAAAATAATGTCTCTTTCTGGCATAAGAAAAACTAAGTCACCCTCCTCTGTTTTGTTCAGGTGGTTGAGTTATTGCTGCTTCGGGGAGCCAATAAGGAACACCGCAATGTTTCTGACTACACTCCTCTCAGCCTTGCTGCATCTGGGGGTTATGTAAACATCATCAAGATTCTCCTCAATGCCGGAGCTGAAATTAATTCTAGGTAAGCCAAAAATAACCTTAGTGTTACCAAAAATGTGGAAGACAAACAAATTTACCCCAAATATTTCTTATCTGTATAATCTAATTATAAGAGGCTTTGCTCTGTAAAGTTAGTCAGTACCTGGAAATTAAAACATTTAAAAATTTATGAACCAATGACCACAAATAAATTGCCCTAAAATGTGTCTCACCACACTTAAATGTATGTTATTTCTCTTGAATTCAAGAAAAATGGCATGCCAAAATAAGTTCAAAATTAAATAACATTAACAATTACATGTGCTGTCATTGAAGTGTAGTAAAAATGTCAATTGAATTTAGCATGAGGAATCATATAAAACTTGATCAATTATGGATTGTTATACTTACACAATTTTCTTTCCTTACAAGGACCGGCAGCAAGCTGGGAATTTCTCCTCTGATGCTGGCAGCTATGAATGGTCATGTGCCAGCAGTAAAGCTGTTGTTGGATATGGGCTCAGACATCAATGCTCAGATTGAGACCAACAGAAACACGGCTCTGACCTTAGCATGCTTCCAGGGTCGGGCTGAGGTTGTCAGCCTGCTTTTGGACCGTAAAGCAAACGTGGAGCATCGTGCGAAGGTAAGGAGTCTGGGACTGACCACTTCGTGTTAACTTCAGGTTTGTTGGTCTAATGTGTGGGTTTTTTTTTTTCCCCATGCAGACTGGTCTTACTCCTCTGATGGAAGCGGCCTCAGGTGGTTATGCAGAGGTGGGTCGAGTGCTGCTAGACAAAGGTGCAGACGTCAATGCTCCACCTGTTCCCTCATCCAGAGACACTGCCCTAACCATTGCTGCTGATAAAGGCCACTACAAGTTCTGTGAGCTTCTTATCAACAGGTAAATGCACTGAACAAAGGATTAACCAAAGTAGAATTACAGGCACACTTCAGCTTTTTATAACTAATGAATGGTTCTGCAGGGGTGCCCACATTGATGTACGAAACAAGAAAGGAAACACTCCTCTCTGGTTAGCTGCAAATGGTGGTCACTTTGATGTGGTCCAGCTCTTGGTACATGCCAGTGCTGATGTGGATGCAGCAGACAACCGGAAGATTACTCCACTCATGGCTGCTTTTAGAAAGGTGCAAACTATTAGAAACTTGAATCTTTGCAAATCATGCCACACATACTTTCAAACTCTGCTTACTCGCTGTTATACCTAACATTTCAGGGTCATGTGAAGGTGGTGCAGTATATTGTGAAAGAAGTGAACCAGTTCCCTTCAGACATTGAGTGCATGAGATATATTGCCACCATTGCTGACAAGGTATAAGAATTAATTTCCTTCATAGTAATTTGACTGATGCAAACCATAATTTTAACTGATAGAACTGGTGAATATATTTTAAATGTAACAATTTGTTACTGTTGCAGGAGCTGTTAAAGAAGTGCCACCAGTGTATGGAGACAATTGTCAAAGCCAAAGACCAGCAGGCAGCTGAGGCTAACAAAAATGCTAGCATTCTCTTAAAGGAGCTGGACATGGAGAAGGTACTTTTTTAATTTATGTAACTGTTTTTGATCCACTGCCAATACACTGGAAATAAAGATTTTATTAAAATGTATTTATTCATTAAGGTCTAGCAGAGATTCTACTGGATTGTATAAAGAAATATCAGTCCAGTTGACTCTTCACTACATCTTAATGGATTACCATGACCTAAATGAATGAGAACCTACATGGACTTATTTATTCCTTTTTTTCTCTGACAGTCCCGAGAGGAGAGCAAGAAACAGGCCCTGGCTGCTAAACGTGAGAAGCGTAAAGAAAAACGCAAGAAGAAGAAGGAGGAACAGAAGAGGAAGCAGGAGGAAGAGGAGGGGCAGAAAACTAAGGAGGACTCTTCTGAGATGCAGGAGCAGAAGGAAAATTCAGCTGATGGTATTTTACAAAAAAAAAAAAAATTGCATTAAAACACAAAATTAGGAGTTTAAAGTAATTGCCCTATTCCTATCTGCCTGAACACCATCAGAAGCAGAAGTTCCTATCGAGCCTCCAAGCGCAACCACCACCACCACCATTGGCATATCTGCCACCTCCACCACCTTCACTACAGCTTTTGGTAAGAAACGAGCGAGCGTGGCCACTACCCCTGGCACCAATCGTAAGACCAAAAAGAACAAAACCAAGGACTCTTCGCCCAGTGAACCCATCATATTACAGGATCCGCAGGTAAGCGTTGTGTTTCCTTGGATCATAATGAGCTTTGTGAAGCTAATCGTTACCCTAAAGTACCTGTGCATGTGTCTTCTGTTAAGGTTGCATTAGCACAACACAAGGCTGACAAGAACAAGATCCATGGTGAGCCACGGGGTGGGGGTGGGCATGTGACGGGTGGAAACAGCGATTCAGACCCCTTGGATAGCACCGACTGTGCCAGTGAGAGCAGCAGCAGTGGGAGCAAGAGTCAGGAGCTGAACTACCTTCCTGACCTCACCTCCTCTGCCTCCTCCTCCTCGTCGTCCTCATCCTCTTCCTCAGCCCCATCCTCAGGAGCAACCCAGTCTCATATTCTTTTGCGTGGCCCAGAGAAGAGACACTGTCCTCAACTGCAAACTGAGAGCAAAGTGGACAGCAAGGTCACAGTCTCCATCTCAAAACCAACACAGAAGTGAGTCCCTTTGTGGAAAAGGGGTTGTGTTTTTTTATTTATTTATTTTTTTGTAACGTTTGTAATCTTAAGAGTTGAAATATAACATTTAATATTTATTGTATGCATTTTTAAACCAGAATTATATATTATTTCATATATATATATATATATATATATATATATATATATATATATATATATATATATATATATATATATATATATATAATTTCAAATAGCTCTTGGTATGAATTGATGGTATTAACAAATTTAATCTGAAGTTTTTTTTTCCCCCCATCATCACAGAACCCCAGACGCTGTCGACTCCACTTCCAACTCCTTGCCCTCACCATTCAAGTCTATGGCTCTTCCTGTCACATCGCCCAACAGTAAACTCAGTCTCACAAGCCCCAAGAGAGGCCAGAAAAGAGAAGATGGTTGGAAAGAAGTAGTCAGAAGGTCAGTGGGTTTTTCAAGCCATTTACATTGGATGCTTTTAAATGTGTGTATCCAAAGTTTATTCTACGCGTTTGTAATAAGATGATGGGTATTAAGCAGCATGTGCAGCGATGTTGGCTACATTTAATTTTAGCTTGTTTTTTGTTTGTTCATTGAATCATGGGTTTATAGTAGTGTCCCTCTTTATGCCAGTTGCATGTACATAAATGATATTTTTACATTTTGTTTTTTAAAGATCAAAGAAGCTCTCTGTGCCAGCGTCTGTGGTGTCTCGGATCATGGGCAGAGGAGGTTGCAACATCACAGCCATCCAAGATGTGACAGGGGCTCACATTGATGTAGACAAACAGAAGGACAAAAACGGGGAGAGGATGATCACCATAAGGTAAACACACAGCCCCCTGGTGGATTATAAACACCATTGCAACTGTAGATATTGCTATTCAATTTTTTGGGTTAGTACTTTAATACAGGGAGTAACACAATAAATATAGTGGAAGAATCGAAGTTAAATTTAGTCTTTTCTTTTCTTTAGTCTTCACTTTTTTGCCATTTAGTTTGGGGTCAGTTCCTTCAGCCTTTTAACCTGGCACTAGATATTATTTAACATATCATCAATATTATTATTATTATGCTGATTAACTGAGCTGAATTTCAGGAATTTTTGTGCATTTAAATGTAAATATGCAGTGTTGAAGTTAATCTATCTAAAATCCATAATCCAAATATTTCATATTTTGATATTTCAGAGGTGGAACAGAGTCTACAAGGTATGCAGTCCAGTTGATCAATGCCCTCATCCAAGATCCAGCCAAAGAGCTCGAAGATCTAATCCCCAGAAATCACATCAGAGCCCCAGGCTCCAAGACCACCTCCGCTTCCTTTACCAATACAACAGGGTCCACTAGTGCTTCATCCACAGGGCCTAAGGCATTAAACTCATTGGTCACCCCCACAGGCGTCCCGTTCCAAACTTCTTCATCCTCGTCTTCTTCCTCCTCTCAGGCTGGTGGAAAGATTGGAAAGGGGCTGTCATCAAATGTCAGACAGCCTTTCCCTGTGTCGCTCCCCTTAGCATATGCCCACCCACAGCTTGCTCTTCTTGCTGCACAGACCATGCACCAGATCAGACATCCTCGCCTGCCTATGGCCCAGTTTGGGGGCACCTTCTCTCCTGCTGCAGGCACCTGGGGACCTTTCCCTGTACGTCCCGTGAGTCCCGGCAGTGCGAACAGCTCCCCCAAACATATCGGAGGAGCCAACAGCAGCGCAGCAACAGCAAGACCAAATTCAGCCCATACCGACCATAGCAGTACAACCAGCTCCGCGACATCAGTAGCAACCACCAACGCCATAACCACCATTGCTGCTAACACATCTACAGCCACAGGGTCACCACATATCCCAAATCTTACCCCGTATAATCCCCAGCCGGCCATCCCCACACCATCTTCTGTTAGAAAACAGCTGTTTACTCCTGACCCCAAGCCGACAGGTGTCATCACAGCATCGGTTTCTGCTGCGTCTTCTAATGGAAGCAATGCAGTACGAGGTACAGGTTCACCAGCACATCAGAGCTCCACTTCCACAACAGCAAATGCCCCTCAGCAACCAGTTGGAACCATCTCACAACCCCCCATCCAGCCAAGTAAGACAGAGTCCAGTGCTGCTCCAACACTTGGAAAAGACAAGCCCACTCTTCCTGTGGAGAACCAGTCTGTATCTGTCACAGAGAGCATCAATTCAGTGGGCTTTTCTGCTCCAGCCATGACCATCTCTGCCAAGGTGGAGCCTCTACAGCAGTTACCGCCTCCCCCTGCTTCTCTACCATCCTCTGAGGCTCCCCCAGCCCTGCTCAATCCACAGCTAAGCTCACACCTCCCCACAGTACCTCCTCCTGTTCTCTCTCACAGCATTGCACACCCAAACAATACTGTGCCCCACTTCTCAACACCTGCACCCAGAGTCTCCCATCGTATGCAGCCAACAGGGCCTTACTATTCCCTTTCTGAGCAGCAGCAGCATCAGACGCAGCAGCAGCAACAGCAGTCTGTATTTGTGCCCTTCAGTGCTCAGCAGGAACCCACAAAACAGACTCAAATCCAGACATCCCAGCCCACCACATTGCCTCCTCAAGCACAGACCCAAACCCAAGGCTCCCTTCAAGTCTCTGCTAACCTTGGGATGATGAATGGTTCACAGATGCATGTGGCCAGCACAGGCAAACCTCAGCAGATACCAGCAAACTTTGGTCCTGCAGGTCTCTTCAACTTCAGCAGCATCTTTGATAATAATAACCAGGTTTGTTGAGGAATATTGTGTTTTTAGATAGGACATTGCTGTCAAACTGCATTCGTGTATTGCTTTGTTCTTACTTGTACTTATCTCTTGATTCATCCAGGTTGGAAACAATCATGTCTGGGGTGCTCTACCTCTGCCTGCTCGGTCACCTCCGGAACAGTCTTATTCCGCACCTCCAGCCTATATGAGCGTGAGTCAAATGGAGAATATGATGCCCCCGCCTCCTCCAGACAGCTCGAAAGCTCCAGGCTGCCGCTCTGCCTCTCAGCGGATGGTCAACAGCCCGATTGGTAAGATTGTCTTTATTTTATTTTGTACATGATTTGTTGTGGTTTAAGATATTTGGTGCTAATGAACTGCTGCTTGTCTTCCATCACAGCTCTGACTAGCTTTGCCACCAGTATCTCTGGGAGTCCTGTGTATTTGCACGGCCACACAGCAGTTGGAACACCCTCATTTAACAGACAGCACTTCTCCCCTCATCCTTGGAGTGCATCCACACAAGGTTTATCATTTTTCTTGCTGCTCTTTGTATTTGTTAAGCCTTAAATTGTTCTCATCACAACAGTTTTTGTCTGAGTAATTAGGCATTAAATGCAGTTGCTGGAATATAAAGATAATAATAAAGATAATGCCCTCATTGATGGTTGCATAGAATTTAATAGATATAAGACTTGAGTTAAATCCCCAGTTTTGACAGAAACTTGAGAGACTGAAATAAGTCACTACGTAGTGAAATTAATTGGTCACTTTAAGGCTTAAGTGATATTTGGAAACTAAATTTGCATTGCAAGATACATTTGGCTCAAAGGTGTATGTAAATGAAACGTTTTCAGTTGTCCTCTAAACAGTTACTCTTTCATTTTCTCTACGAACAGGTGAATCACCTGTCCCACCTCCCTCTACAGTGTCCTCCTCGGCCCTTTCCACAGCAGCTGTTGCCCCTCCGCCCCAACAAAAGCCTGGCAGCTCCTTGCACCAGGACAGGAAGGTACCGCCACCCATCGGCACAGAGCGGCTGGCCAGAATAAGGCAGACAGGTTCAGTCAATCCACCTCTGCTCACCACCAGCTACACAGCATCTGTTGGTCAGGGAGGAATTTGGTCATTTGGCGTTGGCAGTGCCTCTGGTGAGAGTGAAGTCGGTCTGTGTATTTGTTGTACGAGAATTAAAACACTTTATATTCTTACCAAGTACTGCATTTGTTGGTGCAGAGGCCATGTCTGGTTGGTCCCAACCCCTGATAAACAGCCACATGATGCACCCTCAGCTGCAGGCGGAGCAGTCGGCCTTCTCTCAGCACCAGCCAATGGAGCAGGATGACACGGGCATCGCAAACCCCGCTAACAGCTACCATCAACCTCAGCATTTGCCCAACAGCTACATGGACTTCCCCAAGGTAAACCGGCTCATCTGTAGACAAGAATCTCTTTAAGGATAATTAACCTGTTACACTTTTGTATGTTCAGGGATTGCCTATGTCAGTGTACGGTGGAACCATGTTGCCTCCTCATCCTCCCATGGCTGAGGGGCCAGGGGGACCTATGTACAATGGTTTGCACACTGCTGACCCTGCATGGAGTCCCATTATTAAAGTGGTCCCAAACAATGCAGACAGCTCCGACCCACAGCAGCAGGTAGGCTCCCTTCATGTAGAATCAAAAGCTGCAAATTCAGCTCTGGGATCATATTTTATGTGGGTTGTGTGAAACATTGTAACCTGTTGGCCCTCTCTTCCCTCAGGTGTGGCCTGGCACCTGGGCCCCTCATGTGGGCAATGTGCACCTGAACCATGTCAATTAGAATTGCATCCACAGCAATCAAATGCACACAGCATGACTCACGGTGCAAACATGGACTACCAACAGAGGAACACGACCGAATATGACAAATAATAAAAGAAAAGCGTACAAAACGTTAACGGCAGACATGATAGTGCAGAGCAGAGATTGAAGAATTGGAAGTTCTTTTGACACCATTCTTTGATGTGCCTATCTCAAACAAGGAAAGTGGAAATTGTACGAGAGCTGTCAGCAGCTTCTCGATGATGCATGCACGCATCTGTTCAACAGAATCAGTTCTCTGCGTAGTGTAGTGATTTTGACTTAAACCCACGTTCACCATTCTTGGGCTACAGGGAGCTCAACATGAAGTAGCTATTTAAACTTGGCCCAGAAATAGATGATTACCTAAAGAGAAATCAAAACCTTTTAGAGTGGTAAATACATGTATAATTGTTTACATACTAAAAAGGGTTAAAATGAGAGTAAATTTCATGTCGTATAGTGGCTCTACTTTATGTAGCCTGTATTAATGTGAAATATTTACCTTAATATTCAATAAAAAGATTGAAAAGTATTGTACTCTTTCATCTGCTTGTATGCACCACTGGAAATTAAAGATTACATGACTATGATGATAGGTTTTACATGAAAAGGAGTACAGTAATTGTACAAATAAGTATTTTAACCGATGGTTTTAATCCGCAGTCCACCTATCAGTTGCATGTTTTATTAGCAATAAATTTATGACGTCGCTGGTTAGCGAAAGTAACATTTTTTTAAACCAGTTGTCATATACCCAACACTAGAATATTTATACATCCATGTGTGGGTATACGGATTTGAATTCACAAGCTTTTTAAGTTACAATAAGTTACAAATACAATTTCTGAAGATTTTAATTGTGTATCATACACATCCGGGGCATACTAGAACCTTTATTGTGAAATTTGGTGTAACCGGATGTGCTTATCACAGATTTTATTTTTTTTTTGTTTTTATTATATATATATATATGACAGCTGCAGATGATAACTAGAAGGTAAGCGTTTTGTACTGTTTTATGAAAAAAAAAAAATGTAAAAATATCCGCGCATCGTGTAGCGATATGGTGCAGCTCGAGTTCCGGGTGCAGATCAGGCACAACATTGATTCCGCAATTGACTTCCGTTATGGCGGCGTCCTCATCACCAGCTGCGCCTGAGCAAAACGGCGAAACTTCGCTCTCTTCCTCCGTGCCTTTTGACTTTGACCGGCCCCCGATTATCGAAGGCTTCAGCCGTCTGCCGAGAGTCAAAGACGAGACTTTCAAGGAGAAATTTATCCGAAAAACCAAGGAGAACCCTTTCGTCCCGATAGGTCAGAAATACAAGCTGCGTAACACAGAGCCAAGTTATTACCAAGTCTGGAATGTTTTACTCAGCATTTACAAGTGGCGTTTAAATGAAAACCAGTCAAAGACTGGCTAACATTAATTATTTCCGCACAGTTATTTGAATTTGTTGACACATTTGTGTAATTTGATTTCATAACTGCTTGTCTGACTTCCGACCACAGTATGATTTGACCCCTGTGCCGGTGCACTTCCAGGTTGTTTGGGAACAGCAGGAGCTCTTATGTACGGTCTCCGTGCCTTCCATCAGGGGAAAACCAGGCAGTCCCAGTTGCTGATGAGAGGACGCATCTTTGCTCAGGGCTTTACTGTCGTCGCCATTGTCGTCGGTGTGTTTGCCACAGCTGTGAAATCCAAACAGTGAGGACGGAGCGCTCCCGTTCCTGCATCCGGAGCAGCCCTGGCACCATGCTGCTCTGAACTGAACTTTAAAATATCTTAGAGCCCTTATCGGACACCCCAGCTATGGTAAATAGTATTTATTATTAGCGTGTTTCTTTTTTGTTGCAACAATAAGGAGCTAGTTTTCCCAAAACCACGCAAGGATTTTATTTAGTCCACATTTGGAGAGAAGATGCTGATAACTGATGTGATTCCTGAGCTAATGTAATCTCGTGACATCAATAAAATGACCTCTGACACCTGACTGTCTTTTTCAAACCTTTGTATGCAGGCTACACGCCATGTGACCTCTGATAATACACAGGGTCACATGTACTTTTAGCTCAACTGGAATGACTTAAGCATTTGTTGTGGCAACATAGACTCCAGTAATCAAGCTCTGTTTATTTCCAGTTCCCTTTTTAAAATTCGCTTTTATTTCCGGAATTCATCTTGTCCAAATAGGCAACATGTGAAAGTGTATACATTACAGCTGAGACGGACGCCTCTGTGACTGCTGTTGTGGAAAGAAAGAATTTTGGTGCTTCCAACCAGCGGACGAAGCAGGGAAATTGCACAAACACTCAATGGCAGGGGAATTTAGATGTTCTTTGGTTGTGATGTTTCCATCTGTGGAGGCCGGCCTAATTGAAAATTGGCAATAAAATTCAGCTGCGTAAAAGAAAAAAAAAAATGGATTCAGCTCCAGAAGGTGGGAGTGCAAAAAAAAAAAAAGTCATTACTATACCTTGTTTCTTTCAAATTTACTAACTGAAACATTGGTAACACAGTTATTAGCTTTGCTGATGCACTTTCCTTCTCAGGTTCTTGAACATTGCTGAAACAATCATGGGTAACCTGATCCGTGAACATCTATTAATGAGCAGTCGAGCCGTTAATAAAGAATTTCGCTCTTCTGCCCTTCAGCCTGGTCAAACACTAGTGCTGACCGCTCTCTTCCTCCCTTTATAGACAATATAAAATGTATGGAATAAATGCATCATTTAAAAACAACGATGGAACTTGGGGTGTTTCTAATAAATACAGCTGACTGTTGATTCTCTTGCCGACTGCAGACGCTAACGCCACTTGCTGTCTGAATGACCTGGCTGGTTGTGGCCAAAAAAAAAAAAGAAAATCCATCACCTCCTATCTGAAACATATGCTAGATACATTAAATGTGATATTCAGGAATAAGAAAATGTGAAAACTACCCTAGTAAGAGGCATTTGTGGTTACAATCTAATATTCAAATTTGAGCTAATTGTTTGAAACTAACCAGAAATGCAAGTATTAAAAAAAAAAAAAAAAAAAAAAGCATTAAAATATTGGCAACTGCATGCAACTAAGTTGACCTAAAATAAGATAACAGGGAGTGGGAGTAACAAATTTACAGTAACAATATTTCCTCATGTTATGTGTCATAATAGGATGAATCAGTATATAAAGTTATGGGGGGGTGGGGGGGCGGGTCAGAGGGAACGTCAGGATCTGGCATGAGGTCGACATTTAAAGGCAAACTTTCTAGAGGAACACGCTCCCTTTCTCTAGCGCACCAGCGGCGTCTGTTTGAGGGAGATGAGGACCGATCTCATCCGGGAAACGTCTTTCGCCTGTTTGCTGGTTTTGGGGTTGAAGTCACACAGACGGGCCACCCTCTCCCACTCCGAGCCCGGGCAGCTGTCATCCGTGTCGGCCAGGAAAGCTTCCTCCGACGCTCTGCGGGCACGGATGGGAGACGGTGAGCGAGGCGAAGGATTCGGAGGAGTTTCACAGCACGTGTGCTGAACAGTGACACAAATGCTTCATGCATCCCTCTTTATCAATCATCAACTGCTCAGTTCTACCGTCTGGTCTGTTTTTAGCGTTAGGACATGCAAGAACACTCCTAAGTTAAAGTCAGCATACTTCAATAGGACAGTTATAAAAAGCTAAGAAGTCTAAACCTACACCAAGCCTATAACATCAGAGTTGGGCTGTTTGTAGAAAGCCTTATCAGCGATCCTAGTAGGCAGGCAAGGCCGAGGAAGCAGGAAAAAAAAGGAGAGAGGAGAACAGAGTCAGACAAGCACAGTCAGGGTTAGATTCTGCATGAAAGGGACAATCTAAGACGCTGAGAGACTGTTCTAATGAGGCGCAAATTCAAGGTGTACGACTGAGAAACGAAGCCCGGAAGGAGGAAGACTTCAGCCAGCTACAGACTGAAGCGGCGCGCGCTCCCTCTCCAGGAGTGAACTTCCTGATTTAAATGTCCACTGGCTGATATCATCTCATCAGAACACTGTCTCAGCGCTCCCACAGACACAGAGGAAGCGACTAAGCCCAAACTAGAGCCACAGAGGAGGAGTGATACCGTGCCAGACTTGGACAGAGTCTGTTGGAAAGTGTGAGAGAAGAACAGGTTAGCTGGGTCAGGAGGACAGGCTGCAATCATGAAACTGACCAGCAAAAAGATCTTATTATTCAGCAGATGGGCTAATGTGATGACACGGAGCCCCTTTCACACAAACACTTCATGTTTATCTCTCTGCTCTCTTTCAGCGAGACAGGTCAAAGTTCATTCACATCTAGGATGAGATCAAGTGATCTGCAAAGGAAATCCTGTGTTACGGAAAGATGGAATGATACCGTGACGTTTTACATAATACGACCGACAAGCAGTATATTGAAAGCAGCTAACGGGAGTTAGCATCCACATAACCGATCCTTGCCTGTGGCAAATCAAAAAAAAAAAAAAACAAGGGAACACTTAAACAACACAATGTAACTCCAAGGCGTTGTAGGGAGGTCATACAGGTCATATGTGGAGGCCACACACACTATTGAGCCTCATTTTGTCTTGTTTTAAGGACATTACATCAAAGTTGGATCAGCCTGTAGTGTGTTTTTCCACTTCAATTTGAGTGTGACCCCAATCCAGACCTCCATGGTTTAATAAATTTGATTTCCATTGATAATTTTTGTGTGATTTTGTTGTCAGCACATTCAACTGTGTAAAGAACAAAGTATGTAATAAGAATATTTCATTCATTCAGATCTAGGATATGTTATTTTAATGTTCCCTTTATTTTTTTGAGCAGTGTATAAACCCACAGCAGATGCCGGCGTAGGCTCACGCCTAATGGTGGGTGGCTATCTGAGCTGACACTCCGCGGTGATGTTATGACACGCCAGCGTTACTATGTCAACACAGAAAGAGGCTCACAGAGGCAGCTTTGTGGCTGCAGTATCTGTGTGAAGGGGCAGCTACCAAATGTTTCTGGAACACAGATTGAATGATTTCGACTCAAAGCAATCAGAATCTGCCGATACAGAACCGATCCCATGAGCTGAACAGAATTTTCCGCATCGCTAGGATGCGATAATCAATAACAGCAAGTGTTAGCGCGCTGCTGCAAACCTGTTGTTGGCCTTGTTCTTCTCCATCTGCTCACTCTGGTGTACATGCCAGTCCTCCAGCTCCTTTTTGGCCTTCTCCCTCCACTCCTCCTCTTTTGCCTTGGAGGCCAAGTCTGAGCAGAAGACAACAACAAATTATTAATATGGACAAATGTAACGCAGTGAGATGTTGCAGCTCAAAAGGAAAATGTGGCGTGAAGTGGGTTAAAGGAAGGAGGCAAAAAGAGAGGAGAAAATATTCATACATCATCCGGATACTCGTCCCAACGTAATCATATAGAAAATGTTTTGGAAAAGAAAAATATTCTTACTGTTGTTTTTAACAATAAAACCAGTGATATAGTGGGGCAGGATCTCATCACTGGGAAGCACCTGCAGTCTAATTCAATCTCCACTGGGAAGTTCTTGGCTCACCTAATTCTTCCAGGCGTTTCATCTGCTCCTCCCTCCACTTTCGCAAACTCTCCGGCTCCTGTCTCTGAACATCCGCCTGGGCGATGGCTGCATAGGCGTCTGTCGGCCCGTTCGAGTCCTTTTTGCAGGACATGAGACAGTCAGGACATTTCAAACTCTTACTTCATCATCCAAACCCTGGGTACATTAAAAGATCCACCCAGCTATAGCAAACAAGCGAGGTATGACACAGATTCACATTTGCTCGTGTTAAAAACAAAAACAAAACAATAAACTGGTAAAAGTGCAACTAATCTTACCTGAAACAAGTCTCCATTCATCGTGGAAGCGTCCTCTCCGAAGGGGTCTAGCATTTTAAAGAGTAATGTTAGAACAGATCATATTTACTCTCCCTTGCCACCGTATCGTTTTTCCTCACCTGTGTTAACTGACACAATGGCTCTGTGCCCGGCGAAAATAAATCATCTTTACGTCTGAAAAATGCAGCAGCACCTGTTTGGATGCTGGCGTTCCTTGTGCACTTGTATCCGTTTACAGGACAGGTTTTTCTGGTCATGGATCATCTGTCATCGTTGGCTAACCGATAAACGTGGATCTGTCGTTAAGCGTCTTGTTTATTGCTTTTGCTAAACTAAGGACATCGGCATACACCAATTCATCTGCGCTGTAGTGACATTCTCATGAGCATTAGCATTTATTGTACGTACACAAACGCAACTGCTAAGCTATGAAGCTAGCAAACACTGCCTTAATTGTGGTTTTGCAGGTTGACTGCGACGAATTCACTCCAAATAACCCTGTCTAATCTTATAGTTAGACATTTACTACCACTGTCGGATGGCGTTTAGTAATTTATTTCCTTATGTCTGAAATCAAGAAGCTAGCCCGAGCTAACTCTGGGCTCGCTGTGGCTAACAGTCTGACATTAGCTGAGACATAAACTTACCATAGTTGGCCGACTGGGGCTGAGACGGGGGTTGGCTGTCAGCTCCATCTAGCACACCAAACCCCTCGCTATCGTTCTCGATCCCCGCTATCTCACTCTCTTGTTGAGCCAGAAAGGCAGCCGCTGGGTCCTCTTCGGCTATGTGCGCTCCGTTGTCAGCCATCTTTCACAAAAGTGTTCACCAAGTTTAGCTAAATGACCTCGTTCGGTTTAATCAGCCAGCTGACTTTAAGTGTCGATCAGTAATTCTTCAGTGTTTATAAAATTAAGTTTAACGTCACAAAGATTATTAGATGATTACAAAGGCAGCGACTTTAACAATTTTCCTATCTTCTAAAAGCAACCCAAGCTTTCCTTGATGATTCATACAACGATGATGGAGAAAAGCGGTGCCGGGTACTCAGATTTTGATGGTACATTGTCTCCATCTGCTGGAAGTTTTTAGTCAGTGCGTCTCGGGTGGATTAAATAAAAACTATCTCTTATCTTAAATATTATATTGTCTTTATCTTTATTTTATGTTAACGACTTGTAAAATGCAGTCCATTCATACAGTAAAATCCCGTGTCTATTCTCATAAAAGGAAAACAAAATGGGAAAACTATTGTTAAAACGTTCGTATTTGTATTGTACAAATAATGTAGTTTCTACTTATATATTGAATGAAGCTTAGTTTTACAAAGTCCTCTGGAAATCGGTTTAACTAAATTATTTAAATTAAAGTATGACTAAAAGAATTGGAAACAAACGTTTTAATCCTGTAAATTATGACTAAATTGATTGAAGTGTCTAATTTCCCAGCTGAGAAGCTCATATATACTCTCTCCTGGTTGGTAATTAAAGGCACCACTGAACCATGTGATCTGTGACGTCGGGGCAGGGACGCTCGTGCTCTGTAGCCTCGGGTGATCCCACCGCTCGGATCCGCGGTGGCTTCCTGACGTCCGCCTCAAGGAAGTCGGAACGGTGCTCCCCGCTGCCTTTTTCTAACCCCAGCGCCGATCGGCGGTATCTGTCGTGCAGGACCCACAAGAGGCAATCTGTGAGTCTTCTTAACTCTACTTCAAACTTTCCTGACGCTGCTGCTGTTTCAGCTAACTTGACTCCATCGTCCCGCAGCGGTGGGAGCGGAGTTATAGAAGTTTTTCTGCGGTCAGTGTTCAGACGGGTAATTTCAGCTGCGGAAGTCTTTGTTTAACACACGCTAAAGTCAAAGGGAGGAAAAAAAATTGCAGGTTTCTACAAGATTCTATCTTGTTTTACGTTGCCATTTTTTCATCAGGGAGATCATCACTTTTTGTGGAAGAGCACCGCAGGCAGGATATTAACTACACTGGTCGGCGGATTTCCACTGTCTCAGTATGAAATTAGTTTTCTATGGCATCCGGATACGTACATGCTGTATTTCTGCTATTTCTTCCCTTTACTTTGTTTCCTTTTATCATCTTAATCTCATAATCGATGTCCTACACTGGTCTGTGGGCTACCAACACCTTCAAATAAATGTTAACAAATGTGTAAAGACTTAATTGTTCCTGGTTGCTTGAGCTTTTGTGTTATTGAATTTATGATGTATGAGCAGGGCTGCAGTGACTGTTGCTGTCATTGCCGATTAAATGAGCAGCCACTGACGTCACCATCAATCCAAAATTGACTCCTGATATTTGGAAAACTCAGAGCAGCAAGTGTGTGGCATTTTCCTGATGGCTGGATTGTCGCCTGCTCCTCAGAAGCGAGCAGGGGCAATTAGTTACTGATCAGCCGTGGTTCATCCTGCTCTCTATTTCTAAGCGCTCTGTTGTGGATTTTGACAGTATAGGAGCTCCTTGTTGCTGAAGGAACTGGTGTTGGCCTGTAATTGTCAGTCTGGCTGAACCCTTCCTCCCGGCCTCCTGGAGAAATGCAGGGTGGCTGTAGTTCAGCTGCGGTTGCCTGTTGCTTCTCAAATACACTCTAAAAAAAATGTAGTTGACTTTTATGCATTATAGCTCTGCCAGAATATAGGGGCAGATGACGTTACCTCACTCCATCCCCCCTCCACCCCTTGCCTGACTCATGTGGGTGTTGGGCTGAAATAGTTTGGTGTAGTTTTACATTCCTTATATAGCCTCTGAGGAGCGAGCAGAGGCTGCGGCTCGCCTGTGTCACAGTGTCGAAGCAGCGGGTTTACCAGCGCGCACACAGAGTCTGCTCGCCCAAACTTCACCGATTCTCCAACTTTTCTCCCTGCTTTGGGTTGTTGGCTGGCCCCTGACGATAAGGTCGGTTTACAGGATGGAGACTTCGGTAGCTCGCTGTGCATCAGAAAGCAGAGCGAGTCAGGGCGGGCTCGCAGGGGGGGGTCTGTGTTAGGATAGGATAGGATTTTAAATATAATATGTACTGGAGCGAATGACTGAGCTCTTCATTGCAAGTTGTTTTTAAAGAACTGACCTATTTGGTGATTTTTCTGCATGGAAATCATCCTTAAGCTTTGCTCTGATAATCTAAATATTGTATATTTTTGAAGGGTTTCTGTCTTCAGACTTTGAATTGAACCTCCAAATAACCCTGTCTCTTAACACACAAGGTGTGTCAGCCTATTAAAGTTTATGTGGAGTATCGTGTAACTTGTGTCCCAGCTGGTAGCTCCAGTATCTCATCGGCTTGTTGGGCTACATAAATAGCTCATCGATGGTTTGATCTCTACTTCCTTGCAGACTACGTGTTCAGGTGTACTCGAGCCAGAATATCCTGAATTGCTGCATCCTCGGTGTATGAATGTGTGTGCGACTAGAGCGTGGTTCCAAGTAGATCCCTGACACCAGTGTATAAATGTTAGGATGAGTGCGTCAGTGCAGTCCACCTAGCTTGCCAGTTGCACCGCATCATGTCATTATGGTTCAGTAAAGTCAAAAAAACATGCATCTTCAACTTCTCAATGTTTCCAGACAAAGTAACGCTGCTTTTTTTTTTCTCTCTGTCAAGGCTATGAGCGTATACTCGGTAACCCTAGGCGGCCCATCACCTTGGGGCTTCAGGCTGCAGGGTGGAAAGGACTTCAGCATGCCCCTCACCGTGTCAAGGGTAAGAACCAACCGTAGACCGCTTGTGCACTTGTGCCGAGGCCATCAGTACATTATTGATGTAAACCTCCAGCTCAGTAGCTCTGCTACAGTATTCTTACTATGCACTGCAGCCACCACAGCAAGAGCAACCGCTCACTTCCAGGCCGACCTAAATTTCCGCACTCTCCTTGTTAGGTCACAACCTCTTAACAGAATTAATTTCCAAAAGTTCTGTAAACTGATGTCACTGTTGAAAAGAGTCGTAAGCGCTCTCCAGGCCTTATAAGTGCAGCGTGAGCTTGCCTTGCCTGGCAAACACACAGACTTTGAGATGCAGCCGCACGCACACGCGCAACATAAAACCTTTACAGCATCACGGCCGTTTTTTAACAGTTGAAATGAGTGTGTGTCTGCCTTCTAGGGAACCTCTCAGTGTTTGCATGTGCTGGGTTATCAGGCCTGCTCCGCTTCAGAGGTAAGCGGCTGATAAACGGTTAGCGGCATCGGCCTGCACCCGAGCGTGCTGCTCCACGGCCATCTGACTTGACGGTCTCTGCAATGTGCTGTGAGGAATTTGGAGGTTTTTGTTCTGAGCTGACATGATCCTGTGGCAACAGCGGCAGTCACCACCAGCCGTGCCCGTGCACGTTTTGGGTTCACTCTGTTCATTGGCTGCCATCAGAAACTTGATGTTCCAGGTCGATTAATGCTGAGAAACAGTTTCCTCCACCTCGAAAAGACCCAAATGGGTGTAATGATGTTATTTCATGAGAGGCTGCACTGGGAATAGTTGGGATTTACTGGTGTCATTTAATGGTTTTGCGTGTCAGCAGTTGTTGTGTGATGAGTTTGATTAATCAGTTGGAGCAGGTCGGTGGTTTCCTTGCGGTCCTGGTCCTTTTCAGATGCAGGCTCACAGAATTGTGCTCTGAATTTTCCTCTTCATTTCTCAAAACTGCAGGAAAATACTCTTGTTGCCGTTCTAACTGATAAGAATGGAACTTTAACGACCGGTCAGCTAATATCCATATTGTGTTGTTCCAGCAGCAGCCGGCCCAGTCCCGGGGTAGTGGAGTCGTAAAGATGTGACAGGTTTCGCTCTTCATCTCTCTGGGCCTCTGCAATCGCCATAAAGAAGCAGATAGGGAATCCCAGACGAGGAAAGCAACCCAACGAGGGGGGCGTAAACCTCTGAGAAATACAGTATTCCTCAATAGGAGCAGCAGAACTACATGAATTCAGGGCGCGCTTTATCTTGACCGGCTTATCTGGGCATAGACGGTCAGTGAAAAGCAATTACACAAAAAAGATGAAGAAGAGCGACGGGAATAGATGCTTGGTAAAACGCTGTAAGGCTAAAAGATGCTGGTGATAACACCTGGAACCGTCTGTGCACGTTTGTTCTGTCCATGCTAATTTAGTTCATTCATTTCACCAAATCATGTAAATATACAGTTGATCCTCTCATAATGTTTGCATTATGACCTTTATTATAGAGCGTTGACCATTTTTGTTCGCACCAGGTTGTTTCCAACTAGATGAGGCAGGTTTTTTCCCTTCTTTCTAATATTTAGGTATCTACTATTTAGATCCTCTTATTTAGATAAGAGGGAAAGAAATGCCAAGACACCATTTTGTTGTCTTGTGTGTTTGTGTTGCTCCTTTTTGCCTCATCTGCTCACCATGCAGGTAAAGCCTCTGTCTGCAGGCTAATGGCTGTTATTCCAGATGTGCAAATATTTGTACTACTGAAAAACTAAATATGCTGCTGTGCCTGGTTTCAAAGCTGCCCTCCATATTTCTAGCAACAGAACCTGAAAGCTAAGATAAATTCTCAACTTTAACCTCAGTAATATTAGTCGAAATTATCTCTGTATGTAATGGTGAGCATGTGTGTTTGTTTCAGTATTAGAAATCAGGTGTACTGTAATTATTATGCTGTGGTAGCTGGAAAACCACCTAAAATAGTTGTTTTTCTGTTGAGCAGAAAAGTTCTGATGCCTCTTTGTCTGTAGGTAAAAGCGTGCTTCGGTCTGAAAGCTCTTGTTTCCTTCCTCCAGAGGAATCCTATGCTTTCTTGGCATTCCTGACATTTTTCCCGCATCCACCCCGTCGTTGGGAGCAGACAATCCCCTTGTCTCCTATCTGCGTCTGACGTGTCTCCAGAACTCTTCATTTCTGCTCAGTGATATAACAGACTCCCACAAACAATGAGAGGAACCTGTGCCAGGACACACAGTCGCTCTGAAAGGAGACCCAGCATTACAGCGTGTTTGTGATGTTTATTATTATGTTTGAACTGGAGTTCTGTGATGGTTCCAGGGTGGATGATTATCAGGGGACCTCTCTCATGAACAAGTCAAACATGGATGAAGAATCTTCATTTCTCCTGTGAAACCTGACATCTTAAAAAAAAAACAAAAAAAAACCTGAGACTGGTTGTTTATTCATCTGAGCCCATAAAGTGTCATTAACCTGACCTTCTCTGTGACCTTACAGATGGAAATAAAATGTATAACATCTATGCTGACTGAATGAGCCCATCCCTCCAGTGCCACATCTCATGCTATCACACGCGCGCTAACCTTATGACACCATAAGAAGGCCTGCCAAGTACCATATGGTTTGTAATGACAGACACATGCAACATAAAAATCGAGCATTTGGAGGAAATGGCGGATGATGTCAAGTCAGCTGCGAGATTTGTAGACGTCTCTGCACGAGTGCAGCTGGATGTCGTTTCTCTATCCATGTTTCCGTTCATCCTTGTCTGAACCATCGGCCGTCCGTTGATTGATCGCGTCTTCTCTCTCTCTCTCACGCAGTCGAGGGAAAGAGGTCTTGCTATAAGGCAGATTAAGAATTCAGGGTGTGCAGAAATGATTCTCCTCAGGGGAAAATCTCGTGTTTTGAGGCGGGTTTGTGGTCCAGTTTGCTATCTTTATGAGGGGATGGCTTACTTGCCTGCTTGGTCTTCCATTTCTCAGAGAGATATTTATGGCTCTCCGCTGTGCCTCGCGAGTGACGTAAACGCCGTTTCGCTTCGTGTAAAACAGACCAAAAAGAGCCGGCGGTTCAGTTCCACAAAGGTTAGCCTGGAAAACGTGCGCTCAGACACCTCGCCAATCATTAGCACGGCGTTATAAAACGTCGGCCAATGCTCTGAAACGTGAGAGCATACCAAAACAGGTCTGGTGCTGTCAGATACTCCAGTGTGACAAACCCCCCCAAAAACAGGCTCCTGTTAGGCTAACGCACCCCAACACGGCAGCGTTGGCATCGTTGAAAGTGGAGGCCTTTACACGCGGGGTTTGCTTGTGTTTGTGGTTAAAGAATAGATGTCGACAGTTTTTCTTTGTCATACTGCTGCCATCTTGTGGTACGGTGGGCACGCTGTACCTTTTCTGCTGTCCAACATATTTACAAACTGCAAGAGGGGAGATTGGGTTTCCGTCAGCCCCCCTCTCAGCTAAGCGGCTGAGCGCAGCAACTTTTAACTTCTGGCTTCTAAAGTGAGGCAGCAGCTGCTCCATGAACCTGATTCGGGCCCGCAGGTGTCCGTGTCCATCAGTGAGCACGCACACAAACAGGCCTCGGTCAGAATATCCTCATTTTGGGCTCCTTTGACGGTAAATGGCGTATCTGCGATAATTAAGAACAATAATTGGCACCATGTTTATTCTGGAATGGCTAAAAACTGTTGAACTTTCTAAAATGTTCCCAGTGCACATCAACAACACTTTTCCTGTGTTTCTGTATTGGATTATTTAGCTGCAGCCCAGGTGAAGCTCTCAAATCTTTCTCTGTTTGATGGTTTAACAAAAACAAGATCTTTAGTCCTTTTCCCCTTAAATGTCAGAATATATGCTGACATGTTACTGTGGCACATAATCCATGAAAGGCGCTGCTCCACTGAACCACGCAGGCGGTGCGCTCAGTCGGGCCCATTTTCAAAGTATGTCATGCGTGTCCACGTGATCTGTGTGGTATTTTATTTTTTTGTTATTACTCTTCACCACGACTTTTAAGATCTCTCCAAACCGGAGAGCTTGTTTGTTCCCTAAACCCTCTAATTGCTTCCACTGAGTGCAAATCAAAGGCAATTAAAGTAATGCCTGAACTTGGCTGTAAAGTAAGCGTGCCTTGGATTTGCCCCCAAGGAAAGCATTTCTGCCTATTTTTAGCCTTGCTCTGTTTTTTTTTTTTTTTTTTTTTTATAAATGTTCAAGGCCTTAACTTTGTTGTCTTTAAGCCGTCATGTCTTCACAGAGAGTATCACATGCGTGCTCGTGTGAGCGTTTATTAGCTTAGCTGAACATGGCGCAACCATTGACTGAGCTAAGCTGAGCTCTTGATTACATTTTCAAGTTTCTATGACATCACAGATTTGTCTGAATAATGATTAAATTATTAATTTCTTCCACTCTAGCATCTTGTTGAAGCTCCAGGCTTGTTATCTGACACATTTGCCAATTTAATCAAGACATAAAGGGAAGCTGATTAGGATTCAACATCTTTGAAATCCAATTATTCTGAAGTAACATGTATACAGTACAGTACTACGCGGAAAATTTGAATATCGTGTAAAAGTTGTTTTATTTAGGCAATCCAACATAAAAGGTGAAATTAATACATTTTATAGACTCATTACAGATGCAAGATTTTACTTTCAGAGGCCTGACATTTTTGTATTTAAAATTCTTTTTTTATTGATTTAAAGCAATATTCTAATTTTCTGAGTTTTTGAATTTGAGGTTTTGTGAAGCTGCAAGTCCTAATCAGCAAAATCAAAACAAATAATTTGCATATTATGTGTCTATATAATATGTACATTTCACCTTTAAAGTTGCAGAAATGCATGCACTTTTTCAGGATATTCTAATTTTCCGAGTTGTACTCTGCATAGATGTGATCGTTTGTAGCAAAACTGGAAACTCATGCACTGTCCTTCAGCTGAAGGATGATGTCACGCTTTTGCCAGTATGGCCTGCTGGTCGGGGGGTCGTTCCAGTCAACGGCGGAACGTTTGTAACATCTGGTTTCTGTTTGCATCGTTGGGGAGTGACTCTCGTGGCCTCTGCTCCCATCTGCAGTAAATCATAGGAGTGATGATATCATGATGACCCATAATGCCTGTTCCTGATTGTGCTGAGTGAAATATCTCGGTTAGCCTGTCAGACCCAGACACTCTGACTCCTTAGCGCGATCACTTGCCATTACCAACACGTTTGTGCGCTTAGGTTTCCTGTATTTTTCTTGGAACGGCTGCTGAAGTACAAGAATATAGCTAATAGAGCCGCATCACACAGATCCGAGCCATCTTCTAAGATCTTGTGCATCTAATTTCTGTCTTCTCCTGTCCAGCTGACCCCAGGTGGGAAGGCGGCTCAGGCCGGTGTGGGGGTGGGAGACTGGGTGGTGTCCATCAACGACACCAACGCAGAAGACATGACCCATGTGGAGGCACAGAACACCATCAGAGCAGCAGAAGAGAGCCTCACCCTGACCCTCACAAAGTAAGTTATTTCACCCTGCACAGCAAAACCCCAGCAGTTTATCTTCAGACTCTAGTGCATAAATCACCCCATAATTCATGCTTGCTCCCTCCTTTGTTCTGAAGAACGATGTCCTTGAAATTTACCCCCAGTATCTTACCCATCGGTACAGGGCGGAAGGATATCTCAACAAACTTCTGTCTCCAGATTCCAGTATTTGATCCAGGCAGCATTAAAATATGACCCAAAGAGTCTGTCTTTACTTTGTAATGAACCAATCTCCAGACATTTAAGCCCCGTTTTTTTCCCCACTGAATATAAGGGAAACAGAATAAATGTATCTGATTTAGCTTGACTTGGTTTAATTAGCAGCTGCATGCAGACGACACTTCCAGCTGCTCCTGCCAGAAACGGGCCGATAAGAATCTCTGCCCAGGATGAGCCAGCACCTTCCATCAGCAGCTTCATTATTATTCCAAACGGTGGATGTAATCAGTTAAAAGCCGGGATCTCTCTAAACACTCAGCTGTAATAATATATAAAAACTATGAAATGAACTGTTGGAGCGGAACATTAATCAAGGCTGGGAGCCTGCAGAGCCTCAGATGTTTTCATCAGAGTAAATTCGGTAGATTTGCCTGTTAATAGTTACTGTTGTGACAGTTAAAGCTAAAGTTTGTGATCACAGCTATTTTCACAGGTTAGAACCGCGCCGCCTGCCAACAGACTCGGCCTTCGGGTTCCGCGAGTCCGCTTTTGTTCATTAAGAGTCCGAACATCTGCAAGTCATTTATAACTTTCCAGAAAAGAGAACGGCTAGAATATAAAGTAAAGCTATCGGATTTTCTGATCGTGCTGGATATCAGCTGCCGCGTGAAGAATGGAGTAAAATTACATTTGCAGCCAATGCTGGAGATTTGTCTTTGGCCTCACCTACAAAAGTGTGGGCACAAACACGCCCGCGAGATAAAAAGCCAACATTTTTCAGGGCTGAGATCAGTTGGTGCATTCATACCCATGAGGCACAGCTTCCATCTCATATTTAATATCCTTTAGGCTTGTCAGTGAGCTTAAAAACGTAATTTTCCCCCGTTCTGTAGGTTGTTCCTGAGGGGAGCCCAAGCTCGCAGAGAAGGAGCTCATGCATTGTTATTTTTGAGTGCAGTAGATCCAAGCCCGCCTTTATAGTATTTATGATATTTTGTTGGCTCATTTCATCTTCAGAAATCATAAACATTTCTGTACGTACCAATAAAGCCAGTAGGAAGAGGCTGTGCTACGGTTTGACCTAGAAAATGCCTTTTAATCAAGTCTGTGTGTGTGAGAGAGAGAGAGAGAGAGTGGACAGCTGTTGCAATTTTCTGGGAAATAAGTAAAAATAAATTGGAGACATCATTCATTCTGATGAAGTCTTGAGAAATGACATCATGCAGAGCAGAGTAATGGATGGTGGTTAGCGAGGTGTCATACAGTACGTGACCCCGACGAACCTACTGCCCCCTACAGTTTATTCTCTTTAACTCTTATTGAATGCAATGTGCACGTTTGCATTATCTGACGCTTCTTTGTCTCGTCAGGTTTGCTTTATGATGGAAAATATTGTCACCTGTATGTACAAAAGTAATGTTAATGTTTGATAGCTCAGAAACGCACGTTTCTTCACAATCAGACTCTCTGTACTTTCCTATCGTCCCCATGTGGTTTCCAGATATAAATATTTCACATTCTCTCCCGTTTCTCCTTAATCTGGAATCTCTGAGACAGTGTTATTCATATCACCTGTCAAAGAGAAAACATTAGATGTACGTGTAAAGAATTCATCTGATATCATTTCACAAGAAAGTTGTGGAAACCTGATTTCAGTATCATGGGATGTTTTTTTTTTTTTTTTAATGGAAATAGCACCGATTTTATCAAACGGACTGAAAGCCAAGCGTGCGTCAGCTGAAATAACCCACCTGAAAAATGAGACAGGAAATGATTTCAGGTTTCAAATTTACCGTTTCCCATAAAAAAAAAATAGTTCTCTAATCATCCCGGTATTTCCAGGACGAAGCTGACGCGCGGCTGCTGCATGCACAGGTCTCACCTTCACTGTATCATCCAGGGTTTTTAAGGAGGACTGATCAAACTGGAGAATAGGAGCTGGATTCCTATGAATGTCACATTGATTAGTTTGCTCAGAAGTGGGACTGGTGCAGACACGTCTGCCTCTCCTCCGCTGCCCTGTCGGTGTCTACGCAGCTGTGTTGTCCTCGCTTTAAGACAAACGCTCATTCTTGTCACAGGAAGTACTCTCTATTGTCACGCTTGTGAGTGCAACCTAAAACAATCAGGCTGACTGGAGAGCTGGGCTTAGTGTAGGATGTAAACACTGGTGGGGGGGTGGCGGCAGCAGTGCTTTGTGTTGTTGTCTTTTATGTGTAAAGGAAGTTTAATGAACATCCTGCTGTGTGGCCCCAGCCGGCGTAGGAGCTGCAGTAATGTGAATCCTGAGATCAGGGTTAAGACGTATACATGGCTGAGGCAGTATTTTTAGCCGGCTGGAAGAATCTGCAGGACAAACCACAATCACAGGGAGGTTTAGGTGTTTCTAACAGCAACCCTGAGGCGGCCTTTAGCCTTGTTTAACCGGCTCCATTTCTCACATCTGTCACGAGGAACTATCTTTGCTTAATATTTGAGATTATGAGAGCTGTTCCGGAGACTGTGTTACAGTCGGGCTCAAAGAGAGCCAGTTTAAACCAGTAAATAAAATTGTGTTTAGGTTTAAAAGTCGTGGTGGTATAATGTAAATACAGCAAAAACAAAAATGCAGACGAGACGTTATGAAAACCAAAAGGCCTCTCTGCTTTGTTTCTTTTTTCTTTTTTAACAAAACCTTTCTTTAAACTGAATACCAACCGATATTATGCTTGTGCTTTATTTGATTTACTGTGAATTAAAGTATACTTATACCTCTTTTCTTTTCTTTTCCCAGAGCTTTCAAAAGTGGCGATGAGCAGAAGGTATGGCGATCTTCACCTGTGGGTCAACATGTTAGCATGGTCTGATTCAAAGTTAAAGCCTTTCATTGTTGCACCACTGGGTTTGTCTCAGACTTTTGTGTCCTGTGCATTAGCAATGCATCAGTGAGTCACTAAATGAGCTGTTTTCCTGGATGGACTGAATTTTGCTTCTGGAAATGTTCCCGTGCCTTTTTTTTTTTTTTATTTTTTTTTTTTTTGACGCCTTGCACAATCCCCGATAACAGAGTAGCACTGAAGTGTTCAGTTTACCGTCAAGTCCTTCGAGAGCCACTCGTCCACATTTTAATCGGTTTGAATGGCGCAGTGGTGTCATGAGGGGCTTTGTGCCGCTGTTTTATTTCCTTTTTGGTAATAGCAGCAGCAACATAACAAATTTTTGTTGGGGTTGCTGGAACTCATGCATATTGCCCAACTGGACATGTCTTTAGTGATGCATGTCAGGCGGGGTTTGACAGCTTCTCACTTCTTTTAGGTTTCCTTTTTTTTTCCCTTTTTTTTTTTTTCCGTTTCTGGTAGATTACCGCAGCCAGTCAACGGCCGACTGCCAGCACAAATGAAACGGCCGTGTTCACACCACTTAAGCACCTCGTCTGAGCAGAGAAAAGCCGACAGACTTAAACAGAGCCGCCGCTACAGCCTAGAGTAATAATCTTTTACTAGAAAATATGGGGCCGTATAGAGGCTTTCACAGAGTTTTGGGATTGTGCAGCGGCGGACGGGACTTTCACTGTGGCAGAAACGTCTAACAGCATGTGCTGCATTGTACCGTGTGTTCTCCTTCTCCCACATTCTTCCAGGGCTCGTTTGTTCCAGCTTCTGTTCAGCCAAAGTACTCCTTTGCTCCCAGCACAACAATTAACAAGATGGCAAAGCCTTTTACTGCAGGAGACGCTAGCGCCAACACTGGATTCTCTATTAAACCCGTGGCCTACTCACCTAAACTAAACACGCCGCACTCGCAGGCCCATGCCAGCATGTGGCAACCACAGAATGGGTAGGTGGTTAATCCCTTTTACCTCGGAATCATAAAGTGGCTAATGCGGTTGTAAGGTTAATTTTGTGAGGTTTCTTTTTCAGTCTCTTTGTAGCTCCTGCAGGACTTCCATCCATCCTGCTTTGTTTTAAGACTTTAGTGTGATTCAGACTGGCGGCTGTGTTTTTCCTCCCTCAGATGAAAAGAAGTACTCGTTCCAAAAGTTTAGCGAAAGTACATACAAAGTTATAATCGCTCAACTCTCCAGAAATAACAACGTGTGTTTAGAAGTTGACATGATAGGTGCTGGCTGCTAAATAACAGGGGAAGGGAAGAAGGTTGTCAGCCTTTTGTCAAAACACAAGTTTATCTTGTCAGCCTTTATTATGGATGAAACCGAACGCTCGGTTAGCGTAGCAGCGTATAGTTAGCTGGGAGTTCAAACTGACCTCCTCCAGCGAAATATTTCTAAAGAAAATGCAGAAGGATGTTTCCATCATCAGACGTGGCTTGTGGTCATGTGATTTCTGTTCCATTACAGAATCTCTCTGTGGTTATGGCTGTGGGTTTGACTAGTTTAGAAATTTCGATTTATTTTTCCAAAATGTCCTGTTTTCTTAACGTCATATGTTAATCTGAGGGATTCAGAAGGACTAGAGCGCAGAATTAAGAGGGAGCCAAGTTTACAGCATCAAGACGGAGCCTTGTGGAATTAGCAACGAGTAAATGTGTCTAGCCTTAAAAGGGGATTATGAATCGGCACCTTCTCTTTGTAAACGTGATGAATCATTATCTCCTGACCATCGCTGTGTTGTGACTCAAGTGTTGGGACCATACAGTGAGCAGTCATGGGGTTTCAGGGAATTTTTCATCTTAAATGACTCTGAGAGCAGCAGTCTGATGTGAAATGGTTCATGGGATGTGAGCAGAACGTGTAAGCCAGCCCAGTCCCTTTCCTATGATTTGTGGCGTGCTTGTTGCCTGGCAGCAGCCATCAGTGAGACGTGTTTGGTTCCTGTATTTAGCCTCACTCGTCAGTGTTGCTGCCTGCTCTCTCTGCTCATCCAACATACAGTAGTTCTGATTTAGTTGAGTAACCTTTTTACTTTCAAAGACGGTTTTCACTCTTCTGGGAGATGGAAAAGCATTTCTGTGGACAAGACTAGAGCCCAGTTAGAACCTCGGCCAAGATTTCATGAAGCCACGCTGGACTTCTTTAGACAGACTTTGGTGCCAGCAGCATATGTTTAATGTGTGCATGCAGGCCCTCTATGTTGCCATGCATAATGTCATTGCTATGACGTCATCATGTGTCAGTATTGTGACATTTATTGCTGTCTATGCAGATAAACTGCACTAAATGTGGCTACACTGGCAACTAAGCTGTGCTGAGATTTTGTGAATGTCCGTTTACATAAATCTGAAAACATTTGTGCCCTGGGATGAAAGGAATGTCAGACAAAGGGCCTGTGCCAAAGAGATGGAGTCATTCTGGGTCAGGGGAACAATGGATGGTTTGACAGTCACGACAAGACCGCCTTTCTCTGCTTTTTGACAATAACGGCATGTGTTGTGTCATCTCTTGCACATTTCCTGCATCCTGCTGTCCTTGTATCGCTGTGATGTCTACAACCTCTGTCAAGCTGATGTGATGTTTTTTTGTTTTTTTTTCCCTGTTAACCTGACCTCTGACTCACCTTTGTCTTTTTTCCTTTAACACTGCAGATGGAAACTCTTAACAAGTTAGTATATCTTCTTTTTCCTCTTTTATATCCTAGTTATTGTATTACCAGTGTGTTTTTGCACACTGAAAAGGCTAGTCATCTTAGCAAAACACATTTTGAAATGGTGTGAAGGTTCCATTGGAAATGCATATGCGAGACAAAGTTGAGCGCATTCATAATAATGTTACACACAAGGAACAACAGTATAAAGTATAAATGCACACAGCTGCGTTCAGAAAGCTGCTCAAACTGAACCCTTTACCTGACCTGGGTGAACTCTCCTCTCCAGACGTTCTTGTTGTGGGGGAGATAAAGTCAGTCATCTTAGTGCTAAGATGGTCTTGTTTCTCTTTTTTTTTATCCCCCCACATATTTCTCAGACCGTAATCACTAGTCTTTCACTAGTCACTACATCAATTTGTCTGCTTGCTAAAGACATCTTGACCATGTTTATTAACTAGTAATTATTCCCAATAATTGGATTCTTGCAGAGAGAAACCTGAAGACTAAAAGGGTTTTATTGTAGATTCATGGCGACGGTCTTCATTTGATCTTTGCCTCTTCTACAGGGGTGAAGCAGCATTTTATGACGAACTGTACCAACAGTCCAAGTAAGAGGCAGCTGCATGCAGGCTGGCTTGTCTGCTACTTAGAGCAACATGACAGACAAATGTCTTGAGAGAGGCTCCTGGGTAGATTCATGGAAAGAGTTTCAGCAGACAGACATGCTAGTTACCTGTGGCAACTTCCTGCTAAAGCTGATGGGCAACATCAATTATGGGATATGCTGGAGGCATATTTTGGTTTTTTTTTTTTCTGTTTTTTTTTTTTTTTTTTTTGTCAAATTAAAAGCTTCAATATGCTGTAAATTGTTGCCAGTTTCTGTAATGACGGTGATGAATATGATCTCTAATGTGGTCATGTCCATTTATGAGTCTATAAAGCACCCAAGAGAAATCCTCGTAATGGCTTTCCATTAGCTCGGTGATGCTCGGCATTAAGCGGTGCATGTTCTGTTCAGCATGTCCTCTGTTTCAAGGACGTTGGCTTGGCTGGCGTTTGTGTGAGAGACTCCTGTAGGTGGGGCTGTGTTAACACGCTCCTGCCCTATGCTGCTCTTTGGTGTGTGTGCAGGCACAGCCTTAGGATGGAGAACTTGCCATGCTTTATCCCCAATGACCATAGCAAGAAGAGGCTTATCCAGGACACTGAAGACTGGCAGCCACGCACCGGTACCACTCAGTCCCGCTCGTTCCGCATTCTGGCCCAGCTCACAGGCACCGACTATAGTAAGACCTGGCATGCTGGGTGCAGTGAGACGGCAGAGAGCTGTGGTGGTTGACCGTTACTGAATAGTCGATCTGTGTGTAGAGCAGCACCATTTCCATGTAATCTCTAGTGCAGGTTTGATATGAAATTAGCAGCTCATACCTGTGAGGTGTGCTGATGTGTTTGTCCTGGGTCTCTCAGTGCAGGATCCAGATGATGAATCCATGAAGAGGGCCAGGTAAAGCCTTGTGTGTTGAACCTTTAGCCACATGTAGTTGTAAATAGCCCACTTAGCTTCAGAATGTGGTGAGATTTTGGATCGTTTCATTTTTTTTTCCCTTATTTTACTTATCACAGCAAAAGTTCGCATGGAATGAACAATATGCTAATACGCTAACAGTTAGCTTAACATAGAGGCTTGTCAGAAGTAAATCTCTCTATACGCTGACTTATATTTGGTTGCTCCCGTTCGGAGAGAGCATGGTTACTTAACGATTTCCACTAAATCAGAGTGATGCTGTAATAAATGACAGATGGGTTTTTCTCATTTAATACTTGACAAGAAAGTTACTAATCTTCCAAGAACATCAGACAGTTTTTCCTAGTTTAATATTTGCTTTCCTGCCTTGACTCTTTGCCCTACAATCTGTTTCTTTCCTGTCTATCTCTGTCTCTCATCTCTGTCGCTATCTGTCAGGGAAAAGTTCCTCACCGAGATTCAGAGTCCCCGCTACGCGCGTCTGCGGGATTGGCACCACGACAGGTCTGCTCGTGCCCTCAATATCAAATCCTGAGCAACATCCTAGATGCAGTGGGGGGTCCCGAGACCAGCCTGAGCTTGGGTAGAAATAGCCACACACAACAGCTACATGAGAAAGACGACAAAGACGGCCAACCACGCTTACAAATTCACCTTTCAGGAAAACGGTTGAGGTGAAGAAGTTTAAGAGGCAACAAATGAAAAGCTAACCAAAAAAATGAAGAAACTTAACATAGATGACACTGCCACTTGTGGAACCTTGCGTACTGAGCCTAAGTAAGTGCTTCCTCTGAATTTCTGATGTTATGATTGTTGACAACACCGTGGACCGCTGTGTCTGTCACCCAGGTCTCGTCAGTGGGAAGCGACTCGGTTATTCTCTTGATTGTTAACGTCAGACCTCTTTTGTCTCTGTCTCCTTTTCTCCACGTTTGTTTCCATTTGAGTTCTTAATCTCATTAGTCTTCATTTCTGATCCCCTCATCTCACAGGCTTCTCCAGCCATTAAGAAAGAAAAGAAAGATCTGTACTCATTTTTTTTTCTGCTGTCATCAAAAATATAAAACATCTTTCCAAAAAAGCAACCCTTGCCTCTGTCCTTTCTTCTGTTTTCTCCTGCTTTAAGGCTTCAGAGAATTCAGACTTTTTCTTTTTTTTTTCTTTTTCTGGCAGCGGTTTGCTTTATGATTTAGTTCTGAACTAATGGGCATTGTTATAGCAGGGTTCATGGAGCCTTCTGTTGCCTTGAATAGAAAATTACTGCAATTAAGCAGTAAAAATGGTGGTTAGCACTGCCTCCTCACAGCAGGAAGGTCCTGGGTTTGAATCCCTCTGGGTTCTCTCCATGTCTGTGTAGATTCTCTCTCTGGGTACTCCAGTATTTATAATAACATATATAAAACAGTAGAAGATGGATTTATAGAAAGCAATGGCTGGGGTTAGGGAGGCAAAAGTTTATCTTTTGCCATTCAGCAAGAAAAAGTGTTTAGCATCACGTACACTGTATTTATGACTTTAATAAGAAAACATTACCATGAAAGGTATAATCAGAAAGACTTGCCGATTAGAATAATTGGATTAGCTGCAGTAATAACATTGTTGGAAGGGAAAAAAACGTTCAAGCTGTACAGACATGATGGAAAATTACTCTGGTAAAAGTCACTGCTCAATCTAGGAAGGGTTACATGGCAATTTCAAAACAATCTGAAGCCCATTACTCTACAGATAGAAAGGTTATTCAAACGTGAAAAAAAAGTTGTTCTCAATTTTCTCAGGAGAGAACATCCCAATCCCAAGAACGTGCACTGCTCAGACTCCACACGCATCAGTTATCACTTAAAAGTTGAATCATGACGGTGCAATTACATTATTTAGCATGTACCGCTTAAATGGTGGAGAAATCCTCTTCTATGTAGAAGAAATAATTTGAGTTAATACGCGCTGTCGTCCATCAGTTATTTACCTAATGGCACATTTAAATGAAATTTATTTTACGAGACAAGTGGTACGATACGAACAAAGTGTCCATTGCAAAAATCTGTTTATTATGACTTCATAGGGGAAACTTTGGTTGCCAACGTGAAAAGAATTTAAAAACATCGGCTCCCCTCTCTGAGGTTTGCCTCCACAGCTCGCAAAGCGTGACGTTCAAGTCCTTGCAGAGCGGCAGCTGTTTTTAGCCCCCATCACTGTGACATGTGTTGGGGGCTTCTTCCTGCCAACAAACTTTTACATTAGCTGCAGAAGACACACACACACACTCTAAATATCTGGAAAAAAAAAAAAAAAACCCGAGGTAAAAGAAGATGTCAGTCAGACATGAGCTTGTGTTGCAGGAAATGTGTGCCTGTATTGCACTCAGTGGTTGGGGGGAAGGAGGAGGGGCTGGAAATGTCAAGCAAACATGATCCAGGCTGCTTCAGGTGGGAATGAGCGGATGCAGAGGTTGCTCGCTCATATTTGAACTGGCAACCTTTCCCAGAATGAAGCGGAGCCAAACAAACCTCAGAGGCGGGCGAGGAGCCGTTGCCATTTGTCTATTGTTGTGCAGAGCACAAGTCAAGGGAGCGCAGCCTGGATCGTTGTTGTTTACCGGGATAATTCTGGTGAATGGTTGGAGAGGGGTCCCTGAAGGCAGCCTTGTCAGTGTGGGGGTGAAGGACAGCTGACCTAACGTCTGTGTGTCAAACAGACTGAAAAAGGTTGCTTTTGTTCTTTTTTTTTCACCCTGGTGTGCTGGCATTTGCTAAAATCACTTGTTTCCGTGGGTTACACAGGAACTGAACTGTTCTGCGCATGCTGATAAACAATCTTTCATCACCAGTTTTCTATTATCATTAATTTGCCCAATTCAGTATTTTGTTGGTTGGCAACAAAAGGTGTAGACTTGATGGCCGACTTTAACTGATATGGGCAATAACGAAGTTTGGCTGGTTCAGGCTAATTAATTCAACACCTTTTTTTTTTTTTTTTTTTTTTTTTGCAAAAAGAAAAGATTTCATCATCTTTCATTGGTGTTAAGTGTTGATGATGTAAACATAATACGTTCCCAAAAAGTGCGTCTTTCCCCCTGAGATAAGACGTCTCCAGAGCTCACTGTTTTAGGTCTGAGCTTGTTTTTTTCCATCTCTCTCTGTTACGGTTTGAAGATCCACTGAATATTGTGGCTCTTGCTGTGGGTAATGCAACTTTGAAGTGTGGAAACAGCTCTTTATTTCAAAACTTGTGTGCCGGCAGGCTCAGAGCAAAACCTCACCGCACCCAAATCGGAGCGCGTATCATCTTTCCGAGTTTCCAGTTCTCAGAGTTCAGCTGTGACTGACAGCTATTAATCACGTCGGGCTCTGTTATCGTCGCCATTAGAGACGAACTTCTCGAATCATATTTTGTAAAAGTCTGCATAAAATCAATTGTTGCAGTGTTTTCTCTCATGTGTACCAGGCTCTCTGTTCTGAAAGCATCTCCTCATTCCCTAACGGATGAGACAATCATGTCTGTTGGTGCTGATTAATATTAAAAATGACGATGCCACGTGCGAACATTTACGGAGGGAAATGTGTGGAACAAGGTAACAGAGGCAGCATGGCTTCCTTGATGGCATTTACTGTGCCGTAACCATGGTTACTGAGCTCTGTGTGTGCGGGTACCTCTCTTCTAATTAGTCATTTTCTCCCCACAGCCTTGAGCCATCTCGGTCACCTGCCATGGCCCAGGCAGCCGATACACCAGGCGGTGAGTTTCTGCTCCTGCTGATGCGTTAAAAGGAGCCCAGCAGCATTTGTGCTAACAGATTCTTACCAAGCGTCAATACAAGAGCAACAGCGTGACGTTAGCAACTGTCACAGCAACAGCGCAGGTGTCCCGTTCCTGCGTGGTGAAATGGTTCAAAGCCACGGATATTTTTGGATCAGTGAATCAAACTGTCCTGTCTGGTTTTGATTCAGGCTCCAAGACTGCCGCCGCAACCAGTTCGGGTCCTTCCTCTCGGCCGCCGTGGGTGACCGACCCCAATTTTGCCGATCGCTTTCGTCCAGACAAGACCAGCACCGTGTTGACCCAGCACAAGCAGCCGGCCCAGCCGACCCCCATGGAGAACCGCAGCTCCATCCTGCAGGCAGCCCAGCAGGCACCTGAGGACACTGGCAGGACACCAGTTTGTGGCTCCTGCAACAAAATCATCCGGTGAGGCTGCACGACCACATCTACAGCTGGAACACTTCGGAATAGATACATCTGACTCTTCTGGCTTTGAAGCTCCTTAAATCTCATTTACACGTTGTAGTGATTACAGAGGAGGAAGAGGAGATAGTCCTGACAGTGTTCTCCACTTTGGATCACACTGAAGGTTGGATGATGGCTGTAATATATGGAGGTAAAGGTGTTTGTGTGTGATTCCAGGGGTCGGTACCTGGTGGCACTGGGGCGCTCCTGGCACCCAGAGGAGTTTACCTGCTCACAGTGTAAGAAGGTTCTCGACGAGGGGGGGTTCTTCGAGGAGAGAGGCGCCGTCTATTGTACCAAGTGCTACGATAATCGATACGCTCCAAACTGCGCCAAGTGCAAAAAGAAGATCACAGGGGTGAGAGCTGTGCTGCTGCTGCGTGGTACAAAATGTCTGAATAGACACGAGAGTTACTGGATGTGGGTGCGAGTTCATGTTTGTCTCCACCAAGACTCCAGCATCATTCAAGCTTCTTCTTGCTTTGTCAGGAAATCATGCATGCCCTGAAGATGACCTACCATGTTCAGTGCTTCAAGTGTGCAGCCTGCAAGACTCCCATCAGGAACCAGGCCTTTTACATGGAGGAGGGAGAGCCCTACTGTGAGAGGGGTGAGACATTGAAACTATCTACCTTTTTTTTTTTTATTGAAACTATCTACCATTTTTTTTATGTAAAGTACGGCTGCTCATCTTGGCAGATAACCGGGCTCTAATTGCAAAATACCAGCAATATGATAATTAGGCTTAATATCCTGAGTTTACAGGTGAAACACAGGAGTCCCAGAGCAGCAGAGCTCATGTCAGGCCCTCTGTAGCTTTACACACGGGTCAAGTCCTTCACGTGCATCGTAAATCTGCGCCCGGTGTCATGAGCAGAGGAGGGAACTGCCAACATGATGAAGCTTGTGTTATAAAAGATGTCAAATATTCATACTTTTAATGGATGCCATAGCTAAGGGTGCATATGAGAAGCGGCGGTGCAGAAATAAAAGTGCAGCCAACAGGGTGATTCAGAGGTCTCGCTGAGAGGATTTCACGCAGTGCGTCTCATCCGCAGTCATTTTAAAAATCAAACAGTACATTGTTTTATGATTGCTGTAAGGTTTGACACGGACCTGACACACACACCAGTCAATCATCCAGAGTGGGTTCTTTTTTTTTTGGTTTTTTTTTTGGTTTTTTTATCCCCAGTAATCCGTTTAGCTGCAGTTTATTTCAAACATTTCTCTTTTGCCTTTTTGTATGAATAGCATGTGTTCGTCTATTGTGCTGTAAATGATTCAACTGAGGCTGACATAGCATGCTGCTCTGTCAGAGGCCCGAGCCAGAACCTGAGCAGCCATTCGCTGAATAATGCCTCCAGCCCTGATAAACATTGTGCTGCCTCAGCACCTTCCAGGGGATTGTGCAGCCTTCTCCCTCTCACTCTTGAGGAGTGGCGTTATAACCTGACACATTTCCCCAGAGTCCTTGTGATGAAAGAGTCTGGCAAATCCAGTTAAATATCTGGAGTGTTTTCCTGTTATCCTAATCCCTCCCTTACGCCCCAGAAAGGCGCAGAATAACATTAAACAGCAAAGTGTGGAGCGTGATCACGTACCGTTAAAACAGCTTCATCTATCTCCGCTGCCCTCCCTCTTTCCTTCAAACGTGCGCACGGATGTTATTAAGGTTAAAGGAAAAAAAAAAGAAAATCCTGCAGTACTTTAAAAAAGAAAGCGGCTCAAACCTATTTCACACTCTGTGCTCAGTACGCCTCGTCAAGGTGAAGTGATGTTTACGTGTCGAGGTCGCGGCAGATGAGTCGCCCGATGTCGAGGACGATCTCTTTTCTGATGCTTATCTCACCCGTGTTGTGTCACCTTTGTCTCCGCAGACTATGAGAAGATGTTCGGCACCAAATGCCACGGCTGTGACTTTAAGATTGATGCTGGGGATCGGTTCCTGGAGGCCCTGGGCTACAGCTGGCACGACACGTGCTTCGTCTGTGCTGTAAGTCAGTTTGATTGATCCGCCCTCCCCTGAGGCCTCTCTCTCCTCTCCCTCTCTTCTCCCCACTTCCTCCAACTAGCCCAGTTCAGTGCCATCCGAAAAAACCTGGATGAAAACAAAAATTGCAGTCGAGTAAATAAGTAGACAATTGCTGAGGCAGACCTCTGCGATGCTGAGGTGTGACATCCCCGCTGCCCTGGTTTCAGCAATCTGTCTGTCTCCTTTCATCTCTAAAGCTCTGCCAAATCAACCTGGAGGGGAAGACGTTCTACTCCAAGAAGGATAAGCCGCTGTGCAAAAGCCATGCCTTCGCTCCAGTCTGAGAGGACTGACATCATCACTTCAGAGGACGGAAGGATGCTCTCTCATCACACTTCCACATCCTGGCTTTGACCACCGCACGCCTCCGTTTTTCTTTTCTGCAGATCCTGTCCAGGCCAGCACGCACATTCCTGCCTGCTCTGGAAGGAAACAGAACCAGCGACAACAGACCTCCTTAAATGAAATTAGGTTCCAATTGACCCACGTACTAAATTTTAAAAAATCATACTTCCTACTGCCACAGGGAGGTGCATCGGGAGTTTGTAGGTGTGGTTTGCATGTCTTACACCTCTAAATGGACTTCCCGAGAGATGGTAGAATGTTCTCGTTTCCGATACTGCAGATCAAGATACGAGCCAGGGCTTCTGTCCCTGATGAATTTGAAGAGCAGAGTTCTTAAGATTCAGCCTTGGTGCAGTCTGAGAGGTTCTGGGTTTTTATTCTGTGGGAAAAACAACTAAAGTACTCAAGTATTTTATTTTTCCACTCCTTCTCTATAAATAATTCTGCCAAAGTGTGTTTGTGGCCTGTTGGTGTGTTCCATTAGAACTCGGACATTGGTGTTTTGTGGGTGTGGAGCTCAGCAGAGGCTTTTCTGGGGATGTCCATCCCATTATACCAACCCTGGAACTGTCATGATTCCCAACTTCAGAATTCCAACTGTAGTGGCAAATGGAACGTACCAACTGGCACTCGGGGTTTTCTTTTGTGTGGCTTTATTTAGCGTCATTTTTAGAGTTACGTTTGTGTTGCTGCCTGTAAAAACCAAATGCTGTGCTCCATAACTGGAAGTAGCCACGGAGGGTTTTTTTTTTTTTTTTTTTCATACCATCAGGCATCTTTTTTTGTTTGAACTTCTAAGTAAGATCATATGAGCAAATCATGTAATAATCCCTTTCGTATGTCACTTTAACACTCCTCCGTGTCGCAGTAATGATCTGCCACCGTTCCCACACCACTGTGGAAAAAGTGGTGGCCCCAATTAGGCCCATTTCCCAAAGCTAACTGAAGTGCCAATTAACATAATGGGGTCCAGTCGAGCAAAGGAAAGGGTGGTGTCCCATTTCTGCATGATCAGACCTCACTCAGAATCATTAATGGCTTCGCTCATCACTTCAGCACATTACAGCAGCCGGATCTTCACAGTTCAATCGCGTGAGAGCCGTTGAGTGATCCAGAATTAACTGTTTAAAGAAAATGTTTTATTTTGAAATGATTTGCTGAAGCTTTATCATGGACATGGCTCATGCATATGGTTTTAAATAAAATCCACAAGTAGTGAATCGGTAAAGCTTCAGTAAAAAGTTTCAATAAAACAGTGTGAGGTACTTTAAGTCCAGCTTTGCTGCTGTATCTGTGAGGACAAACACTTCCTCCAACTTTCTAAATGTAAAAATGCCTTATTTTATACAAACCTAGTGTTTAACTATGAAAGTGAACTAAACTAAGAATTGTTTTACTTCCAGTGATTAATGTTAACCTCATTAAAGAAATGCATCCCACTCTGATGAATGGCCCTTTTGCGGAATTATTTCCTTTGTTTGTGATAAATTGGCCGTGTGAAAGCGGAGGTCTTTCTGTGAAAGGCTGAATATTCTGAAGGTTTCAGTTATTAAAGCCTCAGTCATCCCAAAAACATCCCAGTGACGTGTGCACAAACATGAAATAAATCACCCCACAACAAAAAGCTTCCGTGCAACGAGCAGTTTAAACCAAGGGCGGTGACAAAGCTGCTGCAATCAGTTACCGTAATTATTTCATTTACTGATTCTTTAAGGCTTCAAAAGTTGTGCTGGTCTAATCAAATAACAGCTTTCACTCGTTAATTTAACAATATATAATTTATTTACAACAGTTCAGGTTGAATTCCTATACATACTTTTCTGAAATGTCATATAGATAATTATATACATAAGGCCAAGTAAATACTTGAAAGCACTTAGAAACGAATTTCCAAAATTCTACCCACAAATCCATATCATTGTCGAAAAAAGTACAGAAAATCTCCTTTAGCAGAAGTTTTCCATCGACACAAAAGGTATGACAACAATTTACATCGACGGGGAACACAAACGGTCCAAAAGAAAGAACAGAAATGAGGATTATACAATTGCATAAGCGCTGTGGCATGTAGTAAATACAGCATTTTTGACTTGCAGAAAGGCAAGGAACTAAATCATAGGCGTCGGAACCCGGTCCTCGAGGTTCGCGATGCAGCCGGGTTTTCTGTCCTCCCAGGCAGAAATTGGCTTTCAACAGGGCAGGAGGGAAGGGGGTTCCACCCGGTAGCTCAGAAAACCCGGTGGGATCGCGGCCCTGGAGGCCTGGGCTTCGGCATCCCTGAACTAAATAGAAAACTCATTCACAAGCACTGGAGACTGTTCTTTGCTCACAAAGAAAAACAGCTCAGTCAGAGCGACAGGGACGACCGCGCGCGCGCGCGCACACACACACACACACACATACATACATACATACACACACTCTTGACACTGAATAGTAATGAGAGTTAAAGTACAGTTCTGTTGTAGCCATTCCCCTCCATAACCCTTTTAAAAACTTGGAAATCCTCAGGAAAAAAAGCGTTGATGTTACTACAATGAGTCTTACGACTGTCAGGCCCAGAGTCCATCACGAAGGGAGTTTCTCCATCGCTCACACACACACACACGCACACACAGTAATCGCAGATTTTTTTTTTTTCCTATTTTTAAAGATTAGATAGTGAGGATAGCTGAACATCCAGGCGGCTAGTGAATTACATTACTGAAATGTGCTTAGACGACACATCCGAGACAATGACGGGGGTGATGAAATTTCACACACAGTCCGACTGTACATCTGCCACGGCTCATTGAAAACACTGCGACGTCGCCCTCCTCCTCCTCTTCATCCCTCACTTTTTTGCCCTGGTGATTCGCAAAGCATCAGTGACCGTTTTCACCTCATCTTTAAATGCTTACGGTTTCCAAAAATAAAAAAACCATAACACTGCAAAATGTCACTGCTAGATCGCCAGAGAACAGCATATAGGCAAACACGTCACGGTTTAGACTTGACAATTGCTGCGCCACTTAAGTGTCTTTTTTTTTTTTCTTTTTTTTTTTTTTGGGCTTCGTATTAAAATATAATTTACATTTCTTTACAAAGTGATCAAATAAAGCAACACGTCACTGCCTGAACAAACAGCGTTAACTTACCACAAAGATAGAAGTGAGTAAACAAAAAAAAAAAAGAAAGAAACAGACACGACTCGGAGCGCAGTTCAGAAGAGACGACGTTTGTGAGCTGTTCTACACTAGTAAGATATTCCATGGGTACAATATGAGGATGTGGTGGCCCTAAAATCACCCCACAACTTTGGTTACCAGTTCGGCTGATATACAGTTGACAGCGGGAGCGCGCAGGGCTGCTTTAGAAAAGTATTTATACAGTATGTTTCACTTCAACATGAAATCAGACTCCTGCAAGGATCCCAGGCTTCCAAAAGAAAAAAAGGCTTAGGATTTGGTAGATCTGAAATTTCTTTCTGAATAGAGTGAACTCGGGGATTGGAGCGAGATGCCACCCAAAGACGCACTTTTCGCCCGTCTGACGCAAACGTACATTCCAAATATCCGACAATCATAAAGGTGATGGAGGACCGGGGGAAGCAGGGGGACTGGTGTGTGTGTGTGTGTGTGTGTGTGTGGGGGGGGGGGTCTCCTCTCTTTACAACTTCAATAGACAGCTTGACATGCAACCCTGAGGCAGACGGAGGGAGAACTATGGCTAGATCGGGATGCTTGCGTGGAAAAGATGAAGTTGCGGCGCTCAGAGAGGACGAATGTGTCAGGAATAAAAGCATCTCCTGCCGAAACGCTGTCTGCAGATGGACGCTCCTCTGATGTGGAAACACCGCTTTGCCTCGCAGCAAATAAAGGAAACTCTAAGATAAATCGCTTTATGAATTATAAAAACAAAAAACAAAACAAAAAAAACAAAAACAAAGCGAGAGAATGTGTTTTCAGATCTATACGAAAGCGCTCGGTACGATTCATGTGGAGTAACTGAGTTTTTTGGCCACACTTGCATGGCGTAATCGGGGTAAATTGCAGCCGGGGGGCGACAAATGAAGACAAAGCGACCGAAGCCAGAATTTAGAGACTCGACTCCAGTGTGGATGCTCCCTCCTTCCTCAAAGTCAAACTCTAAAACCCTAAAAAACACACGTTTATCGATTCAGAAGCAGGGAAACAAAAGTCTTGGTGAATTAAGATGTCAGGTTGGTACATTCACTGCAGCAGGTTGGACTTAAAAAAAAAAACGCACAAAGACGAGATTAGTTTTTTTTTTTTTTTTGGGGGGGGGGGGGGGTCTGACGTACAATCTATTTTTCTATTTTAAACCTGCAAGTGTAAGATGTGCTACAGGCTCTGAGTGAGAGTGTGTGTGTGTGTGTGTTTCAAGAAACATAATGGCGCACAGGACATGTACATAATGAGTGACGGAGTCTGTGGATGCTCGTAGACCCTCGTGAACTCGCTAAAAATGTGCTCAGTGTCTGAGATAAAGGTCGTCCGGCAAACAACTGCATATGTCACCTGTCCTGCACATCCTGGAATGGCTGGCGCCGCTCGCCCGCGTCCCCTTTTCCAACCATATGCTGATTATCTATTTTTGGTCAGAAAAGATCAGTTAGTCACATCGAGAGAGTGGCCGTCTTTATTAGCTTCATGTTTGCATATTGCTCCTTGGTTACCGTTTTGTACAAAAGGCTTGAAGTTGCTTTACTTGTCAATGGTTGCGGGCTAATTCAACTTAAATCTTTGATGGGAAATAAAGGGTTTCTTTTTATTTATTTCGCTCCCCCTGCACACTTCCTTCCCTCTGACTTTGGTCTTTGAACGCATCTTTCGAACCACTAGCCTAAACTCTTCTGTCTCCTGGTGGAGATGCTGGAGCAGCTCTGATCTCCGATGCCCGCCTCTGTTGTTGCTGTAGGTTGTGTGTTGTGGTGCTCTTCCTCTGTGCTGCTCTCGTCTCTTCCCTCCCTCTGCGGTTAGCACTCGCCGTCAGAGACCAGGAATATCATGGCTTCCTGTTTGCCGATGTCGGCCATGACCGCGGCCAGCTGGTTGATGTTGCCGCTGTGGAAGTGCTGCGCCTCCCACAGGTCCAGGATCACAGAGGTCGGGCTCGCTTTGGATGCAAAGAAACTCATGTGTCTGCGGAGAGAAGAACACAAAAATAGCACAAAAAACACTGTTTTTTAACTGAATCCACAGAGTATTTATTTGCTGCCCATGGAAAGCTTTCAACCACTTCTGGCACGACACATTTACTGTCCTCCTGTACTGTAGCACCTAACTAAGAAGGAGACAAAAGGTATAACGACGCATTGCAGCTCACAAATCCACAATCTGTCTTTTTCGTAGTTGGAGCTCAACAGCGTGAGAGCTTTATTTGATGCTGAAATTGCCTCTAAATCCCTATAGAGTGATCCCTCGTTTATCGCCGGGGGTTACATTCTGAAAACCCCCCGCGATAAACGAAATCCGCGAAATAGTGACCTTTTAATTTTGCACTATTCAAATACATGTTACGGCCTCATAATCCCTCCTCGCACTCTTTATAAAGCCCAAAGTACGTTGGCTGCGGCGGCCGCTCCGATTGATTTTTGACGTGTCACATCCTTTTGAGAAACATAATATAAAAAAAAAAAAAAAAAAAAAGACATGCCATGGAAAGCGATTTCAGAAGCAAGAGGAGTGAATGGTTAATCACTGAAATTACTCAAATTAACGCTTACAGTGTTTAATGTGTTTTTCATCTACATAACTACAAAGCGGTAATATCGCGCGGTCGTACGTGATTTCGTTTTCAGCGTCCCGTCTGGCCGCACAGCTGCTGATGCAGCCGGTGCGTTGCCGGACGGCAGAAACAGAGCGAAAGTGGCTGCAACGCGAACACATTCAGTGTATTTTCGGGTGATTCTGGACCAGAGTCCCTTGGCCAATTAAGACATAAAGCACGGCGCTTTGATGTTTACTGACCCAATAGAATTTAGATATGCGGCACTTTCTACAAAAAAAAAAAAAAAATCCGCGAAACCGACTGCGGAAGGTCAACCGCAATATGGCGAGGGACCACTGTACAGTAAATCCTATATGGACTTCCACTGTTAAGTCGGAAGTGACCTTTCCTGTTTCAGTCGCGGAACCTTTTACGATCAAACCCAATCAATGACAACAAAGCAGTGGACCTGCTCGGCTGTAGGTTTGAAGTTGAGTGGCAGCGGATCCCCGCGGTACCCGAGGACGCTTGTTTGAATTAATGGCCTTTTTCTGTTCTCCAAACGTCTGGGGGTCTCCACTGTTACATGGAGCACACGGGACATTAAAGGCGAGTGCACGGTCACCTCCCGGTGAGGACGGCGCTGCGAAGGAGGGGGTCAGGCGTGTCCTTTTGACCTTGAAACCGGGCGCCGACATCACTTTAAACGTCGCCCTGGCAGCGGATCCAGAGCCCAGCATTGCTCAGACACCACAAAGCAAACTGCTGGTGAGAGAAAGGAGTCTGGGAACAAACCCCTGTGTCATTATTCTGATAAAAGGAAGAAAAGACTGAGCTTAAGCATCCGACATGTCAGCCCTACTTATTCAGCCCGCCGTGCGAGACACGGGCTTATCTTGTAAAGCTCAGACGCAGTCGTTTGCACCGTCTTAAGAGACAAAGATCAAGTTAAAAAAAAGGTTCTTGGCATTTTAAGTTTTATTGATCGGTCCTGTTCCACTTGGTCTAAAGACTCAAGCAAACAGGGAAGAAGAAGAACTGCTCTACAGAATGATGCTGCTGCTGCCTTTCCGGGAAAACTCGCCTCTGAGGACGAAAAAAGGGGGCGGAGCGGTTGTTCTTCCTCCGCCCTAAACGATAATTGATTGTGTTGATTGGAACAATGCCACTTAAATCTGTAGCAGCATCCATTTTCGAATTGATTGAGGTAAGTTAAGTTGATTGGACAAATTGCGCGCACCTATTTGATTTCATTACCGGCTGGAAATTAATGAGGATTAGGGAGCGCAGATGGGCTTCTGTGTGATATACGACTGCAGCTCTATACTCGCTGCAGACGCAACACATGCCTACGGCCTTTCTGAGTTTGGCTTCAGTTTTCTGGGCAAACTTGCAGTCTTTCCAATTAGGTTAAGCAGAACGTAGCAGGTATAAGTTTAGCCGAGCCTCTAAGCTGCTTACCTGTTCCTGATGTGAAAAAAAAACAACAAAAAAAAAAAAAAACACAGCGAAGAAGTAATGGGTGGATCCATCGAGTCTGCATGCATCCCATCACGTTAACTGTGTCAAATAAGGGATTAAGTTGTTAAACTGGAACCTTGTTTGCCTGAACTTGTTGGGGGAAGCAGAGCAGCAGCGCACAGGCAGTTCAATTTTATGGCAACATGTTAACCTCTACGTGCACGTCACTCACTGCTGCTCATTATTCCAAACAAGCTGCTTTCAGAGTAGCAAATGCGCCGCTGTTGTGCTGCTATTGTCTGTGCAGAGCGTCGCCGTGGACGTTTACCTCTCGAGTTTGAGTCTTTGTGCTAGCATTCTCCAGTCTGCTCCATTAGGACAGGGCGCATCCAGGCTGCTGCAGATCTTCTGTCTGATGAGGTAAGGGATCTGAAAGGCGCTGGGTCCCGCCAGGGCCGTAGCGTTACTGTCCATTAACATAAACTCGGCATCAATGGCGCGGGTGTCCTGGTGGGAATGCCACAAAATCACAGCAAATAAATTTCCCTGCACCTTCCCCTCTCGACTAATGACTAACATGCTGAACGCTGTGTCTCGAGGCTCGGGCTGTTACCTTGACGATGTTGAAGTCGAGGCTAAAGCTCTGCCCCTCCCCCTCCACCTGCCACACGCACAGCTGGCAGGTGAGCTCGCAGGTGCTGAGGCTGAGGCGCTCCAGAGTGAACGTGCAGTGCAGGTACCTCTGGGAACCGTTCCAGATGTGGTAGAACGGGATCTCCTGCAGATGGAAGAACAGGCAGCGCAGTCAGAGGCTGCGTGTCAGAACAAGAGCCTGGAATACACGCATCATCATTAACCAGACTAATGTAAGCCGTCGTCATAGCGCACGGAAATAGATCCGAGGAGGCAGAAAGACAACAGCCATGTAAGCTTAAGAGGGATGATGCGATGAGGGTGGGGGCTTCCTAAGAGTCTTTTCTGACTGTCACTGATGATTAGATGATTAAACAAGCAAATAAATAGAAACTGTAAAGAGCTAACACCTGACACACACACACACACACACACACACACATAGTTTAAAGAGTAGTTTAAAGAATGAAACTAAATGTTTATTTTACTCAAACACATACCTATAAATAGTGAAAATCAGAAAACTGATAATTTTGTAGTGGTCTCTTAATTTTTTCCAGAGCTGTAAATAAATAAATAATTATATATATATATATATATTTATATATAATATAATATTATATTACATTGTTGTATTTGTCAGCTGAGCTCCATGAGCTCCATGTGATGCTAAAACATCACAGCTCTAATTTGAACCTAAATCCATGTGACACGCAGATGCTTTTAGCATATTTTTGAGAGGAGCAACATCTTCAGCCTGGCAAACACGGAGCAGAGGATGCTTGGTGGATTTGATTCAAGGCTGACTTGTCTTCCTCTGCCTTTTTTGCATATCCCAGGAGAAGCAAAGAGGTAACTCCTCGATTTAGTCTGAGTTCAATGGCTGACAGGTGTATGATTAGTGGGGCTGCAGTGCGTCGTGTTCGCCAAACGGGGGCACTGTTATCCAGGCTGATGAATGACAGCCAGGTGAAAAACAAAGGCCTCACGGGAGCCCCCGGGAGACTAAAGGCCTTTTTTTTTTGACTGCAGTGCTGAGGGGGGAATAACACTTCCAAATGAACAGGCACAGTCCAGAGGAACAAGCCTCTGTTCTGGGTGAAGAACCGCTGCCACTGCCGCTTGCTTGGCACATCCTGTGCGGATCCCTTCAGGGACTTGGTGCTTAGATAACTGCAGCCAGAACATTTTCCTGCCCTCTTTGAACAGCCAATCAATGTGATTGTTGCCGGGCTGCAGCGTACTGGGTCGTGCAGGTGTGAGGGGTGCAGTGCTGGTGGAAACGTTCCAAGAAGTCGCCGGCATTTCCATACTGCTCTATATTTGTTCTGTTCCGCTGAGAGAGCGGCAGCTACTATAGGATAATCAGTCAGGTTGTTTGCTCTGGCGGGGAGCGCACAACCCAGCTCCCATGTGCACATATGTAGACTTCTGCAGAGGCACAGGTGGGCTGAGACAGGGAAAAAAAAAGTTTCTCAGACTTCGACAAATGAGCGCACAGTTGGAGGACTAGAAATGGTTACTGAAGAGGAGGGGTTCAACATAGGGCATTAGAAGTGAGAGAGGATATAATTCTCGTCTCAGTAAAAATAATATACCACATATGATCGTATTATTCCACCCTTTTTGGATGCTGGAGTGATGTAAAAAAAAAAAAAAAAAAGCGCCAGACTGATCAACTGACACCAAACCAAAACATTATTAATTAAATCTCTGAGCTAACGAAAATTAAAACAACTTTCCTCAGAGAGAGCTAGACTGTGAACCCTAATTAACAATAAAAGTGTGGAACTTTTTGATTACTTAATAATGTGGCTTCTGCTGACACGGGCTGGATTCTGCTGCTTTTATTTCTCCGGATGGCTAATTTAAAACAACCCGAGACGACAAGATTTAAAATGAAACCAGTAAACAAACACGCGCGTGACAGATTCACACGGATGTTTCTATTCTAGTTCCCCGCTCCCTCATTTGGGGCGAATTCAAGCTAACCGCATCTCCCTTCCCACAAACACACACCCCGGGGACGGGCGACACACCTGGTAGCCAGCTAGCAGCTTGCTTCTCCAGTGTGCCTGGGGCATGTCGTGGATGGACAGGCGCAGGTTGTGGTAGCTGTCTTTGAAGAGCAGGATGTGCGGCTCGTCAATCAGACGACCCCCGAGCTGGCGCTCCATCTGCATCACCTCCTGCAGAAAGAGAGAGAGAGGGAGGAGTGTCATCACTCACTGTCAGTCCCACAGGTAAACCAACTTATCCAAAAACCTCTCATACTCGTGCGCGTTTCCCACTTTTGTGTCTGTTTCCCCAACACGTGCGTGCGGCAGGAGTGTGTGACAGGACGATAGTGACCCTGCAAACTCTGGCAGCGGGCCGCATCGACTCGTCTCCACAGCCTTTCTAATGTCAGCACAAGGTTGATTCTTTGCGCCTGTGTGTTCCTCCAGTTTTCTGCGATGTATTAGCATGCAAACGCCGCAGCCATCCTGGTGCACCAGCTACCTGGGCTGTGATGAAGTCAGCCGATGAGCCATTAGTCAAGTGCTCATTGTTCTCGCATGGCGAATCGCCCTAATTTCATTTTTGTTTTGATGCCAGGAGAAATTTGTAAAGGCATGTTTAATGTTTTAATCTCTGCGGGACCTGCTCGGCGGACCATTTGTTGCCATCCGAATGACCATCTGGAGTGAGATGGTAATAGCTGCTGCACTTTCCTTTGATCTATCAATTCATTCTGAGAGGGACGCTCGGCGCTGAGGCAATTCTTTAAGATAATCATGACTGTAACCAGATAACCAGATCGTGAACATTATTCCAAAACCAGACCTCAGGTAAGGTAGGAGATTTGTTGTTTTTAATCTGTCAGACAGAAGCAAGACGGCAGGAGAGGGTTGGGGGGGATGGGGGGGTGGGGAAGGGGAACGGATACCTCGGACTCTAGGAGACATCTCAAAGATAACAGCTCCAACTGGGAGATGTGTGCATAGATAGCAGCCATATGTTGAGCTCTGCTTTCCAACATGGCAGCTCGTGTTATGATTTGAGCAAAGATGCCCAATTAAGGCCTTGAATGGCCGTCATTTCTATCCGCACAGCACCGACGTCATTCTCTGCCCTCTTTCTCTGCCCTCTTTCCCAATTATAAAGGAAATGTAAGCTGTCCAGTATGTCTACCTGTTTTTTGTTTTTGCGCATTCTCCAATGAGGAATCTCATTTTCATGTTTACCCGTCCAGCGGCCGCTTTTTGTTTGCTAATCCTCTACTTTGATTTTTTTCTCCCCTTTGTCCCCGTGTCACCTGAACACAGAACAATAAAGATGCGCAGTGATCTGACTGTATGTGGCTGACTGCGATGTTTTGCTGCCAAGCTGGCACCCTCGTGATGCTAGTCAGCCCTCTTACACTGAGTGGGAGGGTCAGACAATGGCTGTGAATCAAAGCATTGAGGTCAAATGAGTTAATAACAGGGGCAACACACTCCACAGAATTAAAAAGCCCTCTCTTATTATGTCTCTTACACAGACACAAAGTCACATCATGAGGGCCTCTGCAGAGGTTTATTCAACACAGTTCTTGAGCGCAATTATTTATTGTGAGCGATTAGCATTGCAAATTGAGGCTGGTGGACTTTGATCGGGTATTTGACCTATAACAGCAAATCTATAGGCCTGCTAGCATGAGACAGAGAGCAGAATGCCAATTATCTTGTTATCACCGCGAAGATACTAGAATGAATACTAACGGCGGCGTTGCCGGGTTCATGGCTGACATGGCAGGATTAGCATCAAACATGGTCTAGGACACAAAATTCCCATTAGCTGACTGTTAAGAGAACTAAAGCTCGGTAGCGACGCATGTGTAGCTAACTGTCAGAAAACTTCAACCTTGACATGAACACGACTTAAGAAGCAAAGCTCTGCCAATTTACCAAGTTAGGAGATAAATACATGTGTAGCTACCACTTATCTATGGCCTGAGAGTTCGTACAAAAAGCTTATTTGGCTACTGCAGCCGTCACCAGCGGTGATGGAGATCATCTGTACACATGTTCTCAAATACGACGTTAGACATGAACCTCTGTGTGTGCTTTTAAACTAGACAGGCTGTCCAACACTCCAACATGCGTTGTCTTGTGCAGGGTTCCAGTATATGCTGTGGACCGCCGGGATAATGGCGCTCTTTACGCCCCATTATCCTGTTAACAAATGAGCATGCGAGGCAGCTAATGGATGAGAACCCAAAAATTGAACACATTGTTTACCCTTTCTGGGAAACAATGCGGGGTTTTTGAATTAGTTTATCAAATCATATATTAATCACGAGCATGCAGCCAAATTATGTTTCCATTTTAGGGCCGATAAGAAGAGACAGCTTCTCTCCGACACCGTGACCCTGGACAACCGCAGAGACATTAAGATGCATGAGATGGGCCAGAGGTTCAAGTGCTGCAGCAGAAAAGCCCCTTTTGTTCTGACGGAATGCTAGATAGCCCCCGGTGTGTGTGAAGACTGTGAATCGAGAGTTGGGCTGAGGGAAGACCACCTCCTGACATTCATTGAAGAGAGCGAGACTGTGGACAGCTTAACATTCATGTGCCCAGGTCGCCCGAGCGGCCAGCTTTAGCAGGAGAGATAACAGGATTACTGCAATCACAGCCACAGTTTTCTATGATTTCAACCCTCTTCCCACACTCGTTCATCTGCCACCCTTCTCCTCGCCCAGCCATTTCCTGGCACCCTCATCCTCCCTTTCCCCGCCGCCGCCACCTCATCCTCTTGGCGTGGATCGGACTGAGAGGGACCGGGGGCCAGGCTCCGCAGGGAAACTAGAGACGCTCATAAAAGCTAATCCCTTCAGGCTGCCGCTGACAGAAGGAGGTTATTGGCTGCACTAAACTCTCTTGCAAACAACAGCGCTGCTTACGGGAGGACGTGAAGAAAAGGCATTTTTAAACAATCAGCAAGGTCAAGTAACTGCATGTGGTCGTCAGCTTGGCGCGCAATAAACTGATTAGCTCGGCTACCTCTGATCGGGATTATAACCAGCGTTTGATCAGTTAATTAGTCAAGCTACATTTCATCTAAGGCTTGGCAAGATGCGCCGGCTTTAATATCCTCTTTGCAATGTGCTTAAAAATGTGCATTCATAGCAGAGATCCGGTTTCACCCCGGTTCTTTTCAGCATTTGTTTATAGGGAGGAGGGTGGCTACGTGGGCTCCATAAATCTGTGTATTTGTCAGCAGGACGTGACAGGCTTTTCCTCTCAGACGGAGAGTCTATCAGTCTGAGCTCCAGTGGCCGTGCCCACTACAGTCAACTCTGATTAATAACTACAAATAGTGGGGACTTGTCTGTGCCGTTATAAATCGGGAGCGCGTTTACTTGGGAAGGGACGCACATTCGGCCTGATAAATCGTACACAGGATGGGATAAAACGGCACATGGGAACGAAAATATGATACTGGAACCATCTCTCATCTGGCGATAAACCCGACTCTCTTTGTTAACTTAATTTCAGCGATTGCTATTTTTTGTTCCTCCCAGAAGTCCTTGTAAACAACAACGAGACTGACAAAAGGAGCAGAATATGTTTGATTTAAAATGCGATGCGCAGGAGCTAACAGCACAGTAAACATTTTAGGTCCTTTTTAAAGGCAAAAAAAGATAATATCTCCAGGTCAAACACCAGAGAGAGACAGAGTGTGTATGAGAGAGAGAGAGCCAAGAGCCAACAATTAACCAGCCAGACCTGTTTAACATGTGTTTATCAGGGAAACCTACAGTGTTACAATCGGGCAACTAAAAGCTGAATGTGGAGGCCTCATTACACATAATATTGATAACAGTGTATAAACAGTGCCATAAACAAAAGTGCAAAGGTGATTAACTCGTGTAATTCTGAGCACTTGAGTCCAGATGTAACATTCTATGTGTTTTTATGGTCTTTAAATGTTACTTAAATTTTCTATAATGGTAATTAAAAACATCCAAGCCCAAGCTAACAGCCCTGCGAGGCCACATCACAGGGGTACGCACTAAATTAGCTAACATACTTATCTTTCACAAAGCAATTGTGGAGGTTTAGGCTGTAATCAAGGGTTCACCGGGCTGCTGAGGGGAAACATCTGCAGATCTGGGAATGTTCTGCCAATCCATCAAAAATCACACATGCGTTCAAGTCCCACAAAGGTCATTATATGATGCATAAACATGCATAACACGTGAACCAGTGAGAGCTTCAATCTCAGTAAATAGATGACAATTTTCAAAGAATCTGACAGAAAGTGGGAGTTTTTTTTAATCATTCTCCTTCCAAAGCAGAAAAATGTGGGTGTAAAGGCAGAACATTTAGTTATCAATATAAAGCAGGATCTGTGGTTATTGTCCCACTAAAGCCGTGTGGGTTATGCTCAGATGAGCACAGCAAACCAAACGCTGACAGGAAATTCAGGGATCACAGCTGCACATCGAGCAAAGAGGAACCAGTTCAACTGGTGCACCGCTAAAATGACACCAAGCAGGCATCCCACTGATTTATTTAGCTGCTGGCATGACATTCGGCTCCGTACCCATTGCTGGCTTGATTCCTTGCAGGCGTTTCCATCAGATGGCAGAACATCAGTGTTCTTTCGCAGGTCTCTCCGAGAACGAGCGAGCGTCAGGGGTGCGACAAGGGCGCTAACCAAACGCCCATCATGTCTCCTCTGCTGCCGTGCCAGCCTTGGCTGAGCCCATCAAGAGTGGGACACACATTAAATATTAACTTAATTGGTCTCGGCAGAGCCCTGCTAACATATGCCAAGCATCAGACGGATATGTCACTGTTTCCCCAGGGCCCCTGCGCACTTACGATCAAAGACAATAACACTGGTTCTAATCTGCTGTAATTGGGAGATAAGAGATGGCCTGGTAGAGTGTAGTGTGCACATGTAGCATGCGTGGTCGTCTGTGCTCGTCAAACTTGCTGACGGATTCTTACTGGTGGAGACCAGAGAGAAAACCTCAGCTTTCTGTTCAGTTGCTACAGCCTGACTTGCAGAGAAGAGCCAGCAGAAATATCAAATGAGCAAAGTCACGTGTGAATAAAATGCACACTCGAGTGCACCCCTACTGCTGGACACCACAATTAAATATGGCCATTGTGAGGGTCTAATCATAAATGGTGCATTTTAAACTTAGTGATTAGTGATTAGGCCAGACCTCTCAAGGGAAGTTTAATCTCTACTCAAAGTAGTTAATGTACTTGCTAAATGAACTGCTCCCTCCATAATGGCACCGAGAGCAACGTGAAGTCGAGATTACCAAACAGCGTGGGCCACATTCTAAATCACTCCTTAAAAACTACAAAACCCCCGAGATCCCGCGGCTTACCGCAGAACCGGGTTGTGTGAGAGATGGGAGCTAATGCACTCAAGGGTGCCAAGGGAGCTGCAGAGAGCAGTGGCGAGAGCGCTGCAGTCAACAAGCTCAGATGTCCTTTTCTGAGAGAGCGGCGGTACAAGAGCTAGCCAGAGGGAGCGGCGCAGAGCGGTTTTGTGCACCGGTGGCCTTTCTGAATCCAACACGGGGAGTACAAGGTCATTTCAGGAGTCACGCTGCAGCAACACACCACTACGTTGTTGAATTTTGTGTCAGCATATTTATGATGATGAGTAAACAAAATGAAATATGAGACAAAAGCACCCTTTCTCTGTGGAAAAACTTAATTTCTGTGTTGGAACACGGTGTAACAGTAACACCAACCGAGAGCAGCAGGTGCACGTGTGGAACATAAGTGCCTTCCTGAATGCGAGCATTTTTAGCCATCCAGATCCCGCGCTAGCTGCCCAGGATCTGGAACTGGCTGCTGGCGTGGCAAGACGAGGAGGGAGAGCTCAGAGAGGTGCAAAAAGAATCACAAAGAGCACAAGGGTCGGTGGGGAAAAGACTGGGCCGGGCTTTCCTTTTAATTTACTAACTAACCATGCAAATGAAATCTTAACGGGCTACTCAGAGGTGTTCCTCAGGGGAGTGTGGAAGGCATTAGTGCCTGATTACACTCTGTCCATGTGGAGAGCAGGAAAAAAGTGAAACATTCTTTTGGACAAAAGTGATAGGAAATTTCCTGACCTACGGCCGTCTGGCACAACCGCAGATGCTTTGTCCTGAATGCGGCTTTGACCATCTAGCAAAAACGTGACATTCATTCAGGTTTTGTTAATTCCATGTCAGCATTAGTCCCCGCCTACCTTGAAGACCTCTTGTGTGTCGTCCATGCAGTAAACCCGGATGTTGTACTCCAGCGTCGAGCAGTAGGCGTCAGAGAAGAGTACCAGTCTCAGGCGTTTGGCGGCCCCCATGTGCAGAGACTCTCCCACCAGTGCAAAGGTGCCCAGCTGCTCGGAGAAAAGACGGCACGTCTCGGCCTCGAGCTGGCAGTAATAGGGCTCCGACACCAGCTCTTCTCCCATCAGCAGGACATCCTGGAAAAGGCGAGGCAGGGAACAAACGAGGTGTGAAAGGAAGGTCAAGCACCCAATTTATGTGGAAAGGTGGCGTGTATTAGCCTGATGTCTGGGTGCTTATGTGAGCAAAACCGGACGAAAACACCAGAAAGAAAAAAAAAAAAATCATCTGCAAGTCAAAACTTGACAGATTCTAATTTTAAAGTCTCATTTAACAATGATGCACAACTATATGAGTAACAAAGCAAAAAAAAAAAAAATACAATCCTCTGCTTCTATTTGCATCTTGGTGTGTAGCATCGACACTGACAAAGACACACATTCCCTCAAACAAGGACACTCATCCTATAGAGCAATAAACCAGCAATTTGCTTAATAATGCATGAATGAGGGGCTCGATTGACATGAAAGGAGACTCGAATAGATTCCTGGCAAGAAGTGAAGGTTCTGGGGGAAAGAATGACTGCAGAGGTGCGGCAAATATCGGATTATTGGGTTTTGTTAGGAAAGGTGAGAACGACTTGCCAGTTCCTTTTTGCAAAACAGCGCCATTACGTGATGGCTGAGAGGCGCGAAAAAACACCCGGTGTAAGAATGAATCGGTGCTTTATTTAGCACAGGACTTAAACCCTGCTGCAGAGCTGCTGTTTCACATCTGATAAATGCGTCACACTTATGTATTGTCAATGTCCAATCGCATCAGGGCGCACATTTACGAGATAATTCTGCCTCTCCCAGGGCTAAGCTGGGGCGGACAAATTGGACCAAAGATGAAAAGATTCTGTGTGAAATCCTTTCATGCTATTTGACCCGCTCCCCCTTATTAGCCAATCAAGTGGAATCGAGCATTCTGCCTGTCAAATGAGCAGAAGTCCGATTCATACGGATGCCATCGGAATCAATGGAATTAGTATTGACACAATTCAGCTGCTGTGTGACTACAATGGAGATTTTCTCCATCTTGATATCCCTTCGAGGTGGAGCAGAGAGGCGTTTCGGTCACGCCGCAGATGATTAAATTCTCCATCTCCATCCCTTTTTATCATCTCGTCCATCTTGAGTAGGATTTCCAATCACCTTCTAATCGCTCTTTTAACAGCCGCAGCTTTCAAACTCCAGGGGTCTCATCCTCCTCTTTTTTTTTTTTTTTTTTTTTTTTTTAAACTGGCCTTGCTCCCAGGCTGGGACTCTATATTTGGTCCAGCTGATGATTAAAAGTGCTGGTCTAACCTCTGCCTCAGACAGACCAATCCATCCCACAGACACCCCACCACCACCACACACGGGGAGGCTGAATAATTTATGCACAATATCGAACATGAAAGAAGACCTACTAACACTCCAAAGCCCGCCAGCACCCTTTGCAATCTCAATGGATTGTTGCGCTGGCGGTATCGCCTCAAAGCAGGTTTGTTTGAGGCAGGTTGTGGGTGCAGGCACCCAACTCTGTCCTGCGGGAATCTGGCAGTTCAGGTTACTTTTAAATTTCAAGGCTAGGAAAATGGGGAGAGAGCTGTGTAATTGGAAGCAACGGTCAGAAATCGTCAAGGAGCACTCAGGTGGGCATGCTGAGGATTGGTAATTTGCTTACGGATTTTCAGTTTGAGACACATGTTGCCTAGCAACTATGGATGCAGACAGAAATAGTGCTCTCAGCTTTTTGTTCCAGCCCTGTGAGTAACACCTGATGATCAATATAATTTGAAACCCAGGGAGTGGATAAGTACTGCTCTACACTGAGCTCTGCTACAGAGCTACCGTATCTGCGCTACACTCACTTGTAAATTAAAATGTTGTCTTTCAAAGGAAATCGTATCTGTGTCTTACCTCCCAAACACCCTCGTAGTTCTGCTTCTTGAGGCGTACGGCCCAGTTATCCAGGCATCCATCGGAGCAGTGGTCCATGCTGAGAATAACTGACCGGCTCAGGACCACCCCTGGAGGGCCACAGCTCACAACCGGGCCGAGCAGAGTCTGACAGCCTGCCAGGGGTAACCTACACCCAGAAAGAGTCTTATGATTGACATGTTCCTGATCTTGTGAGCTGGGTATGACCCCTGCACTGCAGCCAAGTTGTAAAGCCAAGTTGTAAGACATGATGAATGATAAGAGCAGTTCTGGAGTGAGTGACTAGCTCGGCCCAAACATGAAGAGCGCCATTATCAGAGAGCTACCACGACTGTCCTCTGAGAGTGAACACAGTAAGCCATATAAACAGTGTTTCCCAAACAATTCATTTAAGCTAAATTGTGCACATCGTGCTAAAAGGCTATGTTATTTATTTACATCGCTGCTCCAAAGCACTGGCACAGACTCTTAAGCCTTTCCTAATGGACCAGTGGAGCATCAAAACAAACAGCCTCGTGGCATCGAGGGATGGCTGCCAGTTAGGCAGTGTTAAAGAGACCCACCTTAAATCTTCTTTCCGCTGAACAGTGAGATAAATCTCATAGATCTTTCCTCGTGGGATGGCCTCGGGAGGAATGAGCAGGCTGATTCCTAAAGCAAATGACAACAAAGACAAAAAGAGGAGGGTGCAGAGAGGGAGAGTGGGAAAAGCTCAGTTGTTCTGTCTGAAAAGTGCTTTTGTCATCTCACAAAAGGGAAGCAGGTCTACTCAACAAAACAATATGGCTGAAAAAAAGGACGAAAACACGACGGTGAAGGTCAGAGGCAGCCTCCGCCAGGTACTGTAGATGCAAATTGCTGCACCTACAGCCGAGGTGGGAGGCGGCCCCACAGTCAACAATTAGCTGAGACAAAAGCGCATGCTGCGCCGCAGTTTAAATGTCGTCCGTCTGCCTCCCAGCAGATAATTGAGACCATGGAACAGACTTCTCTACGAAAATTGCGCTTCCCCAGGGAAGCACGGCGATGTTTTTCAGGGTACCTTCGAGAATAGACAGAAGTTTTCAAGCTAACTGGAGTGATGTGGCACTTGTGTTCTGATTCAGGTGGAAAAATATGAAAGCAACTTAAAATCCCATTTAAAATCGAGTACAAACAGTGACGGTGACACAATCTCTGCATTGTAAACTGGGTCTGTTCACCATAAAATAAACATCTATCTGAATAAGGCCAAAGTGCCTGAATGCTCACAACCTTGTCTGGATCTATAAAGTTGCTCCTAAATGACAGCGTCTCAAGTGTGCAGGCATGTAAGTGCTGATTTTTCTGCGGCCCACTGAGGAAAAGGGTGCTAATGTGTAGCACACGCTACATAGCTTTAAGTTAATTCATGCATAAAAAAATCAGTAAAATGAGCAGAGGAGAGAGATTAAAGAGACAGGAACAGAGCGAGAGGGAGAGAGAGAGAGAACGAAGACAAGAAAACTGAAAAATAATCTCTTTTTTTGCATACAGGAATTCTTTTTAACAAATCTGGACAGCTTACAATGAGCCAAGTAAAACATTCCTTATTACATAAGCTCTGTGCATTTAAGTGGAGGTGTGAAGGAATGCTGGAGGGGCCTCAGAGGGAAAGGAAATGTCTTGTTTTGTTGCAGAAAAAAGACAAATTCTGATTTAGCACTATGGCTACGCCGCCATCTTCTCATTGAACCTATACATACAGTCAGCAACTAAAAGTCTTGCTCTTTTTACAGGTTTCAACTTATTATATGGTCTAGCTTCCCCTCTGCATCAGCTCCTTTTCCATAGAGCCAGTAAACCCTGGAACAGTCGGTTTCAAAGAGCGAATGAGATGTTTACGGGCACATAACTGACTCGCCGGACTCACGTCCACCTTAAATAGAGCTGCACGAACTGACAGCAGTGTATGCAACATTTCATCTGATGACAGGAAACACAGATAATGGGATTTATTAAATGAAGCCGAAAGAGCCAAACTTGCTAATAAATCTGTCAATTCACTCCATCTATTAAAAAGCTTTTCAAAAATTAATTCAGCTGAGCACTGTGCGATTTCAACGGTCAAATCAATTAATGATGTATGGTCAGAGCCATAATTTTCAGGAGAGTTATGACTGATACCAGTATTAGAAACACACTTACACACTTAGGCTTCAATTACAGAAGACGGCTATGCTGTTCTCTAATGAGGTTTTAGCTTCTGACCAACAAAAAAAAAATCATTTAATCACAACTAATTTAGCTTGATAGATGATTTTGATAAGGAGTTCAAGTCATGTCGAGTTTCCTTGCGCATATATAGAAAGGTCCATGTATTTTTCAAGGATAGTCTCCTTAAATGCTGCTGCCGCGACCAATATTTACTATTGAGGGATAGATCTGTTTGTCAGATCATCGCCTACAGGCCACCAAAATATTCCAAAGAAAATTCCTCTAAAAAAAAAAAACAAAAAAAAAAACCCTTAGGTATGATCTTAAATGTGGCATGCTGCTGCTGTAATTTGATTTCCCTACATGGGTCCAGGACGCTGCAGGAAGAACGCCACAAACGCTACTGAAATGACTCTGACATGACTTTAGGACCACAACTGGAACCCTCAACTCCCCAACGTCCCCGACCAACATTTCAAACAAACTCACCAGTGTTGGGGATTGTAAGCCTTCCTCCCAGGAAGTTGAAGGTCCCGTACGAGGCGTTAGCTACGTCACGTGGCAGCGTCTTAAAGTAGGTCTGAGTCGACAACCTGCTCACAAACTCAGAGGGGTCTGAGTTGAGTTTGCCGTTATGCAGAGTGTGCGAGCCGTTGGGAAGGGCGTCCAGCAGGGTCCCGTTGGTCATCACAAACTTTCCTGTGGTATCATGGCGGGAGCGGAGAGTGCCCTGGTAACTGGTGGTGGTGGTGGTTAGATCAGGCTGGATGGTGAGTAAATGGGAATTCTCTGTTTAAACAATAAAAGACAAAAAGCACTGGCATGAACCCTGCGTGAGCGACAGCTGGCGTGGTTCCTACATCAGAGATAGACCTCACACTCGCTGAAGCTGTCGCAACGCACACACGAGCGCCAATAGCAAAAGCACATGGTGCAGAAAAAAGGGGGACTCGCGCTGACAGTACACAAAAGCACGTTCTGGTGAAAGCCAGCCTATACCTTCCACACACACACTCCATCTTGTCTGTTTAGCAGCCACACAATCAATTCCAAACAGAACTCAGTTGCAGCTTAACACCAAGAATATATAATGGCTTTTTTTCTCCCCACTGTGAATCACAGACACTGCAGCCCACCTCCCCATCTCCATCCAGCTCAGACAGTTGTATTTCTATTACTCGCTGGGAAAGCTCAGAGGCTCCACACAGGCAGTAAACAGAGCGGGTACATTTCCTGACAATGAGGTGATGGCAAAACATAATGTGTCAGGCAAATAAACAGATCCTGTATCTCTCTCTCACATACACACACACTACATCATCCTCTTTAGACTACAAAACTGTCAACACATTCGAACCACCCCCACAAACACACAATTACTGGTACACGTAAATGAGCGCTGCACGGTCACGGTGGGCTGACGGACAGACCGACAGATGCACGAAGGAGAACAAAGAACAGTGTCCTACTGCTGTGGAGGGGAGGCCTGCGTGGCCGCGATGCCCACACACCTGGCTTGCTGGGCTTGATGCCCATGGGCTGGAAGCCAGTGGTGAGGATGGACGAGTCGGCCACGTCAGCGTCGAGGCCCTCCTTCTTCCGTCGGTAGACCAACACCACGATGATGAGGAGCAGGGTGAGACACAGGGCCACCGCCACCACCCCCACGTACAGCGCCACGTCCTCCGCGCCGCTTACGGCTGCGATAAAGAAAAAAAAAAGGAGAGTTCAACCTTAACCAGAACCACGCTCGGGTGATGAATGACGGCGTTAAAAACAGCATCCACAGGTCAAATCAGGGAAGGTGATTGTGAAAGGTGAAAAAGCAGCTTATGATTAGGATGCAGATGAGAGGCAGTGTGGGGGTGGGGCAAAGGAAAATTAGCCAAAGATGTCTTCTCCTGAAATACTTGGCAAAGTCATTTAATGAACGTGGAGCAATCAGCGGATGAGGGTGACATTAAGGCCACGTCGTGACAATCGAAAAGGAGAAAGACAAATTTTCAATGCTGCTTTAGTTTCAGTGCTGGATAAATATATCTTCTGCTATAGAATGTTCTTTTCCTCTGCAAGTACACAACCCTCCCATGAGAGGTGGAGGAAAAATGAAGGCTTTGCTTATGAAATTTTAGCAGCTCTTATTAAACGCCTCTGTCTCTCTCTCTCGCTCTCTGTCTCTCTCTCTATCCCTCTTCCGCTCTCAAAAGCACTGGAGTGCCTTTCTCCCAAAAGTGCAGTTGACGTCCAGACAAACATCAGATGGTGTGTTTGTGTGCCTGTGTGTGTTTTGCAGGAGAATGGGATTTTCTACGGTTGTCTCTCTGGGCTTGGAGAATTGAATCGTGGTGGAGGATGCTCCTGGGGTCTTTTGTGGAGGGCCATTGTCCCGGGGAGTCGCGGGGGCGTAGTGCTGTCAACTGAACATAGCGAAGGAGGGGATGCGTAGAGCAGCGTAGCCCCGAGGAGCGGAGAGCGGCAGCGAAGGTTAAAGTGCTGCAGGGAGGAGGACAGCAGTAAACACGTGCAAGAATGACAGTCTAAAGAAGGAGCAGAACACAGCAAGTGTGTGACAATGAGCAGCAGCAGAAAGCTCCGAGGTTTGTGTGTCAGAGCTGTTCCTATTAACACCAGCTACCACCAGTTCTAATTAATATCTCCAGACTGCATGTATGTCTTCACCACGGTGTAATATCACCGCTGCACAGGAACTGCACTCATCCTGGCAAGCACAACGGAGTTGACAACTTTTAATTGGTGTTACCAAATCTGTGACATAAGCGCAATTAAATTAGCATTGTGCTAAAAGTTAAGTTTTGGGAGAAAAGACAAAAACGGTAAAAAACATTTTTCCGCAGCCTTGCTTCCATTTCCATTCATCTCTCCTCGTGGCCTTGCCTTTTCACGCCACCTCTTAAAAAAATCCATTCCTGCCCTCAAAAACCACCTGACACACCTGAGATTTTTTAAGGGGAAATGCCAGAATCTATTTCATGGGTGATTATCTCGGCACAATCTGATACCTTGAGTAGAGGGATTATGCAGCCGAGTGCTATTGCAGGCCATTGTGATGCCAGAGATCTCCTGACATGTAATCAATCGTGAATGACTGGCTATAGATAAACAGGAGATTGGGTCTTTTACTCCTGCACGTCTTGCAGCGTTGCAGTGGACACGTGCACCCGTCCTCAACCTCTCATCTTGTCCATTTACCCTTCCCTGACTCCCGTGGCTACACCTCTCCTCAGGGAAGTCTAAAGGTACTCAATTGTAAGCAGCCCGGCTAAACCTTTCACCTTCCACAATGAGCTCCAAAAAAGAGCCGAGTGTCTTCGGCCGAGCCTCTCATTAAAGTTACCAAATCCAATTGTCTTGGTGGTTCAAAGGCCAGGCGAGCCTGCAATATTTGGACTCCATTCGTCAGACAAAAGGGGGGAAAAAAAAAACAACGGCCGTCAGCAAGGAGACAGGCCGCCGGATTGTGCTGATTGGATAAACACCGCTTCAGATTGGCTGATCGCTGTTTAGTTTCTGAGGGCAAACCAAAGGCACTGGATCCGTCCTCCGATGCACAGATCCAGTATCTCTGCTCTTCCGCTTCCACTGCACACTCCATTCTTGCACCCAGACAAAAAAAGTCAGTCAATCAGACGGCTCTCACTCCCTCTTTTCTGTCTGTAATCTCTGGTGGCTTATCGGAGCATCACCGACTGAAGTTTTATCTGACCCACCAGGTGTCACGGCAAAAACGATTCCGGTGCTCGCTAAATTTCTGACCAGCACGACTCTCATCCCCTCCTGGCCCTTGCACATTGATTTCCATGATGCCAGCCAATAGGTGAAAGGACATCCATCACACTTTAATTGACATAGCTAATCAGGTTTTATAATTGGATGGGATTTAGTTCAGTCCCCTCTCTCTCACTCCCTCTTTTCTCATATGCCAATTTATCTCGACTTTCCTCTCCCCCGCTCATCGCTTCATCGTTCATTGATGCAACTGCTGGGAGAGAACTTTTGATTCTCTTTGTGTGTGACCTCTCATCGTGATTGACACCCGCCTGTGGACAATCTGTGGATGTGATGAACTGCTTTTGCAGCTGACCCTGGGCCAATCTCTGTTTTTTTTTTTTTCTCGCCTTTTCCTGAAGCTTTCGCTTCAGTTCCTCATACTCGCTCCAGGGATGAGCTCTTGTCAACTTATAATTCACCTAACTCTGAGGCCTCTCCTCGGGTTTTGGGCTTTGGTTGCATTTGCAGTCAGCACAAAGCCCACACCAGGTAGTCCTCTAGTACTCGCTCCTTACTCTCTCCTGCTTTGATAAATCAAAGCTTTGCGGCCTCCTGCTCCTCCCCCCTTGGGCATTTATCAAGAGAGCTGAGATGATATTTCATCCCATTGCCAATTGTAGCCACCCACCTGAAGATGAATAACACTGGAGTTCCTAAGGTCAGGGAAATATGGCTTCTAAAACTCTCAACGTGAATATGCCCAATACCATCACCACTATACAGTCGTCCCATTTCTGGGATAAAACATGGCTGGAAATAAATGCTTCTCCATTTTTTACATGGTGAGACCCCCCCCTACTCTGACAAAAATGCTGCATTAAAATAAAACTAGCCCCATGAGTCAAAAAGAGACTAAAGGCAGATTAATAGTGGCCTTTTCCATATCATCTGTGACACAGCTGAAATGGGAGGCTGTGGTAAATCGACTTGATTACCTTCATTACATGCATTAAGTCGAATAATTGTTTTAATGCTGCCTAATTTCCTCTGCCTAAATACAAGCAGCGTGATATTTCTCTATTTTTGTGCCCTCTACCACCTGCTGCCATTTTGTCTCTGGCCTGCTGCCAGCACGTTAATTATTTCCCTGCAGAGATTTAAAACATTTTTGGGTGCTAGAGCTCCGTCTTTGGCTCCACTTGTTTGCTTTATGGAAATGATCCTGGGTCTGACCCGATTATTACACCAAGCTAAAAACAATAACCTCGGCTGATGGCTGCCATTTCTGCCACAGTAATGGAGGTTAGACGCATCAGCGGGGTTTTCAGACTGGTGACACCTTCACTGTGGTGGAGCGGCTATGGTTCACTTTACACTCGCGCTCTTCAATCACGCTGGAGGAGAGAAAGAGGAGAGTCTTTTGTTTCAGGGAGAAGTTTTCCATCCCAGCTAATGGCCTGCAGACTCTGTTGAAGAATGGAAGATGCTGACAAGCCAAAACCACCTTTCTATTTTGCTTATTATAATACTTCACGCTGCCTTTGTCTGCGGAAACACATCTGCTGGGAACAGATTGGGAAAGGAGTCTTTCAGAGTCCAGTGCTCTGCTCTGGGCTGTTGGTGTGCTAACTATGGTAACTGTGCATCTGTGCTTGTTTGGGACACAATCTCTGCCATCTTTACATATAGATCCGTCCCCTCTGGGGAAGAGCTGCTGACCTCCCATGATGGGCCGACAGAAATCCCAGGACCGCTGCAGCAAAACTCAGCTAATGGCTGATATCCAGGCACACGCAGGCATAAATATGGAAAAGCTACAAACAGCAGTGGCAGCCTCCCACAGCCTTCCCTCCATATCTACCTGTGTACAAAGATAAACATTCATTTTTTTTTTTAATTCCCTGCTTTCTGTTTTCGTTCAAACCTTATTACCAGATTGAATAACAGGCAAATGATTAATAGCGTTTTCTCACTGAGACATCACCCAGAACCTCATCATTTCTGGACCGCAGGCTGCAAAAGCTTCAAGTCTTTGATATTTGCAGGGAGCGCTGCACCTCTCCTTTCATGTCCATCTGGTCAGAAGTAAGCCCCGCAGTGTCGCAGACTCTCAGTTACTTCTAATCCCCACAGTGCACACATGTCACGTTATTGACACAATCCCAGCACACATGCACACCTGAGAAATGGTTTGCGGCTCACATGTGAGAGGACATCAGCGGAAAATACTTCTTTTTTTTTTATTTTTTAAATCACATCTGTGTTCATTAGATCTGATTGTCTGAAAAAGTCAGTCTGGCTAGGAGATCCAGTTGTAGTTTGCGGAGGCAGACGTGTCCTGTGAGGTGACTATGAACCTCATCTTTCTCAGAACAGGCATGAAAGGTTTATTTGATCTGATAAAAAGAGGAAGACTCTCACAGCTGTTCAGAAAATGAGGGCAACTGCCGTACTCTCTTCAAGCTCTGTTAGTGTTAGTGAAAGGACAAGCTAATGCTAATCCTCTACACCTGTGCTCCATGTACCGTTTCAGATCTGTTCCTCATGTCTGATGAAGACTTGATTATGCTGTATTTCAGTTTTAGCAGATGAGTGGCTACAGCATTCAGGGGTTTTGAGCACCTTTATTGATTTTTTTTTAATCTCAAGTTGCCACTCTGGATTGTTAAAGTAGCTACAGTAGTGTAGCTGTGAAAAGAAAAAGTTGTGCTGTGAACTGAAAGTTTGGTTTGCAACATGTAGGTGGTGCACTCACTCTGTGGGCACTGCTCGCTGGTGCAGTTGAGCGACTGGAGGTCCAGGCCTTGGCAGTCTTTGCCCCCGGTACCAGGTGAGGGTTGGGTGCACTCCCTGCTCCTCCACATCGAACAGTCAGCACCACAGGCTGACCACTTGCTCCATTCACTCCAGCCGCCGTCTACTGCAGAAACACATAATGGAACGCAAGATTTAGAACAAGTGCACAAAGAGCAGCCAGAGAAATGACCATTTCAATTGTAGTTTACTTTTAGGAGAACTTATTGATTGGGTAACAAGCTGCAACTTTTGTTATATTTATTTTCATTTACTTGCATGATAACCTTCATGGTTAAGCTCAGACTGAACCCTGGTGGTGCGGTATATAAAACTGGTTTGAGTATTTGTGTGGGAAATGAGGAAAAAACTGTTAAGAATACTCTGTTGCCACTGTGCAAATCCACACATTCTAAAATTGAAACCTGCTAGGAAAAACAACATAAAGACATGCAAATCCACTTACACACACTCAAATAGAGCAGATGCACATCAAACCAAAGCATGTAAAACTGCTGAGGAGGGCTGCGTTGTCTCCGCTCTGCATTCTTTGCCTTTTACCGACATGGAAATCAGATGCAACTAAGATACACCCTCATGGTATGATGCTGCCGAGGCCAGGCAGAGCCAGTTGGCTCTAACTAAACCTGGACGGGGAGAGATTTCACCCACGGGAAACTGCGCGGACTGTGATAGGCAAATAATTCTAGTTAAAATGTGCCCATTTGGGATAGGAAACAAATCTAATTTTGTTATCAAAACCAGCCAGCCAGTATAGCGACGGGGACATTACCATCAAAGGTTTTGAATGATAGACACGGCAGAGGTGGTCTGAACATTACTGTGTAATACACATGCAGCCCATTTCTGGTGACCATAACGTCAAACACACACCAATGTTAACGCGGGCAAAGTAAAACAAATGGTAATAGGCCTGTAATAGTTTGCAGAGGATCCTGCTGCAGGAAATATCAGCAGCGTAACCACATGCAGGGAGGAGAGGCCATTTTACAGTGCTGGGATAATTTGGCACGATGGGTGGGGTGGGGCAGTGGCTGGGAATGGTGTTGGCAAAGAGACAGAGCTGGTCCTGGGGAAGGTTACCATAGGGCTAATGGGGAAAGGAGCAGTAATGAGCTCTCATGGGAGGAAAACACCTCTGTCTCTGTGACAGTCTCTCCCAACTGTAAGGGTGAGGTAGACCAGACAAGAATCACAGCACACACAGCGCACACACACACACACACACACACACACACACACACACACACACGTGACAGCAGCAACCATTCACCTGGCTGACCTGAGGGCATGAAAAGCTTAGTGTTCATTAGTCCCAGCAATAAATAGTGCAAGGAGCATGACCCACCAGGCCTTCTGTAGGTGGCTTTGTTTTATAAAATAACATATGTGAGCTGTTTCCTGGGGTAAGACACCAGCATTATTGTACGTGGTTACAATATAAAAAATGTTGTTTGGCTTAAGAAGTGCCTGAGTGGGAAAGGAGCTAAGAGGCACGTGGGGGTTATGCAGCCAGAGGCTCAGGTGTGTGAAGTAGACCCCGCTCTAATACTGCATGTTTTTCCACGTGTCCTCAAATGATTGCCGCAGAATGAGAGGAATGGTTTCCATGCAGGATGCTGACACAGCTCAGGCCTCTCTCCAGTCCGATTTATTTGGCAGAGAGAGCAGGCCCAATCAGATAATTGTCCTTGTTTGGCATTGAGTGGACCCATCCGCGGGCCAGTGGGCTGATTATCCAAGCAAGGAGAGAAAATGATTGAATAGAGAATTACATCCTAATGAATATATTATGTCGCCCCTCAGTTTATCCACACAACTGTGAAGCAGAGAGATCAACATCTGCCCTGACGAGGTGATGAAATCCTACCTCTTTTTTCTCCAGCACAAAGCAAGACTAATGGCCATGCAAATAACATCTTCAAACAAGGAGACTGCAGAGGAGTACAGGGCGCTCATGAGACACGAGCGGCATGAACCCGAGGCTAAAGCAAATGAACAAAAGACGGAGATGCATAAACAGTCCCAGATTGTCTGTTTGAACACATGTTGCTATAAAAGCTGCTGAACAAGAGAGTTTCTCTTCCATGTTTTTCCCGCATTTAGCCATTAAAAAAAAAAACAAAAACAAAAAACCAAACAAACAACAACAAAAAAAAAAAAAAACACTGATTTTCAATCCCACCGCACCACAGGTTTCAGGACCTTCTGCCTGTGGAGGGACAGAAAGAAAGCAGCCCAGTGGCAAGCTCCCATTCAGATCTGCTGTCAAGGAGGGAGAAGCGAGAGGAAACGGGCCATTCATTACAAGCCGACAAGGGGGAGACTGTTGAAGTTGACAATGGCTGCCGAATAAAGCCTGAGATCATCGGACACCTTTGATTTGGCTGCCCTTGAGGGGACCATGGAGCAGTGCACGAGTACCACTGGGGCCGACAGGCCGCCTCTCTTCTCCTGATGTTCTAAAGACACAAGCGCGTGCACAATCCCCACCCACAATGCCTCTATCCAAAAGATGATTAAAAAAAAAAGTAGAGGAAACGAGAGAACCCTCACAGGAGGATGACAAGCACAGACGAAGGTGATGCAACAGAAATGTTGCACTAAATCACTGGCTGTTATTTACATTGTTAAGGCTCATGATACCTCAGCAGTTGTGTTCACAAAGCTATTCCCTTTTGTTAACCAAAGCAGAAGAACAAACCAATTAGGAGACAGAATGATATATGGAGAGGGTGAGCGCAGAAGGAGGAAAACAGTGCTGATGCAGGCCGATCACCAGATGGCCACCATCTTTCCACAGTCAACTCGTGTGTTTCCTGTCACAGTTGTTATCCATAGCGGTTATTTATTCCTCGGATAAAATATTAAGTCTGATCAAATCCACAGACACAGACATACTTACTTGCCAAGCAGAATTAGATACTTGCCTACATTGCAGACATATGGGCCCTAACGTGAGCACACATTTGAGTGTATGTGTGTGTGAGTGTGTGTGTGTGTGTGTCTGTGTGTGTAGGGGGGGTGTGTATGTGTGTAGGTGTGTGTGTGTGGGTGTGGGTGTGTGGGTGTGAGGGTGTGTGTGGGTAAATACACCAGCCTGGAGTCTGTTTACTTTCCATCTAGGAGAATTCTCATGACTCCTCTGGCAAGCCTGAGGGATCAGTAGAATATTTAAATAATTCATAAGAGTTAGACATCTTTTCAGGTTGTTTGGTGTTCTTTAACACATCGCTAACAGCTCCATTCACTTTTGCAGGGCATGGTGTCACATCCAAAATGGAAGGACTATCTATATTTGCTGCGGAGGCGGCGCCCCCGTGTCTTTCCGGGAAATATTGGTGCGATCTGACATTTAGCCACAACTGTCTGCTGGGACCATAAGTCAGCCGGGGGCAGAGGCAATAAAACGGGTGAGGGATGGACTGCAGATTTACCTGGCTTCTCCCACAAGATATGTTGAATTGGAGACACAGAAAAGAAAAAAGAAAAGAGAAATGGAGATAAGCTCTTGCATGGTTTGGCTACTGGCTGTCTTGAGTGTTGATCTGCTCCACTCTGAGCCTCAGGCTTTAGCCTCGGCATCCTCCTCCTCCTCCTCCTCGACTCCCTGCGTCTCTCCCAGCGTGGAGCCCATCTGATCTACCACACAGGCCTCTGCCAACTCTCATTAAACACTTTGGATTCTCGGACAAAAATACAGATGAGCCCCCGAAGCTTCACAGTTTCCCAGATGAGAGGTAGGAGCCCACAGTGAGATGCAAGTTGCTGAGAAAAGACATGTGCAGCATTCAGCTCCCCAACAGGACGTTTGGTAAATAGTGTCAGTCTGTGAAAGCCCGCATGAATAACATGCATGAAAATGCGCATCTGCGATTGGAGCAAAAAGACTGTTATTAAGGAATAATGTTCTTCTCTATGCGTAGAACAACACATCGCAATCAGCACTTCCTAAAATATAGTTATATATAGAATCTGCAGCGCTTTTAGAATAGTCACACATGATTCCTCTAAACCATTTCAGAGATCTAACACTGTGAGTTAAACGCACAAGGGAGCTCAAATCTCTGTAGATATTTCAGCAACTCCATAAACAAGACCAGCATTAAAATCGTGCATTCTTTTTAAAAGGGGAGCTTAAAAAGAAAACCAAAGAACAAAGATGCCTCTCAAGGCTACTGGGGGAGGTGGGGGAGGTCTGACTAAATGTCAGCTTTGTCAAATAAGATGATGTCTATCTGCGGCGTTAGAGCTCCCTTTGTAATCCAGTCTGAAGTCAGAAATGAGGTTAAATCAGCATCTTGGTTGTTATGAAGCGTGACTGAGGCCGGCCTGATTTAAAACGCTTCTCTGAGAGCCGCCGCTTCTAACGTGTTCTTCACATTCCTGGTGAATTAAAGTACTCAATTGTATTTTGGCAGGTTTTCGTTGTGTCTGGGAGACGTGTCTCTCTGGGAGTACACCGCAGACGTGCCGCTTGTTATTGGTAACAACAGCCCGTCATTCCCCGGACCTCTGGCGTGGTGACCCCTGGCCTTCGGCGCCATCTGCTCCAGGGTCCAACAGCTGGGGCCGCCAATACCTCAAGCGTTCTCTCCAAGACGGGTAACAAGCCAGAAGGGATGGCAGGGGTACTCTGTTTTCCAAACAATAGGACTGATAGAGGTGCGAGAGAGGTCACGTCGCTCTATGTCTCTCATCAGGAGAATAAAAAAAGGAGAGTTTGTGCTAGGAAACTATGTTCACGGGACACAATTCAATTTCTGCTGCAGCACCCATGAGCCTAAATTACAAACTTTCTCCTTGTGGAGCAGCGGAGGGAGAAGAGGGAGGGCTAACAATAGCAGCCTGGGCTGACATTAATCTCTTTAAGCTCATGGAGGTCAGTGTCCTGCTTTGCTGTAGGGGAATGTCAAGTATCCCTGGACACCTCCTCTGATTCCATTACTGTGCTCCACAGTGCTAATAATTCCAAATCCATCCAGATTGTGTCCTGATGGAGCGTCATTGATGTCTGGCTTTCCTCTGTCCTGCCCCTGCTGCTGTATTCCAGTGGGCCATGTTACTTACACTCCTGCTTGACATCTGGTGTCTTTACATGGGACGTTGTAATGCAACACCCTGACTCACTGATGGAGATAACCTCTGTTTTAAGCAGGGAGAAGCTGCCGCCGACAGGGGTGTTGGATTTCACTCTCTGCTGCTGTGTACCTAGGGTGGTCAGCGTGGCTACAGAGCTCCCAGCCACACACACACACACACACACACACACACACACACACACACACACACAAACTTAGACGCACCAAAGGCTCTCAACCACACTCTGATTTTCTATACTTTCTGGCCTTTGTTTCTGCCTTCCTTTGACTGTATCTGATTCCCTCTGTCTACTCTTGCTTTCACATTAAGCCTCCTCCTCGCTCCCCATCCCTCCCCCTCTGCCCTAATGTGAGTCTGCAAATGAAGCAGCTTGACTTCCATCTCTGGGTAAAAGGGATCGATAAGTGTTGCTCAGTATCAGGCAGGAAACTCTGTACCTTGGCGATGCGCTCTCACATAGGGAGGACAGGGCAGGCAAATCAAATGCCCTCAACTTCTCACGCGTAAACATGGCAAACCGGCGGCCATAATTCAGCTTTTTATTGCTCATATTTACTACACAGTGTGAGCAGCAAGCAATAACAAATGCACTGGCTGGCCAGATAAAATGAAACGGTTGGGGATGTCTCTTATAGCCCAGAGGTCTCTGAAAACAGTAGCAGGGAGCGTGTGTACCGTACAGAAGATAAACACAAGGAGGTGTGAGAAAACTGTGACCGCTGACAGGTTCTGACATTGCTGTGTAAAAGCACGCTGATTACAAGAAACAGCAGAAGCAAGGACATCTATGGAAGCGGTACTGGAACTGGTGCTGCTATAACAGGGCTCCAAACTAAAGATGAACGAATGACTTCTAGATGCAGAAAAAAGCAAAAAAGGAAGCCACAGGAAGCCAAGCACCACAGGACAAAACAAGGTTGCCTGGCAATTACCTGGACAAGTGGCCACGCAGACACTTTTCTGGATGTTCTGCCCCTCGCACGACGAGCCTCCGTTCAACGGCGTGGGGTTGGTGCAGCTCCGACTCCTCTTCTGCCAGCCGCGCCCGCACACGGCACTGCAGGATGACCAGGTGGTCCACGTGGACCAGCCGCCGTTGACTGTTAAGTCCAGCACCGGTGGGGATGGAGGGGGTGGGGGTGGGTTTGGAGGGAGGGAGTAAAGGATGGATGAAGGGGACAGAGCAGCCAGGATTACCCGACATGCACTAAAGGAGAAGAGGTGTGCTTCGCAAGAATAATCATGAGTGCTGTTACGCTCTTGGTTTAGTGCTGCAAGGCCAACTAATGGAAGACCAGGAGCAAAAAAAGGAGGGGGGGCTGCTTCCTGCATCCATGCTGGATTTACAGTAAACTCTGATAAAATGACTACAGCCGCGGGAAAAAAAACAACTTTCAATCTCTGAGCTTATCTGAACGAGACGGAATTTGCTTTAAATGCACATGTACTTTAACTAAAGCTCCAAATTCCACCAAAAAAAAAAAAAAAAAAGAGAAAAAAAAAAACAGTGAATACTGGCGGAATGTGATTACTGCACAGATATAACATTCACAGCGCAGGGCTCATGGGCATGGACGCATTAAAAAGAAACAGTGCCTACTCCTTGAAAACAGTGGCTGTTCCATGAACGCAGACTACGTCCTCCAGACATCCACTTTTTTACATTAGATGTTGTTCTTCAAACTGAAGTGCTTTAAGAATTTTAAAAAACGACCCTGCATAATTTCTCTCCCAAGTTTAAAACTAAATTTAGGCAATCAAAAATCTCATTGACTTCCTGTTATTGCAGCCACGTTTCCAACTTTTTCTTGGCACAAATTGGTCCATATTCCGCTTAACCATGGTCGGTAATTACCTCAAATCACACTGGTTTTATTCTGATCAGCTCCATTCGGAATCTCCTGTGCTGGTTTCAATCTACCAGATACCACAATCGTTGATTTGTTGACTTGAGCAGCACTGTTTGCCCTCCCTGTACATACTCCCTTCCTAATTTACCCCTAACTCTCTCTTGTGCTTGTCGTGGCTGAATCATTTCCTTGCCTCCTCTATGCGATTGATTGCTCGCCACTGCGAGGTAAATTGCCAGGCAACGCGGCCCCTGATTACCTCTCAGCACAGAGTGCAGTCACACCAGGCAAACCTTGTTGAAATGCATGTCTGCCCCCCCCGCCCCAAACTTGCTTGTACTGGTTATTGCTGCTTACCACAGATAGCTAGTTTGGTCAGCAACTCTCACAGTTGTGGATAAAAGCATTTCTTTGCTTTTCTGTACATGCAATAAATTGTGTTTTAACCTTAATTAAAACTGCTCTGACATACTGTCATTGGATCATCAAGATGCTGAGAACATGCAATTACCTCAGCAATTTGTCTACAATTTGTCAGTTCTAAGACTGAAAATCACAGTGAAAAAAAACCCAAAAAACCCAAAAAATAGACTTGCGGCACGAGCTTGCCTCCACTGTCATTCTAGGTCTTTCATCAGCAATCTAATCTAATCAATGGGAAAATTAATTTTGTAAATTTGAAGGAGTGTAAGAAAATAAGTATTTTGATACTTCATTAAGGGGCTGGCAGGCAAAGTGCCTCAATTATCACATTTACAAATACAGCGTTATTTATAAATTTTAATGTACTGTATGAAAAAATTAAATTACCATAGCAAGGTAGCTGAAGTGTTTTTGCAATTTCAAAAGCCTGAAGGATTTTTTTATTGTTGTATTTTGTATTTTATTATTACTTTTATTATTCAGCTTAAAAAAAGCATTCCAAGGTTGCTCCTGGGAGGACGCTTTAAACTGTCAGGAGATGACTTGGCACATCATGAGATGTTGTAAAAATGTGTTATAAAAAAATGCTACAGTTGAAGGAAACTCATAATTCATGCCGATCTTTTTAGAATATTAATTTGATTAACAATGATTTCTGACCTTTATGTCTGGTTTCACCAGGCACCCTAAAGGTACTTATCTATCTTACCACTATCGTACCACTATCTTCCAAGCCCAGATTCATAGCAGATTTTAGCATCAAAAAGCTAAAAATGACAAGGTTTCCATGAACTGTTAGGATGATGCCAGACAATTTATATGACAAATGTTAGTAACGCAAATGCCCTGAGTAATGTCTTTCACAATCTGCTGTTTACTCCTCATTTTTAAAAACAGAAATCAGTCTACTCATTGAGCCAAGATTTCATCCTGGATCTACTGCACAAGAGGCGGCGGATGGCAGCCATGAGACTGAAGACTGCCAGCTGATTTTAAGTAATTAGCAACGTGCTGGTGCACGTAGATCACTCCACATAGTAAAGACTCGTGACAGTGAAACCTATGCAGAGGCTGATCAGTAAAGCAAACAACACAGCCTTCATTTCTCTGTGTTTCTCTCTGTACCATTGCCTTGACCTGCTGGGAGAATCATCACTCACCGTACACGATCACTGCGGCGGAGGTGCTTTTGCGGCGAGCGACGATGTTTTTTGCCACACACGTGTAGTTGCCTGTGTCTGCCATCCGGGCCTTTCTGATGATGAGATTATGATCGGCCGTAATGAAGAAGTTGGAGTCAGTCTCTGGGTTGAGAATGTCTTCATTCCTCTGCCACTCCACCTAAAAAATACGATCACACATAAGCATTTACGCCCTGAGAGCTGGCTGCACCCCCCCCCGCTCTCATGGCTCTGTTGCATCTGGACCTGGTGTGGAGTTCGTACATGAACAATAAAGCAGCTGTGCACGTTTAGGAACTTTGTGTGTGTGACCCGCTATCATCCTTTCAATGCAGGTTTTATTGTGCATCTGCTGGAGACTCTGAAGCCCCTGGTGGTCTATGGGCAACGGCAATTGTGGTTTATGTCATTTCCCTGCTCTTCCACACAAACGAAAGCTCCATCTTTGATGTCTGTTTGTTTTCTGGCTCTCACTCGACCCCATGCCATCCCTGCTGTACATTAGCTACGCCGCTGCTGCAGCAGTCACAATGCCACCTGGAACGCACCACATAATTGGACTTTCTTCTTCTTGCCCTCCATGTTTTCTCTTTCGGGGACAGCCGCCCTGATGCTTTTTTCCGGTGAACTGTAGCTGACACCTCCCTTCCCATTTCCCTGTAAATAGTCCCTGTACTGGGAAGCTGTGATGGGGTATCCCGCCGCCCCTGATCTCTACAGCGTCTGACTGACTAGCCAACCCCCTCATTGCATTGTTATTAAAGCAGTTAGTGCTGCTCTGGGACCAGGAGGACACGGCAGATGAGGTGAAACAGCTGGACCCTGTCTGATCCTGTAAACGCCGACACACACCGGCAAGAGACGTGAAGGGGTGGGCGAGAATTACGCGGAGCACGAGCGTACGAGAGACAGAGGACACAGAGAGATGGCAGTGGGATAAAGAATGAGATGGGGAATAAGTGAGGCAAATAGACCCATTAATTATGGATAGGCCTTTAGAGATGCCAAATGGGGAGAGAAGCTTCCAAGATTAACCTGAGTGATGTGACAAGACAATGTGATATACAGCGTCTGAGAGATATGAGAGAGATAATAAATCAATAAAAGGGAATAATTACGGCTGTAATTTATCCATACGGGGCTGGCCGCTCTGCATTGGAGCTCTTCCCGAGCTACTTTTTGCACTTTGTCCTCCTTGCGAGGAAAGGGTAAATGGATATGCTCCTATAAATAACTCCTGTATCCGAGCCTTTACCTCGGCTTGTGGCACTCCCTCGGGGGGATGACAGCGCAGCAACACCTCCTGGTCCAATGCCACCTCTTTACCCTGGGGCTCCTCCTCAAAGTTCTTTCTCAGATCTGCAGGGCAAAAAAAAGAAGTGGAAGCACAACCAGTTAGGACAGTTTGAGCTGAAGTTTCAATTAAATACTTTTAACTAGTCAAAAAAACTTGATTTGATAAATGAGGGGTGGGGGAGTTGTCACGGGTGTCACCACCGCCCTCCCCCCACCAAGCACAGCCACTCAGGGCATGGCAGCAGCAACCAGCTTGCTTATTATAAGCTGCCTGGCTGCTTCAGAGAGGCTTGTCTGATGCCAGAGGGGTATCAAGCAAACGCAATTGCATTACCCCGTCACTCTTCCCGTCCCGCCTCTCTCAGCATCCGCCAGCCTCCAGCATCAATCTGTATGTTGGAGCAGCTACACGTAAACACAGCCCTGAGGCATCTGGACATGAGCTCTAGCAAGCCTGGCTGGCTGCACGGGGCATTGTATTACGTCTCATTGGATACTTGTCATAGAAATGCTCATATCTGGATGGACTCAGTTACAGCGCTTATGTGCCGCAGCGATGCAGCCACAATGCAAAAAAGTACTAAAAGTGCTCAAATTTGAAAGACTCCCTGTACCTCACTGAAAGACAACAACTGATAAGTTTATTCACATTTCTGGGCTTTGTTTTATCGCTGAGAGTAAAAATACTCCTAAAAAGTTTCTTATTACTTCGGTGCATTAGCTCTGTAAATGCTAAATTAAACCAGCAGAAAGATTTCATTTGTTTTATCGTATAAGTTCAAGACAGGGTGCTTATTGCTGGCAAATTATTTTGATATGTTCACGCAAAGTTTGAGCCAAAAGACAAGCAGTTATTGCTGCACGAGGTCAAGGGTGCGACTTCAGGCCGCCGGTTAAATCGCTTTAAACAGATGTTGAGAATGTCCTGACCGATCACACTGAGGTTAACATTCATACAAGCAGAACGTTTCGTGACATTTGATTTAATTAAAGCTGATACAACAAGACTGGCGGTAACTCAAGATGTAACAATCCCAAAAGGCTTAAATATGTGCCAGAGTGTGTCTGTTTGCAGAGAAATGCACACTTTCTTATTGTAGCCCGCTGTATGTGTGTCCTCGTCTTATAACTGATTTTGTTGAGCTCTCAAACAAAGCTGGATAATGAATGTGTGTTTTCAAAACGTCTGATCGTTTGGAGAGAGAGCGAGCAAGCGAGCGAGTGAACGAACGCGGTGTTTGGCTCCGTCTCAAATAATGCATATTTATGCAGGAATGAATAGGCAGAATACTTTAAAACGCTCAAATGTAAGATGGCTTCTTCTAATAAAGCTTTTGAAGCTGCGGCGAGGGATGTGTCTGTGTTCCCCAGACAGGTTTATAACTGCAGCACGGCAATAAATTTGAAAACTGCTTTTATTCCTGTTACTTTCATAGAGATCATGGCTGATGCACTCTAGCTCGTGAAATGCACGCTCATGAATACTCTGGTTTGGCGTGCCACATTTTTTTTTTTTTGTTTTAAAAGCCACTCTTGGTAGAGTGAGGTGTCTTCTTCACTGCTGGACGATGATTTTAATAAACTGTAATTGCAACAATTCTCTGCGAGACGGTAGATTATATTGGCCCCTGCGTTAATATTGTTTAGGGCCTGTACAACCGCCACGAGAGGAAATAATCATCTTGTCAATATCTTTATGGACAATAAGCAGGCAGCTTGTTAGGAAACACTGCAAAGATGTGGCAGATCGCATTCAGTTTACTTACAGGCAATTCTGATGTACGCCTTCTGGCTCTTCTGGGTTCCAGTGGTGCTCCAGGCAACGCACTGGCACCAGTACTGGTCCAGACCGAAGATTTTCTCCACCTGCTGCCTGGTGATGTCAATTGTCACCTGCATGACTGGCAGCGCTGCAAAGCAAACAGAGGAAGAGCCGTCACGCCGTGGCAACAGCGGGTTCACCTCTCATGTGACGGGAGGCGAGGAAACAAAAGAAGCAAAAATACTGTTTCAAAGAAGGAATCCAAAGGTGGGGACATGAATCCTCAGCTGCATTTTGAGCGCACCTTGAACTAAACTGGCCAAGTAATTTGGAAGCGCTTAGCGGGAGGCAACAAGCACAGATTAGTAATTATATAAAAAACAGAGCGCTTGAAAACTAAAGAAAATGAGAAGAGAGCCTCGCAGCCATCCTCTGTATAATTTGGACCTTGTTACAAGAGCAACAGTTTGGAAGCAAGTGCTAAATCAACACTTTCAAAAACAAAAATAGGGAGGATGACCCGCTTTTCTCACACTAAATCAGTAAAAGGCACGTGTTTGGAGGGGTAGTCTGGATGTTCCCTGCACAAACAGCTTGAAAATACAGCAAAATCAGAAGAATCATTTATCAGCTTCCATTCAGGTGCCAACAAAGTAACATATTCAACACTTCAAACCACAAACATGAATTAATTGTTTTATGCAAAAATGAAAATGGGGAGAAGTGAATGTTGATTATTCTGATGGAGAAAAAACACTGGAGCTGCAGAATGTTCAGATAGAGAAATTTAATTTGCTGTTCTCATCACACCAGATGTGAGATCAGAACACTGAGGTAAACATCAGCACTGGGCTAATCTACTTGAAATACTTTATATAAATGGCAATGGCACTAAATCAGTTTTTATTTCTGTCTGTCTGTTTGGTATAAATTGAAAAAGTTTATTAAAAAAAATAAAAAATACACTACAGTGTGATTACCATTCATATAGGAACCGCCACCACATGTTGTATCTTCTCTCTCGTGAGTAGTTTGTTTTCTTTTTCAGCTTTTACTGTAGCTCTGGCCCCATCCCACCTTTCTCTCAGTCTAAACACGGGACGTTTTATGGTCCCAGTGAAGGCGCCTCTGAGACTTATGGAGTAGTGCGTATGCAAGCGTGTATTCAAGTCTCAGTGGAGCGCTGCTTCTCAACTTGAATTTACATAAAAGCACTTTGTAAGGCTCTCACTCTACCCCCCAAACACTTCTGTCTGTAATGATCATCACCAACTGCTGTATGTGGCACCAACCAAGTATCAAACCTACGCAATTACATGGCACATGTGTGCTTATAAAGATTAACCATTCCACCAAAAATTTGGATTTTTTTTTTTATACATTTGTGCAATCTGCGTGTGGATGTATGGGTCTGCACGGTGGATCTGTCACATGAGCAAAGCTGCGACGTGGTTATAAGCAGGTGAGAGGGTCCTCCCCCACCTCACCCTATGGATTAGTGTTTAAATCCCACACATTTCTCAACATGAAATCACAGTAAAAGCAAGGAAACGTGCAATGAATCCTTCCCTGAGGCACCACTCTGAGCGTCATCCGAAGCAAACGGTTTCTGTTAATTCAGCCATTTAATACAGAAGACAAATGCTAATAACTATAATAATAATAATAGCCTTCAACGATTTCACCTTACCTTCCTGACGATCTAGGAAAACTTCAATAAACTGTCTTTTATGTTTTATAATGCGTAGTATTTATTATTCAGCTTTAGTTTTAGTAATTGTGTTGAAGTTGGGCTCATCGTTTCAGCGGCTGTTTGGACCCCGACTCTAAATTGGGCCAAGTGCAAAAGACAGGAGCACTCGTATCCTTTTAGTTGAGCAGAAAGCAGTAAAGGCATCTTCATTTACCGCGTGTTAACAATCATTATCCACAGCAAATCCACACGAGACTGTGCCGGCAACCAAGTTACTGTTTGGAGAACAAAGGCAGTCAAAATCTATTTGAATCTGCGTCCCTGAAACCTGAAAGTTAAATGGGAAACACAAAGCCTCAAAAACCATTAGATGGCCTGGTTCAGACTGAGCTCACTGCAGCCTGCTCGTACAAAATGATTTGACAAAATATATGAATCCATACATTTCAAATTTGGCAACAAGCTGCGCTCGCTGCTTCTCTACAGTTTCCCCGCACAGTATAGAGATTCCTTTGATTAATGCAGAACCAGCTCCTGCTTTGAGCTACGGGATGAAAAGAATAAAGATTAGTATGGAAATGCAAAGCATGAACAATAGAAACCTGAGGTGAGAAATCCAAAGAGGAGCAATTTGAAGCTCTGCTTGCCAGGGTAATTGCATTCTGTTTCCTTATCTTTTCCTGTCTCCATAATTACCTGCTTTCTGTGTCTGACACCTTCCAGTAACACTCTGCAGTGAGACGGTCTGTCCAATTCCAGTCCAATTAATAAGCAGGACAAAATAATCTAATCACCTTGTGAACAAAATAGCAGTGTAATTTTAGAGCAGTTCATAATGATTGGACAAGCTCTACGCTGTTGTTCACCTTTTCCCACTGGGACCTCAGGAAGTAAAACAAAACTTTATGAAAATCACTCAAATTACTGATACAACAACCACACTATTGATTCATAGAGAGCCGTGCATGTCCAGAGACGGGGCTCTGACACACTTATGACTCAGCTATATCAATATCGATTTAAAAGTATGCTTGGCTGCCTCCAAGGTGTCGGGAATTAAAAAGAGGGAATTTACACCTCCTTTCCGGCAGGATACAGAGTATGCACTTAACACTCCTCTAAAAGATAATTAAAACATGGCACGATTCCCCTAGTCTTGGGTTTGATGTGTACATCCCATTTCTAAATGAGCTCATATCCCAAACCTCAGTTAAATTACTGTGAATTTTAAAGGGTGATTGCATGACTTACATGGTGTAAATCCTGGATTGATAGCAGGAATGCTAATAAGTTAACTTTTTTAGAATAAAACCTGTCTGTACCCATATTATTAAAAAAAAAAGAAAAAAAGAAATCTCAGAGCCTCCATGTAAATATGAACAAATTATCTGCATCTTCTGAAAAAGACATGTAAAGGAACATGTTTCCATGTTGTGGTTGGAATTATAGTATTTGATTTATTAATGAGACCTGAATTCATTGCATGTGGCAATCACTCCAAAGTCTGTGCACCAGTATGCACCAGTTCATCTTCCTAAATATTTCTGAAAAAAACAGCACTGCAGACTCTCCAGGTGTCCTGAAAATGTCTGCTCCTGTAGGGTGCCATTTTCACTCTCATGTATTTTCAGTTATTCTATATAACCCACAGCGTCGATACATTTTGCTCCCTGTGAACACGGTCAAGCAAAGCTCTGTGCACCGTTGCCCAACTTGTCCACCCCCAGTTCTGAGTGAAGTTCATCCCAGCCAAACCGCCCGTGTTCCACTTTCACACAAACATGAAAGCAAACACTATGTTTTGCCTCCAGACTTCCTGAGCTTCAACAAAGGAAATAAAAGAAATAAAAAGCAGTGCAGAGTGGCTGAGATCACGACTTCACCAACCATCCTCAATATGATGGATTCTGCTCTAAGATCTCCAGGCAAGGAAGTAAAAATCAAGCTATAACTTGGGTACTGCCAGCCCTGCACTTGGCTCTAATCTGCTGCAAAGAAAAGATTATTTACACATGCATCTCATTCTGGCACAGTCACAGAAAGATAAATAAATCACACAGAGACAAGAGCAGGGGCATTGTGTGTGTAGTGGATGAATTTTCCGGAGACAACGGGGACTCAACACACACAGGGTAAACATCATTGGACTCAATCCTGTGTGAGTCGATATTGGCCTTGTGTCTGTGTGGGACTTTATTTTTCTCTCGCCGACTCTTGTTTTCGCAGGCTGTGACCTCAATTCCATAGGGGTCATTTGCTTATCAAAGGCAAAGACTGGAACTTGCAGGTCCTGAGTGTGTGCTCATTGAAACCAAGGAAATTCAATTAGGTGCCATCCCTGCTGTGTGTGAGGCCGGGATTCGTCTGTGGGTATGGGGGGGAGGGGGATTAGGGTCGGGTGACTCTACATCAGGGGATTGCACCATTTCAGCACAGATTTCACAATGGTTGGGGGGGGGGGCACTCACAGATGAGCGCTTTTAAAGATGCAGTGTCTGCTCATCCCGGCTACCAAAGGCGTACTCGAAGAGTTTCATTTCCTCCCAGTGGTCCTGCTTAGAACTGAAAGACATTGGAGTAAGCTCTATACCATCAGTGTTTGGAGCTTCTTTTCAAAGCATCCACAATGCACTCTTTCTCAGACCAATTACTCTTAGCTTTTATACTCTGCCAAGCTTTCAAAACACAGTCTGAGCTCCAGAGCCAGTTAAAATCAGTTTAATCCTTTTAACATTTCCAGGCATAAATAGCCCAAAGTTGACTCCAGGTCATGAAGCCAAGGACAAAACTGCGTCCTCCTCCTCTCTCCAGACTTTCATTACCATTTAAAGCAGGCCGGTGATGGGTGGCCCTCGCTATGTGACACGTAGAGCCGAGGATGGCAGGTGGCGCTGTCTCCAAACAAGGATGAGGTGGCCTTCTGAGTGAAGCATGGCTCTATTAAACAGCGAGAGAGACGGGAGGAGGGGAGGGAGTGAGGCAAACAGAAACCCAGAGTTCACAGTGAATTCAACAGCCAGACCTCCCATTCACTGGCTTTCATGGAAAGGCTGCGAACGGAGTCAGTGGGACAGTGTTCTGGGTCAAGGCTCTGCCTGCGGTTATGGCCGGCTTTTCAAGAGCTTCTTTTGATTGAGCTGTCCATTTTCCAAAAGAAATGCGCACTGCAAGGCCCCCGCTGATGCTCTGAATGTCGTTACAGATTATTCATGGCTGACAAACAGGCGAGCAGGTAGTGGTCCCATCAATCCGGTTAGGTTCACTCCAATGCCACTCCAAGGAGATCCAGGTGCAGCGCTGACGGTGGGAGGAGTGAATTGTGTCAGACAGGAGATGCACTGATTAAAGTCACAGGGTAAAATGATACAACAACTGGGCCTTCGTTGCTAAGTGACTGAAGCTTCTTTAAGCCTTTGAAGGCCATTAAATAGAAACTGTGTGGAATCATATGACGCCACGCTGCATACATGATGCATTTTTCATTAAGTGGCTCGACTCCCTCACCTCCTCCAAACACAATAAAGCAGCTCACTGCAATGAGCCAGGCTCAGGCAGTTGAAACAGGGTTGTTTTGCTGTCATTCATTTCTTTTTAAATATAACAGTGCCTCCTGGGAATGTTTAGGGCTCTGTCATTCATTAAACAATTATTAGACATGATTTAATCATCACAAACAATTCTTACAACAAATCGCGCTCCATTAAAAAAAGGGTACACATATGTGTCGCACAATAATTGTTTTATCTCAGTGGTGATAATCAAGAAGGATCATCGCTCACTCTGTGCCCTGAAGAGTGAGATCGTCACTTTGTGAGTGATTTCGCTGCCATGTGCATTCCTGACATACTGTCTGTTCGCGGGATTTCACGACAATGCGGCACTCAGAACAAACAAAAGCTCAGATTGTGTTTTTAGACGTGCAGGTGTTCGCAGCTTTGGAAAGTGATAATGAATTGATGTGCCGAATTTGAAAATAGCTTTCCCTGTGTAAGGTCTTCGCGTGGCATGAATGAAAATATTTTTTAAAAATTTTTTTTTTTTTTTTTTTTTACCCCTGAGGTGTTGTCACCAGTAAACACACAAAAGACTTTAAACAACATTCATATTCTGCTATTTCCACTAATGAGTTTATCCAACCTTTCCAAACACAGACTCTGACACTGCCCTCACCAAAGCACCCTTGTTATAATTACGCTTAATCCAATATTTTGACCCTGGTGATTGGCAAGAGCGCGATGTTCCGCGTCCCTCCGTCTCCAGACTGGTACTGGCTGCTGCTTTATCTCTCACACACACCTTGTTCCTTGTCGGATGAGAACATGTCGGAGGTGAAGGCTCCCAGCGCTCTGCCTCTGTTTCCATTAAACCCTGTGGACTGGGAGAATCTGATAGAACGTTGGTCACATGAAAGCCATGATAATTTGCTCAGGCTAACATGTTTCCCTCTCCCTTGTGTGACATGGCCTTGGGTGTTGAAATAAACAAGAAAAACCTACTCCAGGTGAGTCAGCCTAGTTCCAATCCAGCTGTTGGTTCTATTCCATAAAAATTGCTTTCAGGGACTCTAATCCATTTTGTCAAGTTTTGGTAGCTGGATCCTGCTCAGGGTTTCTTCCTGTTAAAAGGGAGTTTTTCCTTGCCACTGTGCTTACCTGGGGGTTCAGGCTCTGGGTTTCTGCCTCTGTAAAACACCTGAAGACAATTTTACTGTAAAAGGCGCTATATAAATAAAATCTAATTGAATTGAATTGGTAATTGGAATTGTGCGAGAGTGAGTGTGAATATTTCACAAAAACTGCATTCTGCGAACAGCCAGGGGTAATGTTCTACAAACCTCAACATTCTTTTTTGTTTTCTCCCCCCGAAGTATTACACACAGTGAAATTCAAAGTGTGCTCCTAAAATAACCGCTTGTTTTGGATATAATGACTCATATATCACACTGCATTCACAGTGAATAAGGCGGACTTCAGACATTGAAGTAGACGCGGCCAGCAAGGCGGCCAAGGAATCTGCTCTGCGGAATTCACAGCAGATTGTGACGCAATCACAAACACACAAGCAAACCGTGGCGGACAAACAATATGATATTCACATTGCTGTCCAGTTATTCCATTAGAGCATTTGTTATTTCCTCTGCTTGTGACCTCTCTATTCTATATATTCTTTCTCTGATTCCACATAAATGCATACAATAATATGGCTTCAATATTATAATATTATGTTTATCACATTTGACACAGTACCAAATTTATCATATTGTGTTTTCACAAACAAATATGTCAATAGCCTGTTTACGATTTCTTTTAGGTGGATTATATAAATACTCATGTGTTATGAAAAAATGATTCTTCACTTTTCAGTCATACAAATGGAAGGAAAACATTAAATTAACATGTTATAATGATTTACTGGGTTAAAAAGTGTGACAGACTCTTCTGAATGAGTCGCTGGCACCATCACAAAACATCCCGGCTGCCAATAACTGCTCCAGAGCCAGATTTCCTGTTGAGGAAATTATTTTGGTCGTCAAAATGAAACCACCTGGTCCTAGAATAGGTGCTGGTATATTGCTGTGAAGGAAAAAAAACTAACATCCTAGAAGTTTCCATGGAAGGAAACGTATAATTTCTCCGTCAAGAGTCACTGCAAGCCCAAATGGCCCAATGGCTCCTGGCGTGGCATCTTCACGTTGTTTGGACGGTTCTCCTGACAGGCTGGTCCAACCGTCTATGAGTGAATGGTGAATGCAGATTTGTGAAGCACTTTGAGAGGTCAAGACGACAAGAGCAGATCTTAGAAACGACACAGGAACAGAGCGACAGAATATGGCATGACAGAGCGAGAAAGAAAGAAATCTGAAGGGCAACAAGCTAGGCTGAACAAATATGAAGAGAAAAGGATGAGTTCCAGTAGAGTGGTGTCCCACCATAGGCTGGAAAGGAAATACTCAAGTACAAGTGCATGGAAAAAACGACAGTGCTTGACATTATGTATTTATTAGATTCCGATAGTGTGTATAAAAAAGAAACCTGATAGCAGGTGTCTTTGAGGCACTGCCATTGAAATGCAACCTTCTTCCTGAGGTTTCAACTGACTTTCGAGAGGACAAATACTCTTCAACAATCACAGCCCCAACCCTTTCACTGTAGCTCACGAGTGGTTCTCCTGCAGCTGGGCAGGCACACCACTGGTGACCTCGCACACAAGAAAATAAGAGCAGAATGGAATTATTGCTACATCTTTCAAGAGCAATACTGGAAAAACGCTCTTTAATTGACCCTTTTATGGCTCCAGTGGCCTCTCTGTGGTTGCAGCATGGACGCAGTTGTTGAGTCCTGAATCAACCACAATATGACACATCGGGGAAAGAAGTGCTGCACACGCATTGGGCCTTTAAATATTAATTTCTTTGTTCAAATGTGACTGTATTAATTTTTAATACAGCAGATGCAAGACTGAACATTGTGGACTTTATAAATAACCTGACGTTAAAAACAAAGCCAAGGAAACAGAGAACGTGCAGGACAGACCCCTGAGCCTGGTGCTCTATCAGCGGTACTTGTGTGCTGGAACAGAAATATTGTGGACATTATGAAAGAAGAAATCTACACAGAACATGATCAAATGAGAGGATTTGCAAGGTGACTCTACAACTCTAAATTTCCTTTTATGCATTTTCAAAGCTGTGTCTGTTAAATGTAGTCGTTTGAAATGTATGTTTTCAATATGAAGGACTCTTGTGAAGAATTTACTTCATATGGTACTAGATTCGAATAGCAGAAACCTCCAGGTCTCCAGTAATTTCTTACATAATTTAAAGAGCATTTTTATGAAGCTCTTAATAACTTTAGTGTTGAAAAATACTTGCTTTTTCGCAGGTATTTAAGTTCACGGCCTCTTGACTTTGGACGGGAAAGCACGTCTCTGCCCTTCGCACTTTGAGATTTCTTAAAGGGTAGAAAAGGAAGGGGAGGAAAAGGTTTTATTAAAAAAAAACAAAAAAAAAAACAATAATTTATCTGAATTACACGAAATCCTCCGGATTGCGTCCTGATGGCTCTCACCAGGGCTGCCGATGTTACCGTCAGCACGCCTCGTTGAACATCCGCCCCGCTAAAAAAGGTTCCCCTCAAAGACGTGCAGACCTGCCCTTTCTTTTTCCTGCTCATGGTTGACGCGTTTTACTACACGACACCAAATCCAGAAGTGTTGCATCTGGGCAGGAACCTGCACGTAATTGACGTTTTTTTTTCACTCCTCTTTTGAAACATGAGCCATGACAGATTTGGCTTCCTTCATTTTCCACTCTGTCACTCATCTGAAACAAAGTCCGGCAGGTTGCAAATGCACACTCCCTCTACTGCGTTCTCGATTGACACGCGAATTCCAAGGGTACAATATAGATGCAACATACTACTTCGCCACCTTTAGATATAAAAATATCGCGGCTCGTCTCTCGCACAGAATTTGCTCTGTGTCTTTTACTTTACAGAGCACTTCAAGTGGAGACTAAGCCTATTCTTCCTCGCTCACTACGCCTTACCCAGGACACCCTGCAGCTCCTGGTTTTAAAAGAAGGAGAGCAGCGAGCTGATGTTTGTTCGAGCTGTGTGTAAAATACAGATACAGAAAGTCTCCTCGGGGCGAGACACACAAAGCATTAACTGTCAGCTACTGAGTTCTTGTGCCGATCACACATCTCCGTGGACTATTTAGCTGTCAGCTCCCTTGCCGCAACTCCAAACTTCACGATTTTAAAAAGAGAGTTTGAGCGGAGCAGGTGTTGACTGACAGCCCAAACTCCCACTCTGACTCCGTTTGTCAGCAAAACACGCGAGACCTTCAGTTTCGTTGAAGACGGTGGCAAAAAAAAAATAAAAATAAAATAAAATAAAATAAATAAATAAATAAATAAATAAATAAATAAATAAAATAATAAATTGAATAACAATGGAAATGAAACAAAAGCTCTGGATGTTGCGGAATATCAGTGTAGTGATAATGGAATCCAGGCAACTTTGGCCTGTCTTTGCAGCAGTGGAACATGCCTGCGTCACACATGTGCTGCCTTCCATTGGGCTGCGTCTCATTTCAAGTTTTCTGTCACAGACAGGACATATTTTAATGTTGCTCAGATGACAATGCACAAAGATCCGAGCATTTTTTTTCCCAGGACTTACTCTTTTAACATGTAGTTAAATTTTCCATTTGAGTTGTAAAATGATGCTTCACTTATGAAAGATTACTGTGGCCTAGTGTCCTTATATGCATTTTGCTTATCGGTTCTACTTCAAAGGTATAAAATGTGGAATTCAGCGTGATGGCACAGACTTTTTATAGTCTTGAAAGCGAGCTGTAAACTTTGGCTGGAAGCTCTGCTCCAATAACAAGTCTACACTAAAACAATTAAACAAAGTAGGTGAGCACTTTGAACACTACTGAATTCAGCCCAAATGCAGAAGTGCATCATGGCTCACAATCATGAAATAAGTGAAGACACAGAAATGCTTTTGGTGGAAAGACAAAGGTATAATCTGTGCATATGAGAGAAAGCAGCATCACCACAATGGTTTGACAAATACTAATTATTATTCACTTTTGTCTAATTGAAGTTAATTATAAAATTCACAATTGTGGGGACACAGCAGAGGCACAGAGACAATGGATTCCAAAAGACGACTGCGTAAATACGTACTTGTTCTGATATTTCTTGACGCCCACTTCGTCCAATTAACAACTGTTAACCTTACAGTGTTGTTGCATGGTTTATTTTAAAAGTAAAGCGTGGGTAGTTTATTTAAAATACTAGAATTTCAAATTTCAATAGCTTGATAAAATTGTGATGTTAGCGGCTGACTGAACAGAGGGCTCAAAAAGTTAGCTTTGTACTTTAACTCCCTAAACCGTGAACCAGTGGTGTCGATACAGCAATAAAAGTTTGTTGTAAAAAGCCGCTTTTTAAAATAGACCTATTAGGTTGCTCAATTAGCACAGATGCTTTATTTGGAAATTCCTTCAACCTTGCTGTTTCCCCACAGCTGCAAACACAACTCAAGGCCAGACAAACACGAAAGATTCGGTGAAATCCGTGGTGATTTCGGAGGCTCCTCTATGAACATAGCACACGTGCAGATACCATGCCGCCCACCTCAGAAGCCTAACATAACACACTGGCAGATGTGTCATGGGAACAATTCACCTTACCATCTGTTTTTTCGGTGCTTCATTGCCAAATACTCGCCTCTCCGTCCTGCAACCAAGGACAGAATGAAATACAGCTACGATTATGGAGAAGCAGCTAATAATGCATTATCAATTAGTCCCCTTGGCTACTGATCGATGCTTAGCAGGTGGTAGAAGGCCATTTCATTCATTTAGGACTATATTGTCCTTCTCCAACCCCCAACCAACCCTGAATCTCCTATTTCCTTCTGTTCATTAGACCCCCACTCACAGGCCTATCACGTTGTACTTAAATTGCAGCAGGACTGTTCATCAATATTCCATTAGAGATCATGCTTGATTACTGTTACCAGCCCCAGCACCATTAGGAAGACTCTGCATGTTTTTTGCAATCTGCTGCGTGTTGTACTCACATTTTATTAAATGTCATTCATGTTATGCACCTTCCCGTAAAGGTAAAAGGTATTTAGCTGCATCCGAGATGTTGACCTATGCAGGAGATGTACAAAGTAGGGGGAGGATGTTGGTGTGAGAGAGGTGATTGGCTGCTTTAATACCGCAGATAAGTCGTCAGGTATTAAAATAAAGGTTGCAGATCACTCCAGCTAAGCCAGGCTTATCCTTAACCTAACTCAGAAATTTAATATGTCATCACATTACAATCCAGGATCCATCCAGTCAGGAAATACAGATTTTATACAAATGAATCCTGGCATTAGATTTGAAAAGTGATTTACTGTCGCGCCTGCTCTCTGACAGATCGACAGAAGCTAATGTTAAAACCCCAGGAAGACTGAGCAAGTTCTGAGAAAAAAAATGTTTCTATGTTATATTGTTTGTTATGTGTGGTTGGTATGAATCTGCTCGAAACTGAAAACTTCCTTGACATGGATGGGAATCTTTGCGGGATTATTTCCTCATCTTTTTTTTCTCCTCCTGTTTTCACTGTAGAAATCTTGTAAACATCCAGTTCAATCAACAAAGAAAATATAATCTTCCCATCGTTATAAGGCGGATGCCAAGGTTTATTGAAATAGGAATCCGAAATGCATGCATTTTCCACCTGAGAGGGTTTGCATTAGCCGCGACAAGGCGACTTGCCGATCAAAATCATTTCCATCAATGCTGGCAGATGAAATGCAAACTCAATCAAATCAGTCTGGCCGATAGCACAATCCTCCACCCAAATGTCAATCTCCTCTCTCTTCATTATGTGTCTGATGAGAAATCATAGTGTGGGAGAATCTCCTAATCTTGGCAAACACACTGTCAGCATTGATTTGTTCAGAGAGGATATGTCTTTATTAGGGCTCGCCAGACGTCTCCGTTTCCCCGGTTCCATGAAGGATGACCTGGAAAAGACGCAGAGCTGGCTGGAGCTTTGGAAGCAGTCACAGCCATAACAATTGAGATAAGTTACTGAGGACAGGTAATGAGAGCCAATAGACTCACGGGTGGATCAATACTGGACACTGATACCAGAAGAGGAAGGACAGATTGTGACATTTCTCTACTTTTTTTATATTCAGAAAAGCTTTTGAGACAAGTGGCCCAGTGCGTGCGTGTGTGTGTGCGTGGATTCCGTTGACAGAACACAAAGTGGTGTCAGTAACTGTAACTGCCCAGCACAGTCAGGCAGAACACCTCTTTTGTCTCAACTGCACTGAATCAGTTCCAACAAACACAGCTGTCTGATGAGGCCAGAGGTCATGTCTTCTCTCCAGGCTTATCCATCTGTCATGTTTCCCACCTCCTCTCAAACAAGGTCTGCGCTTCAGTCCTTTCTTATTAATTTAAGTCAGGGTGCAGGTTTAAGTCCACGACGATTCAACACAGACAGTACAGGTGTGGAATTTTTGACACCTCTGTGCTGGACGAGCTCGTCTCTAACGGCAGCCATGTTTCTGAAGTCAGCGCACCTGAGCGCTGGATTGATTCTGCTCTCTTTGATCAGCCTGTGCTCCTCATCTGATATATTTCTGAAGGGGGACAAAAGTAGTCAGAACAAGGGGAATACGTCAGCAGCAATGGCCTGCAGAATTATAACAAGACGCTGAGATGCTCACTGCTGCTTGAAGCTTCTCTGCGCTCGACAAAACTCTTACCTCACGGTGCTTTTACCAGTTTAACTGTTGCTCCTGTAGTTGAGATATTTTCACAAATAAAATTAAAATTCATATCAAGACACATTATGACTGACTGATCCACAGCTCCAGTCAGATTTGCATAACAAAGTAACAAGGATCCTTGATAAGAATTCCCTCATCACGATCACAGCAGCCAATCAAAGTGAGGCTAAAATCTCAGGGGTGTTGTTTCTTGGTAACCTGGGTGCACAGTGTTTATATGTGTGTTAATCAGAAAAACAAGCATAAATTCTGCAAAGCATGGAAAAATATAAACAATCAAAAAGAAGCAATGGGTATTTCTGAGAAAACATGAATATTTTGAGTTTGGTTTTTGCACCGTTGCTCGTAGTACAGATGATGTTTTTTTTTTTTTTTTTTTTTTTTTTTGGTCAACTTGGCTTCATCTCAAACTCCTCAGGCCTCTCTCTTCAAGGTGCAATATTGATATTGGCCACCTTCTGGGGCGACATGGTTGCCTGGCAACAGGCCCGATTTTAGAGCCTGGTATGACTGTGACGACAGGGGTGTGAGAAGGGACAGACAAGACTGTCCTACACACACACACGTACACACAGTCAGATCTCTGCATGTGTGCTTCTTTCAGGAAAAGGGGGTTAGAGGGAGCTATCAGTAAACTCTGGGCAGCGGTGCCATTAAACCCCACAACTGTTGGAGAGATCGATATGGGTATCTTACCAACCAAGTATACTTCATACCTGCACCACATATGGCACATTCACCATCAAAGTATGAACAGACAGTGACACGGAAGAGCCTTGAAGCTCCAAAGATGCTTTTTTTTAGGGCTGCAAGTCCTTCTGTGGATCCCCAGTGAGGCGGCTCTGTTTCATAGACAAATAAATGCTGACTATTACAGCTAATAACTGCACAGCAAATGGTCCGTCATCGTTAAATGTTGGCAAAGCACTGTTGTCGTGATGCGACGTTCCCATAAACCCTTTTGTAGTTTATGGGGCACATCACACTCTTGACAAAAACTAGTGTTGACTAAACTACATTCACAGTGTCCAGCAGTGTCACTGCAAGCTGTATAAAAGCAGATTCAGCAAATAAATTTTGGGGTTTTATGCGCTTGTATAATCTGCCTGTAATCTCCGTCTGGTCATGCTTTGTAGCAGTTATTACGCACAGTCATAAAAATGGTATCAAGCAAAATTGCAACAGGATTTGCGAACCTCATTAAGTCAACCACCACAGTTTCAGTAGGGACAACGGGAGGGCTGACACAGTCCGCACATTTCCTGTCTCTGAGCCATTTTCATTTGAGTCTGAACAAAAAGAAATGACATCATATTCTTTCATTAACACCTAAAGCACATAATCTCTGAGTGCTGCCAGTCCACCTTCTGAGGTCAGTTTGTGTTTATTTTAAATCAGCTGCCTACAGGATGGCCCACTTTCTCCTGCTGTTCTGCTGTCACACGTGTCTGTGCTCCGTTATTTAGCCACGTATTCTGTCATAACCAGCTGATTAGAATCGTTATCTCAGCTTCAAAAAGGCAAAACAAAATCAGTATTCTACTCCCACCTGGAGAAAAGGAGGCATCTCTATATCTGTGATTTTAAAATTCTGAAGAAACAATAACCTGGTTAATGTAACAGCGCAGCGACTGATAAACAAAGAAGAGAAAGTAAAAGTCTTGTAGCTACATTTTCAGCAATTATTTATTATTTATCTGCAAGGAAGGATAACAATCAAAGGAGTGGTGGGACTGGCGGTTTCACCTCCCTCAACAACTGGAAGAAACGGTGGAGCTTATGAAAGAAGATGATAAGGGAGATGCTGAGAGAGCTTTTTCTCAAAAACAATGAACATATCAATCGGTCTTATTGACTTTTGTCCCAAAAAGCCTCCAGCATTCAAGATGGGGCCTCCACCTCCCAGAAGGTGAGTCAAAGCTAAACAGTGCAGGAGTACGTGTGACTGGCAGCAAGATCATGATATGACAGGCTTCCTCCACCTGAATCCCTGGAAGTGCACGCCCATCAATCAAAGTCTGAGTACGGGACAGTGTCGACACAACAGTAGGCAGAAACAACAGTCCCCCAGATTACAGTGTGACAAAGGAACCACTGATTCACATTTCAGTCTTGTACTCTTGTCATTTCTGTTTGATGTGGAGACACCAGCAATTATTTTGACTCTTGATAATTGTTACTAGGATAAATAAATATGAATGTATCCCATAAATAATTGACTCCTTGGTGAACCTGTAAATGATTCATTAATGTTGATTCTTACATTAACTCCTGCGGAACTATGAAGTAAACACACATCTCAGCAGCACCATTACACCATTACACTGTGTTCGATTAATTAAAATTCTCCCCATTCATCAATTTTTACACTTATTCGAAAATATTTCTGTTCAACTTTAAAAATGTGTGTGTGTGCGTGTGTGTATGTGTGAGCGAGAGAGAGAAACAGGTACTCTGTTAATCTCAGGGTTTGTCCTCCCCCACGGGATTGTGGGTTAGTAATTGATGATTGATTTCTGATCATCATAAATATAAATATTCAGGTAAACATCCTGTGTGGAAGCTTATGTACCTCTGAAATGATTCACATTGCTGTCAGATCACCTCTCGCAGAGCAAAATATTATATTCTGTAAAATAAAAATTGTTTTTTATTTGCTGTGGTGATAAGATAAAAAACACTGCTGTGTGTGTGTCTTGTGCTCCCCATAAGAAAAAAGAAAGGAGGCATGTTTTATTCATATCAGTCAAACGAAGAATGGGTGGAGTGAATTTGTCAATCACTGCTGAATCACACGTCATCCACAATTGTGACACTAATGGAAAAGGACTGCAGCACAGTGGCGGCAACAAACAAACAGGTCTTCAAGGTGATTCGGAAGATTTCTGAGGCTGAAACGATTGTGCTTATTATGAGACTGCCGGGATAAGTGGGCCTGATGACAAGCTAAGAGCCCAGCGGAGGACCGCAATCACCGACGAACTACACGCAAACATTCAAACGCATCATGTGTGAGTGGAGTCACAAGTGTCACAACGCTGATTAAAACGGTGCTAATCACCACTGGGTACCTGTTGCCGGGTCGACAGTTCGCTCGATTAGGTGGTCGTCCTGGTGAACCCACTCGCCGTTGCACTTGAAGTAGATCTGTGTGGCTGGGGTGGAGCGGCAGGTCAGCGTCACTGGCTTGTTCTTCACGATGTACTCATCTTCCGGCTCCACCAGGAAGTGAGGTAACAGGTCGGAGAAGGAGGCAGGAAGGGTGGCGGTGGCTGCATGCTCCGAGCCTATAGATTAAAAAGAGAAGGAGAGATTTTAGCGGGATGGCGGATAAAGGTAGGATAAAGCTTTGCTGACTAACTAGTTTTACTAGTTATATATAATTTAGTGCTAAACTGTAATATGTGATGCAGAGTTTTTGTCAGTTATGCAGAAGGTGACAGAGATTGTGATAACACAGAGACGGGACCGCATGAAGGAGTGGCACCAGCAACGGTGGCCTTGTGAGTAGTGGTGTGGCTTTTTTTTTTTTTTCCAACTCTTAATCACGTCCCTTTAACATAGCTGCTGATGGATTGACAGCCATAAATCCCTTTTCAATGACGGGACCTCTTCACAGGTATTACATGGCTCTTCAAGCGGTACGTTCTAGTCTGCAGCCACCAGGAAAGACAGGGCAGCAGGCACAGAGGTTACACATGACTGACAGATGCTTGGTGTGTGTGTGGTGTGTGTGTGTGTGTGTGTGTGTGTGTGTGTCCTTCTGCACAAACCAGCACACAATAATTTTGTAAATACTGTTTAAATAACACAGATGTCATTAGATTCTCAGGAAATTTCTGGAAAATGCTCAACACTGATTGAAAATATCAGATCAACGACGTATGTTTCCTTCTTCCATGATGTCTCTGTCTTTTCTCAAACATATTAGGCTTGCATGAGAAAAACAGCGAGATGACAGAGACCTGAGCATGGAGAGGAAAATAACCTCTTTACAGCACAGACACTCAGGGGAGACGAGTCAAGCCCAAAATAAAACCCCTTTAAGAAGGAGTGCAATATTAATTTACCAGCCTCAATCCAATATGGCTGACACACTGCGTATTAACAGTCTCCATCTCTCCCTGTGCAGCAAAAGTCCACATCCCTGTAATGAAAAGGCTACACTTGTGCCGACCTTTTTCTCCTCTCCTCCCGCGTCTGCTCCTTTGGTTATCCCTGTATCTCCCTGTTGCCTGGGTCAGGGATGATATTTTGTTGCATCATAAGCACCGATGGTAGGATGAAGACATTATCTGCCAGTTCCTCCCCCCCGTAAACACATTAAATTAATGTCTCTCCTTTGTCTGCTGTTTTTCTGTTGCCCGTGTGTGCTGAGTTGTTAATTCATCAGGACAGAATAAAGTGAAGCATGCCGCCGCCGCTGAACCCCATTAATGTTTCGTGTACATGTTTAGCTCTTAATGAAAACTAAATGTTCTGTGTCCAATGAACGACATAGATCACTTGCTGACACTTTCTCTTTTTTCCACCCATTTTCCAGCCACGTTCTCTGATTGCATTAGCAGAGGAGAGAGCATCATTAATATGGCAGCTCTCTATTCAAAACAACACAACACCTGATGCTATTGAGTATTCATGGTGCCGCCGCTTCTTCTTCGTCAACGTTTAAGGAAAGGCCAGAGTTCATCGCGATGAGAGTACAATTCCTCTAATGGGTGAGTCCAAACTTTGCTAATAAAGAGGAGGAGACCATTAGGTCAGGTGGTTTCAGAGTCTACTGGATATAATGAGGGGACCTGTCTTCTAATGGGCCAGCTTCCAGCTTCGTGGTCGCAGCCATTAGTCGGCCGGGCTGACCCTCCGAAACAACAGCTCGGCCAAACAGCGGGCGCCATTCGTTTTGCACCTGCCAGGTTAAGCATCTCCTCATGGACAGATGATGTTTTTAACTGGATCAAGGCAAGTCCACGTGAGGAGCCGGCACGTCAGTGGGCTTGATGAGCTCCCTAACGTGCTAACTAGCCGCTGGCTTCCCATTTGCAGGGGTCACATTCGACAGGAACTCTCAACTTTTGATGATGTTTCAATTTGTGTTTGTGTGTGCATGCGCAGCACCGCGGGGACAAGGAGGGGTTAGCCTTCCGTTTTACTACATGCACGTTAGGTTAATGAGGTTAAACACGTAATTTCTTTCGAGAAGTAAATCTTGATTTTATGGGAGGGCATTCTAGTCACGCATCACTTTATATCAAACCCATAATGGAGGGCTGATGCGTAGTAAATTGGCTTAGATTATTTCACGACACAATGTAGTTCAAAGTCAACGTGCACACACATGCACATGCACTCACACACGGGGAGAATCAGCCACTTAACAGACTGCTTGCAGGTCAATGCACAAATCAAATAGACATACAGCAGCACTATAAGAATTGCTTAGATTCCAACAAATATAATCAGCTAAAGCTGCCATTAATTCTCAAACACATCTGAATCCATGGCCAGATCATTTAGCACAAAACACACAAACAGCAAACACAGGATCTAAATGGCTCCCCAGTTGATCATTCGTCCCATGAAGATGATTTAATGGATGCAACATGCAGGCTGAGTTTGCAGTTCTCCAGAGGAGGTGAGCGTGTGCCCTCCTGTGTGGTTCTCAAACTCTTCTACGAGTCCAGAAGAACATTTTGACTCTTTTGGCAACATGTGAGGGGTTTATTTTATTTGGGGGGGTGGGAGGGGGGAGGTTGTGTGCAGCTGCAATTTTCTCGAGAGACCCTTCAAGCCGCGTAAAACAAATACGTGACCATGCAAATGTGCCGAGGGTGCACCAGGTGTCAGTGTGTTGAGCCATGATGTCCAAAGCAGATTTCCTCCTGCGCGCTGACCCTGAGTCCCCTCTGCCCAGCTGACTGACCGCGCCAGCTCCCAAGTCTGGGACCGTGAGCGCGTCCACAAGGGGCACAAAAATGCAGCATTTAAAAATAAAACAGCAAACTTTTCATCACTGGAAGCTCTGTAACTCAATCTAAAAGATGATGTATCTGAAAAGCATTGAGGATTTGATTTCCACAAGTGTTGCCGCTTTGTTCGCATCTTATGTTACTGTCTTCAATACTTCCTAATGATTTTTGCTTTTATGTCAGACACTGTGTCTTCCAGGATTTTGCCCCTTTCTCTTCATTTTTAGAAATCCTCACAGCCTCTGGCCACGTGGACATGCCTCATACTCATGTTTGTCATCACATGTGAAATCAGTGATTTTAAATTCACTCCTCACTATCTAGTTGGCCAAGAGATTTGCTGAATGCACTACGGTGCACGGATGTCAGCAGGTAACCCTCCTTTGTGTTGCACCCTTGTGGCGGTAACACATCACGTGCCCTTTGGAGCCAATTACATTTTTTTAACAAGTCATGTCTCCAAAGGAAAGCATCACTGAGCATAATTTACATCAGAGTGATGAACAGCGGCTATAACAAGTGCGTTATGGCACCATCAGCACCTCACAATGTCTTCTGTAATTAATTCAATTAAAATGACTCGCTCGAATATTAAAGCATTTCGTGTTTAGGCTTGTTTATATAAATCTGCAGGTTCCGGGGGCTTGGGATTGATCGTTTTTTTTTTCCTTTTTTTCATTGTAAATGCTGTTGTTGCATTTATTTACTAACACAAGGGTAGATGTCAGAAAAGAACCAGAAATAGGATGAGCAAAGGAGAAAATAGGCCGGTCCGCCATTATATATAGAGCTGCTGACTGATGCGTGTTTGTCACCAGATGACAAATATTTACTCCTCCACACAAGAGAACCACACTTTAAAGAGCACTCCTTCAACTACACACCACCTGTATACTATACAGTATGCTGAAATGATACGCACAGAGGGAGCTACATACACACACATATAGAACTGCAAAAATAGAGGTCTGTAAAATCTCCACACAGCATGCAATCAATATGACAGGCAGAATTATTCATTCAATCAAAAATGCCGGTTTGCACGGGAATGTTAAAACATCACACTGACAAATTCACCTGCTGTTCAATACGTCTTGTCTCGGCCTGACAGCGGTAAAGATTTATACAGCCATGTAGATGGGTAAACGCGTGCCGCACATGGTGTTACAATCTTCTTCCATTTACGGATGAATAGAAATTTGGCCGCTGTGTGAGTGCTCATCGGTTCAAGGCTAATATTGTGCAACCTATACGGAGTTCTGATGAGAATGCATGCATGATAGTTACTTGGCAGGAGCTCAGGCCACGGAAGCGGCAGACGTCAATCACCTCAGCACACAGGACTGATTAAATGCTCTTAAAGGCAAAAATAGCTGGAGCCACCGTGAAGCTACACTGCACCGCCATGCCATCAACACCTTTGAAAAGGAGCTAACACATCTGCTTGTGTTGTTGACTTTTATTTATTTCCTCTCGTCATCTATTTGAGACAACAGCTCAGCGGGGAAGCATCTTTGTGTCAGCTACTGCAACCAACTTTGCGGCACCATCTTAAAAGGCTCTTTTGCCTTGGAACCAAAGAAACCCCACCAATGTGCTAATTGACAGAGGACAGATGCCTGTGAATACATTTGTCACCAGATGTTTCTGGAACACTCCAAGAGCCCAGAGCCGGCAGATCGCACCCATGTGTTTCATTTAGAAAGTTTTCAGCTCACTGCTGTGGTTCAACCTGTGCCTTACACACACACACAGACACAAACATTTTAATTGTCTCAGTGGTGCACACACAAAACAGAAGCTGTCCAATCATTTAAGCCTATAAGAAAGAACTTCTTGCAGCCATTATTTGCATGATCCTTTGCACTGATATGAAATTCACGAGAGCTTTAATGCTCTCTGCTCGCTATCCCCTGCAACCCACAGAGAAACACAAATAAAATACATATATATTTCTTCATGTTTCTGCTTCATTTAGAAGACATCACATTTCCTGTCACAATAAACATTCAGATCTTTTCTTTTAGTAGCTTATTTGACCTAAAGTGCAATTAGTTAAATTTTAGACTTTATGTGTTTAAACATTCAGATGGAATCAGTTCAATAGCAATCAGGATTTCTATTGTGCATTAAGAAAGCATATTTCTATTCTTAGGAGCGTCATTATGAACTGTCAAGAGGCTTTCAAATTGTAAATTCATCAGTGAAGTGCCACAGCTGATAGTTTGTCCTCATTCACCTCTGCACAGTTCCAGTGCAGTCCCATTTCATGGCTCCAGAATTACAGCCACTTTTCTACAGTGCAGACACTCACTGCTCTGTCCTACGTGTTACGCTCATGTTGCACATCTGTTGTTCCATTTTGAAGCCAATTACATGGCATTCCAGATCGAGTATGAGAGCATTTCGCTTCTTTCATTCACCAAAAACATTCTGATCACGGCCTCACGTTAAGTTGCTTCTACTCAGCGGTGAAAAGCCTCATGTAAACTGAAAAGACATAATTCACATTCATTTCAATTCAAAGCCTGGCAAAGATCGTGTTGCACTATTTGTGAGAAATGTGCTTGACTTTGAGCGCTTGTGCCTGAAAAATACCTCCTGGGCCTCAGAAACAGAACATTATTCATAGGAGAAATTGCTAAAACTTGCATGACTTTGCTCCTTTGTCAGACTAACTTTATCTAGTTTTTGGTATCCACTTTATGTGAGGTCATCTTCTAAAATCTGGCGTGTTTAGTATAAATGGCACCAGTAATGCCTGCAGAAACACTGCAGCAGAGTGAAGGGTTCACAATTCACTTTCTGCAAAAAAAAAAAGAAAAAGACAAAAACAAAACAAAAGTGGATTTCAAAGCTTCACCTGTTTAGCGTTTTGGTGTGTGCTGCTTTCTCAATGAGTCACAGAGATTTAGACACATTTTGGCTTAAAAACTACATCCAGTCCTCTAAGGGGCTGAAGCAGCCTGTCCTGTCAGGAGCGGCAGTCACCGTGGCGGTCTTTGCCACCCCAGTCACGCACACGCTCATGGATTTGTCGTCCCCTACCGCTTAGCCGGAAATGAGGTTATCCAGAGGCAAGTTGATTACAGCAAACAGGCAAGAAAGGAGAGAGAGAAAGAAAAAGAAGGAAAGGGAGACATTCTTAAATCTTTAAAATGGATGTTAGAAAATAAAGTAAGGAAGAAGGACGATGAAAAAAAGACTAGAGACAATTTAGATTACCAAGTTAATCCTTAATTTACTGGAGATCCCTATAGCCAGAGGTTTTGCAAGTGTGGGACTATTTTAACTGCGGAGATGGAGGGGGATGAGCGCCATGATCAAAAGCTATGAGCATAAAAATAATGGATTGTCAGTGTTTATTGTTGAGGATGCTGGGAACGCTGCAGAAAACACCACAAACTGCTCTGCGGAGCTGAAATGAAACTCACTGTCATATTATAAATGGTGTTACTGTAAGAGTCTTACAATTAGATAAAGCATGTTCTCCATCACCCAACTGCACAGAAACAATTTACGTGGAGAAAATATACAACCGGTTCAGGGACGTGCCAAGTAAACATCCAACCGGTGACTGGAGAAAGTGTAAGTGCCGATACGCATTAAGTCTCCTCCACGGTTCCCAGTCTCTAAAGGCTTTTGACGTTAGGATGTTGTTAATGTTTTAGCCTGCCAATTCTTCCCCTTCCTTCATCACCTCGGATTTGTCTAATACACCCTCCTCCCAGGAAAGATCCCAGAGAACAAAATTGGTGATGACACACTCTGTCTAATTAGTGTGACAAAGCATGGAGGCTCCTCGGCACTGGGCGGAGAACGAGAACACAACACGGAGATATGATCCATAACAAGACGGAGACAAAGCTTCACCTGTTCAACTTCAATTACTGAAACAAAACGCCGACACCAAACTGCCAGCCGCAAGGTGTCACCGGGCCCAACCGCAGCTTAACATCTAATGTGTTCTCCACAAACAAGGAAAAGGATAATATAATGGACTGTAAGTACAAGGCAAAGCTATACAAATCAAAAAGACGAGTTACTCTGCTGATGCACAGAAACATGATCTGACAACTGTCATTTTACTGTCAAAAGACAAGTGACTCGCTGGAAAACCACAAAAATAAATATCATCCTAGTGAAAAAGCCACTTTAAACTACATGCAAATGTCTTATGAAATGACATGTTCGCGACAGTTGCTATGCTGATCACAGTCTTTTGGATCTATCTAGTATCTACATGAGACATGGTGAAACAGTGGGGCTTGTTTGTTTTTGTTGTGTGCTCCTGTTGCCAGTCGCAAGAGTCGTCCCTGCTTCAAACAGCTAATCAGAGCCAGGAGAGTCTGAATGAGCGTCAATCACTTCCCTCAAATGGGCCACAACTTGTCCCCTTTAATCACAGTCTCTAAGGAGAACGTCACACACTGTTGACCTTCACCACTCAACATGCTAACAGTTTGCCACCAGCTAACTCATTTGTCAATTGCGATGCAATCAGTCAACAGGAGAAAAAGTCCAAATCTATCAAGCTGAAATGAGGCGTGTTGCCAAATATCAAAGAGGAGACGGCTTACTTACGACAACAAAAATCTGTTGCTCACCTGTTGCGTTGGTATTCTGTGATGACGGTTGTGCAGCAGGCCCAGTGGAGCCATAACCAACTCCCCTGTGCATGTATGGGAGGGGCTCACAGCAGCAGGAGGGGTCTAGAAACCTTCAGTTTTAGCTGCAAAGACACTTTATGAGTGCAGCTTTAACTGACCTTCTGTTTAACAGACTAGTCACCAGTAACTTGCATTAGTGATAAGAGGTTTCATCCTGTTATAAGGGAGTTTTTTTCTTGCTCTTACACTAATTTTTCTGAATTAAATTAACTATTCTGTTTGACCACATCGACACTCCCACAACTAACAGTCCACGATGTAATTTTCATATCTATATGTTCAGTTCAGTTGCCCAGTATGGATTGTGAGTGACATCATGGCGTGACTGTTCTTCTATACTTCATTAAACCACACACGTGTGTGTGAGCTGATTGTAAACATCTGGAAAAGGCTCCGTCTTTCATCCTGGAGGCTAAAAGGTAAGACAGACTCTGTCTTCTATACGTGATGAGCGCGCTGAGAGTGATTAGCCGTAAAAGGGCAGATTTTGAAGGACTTATCCCAGGACAAAAACATTAATAACCACTCAGCACGCTCACATATGTAAAAACTCGGATCCAGAGGCTGCAGGCCCAGAGAGTAATACGAGAAGAAGGAATTGTAGATAAGTGCGAACCTGTCAAGAATAAAAGACGGAGCTGGTTATCTGCTATGACTCTCCCTCCAAAGAGAAGCAAAGCAAATCTGAACTCCACGTGTATTTGGGGGTATCAGTCGAAGGCAGGAGCAGCCAGCAGAGGGGGGGAAACTTATTTCAACCCCAACAGCTCTGTCATTATTCGAACCATGTTTTCTCCCTTTTTTTTCTTTTTTTTCTCTTTTTACCCAGCTTGGTCCAGTTCTCCTGACATCACAACCACAGCAAAGACGCATGAATACAGATGAGCTCTGGCAGAAGACATCTCGGTATAAAACACACCTCCACTTTTTAGACTTTGTTGGGTTTAAACTCACAAATTGATGGTTTCACGCTGCTAATTTTCTGCAGTTGGATCACACTGTTGGATGCGTTCAAAGCAGCCAATGAGGGCGTGACGTCGGCGGCGAGTCTCAGCTCTCATGACTGGCTCTTTACTTGAACAATGCCTCGTGTTACTTTGTCACATAGCCTTCACCGCTGAAATGGAATTAATTTCCATAATACTGGATGTGCATGGCTTCCCCCTACTCATGTACCTTACGCGTAATGAAAATCAAACAGAACTGAATGTCTTGTTCCAGTGATCTATATGCACTGCTGATATCAGTGAGGGGGGAAAATGTATTTAATGTAACATAAGATGAAAAAAGCAGATCCAGTTGAATCCGAAATATCAGAGCAAGTGGTCTAAGAGGCCTCACTAACCAGACGATATATATGGTGAAATGAGACCTGATCGTATTTGACAAAAAGATAGAAAAAGCGTCCCTTCAAATGATCTGATAACTAAATATCACCAAACAGATGTGTTTCCCTGAATGCAGCTCTGTACTCGCTATTTCTTCAGTGTCTGTCACAACAGCAGACTCCTCACCTCAGTGGCACCACAGACCAAGTAAAAGTGGCCTCATCTAAGCTGAGGGAAATTGCATTTACACGCACACAATGATCAGGTGCCCCCCAGCCCTCACCTCACATTTGCGGAGGAGTTACAGCTCTTTACAATACACAAATTTTTCCAGCTGTCCTTGAGATCCTTCCATTCAAATGTGTGCCTTTCACTCTGTTGTCTATTATGAAAGTAAAAAAAACACTCTTGAGGATGGGTTCAGCGTGTTTGCTCCGTCATTAGAGCGCACAAGTTGAGCGGAGCAGACCTTTCACGAGCAGAGTAGACCTTTCACGCCTTAAACTATGGCGACAATGGCTGCTTGTTGATTCCTCCTTCCATTCACAGCCTGGATGGCTGCAGACTGTGCTGCACAGACAGAAATGGCCTTCACATTCTGCTTATGTGCAATACCCCAGCATTAGCTGGCTGGTAATAAATATGGGAAATAAGGCTCTTTCCTCAAGGATAATAATAATAATGATAATAATCTGCTGCAGAAATCTGTCAGAACTGACAACTGCTGTGCATAAGCATGTGAAGTATGGGAGGAAAAAAACTCCAAGAAGTGTAATTGGGTGAATTAAAAATACCTTTTTATATATATTATATAACGAGTTCAACCATTTATTCTTCTCATATAGAAACATTTCTTGTCAGATTATTGCGTAAACCTAATAAATAGTAAAATTAAAATTTAAAATATAAATATTAAAAGGGGCATAACTGTGATAACAAGGAAATGGCTAGGTGCTAATATCAACGCTGCTTTAGCACACCAAACATTGTAATCCAAAATGTCCTCTTTTATCACCTACGCGAAATGACTTGAACGCCTCTGTGCAGGATGAAGTCACAGCTATGTAATGCAAATTAAAGAAGAATCACAGATCATGTCATATGTCCTTGCTCCTGCAGCTGCCTTCCATCGATTCCATTTTATGGATTCACATCTTCAAATGAAACAGACTTTCTGCATTTCCCCCTTCGATCACGTCAACTGGAAAGTTCATTGGTGAGACACAGCGTAAATGTCGCACAACAGACATCATATCATCCCATAATGAGCACAAACTACCGCTCATCAGTTGTTTCTGCTGACTGGGTCATTAAAACAGACTCAATGTTTAAACACTATGAACTTCGTATGAATTAAATCACCACTTCTAATGCAAGAAACAGCAAAACAACAAATGTAGTCATGCTATCCACAGTATTATTAGCTGATGAACTAGTCATTTTGAAGACTTTAATATCCTGTTGTTAAAAATAATCACTGCAGAGGATGTAGTCAGACGTTATAATCACGCTTTACAAAAGTGACTGACTCATTTATGATTTAAAATGATGGCTTGATATAATTAATAGAAAATTGTAATACACTGTGGTTGTGGAGAGATCTGTTTCTTTCAGCATTAAAATGAATAGACGTGTAGGGTGAACCACGAGTGACCCGAGTGAGCTGCTGGAGCCGTCCTCCGAGGTAAAATGCTGCCGGTGCCGGTTATGAATGTCTGCCAGCATGTGAAACAGTTGCAGTGAAGGATCAGAGTTCTTATGTCCAGTGGCAACCCAACATCTCATGCACCTCCGGTGAGAAGACAGATTGCCTATTTTTCTATCATCTGTGCTGGAACCAGCCCGGTGACACCAGCTGGATGAGCCAGGTTTAGGGCTCTCCCCGTCAGCTAACGTATGGGTCTGCTGATGTGCTGTGACTGGGCCGGACCGTTCCACCTCACACGTATTAAGGGCCAGCTGTTGCTGCTCATTTGTGTGTGTGTGTATGTGTGTGTGTTATAGCCACAAACAGACAGCAAGCAGAGGAAGCGCGGAACAGAAAGTTCTATCCACCTTCATTCAGTGTTCCCCCCCCAGCAATCCTGCTTGCCAGTCTCTGGCTAAATAGCTGCATAAGTGGTCTTTTTAATTGGAACCAAGAATGTGTCTGATGGGGAAAAAAGTTGATTTATTGCGACCATTGTAATTGCAGTCTTGATTGCACTTGTCTGAGAAGCTAATTTGAACGTTTTAAAATTCAGGGAGCACCGGCAGAATGCGCGACAGGATCACAGTCCGAGGAGCTGACAATACCTCGCCAACGCCGCAAATTATAGTGTTTGACACAGATGATTAAGGTTAAAGAATTCAGTGATTACTGGTGATTACAGCAAGTGTGTGAAAACAAACAAAGGACCCTGCTAAGTACACGTGAAAACCGATCCAGCCTCCACACAGAAACAAGTGGGAACAGAGAGAAACATTTTACCATGACTCAGGATCTTTACCACATTTATTACGCGTTGAGCAAACAGCATCAGAGAGCCGGGGAAATGTTACCTACCCTGTTGAGAAAGATGAGGGAGACGCCCTTTCTGAAGTTTGAGCCCACGAACCCCTGAAAGGTCTGTTCGTGCCCCCGCTGGCATGAATAATCACCCTCCGCTCCCCTGTAATGTGCCGCAGATGATATATGGAGCCACATTTATTATTGCTCGGCTTCCACCTTCTACGAAAGCCCCCCATTAATAAGAAAACCCGGGCCGCCAACAGGATTGCTGCATATCCAACGACTGCAGGCTCAGAACCGTTGCTAAGACTCCATGACCTATTTGGTGAAAACTGGAGCCAGGTTCACATTTGCCTGGAATGCGTGATGAAATCCCCCTTTGGTTCCCGTTGTCAGGCTCAAGGTCACCAGTTTTGCTAATCCTCGCCCACAATTATGACAACGGTACTGTAAGACTGCTGTCATCTCTGTAGCAAACAAGCTATCGAGCAACATTCAGACTCTAGCTGCTAAATGAGTGGAAGACATGATGGTTCCCACTGAAGATTAGCGCTCCCAAACGATAAAAAGAAACCGTCTTTGGAATGGGATTAAAATTGCAAGCACTTTGCAGCACTTTTACGGCATTAAGGCACTGTTCGCGTGTCATCCGTTAGCTGTCAAATTAATTGTATCAATTTGCTCTTTGGAACAAGCATGTCAGAATAAAAGGCTGAAAACAAAAGTGATGGTTCTGATGTCGTTGTTACGCTGCCGCGCTGTAATAAGATGTTCCGAAGGAGACGAGGATTAGGATCAGGGGAAAAAAAACATAAACAGATTCACATCCACTCTTAGAATTAAAGATGAGGCTCTCCCTGGACTATTTTTTACCTGCAATCATCTTCAAGTAGAAAATACACTGGAGGTCCAATTTAGTCGCATCTACAACCAGGTCACACGCAAGGTTCTAGCAAGAATGCTTTAATATTCCGAGGGTTTGATCTAAAACAGTTACTTCCACGCGAACCTTTGGTTCAAGGCTTTCATCTGAAGCAGGAACCTCTTTTTTGGAGGGTTTATCCACTGTCTAATCCACCAAAGGACGGCTGCTGCGAGGTTGTGGCAGCATCAATCCAAATCAATTTTCTTTATAGAAATGACTCTCTCGTCCAACTGATTAAACAGCGGCTATTGTGAAATCACGTCTTGATTGAAATAATTGCACGCAGAACGTCACCAACACCCCGGAGGAGCTACAGCTTGGAGAGTAAGTGATTCATTGATTTTTTATTTATTTTTTTTTTCCCAGCAGGAAATGATCAAGACAAATCTCTGGTCTTGGTTTTTGGTTCAAACTCTCGTCTTTTGTGCGGCTGTTTTCAAACTTGTGTATGTCTGTTTGACCACTCTCGGAGAAAGCTTTGGTGGAAATGGTAAGTGCCACCAAATAAGCAAAATTGTCCTCCAGTGAGCTTGCCACAAACATCGTTCTTGTACTTCTATCTTTGTGAGGAGACACGGGTGACATTTTAGATTAGCAGCTGTCTGTCTGACTCATGCCTGCGTCAGCGTTTAAGGTTTAGTCCGTCCAGCTCATCTGACTGAACTTGCCTCAGGAAACCTGTTAGGGAGCTGTGATGGAGCCGTGCCAGGCAGGTGGGAAGCAAACTAAATGCTCAGATCAAATGTTCGACTCGAGTAAGACCCTTCACGTACATTCTCACAGGAAAAGAAAGTCATCAAGAGGACAAAGAGCCTGCTGCTGCACTAGTTGCTGCCTCGTCCAAACAACAAAACGCCTTGCTCTGTGACATGTGCGCACATGTTGCAGTTGAAATGGCGGTTGGCTTCTCACACGCTGCTGCGATGGTTGCTGGGAATTTGTCGCTCTTCCTAAATGACAGGCACCAGAGGAGAGGAGGGAAAATGTATTTAAAAGATTTTCTCAGTCCTTAATGCTATTTATTACATCTCAGCAGCTGCAACGAGGAGTGGCTGCATGTAATTGTGGCCATAGATCTTTTGTCCCTAAGACAACCAATCAAGATGGATTCCTTCTTCCGTTGCACAGATTGACCATGAGTGAATCCTGTGACTTAGAGATGGGACATTACTTAACATGGACCCGGAGTGATGTTAAGGAGCAATAGGTTCCGGGGTTGTTAAAGCACTTGTCGCAGTCCAAAGGCATCCGTCTGCACTACGCTGCTTTCAATCAATAGATAAGTAATCGGCTGCAATGAGAGCCAGCACACGGTATTACTCACTGACACTGTCCCGGAACAGCCTCACCACCCAGTGAGCAGAGGGGGAGCACAGATGCTCCATAATCCTTCGGCTCGAGTGCAATGACATCGGCAGCCCGGATCGGAGAGCAACTCTGGACGTGTACGATCATCCCGAGCAATCCAGCTCTAGCCTTACCGACACCTCGCTTCCGGTTCGGACACAATTGATTTCCAACGACAAGCAGGAGTAATTAAAAAGTAATACAAAACGTTCACATTGACCTTTGTTGCGTGTCACAAGTCAGTGAAAAGGTCAAGTGTCTGTTATGCTAACAGACTCAGCTCAATCAGGAACCTGATGACCTCGCACCTTTAAGGGGTTTTACGTTGACGACCTTCAAAAAAGTGGCTCTATTTTTACCACTAAACCAGCCAACCATTTCACTTTTCTGCATTCCAGTATGTTGCCTAGATTGGGTGCAAAAATGCAACTTTTCAATATCTAAAAAAGAAAAAAAAAATTGCTCTTAAAAGGTCAACTCATAAAGAAGACACTATTCACAATCCACGACAGCAGGAGACACAGTGTCATCACAGTAAACACAAACACCTGAGGGATTTGGTCCAGACTTAACCTGAAAAAAATCCACCATCACAGATTATTCTGGTCTAGAAAGTATAATGACAGTAATTCCTGTCCTCTTTTGTGTGAAACTGGTGCAGTTTTTGCAAGCAATTCAATAGCATCAAATAATGCTTCTGACTCACTAATGATCCACAGAGAACGTACAAATGGCGATTGTTTCGGAAAGAGAATTAGAGCCAAGAAAATGCTAAAATAGAGTATATTAAGAATAATGAGCGTTTAGGAAAGGAAAAAAAAAATTGTTCTTTAATCGATGAACTCCTCTGCTCTACTTTGACTGCAAACATTAAAAAAACACAAGTTTAAAAACACACACAAGCCCAAGAACTTTAATGTCAACTTTTATGGGAAGAAATCCACAAAAACCAGTAAAAGATGCATCCATCCATCTAAGCACTTCATTTAAAAACAGCATGAATGCACCTTAGCTGAGACATTATTTACTGTGTTTAAGTGCAGCTTCTGCCCTCCGTTTTCTATTATTATTATTATTTTTTTTGGTCAAAATTAACATTCCCTGCACTAATACCAGAAATAGGCAGCACAAACGTGCACAGGCCCCTGTTAGACCTACCGATTACAACTTTCTGCTGGGGAGGAATACAACACACTGAACACACGAGCACGCACTCATACTCACACTATCCTCACCTCACCAATTAATATGGAACTTTTAAAGCAGTTCATGCAAATTACAAAAATGCTGATGCGGACTAATTTTAAAATGTAAAATGTCTTCTTTAAGCCTTTTAATCACTTTACCCTCCCAACAGTGTATTAGCATACACCTGTGCCATAAATCAAATTAGAACCATGATGGTGATGGGGCCTCCTGCTGTGATTCCCTCTAAAAAAAACACGGACAACAACACAGCTGGGAGCCACTGATTTCCATTGCGCTCTGCAAATATATGCAGAAGGATCCTTCCAAAACAATTGAATATTTAATTTCTCACACCGGTGGATTACAAAACCGCATGTAAAAATCCCTCCGCTCAGTCATGACGGGGGCAGCGCGGCGTGTTTTAGTGAAAAACAGAGAGAGAGAGAGAAAAACTTTATGGTTAAAATGATCAGGAGGAAAGCAGGATTTAGCCATTGTACATTTATTTGAGCACGTGTTCTCAGAAATTCTCCACTGACATCAGTGTGTTCTTTTAATGTGGAACACTGGACTCAAATTGTTATCAAGCCCTGCCCTAGTTGGCATTCACTGAGGACTGTCATTCTTCTGGTGACACTAGGTATTGATTTTTGGTGCTGGCCTGCTCTAAATATCGACCTCAAACAATACACCAGACACTATTCTGTGGATAAGAGCGTTTCACTCAATAACAGCTCAGAGCACCGCTGGAGAAATTTCAAGGAACTTCTGCTGGTGCCGGAAGCTGATGTATTAAACTGTTGGCCATCAGGACATCAAAGCTTCTGATGGAACTGTTCTTGTTGCTCTGGCGGCTCAGAAAGGCATTAAAATACCTCCTTCGCCCTCTAATAGCTCCTAGCTTAGCGTTTCTTTCCGTACGTTGCAGATTTGATTGCTCGCCCTATTCCGGCTCATTAATGAAGATGCATGCTGCATTCGTAATGAATGCGTCCTAGCTGAAACCTGATCAAGTTCCAGGCCTCGCTGAGTGCTTTTCAGATGATTGCTTTCCTCTTTGTGGTTGAAGTCACTGCTGCAGCATAGGAAAATGCAGAACAAAGAGGGAACTCTAGCACCGGAACCTAAATGCTGCGTGAAATTAAACAGAGCCCATTTTAGAAATTAGACCTACCGATTACAGAAATGTGCAAACATGGTGTGTTTCTGAAATGAGGAATGGCAACGATGTTTTGCCCGTCTGCCTTAACAAGCCATTCTCCGACCATACCTGCATCTATCAAACCGCAAACAATTGTCAGCGTGAAACTGATCCAGTCTTTCTCAAACAGCTGTAAAGACAAAAGAATCAGCAGCTTTCAGCGACAATCTAGCTGTATTCAGAATCCGCAGATGTGCGCGTCGATGCACATCAGTAGTATTCACTGGGGCCGGGATATCAACGCTGAAATCTATTTGCAGGCGCGCTCTCAGCAGCCATCATGCTGCTGTCATTGTCAGCAACATCTACAGTAATTACAGCTTTCACCACTTCTGATTCACAAAAAAAAAAAAAAAAAGTGAATACCTCACTTGAGTTTTTACACAGTTTTTTTTCTCCTTTTGGGGAAAAAAAAACCCTGAATGTCACATTGTGGCTGTAATGTTGCATTGCAGAATTTTCAAATGGTTTAATTCAAATGTTTTGGGTTTTTTTTTCACAAGGTTTCCTGTTGATATTTTGATGGGAAGACGCTGATGTTTACAACTGTAGCCAATTTACTGATGATCACAACCCTACAGACTGAAAGCAGGGAAGCTATTGCTTTTAACAGTGTGTCAGCATATTTCAAAATCGGCTTTCTGCACCTCATAAAAAAACAAAAAACAAACAAAAAAAAACAACAACAATGTTTTATTACATCGAATGTGACATAATAACTTGACAGGGAGCATTAATTCCAGAAAAGAGGACTTATCATTGTCTCTTCTAGGAAAGCTCACTTCTGACTTTAATGCTACAAATAGGATCAAAAGCTGTGTTCACATGGAGCAAGATGGCCTGAACTGCAACAGCTTCACTCATAATAAACAGACTAATACCACATAATCAAGTCCCATGTATGCTAATGTCTGCCTGAAAGCTCTTTAAAGTCCACGTCTGTGCAAACTTTCATTAAAAATGTATCTCATGTGTTTTTGTATGGGTGCATGTGTCAAAGAAAATGAAGCTCAGCGGTAATAAAAGCCAGTTCAGCACACGTGATGTGCTAGCACACCATCTTTCATTTTCACTTAAACATCACTCCCCCAACCCACCAAAACATTCTCCCTCATCATTTAGGGTCAGCCCGCAGCAACTGCCATTTATCCTCAAGTTTGTGGTTGGTAACAGGACAGTTACTCGCCGAAGCTCACTGTTGGTAAATACGTCAAATGCTGCAGTGTCAGAACCTGAAATAATATATTCTGCAGAGCAAAACCTCACCCCCCCCACTGCAGCTTTCTCACATCAAGTAAGAAGTTGAGGCCGCTGTGCCAGAGCGAGCCTCTGAAAGAGGTGTTGGCATCCCATCCTGGAAATTTGCAGAGCGGAGAGAATTAACGGCTCCCCACTGGGCCAAACGGATGGGCGCTGGAGAAAATGACCTCTGAGAGGAGAGGAGTGGATGAGGTGGGTGGGTAGCGGAGATGGTGGTGAGGGGACGTTGTCCGCTGGGAGAAGCGCAGGGAGGAGGATCGAAGCCAGGTCACCTTCTCAAGAGAGAGCAGCTGTGAACACTCGGCCCCAGGGAGGAGGGTCACCGCGGAGAGCTCGGTATCTTATATAAACCGAAGCCTGGATTCTCTCGCGCTGCCTTTACCCTGCACAAGGTCTGCAATAACAAAGCCAATTAAGAAGCCCAGGAGAGGAGCTAACGCCGTCTCACAGTCGCCTCTCTTTGACTTGGCAACCAGAATTACAGCTCAGGAGAGCACCTCTCAACGCAGAAAAAAAGAGAATACCGGCAATTACCACACAATAGCCACATTCCTTTTTTTCTCCAATTCACCGAGCCCCGTGTGGTGACTCATAGAGCCAAGTTTAATTCCTCCCAGAAGCTGAAACAATGGACGCAAAGACACAACAACATGCTTTTAAACAATAAGTACTGGGACCCCGGCACAGGGTGGACTTTTTGCAATCATTTACTCTGCAGGGCATTTTAGGTGGCATTTGTTTCATCCAGACGTGAGGTGAAATCATTTTCATCCATGATTGTCAGATCTGAAGTCCTCCATTCTCCAGATCTGTGAAACACCTTCTGATGCGTGCTGCCCCATCAGAACGATGGGCTGAAAAATCATTTTTGAGCTTTGTCACCCAAGCAGTGATTGATGTCCAGAGGTTTGGGTCCCAGTAATGGCTGCCATTTAACGCGACACCCATTTTGCTCTGCTGATTGCTGTATTGTGGAGCCGAGTGCGCCACAGCAGGCCTGGGTGAGTGACTTGTATGTGAGGAGCAGATGCAGACGGGCTCAGATTCCTCTTGCGGGTGGCCCAGCTCCGGCTCTGCAGTGCTCCCCTTGTAACTGTCATCTCAGAGATTTGAAATCCCTCCACGATCGATCGCACTAAAAGCACTAATCTGATTGTTAAAAAAGCTGATTTGACAAAGCTGTTATCAAACTGATTTAAGCACCAATCAATACTGCATTATGTGTGTGTTTTTTCTTTTCTTTTTCAGGGATGCAACTCTTCCAAAGTCAGGTTGAGGAATGTCTTTCACCTCTGGAACCGCACGAATCTGGCACAATGTGGATCACACAGCTGTAATTAAATCAAAACCAGCTCTCTCACAGGGAGCAATATCAGGTTCATCAGGCTGGGGGAATAAAATCTATAACGCAAAATTTCTCAAGTGTGAAAATGAAAAACATGTCATTTCTTTGTTGATGTTTTAACATTAATCGCATATTTATTGAAATAGGCACGGAACGATCCTCTGTGTTGGTGTGATTGTATTCCTCATGGTAGCCTAATGGCCCATGAAGAGTTGTGTAGTCCTTCTGAAAGGATCATTTGTCACAGAGAACAGGAACATACAGGGATGACAAATTCAACCCACTCTCCATCGTCCATCTTTCCACCTCTTTCTCCACTCATTCCGTGCACGCATTCAACATTAGAGGGCAAATAAATTGATTGCCGGCAGCTGAAGACACTTATCTCCCAGTGAGTCAGCTTTGCACCGGAGACCCCAATACCAAAACTCGGAAGCACTTCATTACACTCATGCTGAACAGTAAAAGAAAAAAAAGAGACAGAGAGAGAGACCACTGGAACAACACCAGCAAACTGAGGTTACCAAACCTACCAAACAGCATAAGACCAGGACGGAGCGGAACACAATGATCAAGACCTCTGGGCAAAAGCGTGTTCATTAGTGACAGCAACGCAGAATTAATGGAGCTGCTTACTTATTCCGCAGGCATTCGGGTAAAGAGCGAGCAGGCAGGAAGAGAGCTAGCCTTAGCCGTATGCTTGCCTTGGTAGTGATGGCCAATTAAGCCCCTCTCTGATGAGCCATGCACAGGCCCAGCAAGCAATTAGGGGGCCGGGAGTCTCTGCTCATTACAGCCATTGACTATTGAGCACGTTTCTTTGGCGGTGAGATTCTGCAGATGCCGGTTAGATGCTGGTTTATATCATTCAAACTGAATAATGAGAGAGATCCTTCTGCAATAGGCACTTTTACGACACGGGTACCGAAGCTGGCGAGGACGGCTCGTCCCATGCTCGTCCGGAAGCAGTCGGCAAGGAGAATGCTTCTTTGATTCAACGTTCTGTATTGTCTTTTTCGAGCGTGATTTGTCTGTATGATGCCGATAACCAGCAGAATTGGAAAACAGTAAAATAACAGAAATCATCCTGCCCTCTGCTCCCGCTATCAATTTAGATGCAGTGCATCAAAATAAAGCTCGGGCAGGGAGGCAATAGCACTGAAGTGCACAGAATAGAAGTTGCAGAGGATCCTTCAGCGTAAGGGAAAGAGGACTAATTCTGCTGTGGTCAGGTCAGGTCACACCCAGGTGCTGATTTTTTTAAAAAAGCATTTGTTTTTCCAAATGAAATATGCCACAAATAAACACTGCCAAGATGCCAAGACACAAACTGACCAGATGCTTCTTGGGTAGAATAATCGGTACTGTGCAAAAACAGAGACACAAATTGCCAACATGACTCACTTTTAAGTGCTTTGTGTTTACAGAGTCTCCAAGAGTATTATAATTGTTTGTTTCTCTAAAGTCTGGAGGAAAGCAGGATGAATGAGAGCCAGAGGCACTAAATAATGGCAGGGTCCGGTGAAAGCGTGCAGAAAATAACGCACCCCTGCTAATGTTGCCAAAGGCCTCGCGACACCGCACCACCTGCCTCATCCATGAAAGAACGTCCATTTAGTCCATTAGGAGACTTTGTAATTTCCTGCTCTTGTGGCAGCCAAATCTGCCAAACCTTCTTAGCCTTATATTCCCCATTTTCCCTGGTTAGCAATAGAGGCAGGTGGCACCGAGTGTGGAAGTGAGGGATGGGCTCCAGTGGGCACCGAGGTCCACTAATAAGGAGATCATTGATGGATACTTATTACCCCAGTGTGGCCACTGCATGGGTCTGTTTGGAATCTTTATGGACGCTAGTTTATGACCGAGTGAGGTATAAAGGGAATAAAGTTGAAATAAAGGAAAACCACTGAAAGTTCTGCAACCAAGGCCAGAGATGTGAATGGAGGCGCAATTTGACAAGGCCAGGAGGAGTAATTCAAACCCTGTGAGAGGCACAGGTTCGATTCCTGGCCAGTGTGTCATTTCTGGGTGCAGCATGAGCTCAGTCTGACTTAGGGGACAAAGATGGGAGCCTGGAGGGTTTCTGGTTCTCAGTTGCAGATCAAAACAGTGGTCTTACGAGCACGGCAGAGGTGCCTGTGAGCAAGGCACTAAACCGTCAAATGGCCAGAGTGCAAAGGTGTGTGCTGTTGAAGCATAAACTATAGAAAAATTTTTTAAGATGCACATTTAAATGAAATTATACTAACATGTACAAAAAATAACAGCTCAGTGATCAGCTAAGAGTGATCCATCAAGATGACAAGCACATCTGGGAAATCATATGCAAGAAACAACTACTGCTTATTTCAATTTTCAAAAGAATTCTACATTTAAACATTCATCACGCACTTATATTTGAATTTCATGATATATTTGATTTTATCTGTACTTAGGCACACTTATTGTACACTGTAATAACACACTTATTGTACACTGTAATAACAGCATTATCCAAATGAACAAACATTTCAGTGAATCATTGCAAAATGTAAAAAAGAAATTATTTGTTACTTCAGCCTTTCAGGTAATGAAGATAATCAACAGCATCAAAGTAAAGATGGTATTAATATGATGATCTCAGTAAACATACAAATAAGATTTATCTAAGATTTGTCGGCGGTAGCATTAGCTTATTTATTTACCAGTAACACTGATGACCTTGTATAACATGCGTACACTTTTGGGAATGTTGATGGCTGCCAATATGTGTCATACATGATCCACTTCTTGACTTTAATGACATCCCATGGAGGTTGAGCAATAGTCTAAGTTACAGAAGTAACCCATGGACAGGCATAGTTGATCAGCACTGCTGTTCAATAGTAACATGACCCTTCTGTGGTCCAACAGGGGCGGAATCATGTGAGGAGAAACAAGCAAATGATTTATGGCCATCAACGCAGCTGGGATTCCAAAGTTTCTCTGCTATTTCTATTTCAGCTCCCCCAGAACAGGCTCAGAAGAGGGCCGCACAGCAATGTTTCAGCTGAACCACCTACAGAAATGCCCCAAAGGGTGCTAAAAATATGGCAACATAAGGAAACAGCTGGCAGAAGTGTGCTAACGTTAATCAAGACACCTTCACCGAAACCCCTGCTCCACTCATTAAAACAGCAATTAGCCCCAAAGTTAATAAATCTGAGGTCTGTTTTTTCGGCGCTCAAATATTTGACTGAATTATTAGTCTAAAGAGTGCATGGTTACATGCAATGTGATTAAACCAGGAAAAAAAAGTTCTCATTCTCATTTCAAAAGGAAATGGCGCATGCAGCTTTCATCGAGTCTGCAGCCCTAATGTTTGTATTCATATCAGATTTATTGGACAGAATCTCATTAGGCCGTCAGTCGCAGAGCTAGTCCTGGGGCTGGCCGCCAGATGCACCCTGCCAGTGACAGAGGGCTCATAACTGCAGTTCAGAGGTGGGATTACCCAGACATTTATAATCACATAAAACACAAGGAGTATGAATTTATACTATGAACAACTGAACAAAAAGCGAAAAAAGACAATAGTGCAACAAATGTCACAGATGTTTAGCATCTTAATATAACTGGCAGTCTTGGGCATGGAATTTGTTTGCTTTTTAATCAAAATTGATTATTTTCCATCATGAATTTGATGTACTCTTTCATTAGAATCCAATCTACATTTAGTTCGCAGCTCCTTCCCTGACAAATACTGGACTCCATTAATAACCCAACTCTAATATTTATATGACTTTTTTAATATAAATGTGAGAACAGAGCACAGAACTCGTCTGGAGGCTGGAAATGCGTCGCATCTGCGTCTGTGGATGCGCCTCTCACCCTCAGGGGAGCTTCTAAATCTAACCATGTTTGAAATAAACGGATTTAACGAGGAGGAAACCAACAACGACACAACATTTGAGTATCAAACTGGCAGTAATAGTTATCATTTCCTGCTCTGACTGACAATCACGATCAATTACTGCTGTGTGTATATGTGTGTGTGGGTGTATGTGTGAGAGAGAATAGAACCTCCTACAAAATTTTATTTTTGCGAGACTTTTCCTGAACGAGAGGCTGTTTCACTTGATTAAGGGCGTCTGTTTTCAGCAACAAGTGTCTTCTATTTATAGTTGTCATGGATCCGGTTGTCACAGTTGCTGGTAGAAATGTATCTGCTCCTTTCTTTGCATAGGATTTGTGGTTTTAGCCGGTCCCTGCTAGAGATCTTCAGTGCAGACATGACGACGTTTCAAAGTCAGAGATGTTTCCATTCTCTGTCTCTGTCTCTGTCTCTGTCTCTCTCAGGTTAAACAGCTCTGAGGTTTCAAAGCAGGCTGGAATATTTAGCAGCAAACCGTAGTATAAAGTCGGCCGCGCTTGGTGTGCTTGATCCGCGTTGCGCCCGCTGGTTTTTCCCACCTCCATATCACTTAAAGGCCGCGTGCCAATGAGGGATAATTACATTTCACCTCAGAGGGGAATAACAAAGCAGAAGGCAACTCGCCGAAGCAGACCTGCTCTGAATGATCCCAGCAACGATCTAAACTCCCTTTATTTTCTGTCGCTCGGTTGCAGATGAGCGCTTGCCCTCTCCATTGTCATTGGGTTGTCATCGAACGCCCAACTGCACTTAGCCGCTCGCGCAGGGGCCGTGACTAAACGCAGGAAGTGACATCCGGATCCTGGTGCTTTTTAGATTTACATTCCATTAGACGGCTTGATGGTATCCACCTGGCCCGGCCTGCGCCCGCTCCCCCAGCTCCTACTCCAGCCATCTGCAGGGGCCAGATTGAGGCTCATTGAGTGAAACTAGATGTGATGAACAAAGCAGGCGTGTTTCTGGCATGTGATTCCTGTGGCCCTCTCCCGTCGGACCTCATATCCCCCTTTCATTTCCAGCCTCCTCCTCCATCGTGAGGCTCTGCCTTTAATCTGCCGGTGACAGAACTCCACGGGATATTCATGAGGGACAACTACATAAATAGCTTCTCAAAAGTTTGCTTCCTTTCAAACATCTGAAAGTGACCTCAGTGTGAAAAGCATTTCTTTCGCAGACTAAATGCTGGCTTTTAGCAAACAAAGATAAACTGAATTATAAATATTGGGAAGTGGGCTGTGTTGTAAATTAAATAAAGAAAAGGATCAGATAAAAGCACAATATGCAGCCGTGCTCTCCATCTCATGATTCAACAGTTCAGCACAGTTGATTTGAACACCAACTGGCTCGTTTGTAAACTTTGCACTGGCAGGTTTGGGCCGTTATTTGCATGCGTCTGTGAATAATCTTGCCGGCACAGAAGCAAAGATTGCGCTGAAATTTTCAAGGCAGATTAAAACGGAAACAATTTTCTCCTCAACACCCTCAGAAACTAGCGTACTCTGAGTGGTGTCATCACTGAAACACACTGTTCTGCTCCCTGTTTCACAACCATTAATTGAGTAGAGGATTTTATTTATTTTTTTAGGTAAATGAGTCTTGCAAATATTCTGTACATAAAAATAAATAATAAAAAGATTCAAAAGTCTTTAAAAAATGTTTTTGATTGAGATTCATTTTCTCTCCAAGGTCAGGTTAAATTCATTAAACCCCTTCACTATTTAATTATTTTAAAATAAGAAAAAGTTTTTTAGCAGGGTAACCAAGTTTAACCCTTTAAAAAACGGTGCCGGTCATTCTCTAGAATTCATAAATACGTCAACGTCAATAAGATGGAAGAGCATCATTAAGCTTTCTGTCGTGTCCAAGTTCAGCCAGTCAGGTCACTCTCAGACGAGGTGCAGAGGGAAGAGGAGACGATACGATCATTGATCGAGATGATGATCAATTCTAATCCTAATCATATTAAACTGTCCAACTGGTCCAGCACGGAAGGTAAAATCCAAAACAAGTTTAGATTGTGATTAATTAGCGGAGCTGCGTTTGTGGCTCAGATCAGTACACGATTCCTGAACTTTGGATACACCGAGTGGGATTACAGCAGGTGATTGGGGGCTTTCTCTCCTCGATGAAAGATGGTCTTCTTGGGAGGAGGGTAGATGTTGATTGATGCCCTCTTCAGCTGCAGAGCTGAGGCCAAACATCCCAGAACCGGGCTGTGGGGCCAGGTGTATCCTCCATGACTTCAGCTGTTTTTACAAGCCATGAGGAGGCGTTTGAGGGTTACCAGGGTGATGTCTGTCTATTTCTGTCTTTGGGGTCAAGAATATTAAAAGATTGAACTATCTTTTTAAAGACATATTTACAACAATACTGTAAGCAGAGTGCACATTCTGAACTGGTCAGGATGCAGGTTTCTGTCAAAAGATGCTCTATAAATAAAGACGAAGGGCTTTGAAATACAGCAGGGCCGCCATTTTTTACAAACAGACGTGAACTATCCCAACATTTGTTGTTTTATCTTATTTCAAGTTTGCGGAGGCTCTGGCAGGATGGACAAACCAATTTAACGTTCAGTATTGGCATTGTGTCACGTGCAGCCTTCCCAGAGGAACCGCTGGGGCCTGCAGATGATGACACGCAGTATTTTGTGGTGGATGTTAAAACGTGTGGCAGTGACTCCCATTTTTTTTTCTTAAAGTGCAGAAGGCATTAGAAACCGTATCTCACAGTGGATATCAGATTAGGATGTGAAGATGTGATATAAAACATAAAAACTGGCTTCATGTCTAAACATCTGAAGCATCAGCTGTATTAAAATGCACGCTCTTAACCTGATGCTTTGCTGCTGAAATCTGTCCCCTTTCCACCTGCAGTGAGTGCAGTGAGCACCTTCATTAGGAGATTAATTAAAAAACATGACTTTATTCTAAAGCAATTAACACTACTTCTGTTTCATGCCATTCGCCCTCTCCAACCAACTGAACACAGTTTGTCTAATTAAATCAAACTGTTACAGTGAATGGTAAACATTATGAGATGAGGTTAGCAATATAGATGCAATTTAGGTTAAAAAAAAAAAAAAAAAAACACTTGACATTGTTGAGCCAGAGTTTTGATATAATCCACTCATGACTCCTCATATTTGATGTCATTCCGCTCTCAGCCTTTTAGACTTTATTGGATGGCCGTCACCATTTTCAATAAACACACACTTGAAATAATTCCAGCAGCTCAGTGGGTTCTATTCCCAGGTCTCTGTGCAGGAGCACCATGGTTCATGAGATCTGTGTAAATGTTTGTGCACAGAGGCTGAGCTGGACCATTTTCATAACTGTGATTTACGAGGCTGAATTTACTACCTATTGAGTCCAATTACGTTCAGCGCCAGGAGTGCGCAAACAAACCTTCAGAAAGCAGCAATGTTGTGCTCTGGATAATATGAACAAGTGGCAATAAAGTGAGTCAGATGAGCTGTATATGAATGCTATAAGTGTCGAAATAAGCAAGGAGACGTCGTTTTCACCCAGTCTTCTTTGTTAAATAAACTTTTCACATACCAGCAAGAAATGCATGCCGTCAGTACATCTGCACATCTGTATAATGCAGGCAGCATTCTTCCAATCATCGAGCCTATTTAGCTCAGCACGTTTGATCAGGACTGACTGTAGTAGAAACTGTAATGCAGTACGAAAGCAGACATAATGGGGAGATTTTTAACAATTTCACAAAAAGACAGAAGCATATATATAGATATATATCTATCTATCTATCTATATATGTTCTTTAGGGGATGGAGGAGGAGGGGAAAATACAACAAGGCATATTAGAGCTGTCTGTGCTCTCTGCACTTGAGCCTACATGCCACCAGTTTCTAATTTTAGCGGCATCAAGAAGATTGGGGTGTCATTTTAACATATAAGCATAATATGAGTTAAAAAAAAAAAAATAAAAAAAAATCCAAAATATCTTAAACCTACAAAAGTTTGGAAACAAGATCAATGTAACTTTACTGGAGCAAAAATGTTTTTCAAGTAATTACATCAAATTTGCTTTATTAATGGAAGAAAAAGTTCCAGAAGCAATTATTTCACTGGATTAATTACTGAAGATGGAGGAAAAAAAAAAAAGATGATCACAGCTATAATAACATACTTCAGTACAAATAAGTTATCCATTCTCTCTTTTTCCATCTAAACTCCTTCCAAACCTTCAAATGTGAAACCTTTCAAATGTGATAATAAATTAAGATACAAGATTTTTATTTAACTAAAAGAAAAACCTAGAGAAATGTAATCTTCCCATATATCTGCAGGACTGAAGGAATGCTGGGAGATGCAAGGCAGCCGCACGAGAGTGAGAGATTTATGCTAAACATGCACTGACTGACAAAGAAACGTCTTCTCGGGACTCTGCAGGAGATCGGCCTAAATCCTTCTCATAAATTTTATATTAATGCCAGAGGTAACCAAGGTTGTTTTTCCCAGTATTTCTCCAAGTTCATTAAACGCACCCAATTTCATCATTCTCCCATTTCCTCGTCTAACTAGCTCTGCTGAATTGCAGGAACCTATACATAAGAGTATTTTTATTCCTTGTCCAGTTTGATGTGACAGCAGCACCTTCCTGTTAGGTTTGACTGGTTTAAAGATTATAAAAAAAAGACAGAAAGGTAACAGACTAACCTTCCTCTGCACCTGTAGGCGCTGTAACCTTGCCATTTCCTGAAGATAATAAGGCGATCTGTCTGAGTGGGGAGGGGGAGAGCCAATCATTTTCAGATCTAAACATACCATTCGTATAGTTTATTCCTCAGGAATCACGATTCAACTTGATAATGAGTCGGGAAACCTTCTTTTCCTGAGAAAACCTGAGCGAGGTGTGCAGTTTATTAGAGACAGTGAGCAGGTGAAGCCAGATTCAGTAGCTTTCTGCCTTCGCCTATTTTACGATGTAGAGATCCCTCAAATTCCAATTCAACCCAGTAAATCCCAACGCAGCAGAGTGCAAACACTGCCACCTAATATCATGGCTACCATGGAAACCATGCCTGATTTTCTTATCAATAAATTGCAAAATTAGTCTAGCGAAAGCACTGTAAAAGTCAGCTAAACCTACAGTGATCATGCGTATTATCATCATGTGAATCCGTGTTTACAGATTAATCCTGCTTCCTTTAGCAGAGGGGTACTGTTTTCATTATTGTTCACTGGCAAACATATAAGGGAGTAACTTTTTGGAGAAATATTTCTCTCAAATCGTGGTGCAAGCACACGAAAAAACAGCTGCATGGGAAAAAAATGGCTTCTGTTTCCAAGTGCAGGAACCTCCTCAGTCAAAATGGTGGCACTTCTTTTGCACACAAACAAGGAGACAGCGTCAGGCGGGAGCAACGGCGGCGGTTTGATCTCCGTTTGAGCTCCACTTTCCAATTGCTCGTCACTATGATGTAAGAGCACGTCTGGCGTTTAACAGCCATGACAAGCGGCGGCGGAGGAAGCCGAGGCGAGGGGAATGGGGGCTTCCTTCAAGATGGTCTCGGGTTTGCCAAAAACAAGTCAACAGGCAAAAACACAAATTACAAAGAAAGCAAAGGCTCTGGAGAGTGCCGTCTGGTTGTTTATCTGCATCGCAGTGTAAAGAATTGAAATCCTTAGCTGATAAGACATCAGTCCTCCTCAGTGGGCTGCGTAAATAAATCTGATTAGGGGCAGAACAGTTTCTTCTTCAGAATTGTTTTATCTCATCACATCCCTTAGCCCCAGATAACTGGCAAAGTGTTTGCAACATGGGGGCAGGGCCTTCTTGTTCTCACTTCAATTGACAACCTTAGTGACTTTTTCATGTCATCAATTGCTTCTTCACTGTGAAAATACCAAATATTAAATGTATTTATGCCTATGTATAATACCTTTTACAATAAAACATATACACTTGAAAACCCTCTAATCTGTCCTTTGTCTGTATTTTTACAACTAAAAAAAGGAAGGAAACTTGTGAATGCTTGTTTTTATTTAAAAAACTACTTTTGATAGTGATGCATGTTAAGATTTGAGCTCACAGGGATAATCTGCTCCTGAAGGTTGATACCGATAAGTGTAACGATAATGTTTTGTTCCAAATTCCTTCTGTACTTTGTCACTTTCACCTGTTGTATTAAAGCTTGGGTTTTCATAGTTTGCTCCCAAATTGTGGGTGGTTATTGAATAAAAAGCGAAAAATAATAAAACACTCCTCAGTTTTGCAGCAGATGCTTTTTCTTTGTCGTCGCTGAATGTCAAATGTTCTTGCGCCACCTACAGGACTAGAATGTGTAAAGTGATTTTACTACTTTCTAATGGTTGCTAGTGGCTTTATAAATATGCAGAAGTAAACATGTTCACATCTTAAATGAATTCATCTCCTGACGTAATCTAATCGGAATGAAAGTGATCACAGATCTGATAATCAGATGTGGCAATGTCAAGACGCATTTTGATTATGTGCATAATTGCTATGAATTTTCCCATTTGTGTAACTAAGAGAATTCCAATGATATGTGCTCATTCCTACTGAGTATAATTTCAATACATCCCGAGCTTCTGAATATTTCATGCAGCCAGGAAAGGAAAACAGGCTCCGCACAGATTTGGATAAATGAGATAATGTGATGCTGGGTTGTGCAAAGCTTTTAACCCAACATACTTTTCATTCATACTTAACAAATCCTACTGTTTGTTTTTACGTTGTAATGTCTCGCAATCCCTTTTGACCAAAAGAGATTTGCAGTTGCTTAGATCTGATTAAGCATTAAAGAGATTTCAAACTTGTGCTCAGTTCACTTTGTGTGACCTCAATAAGCACCGCAGACACCAAACTGAATTTGTGCACAACGCACCAGCTGGAAAGGGGGCGTGTCTGCGTTGTGCGCGCCTGGATATGGCAGGGGCACGGCAACATGGAGATGCCTTAAAACACGCCAGATAAAAGCCTCATTTGGGGCCATTCTGCTTGGGGAACGCTTATCTCTTGTTCCTATGGTCAAAAGAGGGGCAGAGTCCGATAAGATAGCGGGAGGTGGGGGGAGGAGGAAAATATAGCCTGTACAGCCCCTCTGAAAATGAGTTATGGTCTGGATCCTTGAAGATGGGGTCACATCTCTTACTGCCATTTGCCTACAGCGGCAATAACATTCACGGCCATAGAGCAGGTAAGTAAAGAAGAAGTCGGGCTTATCTGGTAGCAAACAGCTAATTTTTCACTCAAAAAAACCTCTGATAAAATAGCAGGACATCAGTAGAAATGATACATTCCAATCAGCGCAGATGTATGAAATGTTAAAATACTGCGTTAATCTCAGACATGCTGCAACATCTGCTGACAGAAAAAAAAAATAAATGTTTTTTTTTTTTCTTTCTGGCATTTCTATAAATAAGAAAACAAAACGGCAGTTGTGCTTGAGGACGATGACAGGACTTTGGGTTATGTGGAGGTACAGATTTAGTCGCACAGTGAGATCACAATCGCCTAATGAACAACATCAAAATGATCAAAGAGATTAAAGACCCAGGCTTCTAATTCAATCAAATCCTTTTCTTGATCTTAATGAAAAAAGACGGCAGAGATGGCTATAGATTTTAGAAAAAAAGAGACAACAATCCCCCCATCTATGATCAGAGGTGAGTTTGTTGAGTGGATCCCAACTTATAAATATCTTGAAGCTGAATTCCATAATAAGTTAAAACATAATGAGGCGTTATTTCTGAGAAACTGTAACATTTGTTTTATTTTTTTTTGAAAAACAAATCAATTAGGAGTAGACTATCCCCTCTCTCTCTCTCCCTATATACATATTATGTTTACTACTATTATCTACCCTGAAGTATGTTCTGACTTTTGGGTGCACATGTATCTTCAGAAACATGTAAAGTGTATTTGAGATGAGGCTAAACTGCGGATGAAGATGAAGTGCAGCTGATGCTCCTACACATACATGTCATTTCAAGTTTGCTCAAGGTCAAACAGCAGAATATGTGCCAATAACATGAAAGGGCGTGTGTGCGGAGCAGTGAGATAAGGCTGATGTGATCTGCCGCACTATGGGATGTGAGAACACACTGAAGGCATCTTTGTTACAAATGATAAATGGAAATGTGATGAATTTCTGTGAAGGTGAATTTAATGGCTGTGTTAGAGAGATTCACTGCAGAACAGCCATATTATATATGTATTAGACTTAATATGCTTTTCTTGGAAAATCCTTCAGTTGGGGGTGATGAAGAGCAGCTTAGAACTCATTGGGTTCTGGCTGCCATCTTGCAGACAGAAGAAAAGCTTCTGGCTTTTTTTATGAGCGGTTTCTGTGTTCTGTCCACGCTTGGTCTCTCCAGGTGATCCAGCTTTCCAAGACGCAGCAGTTAGGCTGATTGAGACTGTAAATTGCCCCCAGGTGTGAATGTGTGAGGAATACACACATACAGCTGTGTGTATTCCTGCTTCTCACCCCGTGACTGCTGTAATAAGGTCCAGTACATCTTCTCTTTGGACAATATTTGTGCAGTGGTCCATAAAGTGAGATGTGAGGGGCGATATTCCCATGTCTTGAGATGTGTATACATAGAACACTAACCAAACTATATGTTAGCGCTGCCACGCCACGCATGATAAATGACGCTAATGTAAATGACTGTATGCTGAGAAAGTGAATCGGTTGCACCGCAGTTACTGTTCTGTGATAGCTGTGGGCATAATAAATAATAGCCAGTCTGTGTAAGTAGAGCCGATTTGTTTTGCCCTTGTGTTGCATTATCAGGCCGACCTGTCAAAGCTGCATCACAGAGAGGTTTATTAGATTCAGAGTCTCTGTTTACACCTCCCTTTCTGCTGTCGCTGACCAACATTTCCTGTCTGTGAGTGGCCCCACTGTCTTCTCCAGTGTCTTTGTTTTTAAAAAACCGACTGCTGTAACAGACAACGTGCAAAAACAAAAAAGTGACCTCTATCCTCACAGTCGGTAAACGCTCTCAACTACAAGTTCTAAGTGAAGTAATTCATCCAGACGTGTGTGAAGCAGACCGATTTCTAAGTTTTTGAGTCAGTGCTTCAGGACAGTGAACTTTTATATTTGGCTTCTTAATGAATATTAATCACATGCCTACAAGCTGTCAGGGATTGGTTGCTATGTAACTGGATGTCATTTTTCCTAACTGTTTGGCTCATTGGCAGATTGCAGGAATATGACAAAAAACCTGTGGTGTTTTACTGCATATTTCATCATTTGTCAAAATACATAAAAGCACCATATGGAGATGCTAACACGGTCAAAACAACAAGGTCACTGTTTCAACTTCAGAACACAATTGGTGCTCAGTCAAGATGGTGCGCTTTGAGCAAGCAAATGGAATAAAAAATGTCATGTCCCATGAAAAAAAATCGGCTAAAAATGCTCACCTGGTTTCTTTGTGTGGCACACAATTCAATAGAGGACAATGAAGTGGAATCTCTTTTTCCGTTCAGATGTGTTGAAGAACAAGGTTATTGTCCTTAACTGGAACCAGGGGGCTCCAGCCAAAGAAACAATAAGTATTCACACAGTATTGCTTGCGCCCTTCTGTCTATATCGCCCATGGCAACAACAGGAATATGAATACTTTAACAGCAGAAGGGCAGTATGATTCTTTCCCAGACGACGGAGGCTGCGGTGACATATCACAGGTAAGCTGCTTAAATCTACCTCTGGAAAGTTGGACCAGGGAGTGAGGGATAATTCAATAAAGTGCAGCTGTTGGAAAGATCAGGCCTTCTGGTGCTGCCCCTCCCCACTCTCATCCAACTGCAAAGCCCTGACACCGCCTGAAATCTACAATGACAAAACTGACAGCTGTTGACTGGGGACGTGGCATTGAGGAGAATCAGGTCCCGGCGCACATACTCATCCCAGCGCTCCCGTATCATCGCAGTGACAGGACTCGAGAGCCAAGGACTGACACGGAGGTGGGGGGATGGGGCACGCTAATGTCTCATTCAGCAGAGCTAAGCACACCGCCTCCGATGCAGAATGAAAACATAACTGTAATGAAAATCCTATTGATCGCTGTAGCTTTCCCTTTAGACAAATTGCAATGTTTTCTCTGCCATTCAGTTGTTTGGAGAGCCAAGATGAAACCCCCGGAGACATCATCGTCAGTGTTCCATCACGATGGGCCGACCTTGTGTCAACTTTTGCTGCACACAGAGCAAAAAGAGCTGGAATAAAAGTGGCAGCTCCGTTTTCACCACAATGGAACTTGTGATTTTGGTTTTTTTTTTGCCTTTCAGAGTGGTTATTTTCTTTATTCCTTTGTGTCCCTATAGCCAAAAATATTTGCCCAAGTTGTAGACAAAACAACACACGTCTGGACAGGAGTTCCTGACAGCCTGGGAATTTTTTTTTTTTTCTCCAAGTAATCCAACAAATATTAGATCGCCAACAAGTATTTTCATCCAAAAATTAAAAAACAAAAAACAAACAAAAAAAAAACCTCAAAACGAACAAACAAACAAATGAATGAACAAAAGCACTTGTTGCAAAAACAACTAAAACTCAAACAGCATGACATCAGCACCTCTGTGGCTACAGACTGTGGCTAATCAGACATAATCAGAAAAAAACATCATGCTGGAGAGATAATGAGCACAGTCTGCACTATCCTGCAACTTTCCCTGCCAGTGTCATGTGACCAGATGTGTTTAGTTTCTTCCAGAATCTCATAAAATCCACCCAAATCCATATGGAGGCAGGGGAGTCCTGCTGGTGAGAGAAGCCATTCTTCCTTTGATCGAGCTGCACCCCTGCACCAGCGTCCTTGAAGGCACAGCTATGGGGGAGCTGTTACTGGCTGCACCCCCTACATGTTCGGCACTTTGCTGAAACGCAAACATTCAGCTCTCTGAGGAAAAATACAATTTGGCATGAAACACAGAGGATCAGCCCTGAATCCCGGTTAGAGCAGCAGGATTCTTCTGCTGGTTAGTTCACCCTAGGGGTCTCAGAAGTCCCAGAAGCTCAAAGAGGAGAACGTTCAGAAATCATCTCTGATATCACCGCCGTTATCAGCAGGCATTAGGGAACTGTCGGACACACACACAAATAAAAAACTATTTTGAACTACTCTGGCATGGTCGGATGTGTGGTCCCAAAGGAGGATTTGCAGACCTAACATGCATGAAGTGACAAGACAGACAGTGGGAGCAGATAACCATCACAGCCCTCCTGCATTTCCAAATTAAAGATAGAGAGATAGCACAGATGCAATCTCTGCATGGGATCTCATCCTCGAGTGAAGCAGAGGAACTCAGAGGAAATAGATCAGGAAGCCCAGGGATCAAGGGTTTACTTGATGAAGTCATAAGTGGTGCTGCGTTTTTGTGCTTCCATCAAACAGCCCATCGACTGTTTATTGTTCTAATGCGGCTCAACAAAACACAAAAGCTTTTAAGAACCTCTGCATCAACAGACTGTACTCTGAGTGGCCGCACAGAAGATCACTGTTTCTAAGAGTGAAGAAAATAAAAACAATAAGAATATAGAAGTGTGACACCAGATATGAATTGTAATTATTGGTGTATGTACTGTCATTATTTATTTATTTTTTTTGTAACCAATTTTGTACCACAAACATGAGTGACAGCAACACTGAACATGCAACAGTTGCTGTTTAACACCCCACCCCCTGCTCCCCCCAACATGACAAAACTCTGCCAACTGGGGTGAAAACTTACAGCAGAAACCTCAAGTCCTACCGCTGTGCAACCAACTGTTCATGGTGAATAACAAAATCTGTGGGTGGCAACTGTGTGAACAACCCTGGTGCTATAAAAATACCACAAACATGACTTTGAACTGACTGAGGAGGAACTTAAAACTTTTCTCTGTGCGGAGGCATTCAGATCTTCACATGAAGGAGCACAAAGGTGTGATGGAGAAATAGACGCCCTTACACAACACGAAGAGATAAAAACGCAGCACTAACATATATTTTCTGTGGGTTAAATGCTAAGGGTAAATTGGCACAGCGGCTTTGTTGGTAATAATGGAGAGTCCTGCTGTTTTTATCATTTTTAAGTATCTTAATACAGACAGAACTATTTGCACGCCCAGCCTGGAGAAGAAGCCATTTCTCCACTCTGGGCGGGCTCGTTCCTGCAGTGCCCGTGTTTTGACTCCGAGTGTCATGGAGACGGAGATTTAGTGTGACAACGCTGATGCCAAGTGTTGCACTCCTTCAAGGCTCTGCAGAAACATGGCATATTCACCACTCAGACTTTTTGCACACAGTCTCTGGGATCAATTGTGGAAAAGCATCAGTGGAGATAAAACAGGAGGAAATGACTAAAGAGGAACATTAGTTGACCTTGGAGGGAAACAATGCTCAACTGAAGAGCAGAGGCCGAGTGCGACCTTGGGAGTTGAATTTTTTCCTGTTGGTTTGCAGCAGGTTCTCTTCTAATCATATTACAGCAATAAAATTCAACTAGTTCTAGATCCTAGCAAGAATTATTAACAATATTAAATAGTAGGATTGTGAGATAAGAGACATAGAAGCCCAATTTACTAACACTGTGATTGGCCCCATCTGAAATATAGAGATGTCACGTTTGCTAACAAAGGCTCTGCAACGTTAAGACTGCATCACATCGAGGCACTCGGTGTTGCTGCTCCACCCATTTCACCGACGTGAAGAATACAAAAAAAATAATTAGACTGATTACTGGAAGGATACAGTGAATTTGCACAAAATCAAAATTAATGCAGAAGTCAGAGGTTATCAGACGAAATATTCAGCTGCGTTAATTTTTATTCCACAATCCAAAGAAAATTAAAAACAACTACTTTCTTTATTATTCTGAATGTGGATTTTATTTTGCTAACATGCTTACCTTTTGAAGTTTAACATCGTGAATAAACCAACACACCAAAGGGGAAGCACATAGCATTAATGTTTGATGTCTCGTCCTTTTAGTTGCTCAATTTTCAGTTTTTCCAAGAGCAGATAAAAGTCTGTATGTGTATGTGTGCACGTGTGTAAGCATGTGTCTTTAGTCTGATTCATTTGACACTTTTTTTCCTCCTCTTTGTTGAAGAAACTGCCAGCTTAGCTTCGAGCACATCGCCCTATAATTGTTCTTTGGTTCATATCTGCCATGACACTTCTATAGGTCTGCAGCCGCTGTCACAATCCACAGCCTGCAGCCCAAATGGGGTCGTTCTCTTTCTCCCTCAGTATCTCATGCGACCAGCCTCTGTTCCTTATAGCACAATCTGGAGATGCCATTACTGGGAAGGAGACAGTGATGTTTAGTGACAGCCAACGACTCTTCTGGTCAGAACGTGCCCTGGAGTCATCAAAGTGTCTCCAACCCTAGCTAACAGAGAAGCGGAAAGCTAATTGTGTGACAGAGGTCAGGGTGGGCAGCACCCATGACAGGCCGCGTGTGGCAGGCCACACGTGTGCAGCGTGCCTGTGCACACGCTGTAGAGCTGCCCAGCCTTCTTGTCAAGCAGCAGGAGAAAACGGGAAAAAAAAATTAGGCAGGAGTGGGAGGCTGGCATTTTGCTGCAAGTGGCAGTTTTTGTCTTGGCGTTGTGTTCGTGACTATTGTCATCATCACATTTAAGGCTGCGCTCAAAAACATGCAGAAACTGTGCAAGCGGCTGGGATTGGATGATAACAGAGACGCGACATGGCCTGTTCAGAGCTGATAACTTAGACTCAGCGTAAATCAAACACTTGAGCAGTTAGGCATCATATGCTGAGAGGGGAGAAGAAGAATCCGGAGCAGAGACGTATCATGCCTTAGTGTCCAAAAAGGAAACGCTGCAGATTTGTCAAACATCTTTCATGTGCGATGATTACGCTGCGATTCGGCAAAATCATGTTTACGCTCCAAATTAAACACAACAGCAGACTCTCCAACTCTTCCCATCCATCAAAGATGTTACAGCCATTTTCCTACTTCAGTTGCTCCAGAACAAAGTAATAAACAGGACATCAGCTTGTGGTCCATTTGTGAAGACAACAGCACAAATCCTTCTACAGGCGCTCAAAGGTTTGTTTGGCTGCTCTGCGCTTGTGGGACCTCGGGCGATTTGCACGTGGCTGTGGAGGCTCTATAGATCAGACCTGGGTTAACGCAAAATGGCAGCATGTTATGGCGGCACGGATAATACTTTGTGTGACAAACAAAGACATTATTTGCTGTGAAAATGTATTCCACTTACAATTTAATGTTCGAGAAGTAGCTTCATATTTTGATCTGAAGAGGGCAAATGTCAAAAAATGAGAGAAATTGCATTGAACTTTCATATTTCACAGTTTTAGAGACAAACACTCCAGAGCAGATCTAAAAATTAAAACTTGGAGACTTCTGCTGGGGGGGTTGTACAAAGATTAAAGAGTGTGTAACAAATTATGCTCTTATAAACTCTTACATGGGGGGAGCAAACAAGATACATCTAGTTTAGCAGTGACATTTTCAGCAACAATCTTTCTCTAGCAGACAATTATTTAATTACCGCCTTTGTGAAAATGTCGCAACTGAACCATCGGACATGCATGCTGCAAACCAAGAAATTAGAAAACAAGCCAAATTGCTTTTGGCTACAGAACAAGTCTCCCTAAAACAATCTGTCCAAGTTATAAATCAGGCAATTTACAAACCAGAAATATTCTTTTAAGCTGCCAAATGTGGCCTGCAATATCTTGTGGTTTGGCACTTTTGTCACACATTAAGGGAGAGATTAGGCAACAGTCTGTATTCCTGACAGGACAGAAAGTACTTACTCGCCGCACAGAAGTCACGCAGCTGTGCCGATATCAGAGGTTAAGCAGCCAGGCTTGGGACATAAATTCTGCTGTTTTAAAAGAAGAGGAGTCAAGGAGCCTCTCTACTGCTTTGAAAACTAGGTGTGCGTCCATGACAACATTCCAACTGACAGACAGAACAGCAAACACAAAGGGTTCGAACAGAAAAGCCGAAAACTTTGCTAAAACCAGTGCAGACCTTGAGTTCATTAACAAGACTGAGCTGAATAGACACTTAAGGGAGTTTCTGTTAGCTTCATCGGCTTCTGCTACTTTATTTGTTTGCTCCTCTCCCATTTATTGCGTTAGCTGTTGTCATGGAAGTGTACCAAGGTCATCAATCTCCCGTCCAATGCCTGCCACCCAGTGCTGTACCATTGTGTAATCTTCCATCATATATCTGATGCAGTGTCAAGGGTCAAGACAGTTTGTTCAATGAGCTGTTAATCAATATGCGTACTTGCGTTCTTGCTTACTTATGAAGTGTAATCAGTCGCTGCCCAAGTACTGTTCCACTATAAGTATGCCAACAGTCGAGTTTGCTCCAAGTGCCCGCATGTGTACTTGCTCCACCTGTTTCATCAAGCATGCATCTGAGGTGACTTGTATCGACTTGGGACCACTAGGTATCCCACAATGCATTTCATCTTGGTCGCAGCAAAACCGAAAGTACTTCAGAAGTTTACAAGTGCATGCTTACTAACTTAGTATTGAGAAAGTGCATCAGCGCTGCTGCAGAAGGTGCACGTTACAAAAACATCCTCTGTATCCCCGCAGATAAATTCAGCAATGCTGTAGTAGTCTGGTACCTGCAAAACTGTTTCCGAGGATGGAAGATGGTGTCTTAATGGGGTTATTGTCTGTTACACCCCAACCACAGCCACGGCTTAACAGAGAGAATAACTGCAGCCCTTTGAAAACAACCAGTTTGTGTGACTCAGGATATTTTCTTCATAACCTGATGAAGAGTCAGTGTTTGCGTGTAAAAGTGTTGATGGTGGCGATAGTGAGGCTCTGGCACTGGTAAAAGAAGATGCAGACACAGGATGGGCAGAGCCAGGGTGTTCTCAGGTTGACTGAAAACAGATCGAGCAAAATAACAAATATCCAGATGCTCAACTCCTCCTGCATTATTCATTCGGTTCCCTCCTTTTCTGCATTGCACAGACGGAAAAAGAATATATTGTCTTCCTCTACCCAACAGGAAGGTGCTTTTTGATCACTAACTTTCTTATTTTTACACTTTGGCTTAAGCTGGAATGCTAGAATCCAAACTCTGCCAGGGTCATTGTCATACAATTACTCTTACAAAACTTGACAGGCACTTTTATCACAGCGCTGTTCAGTGCTCCGACATTAGTTCAAAAGGAGACAGACATCTAATCACATCCTGGGAAGTAAGTTCGCTTCTGTCATAACCAGAAGGATCTTTTCTTTAGACTAGCGCTGCACTTTAAACCAAAACCAGGGGTCTTCATTCCGAGCAAGTGATTTTTCCCGTCACGCCTTTAACTCTCCGTCTGATTTCCCAGCCGCAATTAGCAGAAATAATGGTGATGAATAATCCTCTGCAGTGTCTTTGGCTCATGAGTGATGTGATGTTCTGAATCGGGAAGAAAAATTTGCCACAATGGCTCGGAAATAAAGGATGGATGAAGTCATTAGAACAGCTGTTAACAATAGTGTGTGATCTGAGCTCTGTCAGAGGCCAGCGTCCATTCAATCACCGCTTGAAATTGGACTCCTGCTCGCTTCCATTAAATGACAGCCGCATCACAGGAACAGACCCTCGAATCCTCGTTTCCCGGTCACCATATGCGCGCCTGCATGTTTGACAAATTCATTAAAATGACCGAACTGGACGGAGCTTCTGTGTCTTTACCCCAAAGGACACGGCAGCACATTTCAGATCAATATTCTCGAATCTGAACTCTAATATCTAACATATCCTGCATCTATGCATACCAAAGTTGTCATGTACAGTATTTCCTGATGATACAATTGGAGTTGGCGTCTCCCACCAAAAAAAAAAAACAAAAAAAAAAAAAACACTGTGTTCAGTCAGTACATTTGGTGTTTATGAGATCCTGCATGAAACGTGGAAACGCAATGAAAAACTGGGCATAAAACCAACTCACAGCTCAGTAATTAATATCAACTTTATTCCGCAATTCTCTTAAATTTGAACACTTGCTTCCTGACTCACTTCCATCAGCTCAATTGAACCTTCTACCACATACGGAGTCAAACGTGCACAGTAAATACTGCATTAGCCTCGCATCTGAATGTTTGTAGTATTATGTACATATTCAAAACTAAACAATGAAGCAAAGCGTCCTTGGACACTAACCATTCAATCATCGTTCGTCTTGTTGATTGGACCTGTATTAATGATTAAATAATTCAGAAAAACACGGCGAGAGCGGAGTGGCTCTGTCCTCTTTAAAAGTTTTATAGCTGATGAGACGAACGCTGCAGGTATGAAAGCACATTGTGATTAGACAAGATTGCAAAGTCAATGGACATTTTCCAACCACAAAGGCCATGATCAAGCAAGGGGGGTGTGTTCTACAAAACGGGGAGCATCTTGTCTCAGTGGGAGTTAGAGTTATCATTGTTAATTCTATTAACATGAGGACATGAATGTGTTTTCCATGAGCTTTGTGTTTTTGATGGGCTTGCCAAGAAAATGCGCCACTTAGCTTTACGGCACAAACCGGTAATGGTGAGCCCTCATTTCACAGCGGGAAATGGTTTGTTTGGGAAAAACAATAACACAGGGATCTACTTAGATCGGAGAGGCTGGTCTCTTGTTACTACACAGTCAGAAGAGCTGATAAATGCTTCATGGTTTCTGAAAAACTGAGTCATGCGATGTTGACATCCGAATGAGGAGGAGGAAGTTCGCAAAAAAAAAAAGAAAAAGAAAATCTAGTCTTTAAACTGCTTTATATAGTGTATACAGTAAGACTGGGACTAATTAGAGCCAGAAACACTGAAAACCAGCTGCCAACACCAGCATATTCCAACCTTACGTCACATGACGCACTGCCTGGACTCACGCGTGTTTCCAGAGTCCCAGCTCTGTTGACTCAGTTGAATTGCTTGCCTCAGGCCTCGGTGGCTGGACATACATATAATTAGGAAAAAGGTCACTGTGCCTCCTGTCTTGTCAACAAAATCACTTCAAGATGACAAATTCTGGCCCCAGCTGAGCCCGACCTGTCTCAGATACCCTTACCAGCCAGTAGAGCAAATCTGGTAACCCGCATTTGATGAATGTTAATGACGTCCTTTAGCTTTTACGCTAAAGAGGGTCAGCAAAAAAACAAGTGTCTTAAAGTGTCAATTCTGAATGACAACAATTCTTCCAATTTGGAGTGGGCCATGACAGCCACCACTGGGGGATCAAACCAAAGGCAGTGCCATAAATACTAAACTATCAAATGGAATGGAAAATATAAGATGAACTGATATAAAAGTAAGAATGGAGAATCAGATAAAATATCACCTTGTGGCTGTAGATCCCAAAAGATTTTTTACCATTTACAGGCTGTGCAACAGCAAAAATGCTCAATTTAACTTGATTTATAACATATGGTAGAAGTAGCATGTTGGGATGAGGCTGATTTCATAGCTGGTAGATGGGGGAGTGAAACTGGTGGTAAACTGTCAGGGAATTATATTTTCATTCATCTGGGAGCAACAGCACAATCTTCACTTCACTAAGCTCCACAATGCGTAAGAGCTATGCGTTAACAAACAGACTCCATATACCATATGAGCCCATCTTGCTTTTTTGTACATACGTAATTTTTTTTTTCATTTATTTGAAGAGTATGCTTATTCACACTAAACTTTTAAAAAAAAGTCGACGAAAATAGATACTTCGAGTTAGCATGAGGTCAGACGGAGGAAATGTGCAGTTAAAATTGATAGAAAGGCTGCAGCAAATCTCAGAAATGAGATAATTAACTGTAGAATTGATGTACATCTGCTATAGAACGACTGCGTCGACCTTGACTTTCACCGAGGCTGACTGACTGATGTTGGTTGAATGGAATAAACATCAATTTGTAGAATTTCTCTCAAGGATGGATGGACGGTTAGATGGATGTATGGATGCAGACTAAAGATTTTATGCAATGACATTCTACCAGGCAAATTGCTTTTTTGTCAAATGACCTTCATACTGTTTTCTTCAAAACAACTTGTTGTGCAGTCTTCCCATCCAGTCCTACAATATGTGTGATGAAGTGGAAGTGGCTTTCACATGGCTCCCCAGTGGCCTTACTAAGGAACTATTAATCTGTGGCTCTCCATATTGCATTCAGATCCGCTTTCCCCCGGCTACTGCCCGGTCTAAAGTAAAGGCCAGAAGAGGACCCAGAGGAGTGGACATTCTCTTATTATGAGCTGCACCAGGACACCTCTGGGTTTCTAAGTGCATCCACTGACAGTGACTGATGGCCAATTAACCATTTGGAAGGGAGTATTGATCACCTGGAGAACAGGAAGGATCTGGAAGCATCTACTAACTCGCCACTATTGTACAAAGTGAACAGCAAGACGGCACATCAGGTACAATAAAAACAAGCATCACACAAAAGAAAACCACTTCCGCATCTGGGAGGAGGACATTCTGGTTGACATTAACCAATTCCTATTTTACAAAAACAATCAATTCTGGAGTACTGAAATTAAATAATTGAACAACACAGCGAGGTGGCTTTTGTCATGCAGCAGCAATCGCCAAGATGCTGACTCCGTGTGGCTGTGGGGCCTTCTCTGGATTACAGTCCGGGGATCCACTGAGAAGCGGGGTAATCTCAGCCCGCATTACAGGTGAACGATGTTCCACGGATGGCCTAGATAGAACGGCGGATGGCAGCCATATTGTGTCGCATTTCAGGAGAGAAGCAACGCGGCTCAGATCCCTCTCACACACAGTGAGCCTGCATCATCCAGACGTGGGGGTAATTGGTCTAAAAAGTGCAGGGTCTGACAGAGATGCAGTGCCTCTGCGGGGCCTCTGCACAGGCTGCAGAAAATAACAGCAAAGTCGCGTCCCAGTGCAAGGTTCATCCGCCACGTGGCCTTGACAACGCCCATGTCCTTCCGCTCACTCCTCCAGACTGCTGCTTACAAATGATAAGCACCCGGACGCAGCCTTCTGAAAGATAAGGCACCTGGTTATTCGTCACCAAACAGAGTGTGCTCATCCATCGCTAAACGCTGACCTGCGCCAACGTGCGCTGTTTACTTTTACTCATTTATGCTGAACTATTATCTCGACCTCCATTAATCACAGTAACTCGTGGCGAAAGTATTACGTTTAGCCTGACTTGGACGAGAGGAGAGTCATTTGGTTTGTTTGTTTTATTTCTTCAAGACAAATTAACGCCACAGAAAGGGAATTTTAAAACCTACATTAATCAAGCTTTTTCCAGCCAATAAATCAGTCCAATGCACTTTTTCATTTTGATGCTGCCCAATTTAAATTCCAATTTAAAAACAAGAATTTGTTGTTCTAAAGAGAACAAAAAAAGAGAGAATTGAATTTCGGTCTTTAACTTCTAATTGCCTTTTGGATTTCACATCCCAAATTTTATGAGTTTTAGCATCTGAGAAGACAAATTATTTTCTATATTCCTTCCCCATGGTGCACAACAGCTCCCATCATCCGTGGCAGATGATTTCATCTTGCACGACTAGAGGGAAGGAAATCTCTTTTTGCTACTAAATTACATCACATGCACATGGAAGGCGTCGCCCATCCAAATACGCAGTGATCATTTGCCCCGTGTTAGCTATCAGACAGAAATGAAGCCATTGAAAATTTCTCTGACCAGAAGGCAATTCCCTCCAATAAAATATGTTAATTCAGCCTTTCACTTTTCTTATCGCATCCTTAGTAAGTTAATGAGGAGAGACAAAAGTGGCTCAAAGAAAAGCAGCTAAGATGATTTACATTAGAATGAGGAGAGATGTCTGGGGGGAAAAATGGACTGTTTGCGACAAAAACAAACGCCCTTGTTAATTACTGTATTATGCAACAGATTTGTGCTTCTTGTCATTAAATGGCCATCTCATTGCATCATCGCAAGCTTTACACCCTTTGGAAACTGCTGGGAGATGGCTGTTCACGTGAGTAAGAAGGTACCAGTTACCAAATCCCATGATCCCTCGCTGTACCAGACAACAATTGCCTGGCAACTCTCTTGTTTGGCATAAGAGGAAAAAAAGAAAAAAAAAAAAAAAAAAAAACCACAAGAAAAGTGTTGGATTCTCTTTCTGTGCATGGATAACTGGGCTTCTGACAGCCTGCTCGTGAGGATAATGAGGGACTGACAACAGGCAACAGCACAAACGGAAGAGCATAAGTCATTTTTGCTTTTTTTAATATGTAAAAGGCAGCCTTAATACAGAAGATGGTGACTTTCACCAGAAGAGTGCTATTTGTATTCATACAGAAGTTGAAAATAAGTGGAAATAATCATTGCAAATGTACAAAATTACACTTATCCCTTGTATGCTCACATCAGACACAAGTCAGATCTGAGTAACTTCTTTGTTGCTGAGGCTAAAATAAACCCTCAGCTACGCTGCCTCCCATCTGATTTGTCACATCATTCACAACATGGTGAAAGCAAAACTGCTCAGCTAGCTCAAATACAGATTGACAGGTCCACCTTTGTTACTGACTGAATTATGTTTCTCTGCAAAAAAAAAAAAGAAAGAAAGAGAGACAAGTCTGCTTTTGATAAAGGAGAATGCCGAGTCAGCGCCTTGCCTCCCCCGAGAGGACAGCTCCACTGATCTCTGAGATTGTACCAGCCCTCCTGGAGTCGGAACTGGACTCCAAATTACCTTTTTGATCCATTTATGAAAGTCACTCTTCTATAAAAGTAGCCTTCGAGCTGCAGGGACACTGGCACTGTCCTCATTTGTGATCCAGACTGACAGGACAAGGGCTCTACTTCAAAATACAGTAAAACACAGGAGAATAAAAATGCTGATTTTACCTAGTGTACTCCTGTATTCACGTACTTTATGAAACGGCTTATTGTTATTCAGGGTCAGACAAGGGCTTGGAGCCTATCCCAGCATGCAATGAGTGAAAGCCAGAAAAATACCCTGGACACGGTGCTTGTCTATCACCATGCGCACAGAGAAACAGACAAACAGCAGTACACCTGTGGGGACTTTTACAGTCTTAAATCTGACATAATGACAGGAACAACATGCACTTCCTGTTGTGAGGCAACAGCACCTAGACCTACTGAGGCACCAATATATCAGACACCCAAACCAAACAGCATGAGAAACGACTTGTAAATATCGCTGCTACTTAGTTAGCCTGGTATACGACATCCCCGGAGCGTGGCTGTTTATCTAATCCTAATATATTCATAATTACAAACTCATTAATGCAAAAGAAAAGCCCTCTTAATTCATCATCTCCATGTCCTTAAGCAAGAGAGACAATTACACCAACTTTAACATGTTTGCCTGGTGTCTGAAGCAGGGTTAACAGTTCGGAAACAAGCAAAAGGCAAATGACATGTTAAATTCAGCAGCGTCTAGTTACTGTCAGGCAGAATCATTCACAACACATTTACTAATTAAAAAAAAAAAAAAAAAAAAAAACACACAAAACACAAAATCAAGAGTTTGAAATTATGCTCATAATTTCACATTTCAGTTCCATGTTTCTGTTCATGGTGCCATCACAGGTTCCTGACAGGATTTTTCTTATTTCTGGTTTATTGGGGGCTTACAGATTTACGTCTGCTGTATTTATGATGTTTTCTAAAACTTTATTGTATTACAGGATGGCAGTGTATTAAATTGTGCAACTGTATCCTGCATCATATCCCAATAAAAACGACACATTATGGCCATTAAGGCAATTGATTGCATTGATCAAATCAAATTTTGCTGGCTTGGTTGCGCTCGACAGCACCCTGTAATATTGATGGTCATTGGACAGAGGTTCGATTGTATGCCAAATTAAAATGTCACTCACACATATATTACTGTTCACTGCTGAATGGTGTCTTTAAGATGTATAAAAGCACAATTTAGTTACAATTACACAAAAGCGCATGCGATTTTTTTTTCTTTTCAAAGAAACTTGTTTCCAGTCGGTCCATCACCAGCACGTTTGCACGCAATCCCAGTGTCCCAGGAGCTTCATCATAAAATAATAATTAATCAGTGCAAAAAAGCTGACACTGTTGTGCACATGCAGGAATGCAGGAATGTGTCCTGGTCGGAGAGAAATATCGAGCTGAATGATGGACTTGGCAGGCAGCGGGGCACGCCGCGGTCAGACGGATGAACAGCCACGCTGCCCAGAGAAATAACTCCAAAATGTAATAACAAAATGATCAACGAGGTGATAGTGCGCTCACGCTGAGACTCGCAAAGAGAGAGTGACGTCTGTTGATGGCAGTGTGAGAGGAGATAAATGGCACTGAACGCCTTATTTCATTGTTGAGGAGCCCGTTAAAGTGCAGCTTTGCGCTCTGCTTCCAAGCAGGTGCAGTCGCAACTTCCCGTCCTGTGGTAACACCCGTGTGCGCGCCACGACAACGACATCTGTCTGCGATTTTAACCTTGGCGCTCGACCTGAGAGGCTGAATGTTAAGTTGTCTTGCTGCCAAATCGCCTGAACAACACCAACGTCAGGACGGCGCGACTACGAGAAACGCCAGCCAGCAACTTGACACGTGTGCATGCGTCCTTACGTGCTTTTTAAAACAACACAGTTAATTCACGAACTCTAACCTCATCAAATAAAACTCACCATGGGCGAAGCTAGCAAAGACGATCCAGAGAACCAGGAGCGCAGCGCTGAACCCGCAGCGGACAAAGGGGCCCAGAAGTGCGGGCATCTTCCTTTTGGGTTGTTTTATATCACTTAACTTTCAAAAGGTAGGGAGCGGAAAAGACACACTGACGCACTGGGCTCGTTTGGAGTGTCTTCTTTAACACTTTTTCTCACTGCGCCTTCGCTTCCTCAGCACATATCCTCTCGTCGTACCGCGGCCATCAGTATCCCGTTCGTGCGTCCTCGTCGCTCAGAACAACGCATCACAGGTGTGGTAGCCTCGGAAAACTGCCTCCTCTATCACGGTTGCGGGATGAATGGCCTGTATTTCTCCAAAAAAAAAAAAAAAAAAACACACACACACACACACACACACAACCTCTCACAAACTCTCTGTCTATCGCAGCGGTGCAGTTCACAGTTCACTTTGCAGCCGTCCCCGGACAAAGAATATCTGCTCCACAACGTGCGAACCGCGAGAGTCTGAGCTGGAGAAAGAACATCTGCTTGCACAGCAAAGCTGAAGGAGTGTTGGGAGTCGAGGAAGCTGTGAACGCCGCGATGTGCGGAGCAGCAAAACCAGGAGCGGATTCTGCGTGCGGGCTGGGAACGGAGCGTCCTCACGCCTTCTCACCCCCACCCCCCCTTGCTCACCAAGCAATTACATATCTTGAATAAACATAACTAGCCTCATATTGTCGGAGCACGACAGAATGGGAATGATTTCATCCTGCACCCCTTGCAAGTGTGCTTTTCATATCTGCTGCCTCACATTAAAATGATGGATATGCCATTCAAGCCCTGTATGATAGGAATCACACGGGTGCTTTGCATACAGATTTACACAGATGGCATCTGCATGTCATTGAGTTTCAGTTAAATGCGCCTCGGCATTGTGTCCAGGCTTCTGTGCCTCTGCAGTGCATCAAGATGGACACACAGATGAAGAAGCATGAGGATTAGCGCTCCCATGAGAGAGGGCACTGTACACCTGGCAGCAAATCCTCAGACCAGACCGGCACTTACGTCGCAGATAGCTTCGCCTTAGTTTCTGTGATTTTTGTCACATATTTTAAAGCCTCCCACTGTTAACAGAGGATTATTAATAGACTTCAATGTTTGTTGTTTTCATTCTTCGTTAGTTTGTTTCCCCATTCCCACTCAGTAGTCAGCAGAATAATAAGTGAAAGCGCAGTACTGGACCATTGTTTTACCAGCTAATTATGGGGCTCGTGTAGACGAATGATTCCTCAGATAGAGCTCAGCTATTATACAAACTCATTAAGCCTCCTCTCCATCCAGCATCCCTTTGCTAAAGGTCAAAGTCACGCTCGCAATGACAGCACCAAGACATGGATGCGTGCGCACACTCGCATTTACACAGAGAAAGCTCGGGCTGGCAATCATGTGGTTTACAACTGCATCCTAAAGGCCTCCGCTGATGTAAAGTAGGGAACAAAAGCAGATACTACAGCTAAATGTGAGAGAAGAATGACTCAGCCCTGGTCAGTGTGCTTGGAGTGACCATTCTGCTAATCTGCTCTGTGTTCTTTAAGCCAATGAGACTCAGCCCCATTCGGACATATATATACATATATATATATATATATATAGAGAGAGAGAGAAAGAGTGTGTGTGTGTGTGTGTGTGTGTGTGTGTGTGTGTGTGTGTGTGTGTCAGCTGTTATCCTCTTATATGAATTTTGTTTGGCTTCAGCTCTTTCTAAATGAATTATTCGTTTTCTCAGTGTGCTGAGTCAAAGCAGGGCATGGCCGTCTTGCACAGAGTCCTGTGGGTATCACACCCTGCTCCCCTTCTGCTCTCTCAATCAGACTGCAGCGAACAATCACAGCTCTTTGGGGAGTTGACACATTCAGCTGTTCATCGATTTGTATGGTGTTGTAATTAATTTTCTCTCCGTCACTGGCTTGAGTCACAATATCCCGAGATCTGAAGCAGCGTGTTCCCCTGCAATCAATCACGAAACCAAAAGAGAGAAGCCAGCCATTTCTCTGGTATCATCTTGAATTATTCACGGAGCCTCGGACCCAGAGAGACAGGCCGCGGTGACAGATAAGTCAGTGATAAGAAAACGTAGCTAATTTGTATGTTGTTTTATTGCAGTGTTTGTGTTGCTGGGCCATTCTGAGCAATTACCTCTGTGTCACTAGTAACCTATAAGGACAGTTGATTCACCAGGTCGATACCATCGATCCAGAAAAGGTGTCCAGCATGAAATTAATATTATTTATTGTTTACAATCAACATATGGTCCCATGAGGAGGATGCAGTGCAGCCTCCACTGTCTGTTCACCAGTGGAGAGACAGAGGAGCTGTATCAGCTTCCATCATGGCCACAGCTTTGCAGCCTTTTGTTTTGTTTATATCATATTAAACTGCAATGCTACTCCAGAGAGATGTAATTGACCACAGTCTCAGATTAAATGACTGTAAAGATCTTAATAAGCCATCAGCGCATTGCATATTAAATTGCAAACCACTTATGAGGAAGCAGTCTGATGAGAATGAAATTGAGGTTCAGATTTGCACGCCACAGCATTTTAGCCATTAATAAGCATGCACAATTCCTGTCTGACGATCAATAGTGCATCAATTTAATTACATATTATTGATCTGGGGTTGAGAAAATGAATTAAGAGCTTGACAAATTGTAATTTTGAGATAGAAGTTAATAGCTTCTTAGTAATAGCTTCTATCTATCTATCTATCTATCTATCTATCTATCTATCTATCTATCTATCTATCTATCTATCTATGAGGCGGAATCATCGTGACTGCCCCCTGGTGGTAGCCCATGCTGAAGCATAAGCCCTGCCTCTTCTGTCCTCATCATTTTAACTGAGAATTTAGCCACAATAAAAACTCGAGTTCTCCTAAAAGACGGCTTCTCTCCTTTCACCTAATATATTTCATTGTTATCATTATTTTTTCATTTTTTCTGGTTTCAAGAGAGGTCCTTGTGTCCAGCTGAGCATTGCTTGAGACTGGAGGGATCACATGGCTTCATGGGTGGAGCTTTGACATGAAAGCTCAACATGTCAATCACAGCCATGCAGATAATATCAGTGGGGGAAGTTAGCTGTGCCCATAAACCGGATATTTTGGCTTGATTTTTGTACAATTGCAGGAAGTGGTGAGGTCTGTCTTTGTTTCTTGTCAATGGTGTGTACACTACCCATCATTTATCAGTCAACACCACTATAGTCATCGTTTCCACCACCATCACTGAAGGTATTTTCACACAGAGGTGGCCGGGGGACGCCATCCACGGCTACCTTTTTTTTAAAATGACATCACATACTGGTGATGAAGTAGCTGCAGTGTGATCTCTCCACATCGTTGAGTAAAACCAAATGAGGGTGAGAGATTTAAAAAGCAGAGATGAAGAAAAGTTAAGAGGAGGCTGGATGGAGAAGCCTGATGAAGGTCTCTCATTTCTGCTGCACAGACTGCTGATGATGCCGAACCTCCAATATCTCAACACTTCAGCTCTGATGATTTTTCAATTTTACAGATATGGCCAGAGAATGTGACTTGATGAAAATGTAAAATGGAATAACCGCAAAATGCATGAAATGGGGGCCGCCTTTTATTTCATAACTATAAATCAAACGCAGATCCTAAAGAAGTTCAAGAGGCTCTGGTGCGTTTGATTTAAGGGAACTGCAGGATTGTGGTTGAAGCGGGCACCATGTTGCCATCTTGTAATCTGAAATAATCTGCCCGGCAGATCCTTGACACTCTCTGCACAGGCAGAGTTCACGTTTAGAACACTTTCAAAGTGGAATCCGAACAATTTATTCATGGAATATGTTTCCATCCCGAATAGACTCCCCTAATCTGAAACATTGTGCGAGTGCTTGGAAATATGTGATGATTTCATTTTCTTCCAGTCGCACGCTTATAAATAAATTTGCATTCTGACGGCAGAATGGACTAAATGACTGGTAATTCATCAAACCTGCTTAGTGGTTAGAAAAGTTCCACACAGATAAATCCTTAGCACACACCAAAAGCAGCTTTAATCGCGTATTAGCGCCTGCCTGTCACATAAAATAGGAAAAAGTTGTACTATTACAATGACTCAGATCTAAAAGCTCAGAAAAGATTCCGTCTAAACCATAACATAGAATTTTTTTAAATGTAGTATTAACCTGAGAAGTTAAATATGATGTTTTCACCTCCCCATTAGACAATGGGTGACTGTGATTGGAATTTTCTTTTTTTTCCCACAATTCCCTATTTGATTATTCTCAGCTATATCTTCCTGAAATCTACTTCCTGGCCTGGCAGATGCTTGTTCTGAATGTCACATTGTCTAAGAGAGCAGGGGAGAGGAGACTCTGAATGATGCTGAATGTTTTATGACTCCCTGCTTTTGTGTCGCTGCTTCCCAGTGCTGCACTGAGACTGTGATGGGGAACCTCGTCTACAGTCGCCAGATCTGACAGCCAAGGAGTTAACACACACACACACACACACACACCGCTCTTAACATTTGAGGGGCTGTGCTTCAAAATGCCACGTATCCGCTCTGGGAAAATGTTGAAGGAGGGATCGATTCAGAAATTAAATAAATAAATTAAAAAAAAGACACAAGAACATGATCCTTGCATATGCTTCCTCTGCTGTGCACCTTTTGCATCAAAATATGAAATTCACAGTTATTTGCTATTGCTTGTGTGCATTTCCAGTTTCACTATTTGTACAATTTTTTCCACACCAATATCTGGGAAACACTACATAACATTGTGGCGTTAACAGAAAAAGTTTTGCTTCCATACTTGTACTGAAATAAATAACATGAATCAATTGTTAACATCAATCATAACATGAATCATATCTACAAGATTTAGATAGGGAGAGACATGGCACGAACACAATACAATGATTTCCCTTTGCTTTTTTTTTTTTTTTTTTTTTTTTTTTGTCATTATAAACTTTCTAATAACTTGAAATACTTCACTGATCGGCAGACCACTTGTTTTTCTGTTTCGTTCTGTTCTGGACTTTCCATCTAGCGGCCGAGCGTGGAACTGCATGTTGTTTTCTGCTCATTTCTGGTGCCTTCCCTCAGGGGCCATCACTGCTCTCACATATAGACCTACACTCACACACACACACACACACACACACACACACACACATAAAACCATAAAACACATTCACAAAAGGTCAATTTGTCAGATCCACTTTTAATTAACAGCAGACAGGAACAGACACAGCAGCCTTCACATGTTCAAAATATCAAGGGACAACTGTGACATATTCATTTTGAAGCTGTAGTTTTTAAATCAGTGCCTGACCAGTCATCAAATTTGTGCAGAGCATTTCACACGCTGCAACAGCATCCACCAGCAAGATCATAGATGGATTATGGAGGACAAGGAAATAAATCTGTTTATCACATTTTACTGCATCAGCAGTTAAGGAGGCCTGACCCGGGTGTATCCCTGCTTCCTCCAGTGAGGTACAGGTGGGTTTCAACTGTCCGTCAGGAGTAGTCACCATTTAAGCTGGAAATGAGTCCGTTATTAAAACCTCAGCTTTACTTGGAACTTCCCATGTCTCCCAGTTTCACAGCAGGACTTCCACCATGAACAGTTTAACATCTCAGAACTTGGATGAAGAAGCTACTCTGGCAGTCCCACATGGAACCATTTAAACTCCAAAATAAAATAAACACTTGTTTAACCTTTAACCTCTTTGGCCTCTGACAATGGTATAAAACCCTTCTTTTAAAATGCAAACATTCCTAGATAGAACCTCAAAGTTTCCTCAGGAACCTATAGTGAGAGCAACTTTTTTCAGCCCAGATCCTCAGCCTGGTTCAGACCCTGACCTTTGTGTTACAGCACCAGCAGACTGTATCTGTCAGACTAGTCCATATTGGAGTGACACTCTTGCTCTGTAAATGGCATAAATGCTCTTCCTGTCACACCGGTGTCCTTGACAGCATAATGATCACAGTCATTACATTATACTGCCATTAAAAAAAAATCCAGCAGGGCACAGGGGGGTTGGCAGCGGAGGAATCTGTATTTTACCTTTCAGCGTTTGTCGGCGAAAGATCCAATCTATTTGTCTGTACACATTTTTGGAGAAATGTCAGAACTGTATTGACAGAGATGGGGAGAATTGGGTGACAAGTGCACATATTGTTCAGTCTGCGCACATCCTGCTCATTCAATTCTGGGAAATTGCTCTGCCTCAAAAAAAAAAAAAAAAAAAAAAAAAAAGCTGTCATTATTTTGTCACTCAGCGTCCCAGGTGACATTTACAGCAAATAACCTCAGTGGCTGGAAAAAAGGGACCAAAAAAAAAACGAGTCATAGGTTTATAAAAGGGAGAGTAACGGAGAATCTGTCGCTGAAATTAAACAATTAAAAGGACAACAAAAGCAGCAGCTATGAGCCAATAACACGATGTTTTGATTTTACCTGAGGAAATTTAAAATGCTTAAAAAAAAAAAAAAAAAAAAAAATCCAATGTGTACAAAGGGAGAATTCAGTCTCCAGTTCTTCCTTTCATGCTCACTTCAAATTCATTTGCTTCAAATACTCACCCTGCCATCTTTTAATACAAGTTAGTTACTTGCGGGTCCTTGTTGAAAAGGATGTGCGCAAAGCCGTATGAACATATTCATCCTGTGTACCGGCCCTGCAAATCCCCTCTTTCAGAAAACAATCACACATTTCTTTTAGATTCCAACCACTTCTGCACTGTTCCTGCCAAAGGAGCAGATGGCTGCACCAATGAAAATTGCCATGTACAATATAAAATAATGGTGAAAACTGTAAAAGATAGATAGATAGATAGATAGATAGATAGATAGATAGATAGATAGATAGATAGATAGATAGATAGATAGATAGATAGATAAGCTGAGCTTGTGTCTCGGGATGATAAATGATGCTGCTTGAAAGGGCTTGTTTAGAGCTCAGGGAGATGAACTCTTCTGAATAGATTCAAGAGATCACATGTCAGCAGGATACAGAGATATTCTTACTAGACCAAGGTTGTGCGTGTCAGAGAAATTTTATCCAGTCTCCTGATGGAGTTCGTTTTTCTCCCTTGCGCCACAGACCTGCAACCCCTTTATAGGCCCGGAGAATTTATGAGGGGATGATGTCAGAGCAGAAGTTACAGCTGTGTCTGTCTGCCAGCAAAAATGGACTTTTGTTTATATGTGTCAGCCTAAGCTCGTGTCACCTCACAACTCAATTTAAAAAAAAAGAGAGAACTGTAGCCCTCCACTGAACTCTAATTCTGCTTTAATCCCAAATACTTCGCCACCCACTGAAAATTAAACCAGCTGGAGTCCAGCCTATCAGGCAGTCAGCATGGCTGCTGATCTAAGAATGTCAAACTGTTGTCAATCTTTTTGGTAAGAGCGGCAGACACCTCAGGGTCTGACAGTAGACAGCTAACGTCATGAGGCTAGCATACGTCCCTGACACACACTCCAAAGAACAGGGGCACTCACGCGCACTGACTACTTTTATTTAACCTCTACTGGCAGGCCTGAAGGGAGGCCTGGTGCCAATGTTAGTCAAGATCATGAATCCACCTGATCTTGCTTATTCCTCTTGGAATCTCAGTAGTGCATAGCAACCATGTTCCTCAGGTGATGCACATGAATGGGTGTGCTGTTGCTAGGTGATCCAGTTCCAGCATCACAGTCAGCCCTGCGACACAGATCTCAACCCCTGCATCATCTGAACTAGAACCCAATTGTTTGGGTACCAACAAATCAGCCTGGAGCTGTAAAGAGTCAAGTACTACCTGAGCTATGATTTGTAGAGGAGTGCGTCTTTGCAGCTCAGCATGTCTAACAGAGAATCGCAGAACAGGGAGAGACGCATGGCGTCACAGTCAATACTGTCTCCCGGTCCTGATAACAAGCTTCTTTGAATGAATTTGTTAAATAACAGCTGAATTTGTATACCTGCACACCTGCTGAGGGTACAGGGAGCTGGAGAGTAGCCGAATATTTGCAAGCCAGCCAGCCCTGCAAAACATGGAAATGTCCTTTGATTTGCAAAACAAAATGTTAGTGGAGGTGTTGCCAAGGTCGTGTCCGCTTCTCCTCACCTCTGCAGGGCTCAATGTGACCCCACCTTTGAGTTTCTATATACAGGTTCAGCTCCCAAGGTTAGATACACTTATATGCGCACGGTCACCAAGTTAATACATTTTCCCAGAGAGTGTGTTAGCTGTATGTTTGTTAGCTTATATGGTCAGAGTATTCCCTCCCACCCTGCTGCAAAACGCTCATATCCAAGTGTTCTACAGTGGCTGACTATATTCATGCTTCTGGGGGCCAGGTTGGGACTGGAGGAAAACAAAGTTCTTCTAGCATAGCTTACGGAAATTGATAAATATTATCGGAGCCCATCATTGGTTTTTCACTTCTGAGTTCGTTCAAACTCTTGTCTGTGTCAACAGAAAACCATTGGCTCCAGCTGAAATTGGCTGTTTGGTGAAATGGTGGCAACTCTGAATTGCAGGTGTTACTGTAGCATCAAAAGGAGCCTCGGCAAATGTTTAGTGAGATTCAAGAGATTAGAAGTATGAGATATTCATGTAGAGAATACACCTCCACCACAATCTCTTTTTTTTATTATGTGTTACAAAACACAAAGATTCTTTTTTTTTTTTTTTTTTTTTTTTAATTTATCCAATGTGTCTTGTTTTTTTTAAAATTTTATCTACAATATTTTGTCATTTCCCCACCAATTAAATCATGTCTGGGAGGTGTTCCAAATTTAAAACCACAGTAACACCCTTTTCTTTCCGTTGTTTTCCAAATAAATCATAAATACGTAAGAATTTGTCAAAAACACAACTGTAGCAACAAGTTAACCAACTCAAACTACGTTACATTTATTGTGATTTATAGTATTGTACAAGAACCAACATTTTCTTAAGAAAAGAGTTCTTAGAATTGCTGGATAGTGTCAAATAGCATTACAGCTAATACTTGACTGTGCATGGCTAATACTTGACTGTGCATGGCTACAAAGGCAGTGAAGCAATGCAGCAACGCATTAGCGTTCCCTCTGGTAACCAGGTCTGCTGCACATCATTACAGCTAATGAAACACAACCTGAAAACAGTCTTTTAAAGGCAAAGGTTGTGTATCTCTGTGTGTGATTTAGTCCAGATCAGAACTTAGGCAGTGTTTTGGTTTCCCAACATTGACTTTGAATGCATGAATGGACAAAAAATGCATCTAAAATTTAAATCACAGTGGCTGTCAGAAAAAAAGCAGCAATTCATGTAAGAATTTTGTGACAGAAAAAATTATATAGAACAATTAAATGTGTTGCCAGAATGTCCTGTGATATCACTTAATGTGAAAAGTCTGACTAACATCTTGCTGAAGCTACATAAACATCCCTTTTACAGGTGTTCATCAGTAACGTGGATAAAAAGACAACAAGCTGTGTTATAATTCCGTGATGACTTAACGTCATTGACGTATCCGTGGTTACTCTGATTTCATATGACACAAACGCTGACAAAGTAAACTCCAGCTGCCGTTTCTCACCTCTGCTGCGGTGGATTGATTGAATCTACATTCACACACCCTCAGAACAGCATGTTTATACGCTTATCTGGAATGATTCTACTCCCGTCAGATCCTTTGTAACGTATGACCTTCGAGTGAGCTTAAATACTAACTGTTTTTAGCTGCAGTTCAGTTTTTCATGCTGTAGATACAGCATGAGCAGCAACATGGAGCAAACACTCCTAAAGCATTAGGAAACTAGCTACATTTATTGATTTGTAATATTGACAAGTTATAAAATTTGGCTTTGAACGTGATTATGAGCCCCAGAGAGTGGTTGTTAAGCAAACAGAAAAACAAGCGCATCTGTGTGAGCCAGGCCCAAATTAAGTCCTAACAGTTTGACCTACTTCGTATCCAGCGGGGCCGATTTATTTCCTCTTATATTTGCTGATGAGGCCAAAGAAGAAGGTCCCCTTAAGTGCGAAGAAGTAGGCTAATCTTGAAAAACAAATTATGAAAAAGTGAATAAACAGAGCTGAGCGCAACTTAGTTAGAAGCAGCTGTTCAAAAAAAAACATCCTGAAAAGGCTCTCTGACCTTGACTTAACTGGCTCAAAGTGATTAGCCAACATCTTCTACTTGTCTCATTAAATGCTCTTTAAATACAGTGATGGTGAATCATTCTATCACACATTATGCAGCAGCGCTGTCCCTCGAATTTGTGCACAGTTGACGGTGTCACTGCAAAGTGTTACCTAATATAACAAACCCACAAACTTCACCAGTTAGCTACGGTGAGGCCAACCTGTGTTTCGTTCCATTTCACTTCTCATGAAAAAGTCATATAGGATACATATTTACACATGTTGACAGTTCAGTATACAGCCCAAAAGGCCAAACATGTTATCGCCATAAAGACAACGCTGGCTGATATCCTAAATTTGGCTGCACAAATATGGCAGAAACACACACAGACGCACATGGGAAAGTAAACAACATTTATGAAAAAACAAACACCACCAGAAGCCCAGAGAGGAAATTGTGGCTCAGAAGTAAATTCTTGGATGTGGTTGTGCATTCCCTAAAGGGAGCCTGTTCTGCTGGAACCTATCCCCACAGAGGATTTCTCAGGAGCTGCACACACACACACACACACACACACACACACACACACACACACACACATGCATATGTATGGATTCACCGGAGCGTGGGGCCGTTAGGCTCAGGTTAGCATGTTAGGGCCATCATTTATCAGTTGTTCTTACACACCTCACTGAGCCTTTCCAGAGGTAAACATCTATTTCAGGAATGATGTCGCACATTAAAGGATTTACTCTCAGCACATGCGCACCAAAGTGGAAACGTGACTGTAACTGTTTTAAATGAGCTCAGGTGTCAGGTGTCAGGGCCGCAGAAGATCGTGCGTGTGGGACTCTGGAGCAGATTTACACCCTCAGATCATCCAATTAGGACATTCTTGCATCCCAGATCATTTCCAGCCGAAGAGTACAGTATGGGTTCCATCAGGATGTTTGAATCATTGTGTGGAATTCTTCGATAAGTTTAAGATACTAGAGACTACTTCAAATCTGCATTTATAACAACTACAAAGCAACAAAATACCTTTGATCTGAACAGAGCCATGGCTGATTTTCTGCTACTGCTGGTGCCTGAATGGTGATCCTACTCCTGCACTGGACTATTTTCCACCAGACTGTTGTTCATTTGTCTGCGTTGGTGTTGAGGCAGTGTCACATTCTGTTGTCTCATCAATAACAACAACAAACAGCCTGAAAACATGGTGGACTGTTCATTCATATTTGCCAGTCCTGATTTATGACTCTGTGCTGTCTGCTTCTGCATTTTAATAATTAATAACCCAACCGGCATTAATGTGAAAGAATTTATTCCAAACGTAGAGAAGTTAAACCCGAGTAACTTTTAAAGAACGACTTTAACCACCCACGAATGCTGCACTGCACACATGATACAGTATTTACTCAAAGTACTTGTTAAAATGCACTATAAAAAGTTTGTAAGCAGTGAATGAAAAGGATTCTGTATTGATTCTCACCTATAAATGGAGCGTTTCATACCTGGGTGACTCTGATGGAGAGTCTGACTGTGCATGCAGGATACTTTTCCAAGATAGATTTCCCATAAATATGATTGACAAGTTTCAACTGACAAATCCATGATGGAGAAAGGCTCAAAGGCATCTCAGACTGACTGATTTTATGTCTAAGGCTTATATATCTCATTCAGCTGCTTTGTTAATCTAAAATTTGGCGGCAGGAAAATTTTTATTTCATTATCATCGTTATTCTAAAGTCATAGCGTTTTAGCTGCTATTCCCTTGGTTCGGTCCAGCCAATCATATTGACAGAACTGATCTCACATAATCCAAAGTTCTGTGCTAAACTAAAGAAAGACATCATCCCTCCCACTTCCTGTTTGAATGGGGTTGGAATTGAACACTCTGAAGCTTCACTGGAGGCATTTCTGACTAGCAATTATCCAGGGATGATCCGGCCAGCTGGACCTTCCAGGAGATTCTTGAATGTTCTGTGGTCTGTTCCCCACTGCCTGGCTAATCTGAACAAACAGATAATGGGGGCGGTCACTGGGCCCGCGCCCGTGCTGGCGTGAGTGAGTGACACGCAGGTCCAGCTTTATCATAATGGAAACACATTCCGGTCGTAAACTGCTCAGCTATCGACAAACGTTCCTCTCATTTCTTTATCTCCTCTATCTTCCGTTGTTATGGGTGCGGGTAGGCGGTGGGGGGGGGTCCCTGGGTGAAGTCTAAAGCAGCCAATTTTCAATGTCTATCTATAGTTGATCACAATCTTGGCCAAGGGGTAAGGAAAAACGTTTGTTGGAAATGTTGGAAAAGGCCCCATGTTCACCCCCTCATAGGGAAATACAACTCAGCGACGATGTGGAGTTTTGCATTAACCCACCAAAGTTCAGGCCAGGTTTGGATTAATGTAATAATTGCCAATAAACCTTTTAAATATGTGAATTCAATGTGTGAAATTCGGCCAGTGCTCGCCACAGCAGTGATGTATTTTAACGTGTCGGATCATCACAGACATGAGCTCCTCTGACCACAAAGGCGTGAATAAATGATCCCACAACACAGAGCCATCTTTGCGCCGCCATCTGCACCACAGCGGTGCTGAAAACAATTCAGAAACTCAAAGACAAGTTGAACCATCTTCCAACCAGACTGATCACGCTGCTAAAATCAGACCTGTAAATGATGTCCACTTTCAGAGATGAATGAATCAGTTTAAGGAAAAGTGGAGTAAAAACTGTGGCTTTTACCTTCAATTATCTGCTCATACTGGGAAAATTGGTGAAAGGGTAAACACCAGATAGCCGCACCGACATGGATGTGTTGTGGTTCTAAGGGTCATTTTGTATTTGATGGTTTTAGAGTCGATTTTTTTTCCAGCTTTGAGTTATTGTTAGTGCTGTTGAAGGTGAGTCGAGCCTTAAATTCTATTTATTGCAGTAGTTTGCTGTTATCTCCAGTTTCCGTGTCCTCTGTCCTGCTGCCTGCAGTTTCTGGAGTAGCACCGTTGTTTGATAACCTCCATCAGCAGCATCCCTCTCTCAGATGACCTTTGCCCTTTCCAGCATCACTTTTTTAAAAAATATCTGCTCTTGCATTTAGACCAGCTACAAACACGAGCATCATTCTAGAACTGCAGTCGGGATTTTGGCATCCACAGCGACGACAGGAAAAATTTAACACCAAGTATCAAAAGTCTGTTGACTAAACAAATTTAAAATATGTCATTGTGCGACGCCCCAGGGTCTTGCCAGGCTCCAGTAAATGATGAGTTTGGAGAGAGAAAAACCCTCCACTGTTTTCCACATCAAGCAAAACTGGTAATTGCAACACAAAGATGAGAATGAGCCCGTTGAAGAGCCAGCGGGTTCGAACTGCTGCCATTGAGGGGGTGTCTCCAGGACATTAAATGTGTAAAAGGGGTGAAATCCTTTCAGAAACCCCAAACACAAAGCCTCATGACATCCTGTCTTTTATCTGTGGCCTGGTCAACTTTCTGCCAACCAGGCTGGTTAATCAAGTTTGTAACTAAATGCAACAGTTTTTGGAATGTTCCAAACCAAGTGACTTTGGTGCTGTCTAATATTTGTCTCCTGCACCAAAAGCTACAGAATTCAATTAAAAGGGATGACTATGAATCGATATATTGACGCAGCGTGTAGAAATTATAAAATGTGGTCCACAAATATTACATTTCTTAGGATTAACAAGTGAACATTGTTAAAGGTTAATGAAATACATAGAAAATGAAGCACATGGCGCCAGCAGAAATTAAGATAACGGCACTGAGAGAAATCCAGAAAATACAAATAATCATGTTCGACAAGCCGGAAAAGATATTAAAAGCATGCAGAACTGAGTGGGAACAAGGCAGAGAATGCTGCTCTCTCTTCTGTTAGCAGGAAGCAGACAGGATGGCACTGATGATACTCTGATCATGTTTTGGAGGAGTTCTTACCTAAAGTGGTGAAAAGGAGGCTTAGCCTGCTTCACTTGTTCCGTTGCAGCATCTTGGGGAGGTTTCTGGACACTATCGCAGCTGTATCTACTCTGCTATATTTTAACACGCTAGCTGCCATAAAATATGCCGATTAGGCTGTGAGACCACTGAAACTCCGAGAAAGGTCATTTCTGTAGGGTATGTAAACCTATATAAAAATATGGCTCAGAAATAAGGCTGGACCGGTCACATGTGAGCGCGTGCAGCAGTATTAAATCCTTCTGGAAAAACTCTGCAGACAAGTACAAACACAAAGATGAGCCGCTGTTTGCGTGTCAGTCATTTCAGGAGGAATCCGTCCAGCAGACTAGATTCAAGATTCAAAGCTTTATTGTTATATGCACAGTAAAGAAGCACGTTTCCCTGTACAATGAAATTCTTACTTTGCCAGGAAGGAGCAACACTTGGCGTCACATGTTAGTCACATGTGACTAACATGTGACGCCAAGTGTTGCTCCTTCCTGGCAGACTGTTGCAGCATATTATTGGGTTTCCTGCCTGTTCTAGCATTAAAGATGCCTGTGCTTCTCTGACACGAGTAGATATTAAAATTCACCGCCAGCCTGTCAGTGTCTACATCATACTATGTAGTATATCTAACTGAGCTTTATTCAGATTTTCTCAGGTCTGGTAATTAGCTACAGTCTGCATTAAGCGGTGAACAGTGAGGATTATAGGGTCCCTCGGTCATTCACACAGAGGGTCTTCTGGGCGTACTGTATATGCTGAAGCCCTTCTCACCCTTAACATCAACTGTTTCACTGCCATGAATGACAAGTAAATGACTTGACTTGACCTTGCCTCAGCCTCTCTCCTCCTTTGCATTTTGTGGAACTTGTTACAGCTTTATGGGGTTTTTCCATCTTTACCAGCACTTATAGCAACAATCCTCTCTCCATCTCTGATGGTAGCTGTGTTCAGAGAGGAACCAGACATATCTGAATTCTAGGCCAAACTGTCCACAGCAGGGAATTCAGTTCACACAAGATGCAGTTGTGTGATTCTATTCTCAAATTCTGATGAGTTCCCTCTCCTGAATAGTGGTAGCAGGGGAAGTGCAGTGTTTTCAACAAAGTACAGGTTCATGGAGAGTCATGGTCGTCTGGGGAATTACTAAGATGAAGGTGAAATGATTGTCCTCAACCAAAACACAGCTGGGCCTTGAGACTGGGTGTTCAAAATATGTCTCTTCAGGGAATCATCATCTGAATGTGATGTTGGTTTTGAGTTCAGTTTAGAGCCCCTGGAATATCTGGGCAGGGCTTCATCTATAAATCTAACCTTTGATCGATATTGATTTAAAGTACGGCTGAAGTAGGAAACCACACGAGTTGTTCTCTATTAAACACTGATTTGGACAAAAAAAAATCTCATCTCTAAGGAGGGTCACACCTGAGTAAAATTATTTTAGTCAAAGACACATGGGAATTTTTTGATAGCCTAATGCTAACCGTGTGTAATATAAAGGTTAGCTTCCATATGCATTTAACTGGCACATTGGGAATGGCATTAAACCTCGGGAATGGTGCTGATTGTATGAAGAATTCAGGACAGAGTGGCTTTAGTAGCATTGACCGAGTCGACTTAATGGAAGCAAATGAAACAAGAAGTCAGCTGATCAAGCCCATTTTTTGTCATATATCCTAATTTGTTGATGTTAGCCATCTGTTGTCAGCCCCACCAAGGCTTTGATTGAGTCTGTGCCCTCGGTTTGCATCAGTTCCTCTCACGTCACCTTTGTCAAAAGAAAGCTGCTCTTCTGTCCTGCACCATTATCGGAACACTCGCACGTGTAAATGGCAGAACAAAGATCGATTTGCTGTTTTTTTTTTTTGTTTGTTTCTTTTTTTGATTAAGAGAGCCATTCTAGAATTTACTGCTGCACTCCCACTGAATGTTTAATTGTCAGATAACTTCTTTGAAAGCCAGGTCTTCTGCCCCACATCATTCACCATAGGAGGTACAAACTGATTTACAATTGCTCTGTTGTGTATTGTTACTACACTAATAACTCATAATATCTACAGTGAATGGACCACTGTACTGTAAGTGAGGTGAGAAAACAATTCTGGGAAGATCAATAAAGCACTGGGTTGCCTCTATCCTGCATTTCAGATCTTACATTTGCTCATTTTATTCAGAACCTGGAAGCTTTATTTTAATTATTTTAACAAGAAATATTACCTGAAAGTGTGAAACATCGTAAATATAAATTAATTTGCACAGAAGAAAAGGAAACATATATAAACAGAGGCAGTCACTGAGGAGTCAGAACTGCCCTGAACAAGGGCTCTGGGCATTTGGGGTTTGCTACCTTGCTCAAGGGCCCCTGTCCTACTACAACCCCCACTTTCAAAGTTTTTAACTGATTGCTCTCTTACAGAAGACCACACTGTCAGGAGTGGGACTCCAACCCTCCAGAGGCCTGAACACAGTGCCTTCGACCGCTTCAACCCCAAAATCTAACATCCAAAAAAAGCTCGGGAGGAGAGCAGGTTATAACGGATAAACAAATCAACACCTGACACTCATTAAAGCGACCTTGAACCAATTCGGATCTATGGGGAGCTCCAACTGGACCATCCTCAGTGTGATGCCTGTTTAACAAACACCAGACAGCTGATCACTCGTTTGTCGCCGTTGAAAAAGGTTGGAATGTTTTTGAACTTCAGGCGATGACTGAACGTTGCCATCAGACCAGTCCTCACAGCCAGAGAAGCTAAGAGCTCACAACAACAAACAGACATGGATCCATGTGCTGCGGAGGTTGTATTTGGGATTCTTTTGCAGCCAACCACCTGTTCTTTTGTTTATTTGCCAGGCAATTCAGATATTGAATAATCTTTGAAGAGAACAGGACGCGTACTACAGAAGACAAGTGCAGATAATGCCTGCTGGAATCAATTTGCAGCCCGATTATTGCAGCGAAAAGTCAGAGAAAACAAATACTTATTTTCATAATTAATCAAATGCATATGCTAGTGCTTCACCTTCTCCTTGTAGACAAACATGAGCCGAGGGCTGCAGAATTACTCTTTTGGCATCTATCAATAAAAACAGTGTGTCTGAGGTTAGTTTAAAACACAATCATCAGTGGCCATATTTTCTCAGAACTTCTTGAATGGCACCAAAGAAATACAAAAAGAGCAAAACAAATGTAACATTTCAAGAAGTCGGGAAGAATTCCCATGAGTGCATGGAGGTATGGCACCTTTTTTTTTTTTTTCTTATTTAAAAACCTATCACGGTTGGGGATTATTAGCAGTTTCCAAAACAAATCTGGAGCTGGATGTGAAACTGACAGTTCTGGTCTAGTAAAAAAAATAAATTAAATTAAATTATAGTTGAATTTTTATTAAACTGAATTAATGAGTGCTCATTTTGGCTCCTTTCCCAACTGTAATCCTGGTAAATAGGTATGACATTAAACTAAACAGTACCAAAAGAATAAAAAAAACACAACTGCACAAAAGCAACAAGCAAGCAGATGTAGCGAGGTGAAGCAAGCTCCAGCTGCAGGACAGGGGCAGAGTGTGGAGACAAAAAGGATGGTGTGTGTGACACCTGATAATAGTTTTGTTAATGTATATTGTGTTGTGATGACATCAGGCCCTGACATGTTTATATGCTGTTGTTAAATGCAGTCCAGGCTGGAAAGTGCAGCACGCACATCTGCATGCACACGTCACTCATCATTTCCAACTTTGGTTATGTAAACTCAGGCCTCAATAAACCACGACTGGAGCTGAGTCGGTGCAGAGGCTTACGGCCTCCCTGGTGCAGATGGATACAAATGGAGAAAATCTCACACAGAAAACGTTCTGTACATCCTTGACTTATATTTGGACTCAGGCAATCAATGGAAGCAGAATTATGAGGCAGTGAAGCGAGTGATTTTAATCTGCAACTAAATATCCAGTAGTGGATTAGTTTCAGACAATTTCATACCTCCAGAGCTCTTCATGAAATATGGATAAGGAAGGAGGGAGAAAGAGAGAGAGAGGAAGGGAGAGAGAGATTTATATAGAAGTGAAGGCATTTTCCCAAACCTCCTTAGATGGAAAAGTGATGAAAAGTTTTGCAGATGGGTAACTGGAGAGTTTCTGGCTTCTTTGGACAGCAGATGTTTCCCACAGCCTCAGTCTGGGCACCAGTTTAATTAGACAGCCCCCCCAGTAAGTTGCCCTTCAGCGGTGACAGCGGAGTTCCCAAACGTGCCCAGACTTACTCTCGTTATGGGTCTGCTGACGAGCGCTGGGTAATGTAAATAGAGAGACATCACCCAAAGATGAGTGCAGGGTTGACACCGGCGCCGTGGGTTTGATGGCGAGGTGTCAGGTGTGCTGTGCTCGTCCGTAGTCGATCCGTTAAACAATGCATGTCTAAAAATAAACAGCGCATCATAAACCAGGGGTTTGGATTGCCAAAGAAGTAAAGCCTGATATTTTGATGACAATTATAAATAGATAAAAACACAAAGGTATTAAAAACAATCTACTTTTATTGTCTAGTTGATCAGGTGCAGACTCAAAGAATTCGTCTGAATTATTGACATCCTTTTTAAACTGTGTTTAAGGTTAAAATGAAAGAGAATTGCATCAAGTCATATCTGTTTTTCTGTCATTTACTTTTATTTGTGCTCTTTTTCCTTGTTGACTTTCTCCAGCATCTCTGGTTGTCTGCTCTTACACCTGGATCTGGTTTCTGTAATAGTGCCCTCTGAGTTTTGCGTATTCTGAACTGGTCCTCGGTTGTTGACCCTTGGCCGCTTCAGTTTCACGAATCTGCCCTTATCCAATAAATCACTGGACTGCATTAACTCAGCTTCTGGGTCTGAAGCCACTTCCTGCCACGCTGGAGGCTTTAATACCGTGTAAGACTTGCTTAAAGATCCAGCATGAAGGATTTTAGGAGATCTGCAGACATTCAGAGTAAGATTTGTGGGCAAATCTTTTTTTCTCTTCTGAAGGTCAGTGACAGGACAACTGTTCATAAATGTATGAATAACCTGAAAAAAAGTTAAAAACCTTTGATATGATCCTGTTCACTTCATGCACATAACATGTGCAGATGTGTGTGGAGAGGCCAGCAATAACTTAATAAAGAGCTTATTTGGTTCACTTATTTATGTTGAGTGCTCAATATTGTTTCTACTTTATCTGCATATAATATATCATTTTTTTTTCTTAAATTATTGAATTATTTATATTTTTGAAGCAAAAAGGAGGAGTGGACATCAAGAGTGAGTGACGGGTCACACACAAGTTTTATCCAGGAGGACATGATTTAACCTCCCGTGTGGAAAAACAGTTGCTGATGCTTTATCAAATCTGAAGCAGTTTTTGTGTCCAAACCAAAGTGCAGTTCCGTGTTTAGTGGGTGTTGGAAAGCTTGGGTGGAGGACTGCCGTGCCTCTAACACCCAGGATCTGAAGGGCACTCCACAAGAGAGGGCCTGCACATTTACTGGCACACTCGGGTGAGAATAGCTTGGTTTTTGGTGCAAACATGAATACTCAGTGATGAATTAATACACTGTTAAGACCTAAAGTGATTGAAGAGCTTCTTCCTGGAACTGGAAAGGACAGATGGATGAACCTTCAAAGCATTAGTCAGTGTGGGAGATCTTTTAATGCTGAGCTAATCTGTGTATCACTATAAGAGGCTAAAAGTTTATTCACATCATGTGATGTGTGGCTGTCATTAACACATTTTTCTTGCGTAGTTGTGCTTTTCTCCCTCTTTCTGTGCCTCTATATTTACAGGTATTGCTGACCCCATAGCTGCACCATGACCTGCTGACCGGCCCTACTGCCCTGCTCAGTTTAAGTTTTGCATCCTCCATATCATTACTGTATGTATGATATATTGCATGTGTCCTCCCTTCTTCCCTATCTCCTCTTCTCCTCCTCCTTTACTCAGCTGGCCATCAGAGGGAGGCCGAATGGGTCCTGTAGGCGGGTGGCTGCAGAAAAAGTACACACAAGTGAGTTTAAAATCCATTTGATCCTTTAACTTGTGAGATCAACAACTTCAGAAGTCAAATTCAATTTGCAAATGACTGCACAAGCTTTGCAGCCTTGTTACTCACATGGAGCAGCACCTGACCTCCTGGTTGGATTGTTCTCACTGTGCAACACCAGCAGTGAGCAAAGGACAGCAAATGACTCGCCTGGCCTGCTGGCTAACAGCTCCGCTCATAATGATTTTTGTTTTAAATAGTTCAGAACTCGCAGCATTTATCAGCTGTCAGGAAGTCATTTTTCAAGTTCCACTTGCTTCATTAATCTCAAGCATCGGGAGCCGTACGAACTAGGTTTTATTAAATTGCACGGCACCGTGCTCGTGGAAGGAAAAGGTTGTGTTTTTACGAAACTTTTTGAGCAGAACTTTCTTTTTTTGCATAGAAATATGACAGAATGTTGACAGAAATATGACAGACATGTTTTAAAAAGTTCGTTGGGAGCAGTCGTAGATGCTGCATATATACTCTTCATCATGATCAGTGTGTTCTTGCTCAGCTCAGAGATGACTGACAGCACAGTCTTCAGCAACAGTATTTCTCAGTGTGTAATCTCTCAGCGATGTCCCTCTTAAGTGCTCTCACACCAGCTGTTGACATTGTTGGTTTTTGCATCACCTGTGGGTGGCCCTACACCCAGCAGCTGGATCCATGCAGGGGGCTGTTGTTGCCTGTCAGGGTGCAGCCGTTAATGCACGAGGTCCAAAACCTTCTCCTACACATTCAGCTTTTGTGCATACAGCCTCACCCAAATAACAATGATATATGGTTACGCATCACAGTCTAAAATACACAACACCACAAGGGTTAACGAAAGAACACTGAGACAGGATTAGAAGTTTGGAATCAATTCATCAATCAATCCATCCATCCTTCAACGTATTAGTTATGACTGAGAGCCTCGCAGCATCACACACGACAGTGTCAAAGTGAATCCCGCTGTGCTCCCCCAGGATAACACTAAAAATAAAAAAAGAATGACATTTAAAGGATTAGTGGAGACACCGGTCGTAATGCTTGATTTAAAATCAGTCTGGAACTGGAGAAAATCTCCCAGATCTTCATCAGGCTTTGCTTCTCTGAGCGCAGAATTAGACAGTAACAGGGCCTTGATTGGGAACATGAAAATAAGTTTCCCAGATAGACGTCAACCGGAACGCCGCGAGATAACAAAATTATATCTGTGATAATCATTATGTCTGTTCAGATGACAAGAGCAGGTGATCCGTCATGCTAACGCACCAGGTTGTTTTTCCTTCTCCTGGTTTTGAAGTGCTCGTTCGTGACAGAGAATGTAAAAAAAAGAAAAAGACAAAACAAACTACAAAAGCTTTTTATTCTCATGTTTGATATGAATATCAGAAGACACGATGAACCTAAAGCGCCGATCACTTTGACGGTGACGATCAGCTAGCCTGAAACTGTCCAAAGGCAACAAAATCACTTAACCAGCATCTTATTCCCTTAATGCCATGAAGGAAAAAAAAAAAAAAAAAAACATGTCAGCTGTGAGGGCAGCAATTCATCAGAGTTAAGTGCTTGATTATTTTAGAACTAAACTATGATAATGGAATACTGGCCCTAGCTCCATTTTTAACCATCTCAGAGTGGTATTGATCTTCCCATCGCTCACCGTGGAAGCAAACAAGTGCCTTCTCTGAAATGTCAAGTGTTCTTTTTTAAGACCACTGTATATCAGTGTTTGCTGACATAAATAAAAATAAGTATAAACTACTTTGCTTGTATTTACCAGCACAGCTCCAACGTCATTTACAGCTTAACAAATGGGCCACTTTTTACTGTAACTTCAATACCAACCTTCACTATTGTTTTACATGCAAATTAAGCCCCAGATAGATGGTGCATTTGTTTGCACGTGCCATTGCCGTTAACTACCATCTTTATGAGTTCAAGATTAATGTTGCTGTTGCGGCATCTGTGAGTATAATATAAGCACCTGCAAAATCTATATCGGTAAAATATACAATATAGTGATATAGTTATGTCCTTTCGCAACAAATATTGATTTAATGATGACAAGAGTGTAACGAGTCAGAATTTGAATTTCACTTACTGAAGTGAAATTCTTCTTATTTGTTGACCTCAGAGTTGTGTTTAAATGATTAAACAGTTCTGGTCAAAGCAGATAACCTCTTATATTGTTGCAACCTTGTTCAATGTTTAATAAATGCTGTAAATATGTACTACATCTTATATACCACACAACTGTCCCATTGTGGTCATGTCAATTACACAGGAAGTTTATGCAACATATGGGGATAAAAAAGAGGGAAAAAATGCTCCTAATCCCGTTAGGAGATAATTACAGTGTGCATCCAGGGGGTGGGGCCACATCTCTGACTCTCTGAAGCAGAGCAATCTTCGTCAGCGCTGCATAATAAATGCCCTTGATAAAAACATGGACAACCTCAGGACTGCCTGTGATGAGAACTCCCCTGACCTTAATTAATCGTGTTCATGGCGCTGCATGAACCCATTATGGGGACTTTACTGCATATCCATTTTATTTCTCACTGTTTGTCTTTATTCCTGCTCCAGCTAATGAGCAGCAGACAGATCAGAGGTGGGGTGGCGGGATCTGTTTGGGGGCATGGTCATTGCAACCCTTCAACAGGGTTGAAATAATAAAGAGAAACAGAAATTAAAACAAAAAAGCATCCGCCCTGCCCTGCATTTGTGTTTGCTGACTCCACAGAAATGAAAAAGATGATATTTCTTAAAAATTTTGATTCTCCGCCTCCTTAAAGCTGCAGTAATTATGTAGATGCGCGGCTGTTCAATATTAACAGTGTCTTTAAATATTGATGCTTTTGCGTGTCTTTAATTGTACAACATGCAGGCTAACTGTATTCATACATGTCGTGGTGACAACATCACTACTGCTGCTGAGCTGTTTGGCGTTGCTGCACTGGTGCTTTCATGTTTTTGGTGTGTGTGACAAAAGCTTTTCAACCTTTCAGATATCAAAGCAGGTGATACTTCAGATGGAGATGCCTTTCCCTCCTGGGGGGCAAGTTGACCCTAGAGTGGTCATCCATCACATTCCTTTGAGCACGCTCAGGCTGTAATAACACTTCACCGCCTCTTTCATCTGTCAGCAACAAACTCTGAGGCGGGCTACTTTGTTTCCTCCTCAGCACGCAATAAATATGATAAATAATGAAGACGGCGCTCAGGAAGTGGAAGTGTTGGCTCATACAAGCTTCACATGTTCAAAAACACACAAACGCTGCGCTGATGATTGACAACACACGATTTTCATGGCTGACAGCTTGCACTTATTGCAAACGATGAGGACAGCTGTTTACGCTCGCTCACATGCAATTAAGTTTTGCCATCACAAAAATGTGAAATTAATTGAAAGTGAGTGCAGGGGTGTGTGTGTGCGTGTGTGTGTGTGTGTGTGTGTGTGTGTGTGTGGTGGGGGGGGTCTTTCTTGAAAGTGCTGTGTTTTTATTTGATATCAGCATTGCCACATGCATATTGATACGGCTCACTTTTGAATAGGGTTTAATGATTGAGAGTCAGGGGGATAAAGAGCGTCTTGTTGCATTGCAACAAAACCATAATCAATATTTAGTTCACTTGTCAATGGTTTTATTGTGGGGTCTGTGTGGTCTAATGGGAGGCAGGTTCTGAAATAGCTTACTGTGCTTGACTGAATCAAAGCAATTACGCAGAAACTTAATTACGTTATTTGCAGTTGCACTTAAATGTCATTGAATCACTAAAGAAAATTGGATCTAATGTTTATAATTCAATGCAACAAAAGAATTTTCATTGTTCCTCATGGTTCTTAAACATCTCTGTTTGTGGCCCTCGAATCCACAATTCCCTTTTGATTTGGTTAGAATTCATTGGTTCTTTAACCTTTCACTGCAGTGACAGGCTGCCAGCACGCTGATGTTATTGTCATTAGTAATAATAAATTACCCTCAAAAATAGATTTCATTTCAGTGGTTGGATGTGCTGCCTGCTCTTTTGTTTTATCTGTTTGTGCTCTGCAGATGATGCTAAGCTACACTGACTGTCACATTTCAATCACTTACAGTTACTGGATGTGATTAGAAAAAAAATAAAGAAAAAATAGAAGCCATAAGTGGAAGAATATGAATTAAAGTATTCTCAAACAGAACATCTGCACAATCGTGAAATGATCAAACACATAATATCTTTTCCTCCAAATGCAAATGTCAGAACTCCCTTTAGTACATAATCCAATAAGGCATAAGGTGTTATTTTATTTCAAAGAAGAAAGAGAAATTTTAATACCAGCTGGGAAATTACTTTTCAGCATTCAGTCAACTACTAAAAACTGAGGCCTATAAATATGTCAATAGCCAGAAATAACAATCCCAAGGTCATGAAGTTGTAGGGAAAAGCCAGCAGAAAGGTCAACTCAGCAGTCTTTACATTTGAATGTGCGTGTTGACAGAGTCAGCAAGGCTGGAATTTATGGACTGGAGCTGTTGTCTCTTTCATCACTGTGATGATTTTTATTCTGTATTGAGGAAACATATCTCAGAGATGGGTGAAGATATCGGAGCTCCAGATATCGGAGTTCCACCGGCGTGGCCTCGGCCTGGTTTCTGGTGTCTGGGCTCCATGAGTGTGTCTAGATGCTGCGGCGCTGCTGCGGTGATTATGAGGCTTCTGGCTGCCGACGTTGTGCTCAACCTGCTGTCACTTTAATTATCTCAACCTATGGACAGCAATCCTTGTTGAGCCATCTCTCCTCCCCCAACAGTCTGTGTATTGTTGTAAGAAAATCCATACACATCAGGATCTCTAAACACAGCCAGATGAATGCGAGGGGAGGGTAACTTTATAGCCTTCCTCACGGGTCACCAGCACTCCTGCACCTGGATTGAATCACTCCCCTTCACCTTTGAAAGACAGCATCCTTTCAAAGTGTATGTCGGTTTGAGGACGGGCAATTGATATTTTAAGCGCCTTTGATTCGTGGGCATGGAGGCAGTGGGCCCGGGGCGGCAGGTGTGTGTCTGCGGGCTCACTGACCTCTCAGCACTCACGAGTTCCAGCTGCCGTACTGTTCCATCCACTTTCCAGTCTATTTGTCTGCCAGGTTTCTGACAGCCAACGGCAAATTACTGATCTGATTCTGCATACAGTGTGTGCTTGATATGCGCTGCAGGAGATCCATGTCAAGTACCACACTTGGCTCGTTCCTTGGAAGAAACCGAGAAGACGACCTGCATGCCAATATGTTCTGGAATTAAATATAAAAACAGGATGGCCCAGTGTTTTCCACACGCAGAACAATCTGATTGTATGGCTATTCTCAGGTGACTCGATCTCTTTTATGATGCATGTACGCGCAGGTACGAAAACAAGCTTCACCCTAATTAAAGAGCAAAGATTTTCCACTCATTATTTGTAGAATAATACATTCGCATCCACATATTGGGGACTGGATTGCTTTCTCTGTGTTCTTTCTCCAGAACCGAGAGGGAAGAAAAAGTGCCCTTTTTCCCACTGAAATGAATTTAATTGCATTTGTGCATTTTACCCCAAGGCGAGGCTCTCGCGCAACAGTTTAATCCTCATACGGACTGAAACATACATATATAATGCATGCACTTTGGATTGCACTTAATAAGGAAAGTAATTAAAAAGAAATCATTTTTAATTCATCGCGCTTATCACAGCAGGGTTTTTGAAACTGGAACAGACAGTGATGGTGGAAAGTGTGTGTGGAGAGAGAAAGGGTGGTGGCTGGGGTGGGAAGGGGTGTAAAGAAAGGGAGGACAGATAAGGTGGGATTGGTACTGTCACGGTGTCACACAGGCGACAGGTGAAAAAGCTCCTGAGACAATCTTGCATCCTGCACCTCAGCTCCTTCACCAGGCAGCAGCTCAAACCCTGCTGGCAGCCTTAAACACTCACAACCAGATAAAACCATCTGAAGAAATTATCTGAGTTGCTTTACTGTATTTGCCTCCAGACTGAACTCTGAATCATAACCATGGAGCTGTGCACAAATAAATGAGCTCTTCATGTGCTGTTAATTCTGCATCCATTGACAGACAGTTGTCCTGGGAGGACTGTGGACATCAGGAAGTACCTGGGTCTTAGTTTACACTGAACGGGTCTGAAAAGTCCAAACTTGGCGACATGCAACAATCCTGCTTAGTATCCATCCACCTTTCCATCATCCATCTATTCAACCATCAATGGGAAAAGAGGAAGGGATACAGCAGTGAAAATATTATAAATCATATTTCCTATAAATCAAAATAAACTAGGGTTAATGTAGATTTCTTCTCAGATGTGAAGCTTTTCTTGCTGGTGGAACAGCTACAGAGGACATATTTTCTCCCCTTTATTGCTACACTGGGAGGAGAACCTGCAGAGAAATGAGGAGCATTCCCAGCAAAACAAAGAACAAGAAAACATCCTGCAAACCTTTACAAAGTCATATTAGTGCGACCCACATTTCAGATCATACATTTTCTGATTCACATACTAAAATGGGGTCATATCATCATGGTAACAAACACTATTGTGTAGATATGTTCTGAGGAAAAAATGTTTCTTTTTTTTTAAATTATCTGTTTCTGGTGCAAAGCAATATTGAAAGAGAAGAACATGTTCAGATGCCCCAGCAGTGCAGCCTGGCTGAGCAGGTGGAGGCATGCTCCACTCTACTGCCCATTTACTCCACAAATATGGGCTGCTCAGCTTTTACTGAATGTTTACTCCTTGGGGAACTGGCTCCATCCTGTTAAGGTCACTCCGTCTTGCCGCTGATGCTCCTCTTCCACCAATTTAGTCACCGCCCCTCCTTTTCCAGTACACACCCTAACCCAGATAACATCAACATTACCCTTCAGCTTTGCACTTTATATGTGAGCAGCTTCTCCGGGTTGTGTTGACAACAATAAAGGTGCTGCACTTTAACCTCATGCTCCTGAATGTTTGTTTTTTGCTCCTTCCAAATTAAAGGTGCAACAGTGCACTTGACATCTCAGTGTAAAGATGCTACAGGGATGAAACTGCTATTTTTGCATCTTTTGGATGACAGTACTAACTAAAAAAAAGAAAAAAGCTTGAAATATTCTGTGATTATGGGAGGAACAAAGTGCGGCTGTACAAAATTAGACAAAGTAGAACATGAAAAGAAATAGAATTGTCATATTAAATAATCACACATAAACTTTTCCAAGACAGCATCAGATCCCACCGCAAATCCACAAAAAAGGTTCCTTTTAACTAAAGAGGTGGTCAGTGCAAACAGGCAAACAAAAAAATAAGACCATGAACAGATTTTAGGATGTAAATTGATGTTTTTTTAATGATCTTGGTTTTCCAGATCTAAACTTTAGTCTTACTGTCTTAGTCTTTGTACATTTAGCTCTTGCTGTTAATTGCTATAATCTGCCACACCGGTTTCTACCCTAGCCCTCTTGCTGTAAATATCTTTCTGTAAATATGATTGTAGTTATTGTAGTTATTGTTGACGGTTGCTGCTGTAATGAGCGAATTTCCCATGTCTGGGATAAATAAAAGTAATTCTATTCTATTCTATTCTATTCTATTCTATTCTATTCTATTAAATTCTTGCATCTGCCAAATATCAAATTTTCCTTCAGACTCCAAACCTTTACATCACAGTGCATTCCTTCAGATGAAGGTTCTGACATGTTTATGCTGAAGAAAGAGTTCAAAGGAAGCCCTCAACTTCTCATCAACTGATGATACGGCGAATCAACGGCTTTCAAGGATTTCACACTCCAGCAGCAGTGCAGATTTAACAGGTTCAGTCAGTCTGCATCTTGGGCCTGAAGTGTGATGTGTGTGTTGGTGTTGCTGCGTGTTTATATTTGTGCCTCTACTAACTACTCTGTCCGTGAGATCTTCATGGTTAAGGGCACTGAACGAGCAGTCAGCGGTTTTCTTAGAACAAAGGGAGGAGTGAGAGCTCTGGCTGTGGCGCCATGGCTCCCTTCTTGACACCAATCATGAGTGGAAACACAAATTCATGGTGAATCCGCAGCCTTCCCTCTTGGCCCCAACAGAGAGCACATGTCACATGCAGGCTTTTCACATAGGCTGCTAGACAGGACAGTCAGGCATGCGGCAAATCTGCTTAGTTACTTTATCATGCCAGGAAGTGTTACACATGGGAACGCAACACTTGTCAAAGTGGATCTTCAGCCTTGCGGGGCCACACTCCTATGATTCTGTGACCTTTCTAGAACGCGCTTCATAAAAGGCTCTTTAAACAGGGACCAAAAAAGTTTCAGCTTCTTTTTGCATGAAGGGAAACTAGCCAGATGATATTAGCATCATTGCTCAGGAGCATCTGTAAGGACCAGCCCTGAGGACGGCCTGCTGATCGGCGTTATGAAGACAATGGCTCAAACAGTGCATTATTTCCTGGCAGCATCACTGGTAGATGAATACAGTCACAAATGATATTTCTTTTTAAAGCAAGTGTGGTGGCCACACTTGAATGAGCGCTGTGGTAAACTCTGAAACCCATTTCCAGCAGAGCTGAAAGGACCTCAATGGCTCCTATTACCTGCACTCTGGTGTTATAACAGCAGCTGCAGACAATGAGAATGTATAGAGGACCGATTGGCTGCAATCAAGACTTGAAAGGTTGCCTTTTCTGCTGTCTGGTTAGCCATTAAAGTGTGTAACAGCTGGGTTCTTTTCACAGCAAGAACCACTGCAATTGATAATAGTTACAGAAAAAAATAAATCGCTCCGTCTGCAAGTTTGATATTGACTGAACAAAAAGAGCTAATCATCATCTGACGACATAACACACAAAATGTGGAAAATGTGGGTAAGCCTCAGTTTAGCCTGACCTCACAGGATCCTGTATTGTTCCCAGCCTTTCACAGGACTGATAAGAGTTTGCCAGCCTTTTGCGACACTCTGATGGACGGATGCTTGGCTTTGATACATGCAGATCATTGTTGCAGTTTACTGCAGCTAAAGTCAGTGGTGAAACTCTGGTCTGGATGTGAAAAGGTGTGTTGGGTCTCTTGTTCCCTCCTTAGTGTGAGCAGGATGCTGCGACCTTCATGCCACAGTAGAAAATGCTGCTGGTCTACCTCGCAGGCCGTTTGCCTCTTGTGTCAAAGCTGACCACCCCTTAAAAAGAAAGTGTTGTGGAAAAATACTGTGACATTTTCATTTTACATTTGTGCTATAAGAATATGTCAACACCTCTTTGTTTGTACCACAGAGTTTGTGCTTATTAACTGGTTTAACAAAGAATTGTATCTCTGGTGTGCTGCCCTTGCTCTTCTTTTAGCTTGATTTATGGCTAGTTAATACCCCTTTATTAACTCCTTTAATCCAATTTTCTACTTCAATTTTATTGAATATTACTTTGTTTTGTTTTAGTGTTCTATTATTTTGAAGCATTCTGCACCCACTGAGACAAATGCAGATATGCTGTCTGTGCCGCTCTCTATCAAATTTGTGCACCTGGCAATGTCCAGATTGCCTTTTGTGGAAATTTCTTAAAATAAAAGTGTTTGCCTTTTTTTTTTGCAGTAGATTGCATGAAAGGAAATGAAAACACATACTGTCAGAGGAGCAGAACAATTACAGCTGTTGTGGTTTGGATCAGTGCGGTGTGTGGTTACGGTTCTGGTGCTCGCCAGGTTGCAGGGTTCTGCATCTGGCTTAATGAAGAAACATAACTTGATCTTTAATTTTTAGTGAGCCCCCGGCTCTCTGCTAATGCTTGTTGAAAAATGTAAACTGCGTTTCAATGCGTTGATTGTTGTTGAATAAGGAACTGTTTTATATCAAACAATGTTTACTTGGTTTGATTAAAGTTGCACTAATGATGAAGGTGAAACTGTTCAAAAATAAATCCAGCCTAGTTTTGTCTCAGTCTATTAATTGTTTTTAATTTAGCACGCTAACAAAGGAGAGAGGAAAACGTTCCATCTCCTGTATGTTTATTTGCTCCTGTATGTATAATGCAAAAGGCGCCACTGAAGGTGTTAGGCTGTTGTCATAGAAACTGAAATTATGGCAAAGTATGAATTATGTTACTTTTAGACTTTTAAAAAAAAGCTTATTGTTCAGGTAAGGAAAAAAAGAACCAGTCCAAGCAGCTGAAGGACCTCTAGAATTCTCCTTCATAAGCCTTATCCAGCCTTTTTTTGTGACTAGTTCCTGTTCAGATACATTTTTATATTTCAGTGTTTGAGTATGGTGAATTACAGCCTTTGTGGCAGGATTGATGAGCTGTTATTCTGAAAAATATGACAACGAAAAGGTTGCCGAGGGATCACACTGTCCATTTTAAAGTTAAAAGGGCATTTGTTTCTTTGACCAGCCCCCGCCCCCCCCACACACACACACACACATCACAATATGTCACTGCATTTATGTTGCTGCATTTACAGTTTGTCTGTCTGTCTCTGCATCTATCTGTCCGTCCCTCTGTCTGTCTGTTAGCAAAATAACAAGACATGAACAGATTATAACCAAATTTTAAACAATAGTTTCAAAGAATAGCTTATTAAATGTTCTGGATTCCAGAGGGACTATGACCTTCCAAGGCCTGCTTGGTGATGAGGTCTGTCCTTTTCTGTTGTCTGTGTTTTAACTGAATCTGAATAAGTGCTTTTATTACCCCTCGCCCCCTGCCCCCCCCCCCCCCCCCCACACACACACATCACAATATGTCACACATCCAGGAAAGTTTTGGAGTTGTTTACTCCTAAAATTTGTTTCATAAAGTGGAAATTTCAAAAGCATTTGAAATAGAGAACAGCCACTTTTTATCCAAAGCTGAAGGAGCAGTCTCACAAGAATATCTTTATCTATGTTTTTTTATTTTTTCCTATTTTTAGGTAAATTGCACAATTTCTGACACCAGCTTTATCTGAATGCCTGCAGGTTTTTCCTAAATTTAAATGTGCTGTTTGTATCTCTGCGTTGTGTTGGCATATGTCAGGATTATGTTAATTGACTTTCAGCAGGTACTGTAAGGTGTTTTATTTATTTATTTATTAATATTTATTTATTTATGCACTATTTTTACTCAGTTTAAAGAGATGTTCAGCTTTCCATTCAACACAGTCTGTTTTTCAGGGTTCCTCTCAGCTTCCTCCACCTCAGAATGAATTCTGCTTGGAGATAAGCTTGTTGTTAAAGGGGGAGACGTTTTCCAATATTCCTGCGGTCCTGAGCAGACTGATCATCAAACAAACCCATGCCAACTGCAATCATGGTGTGTAAGACATGGGTTAAACGATGTTAGCCCAGCCAGTGAGTGTGGTTATTCCAGGTCATTCAATCAAAGACTGGTGCTGTTTGGCCAAAGTGAGGCAAAGGAGCTGCATGATTAATGTGATGGCAAATAACATTTGATGATTCTCATTTAAGAAAGTTGAAACCAATTATTCATTCAAGAAGGTTTTTTTTTTTTTTTTTTTTTGAGAAATTAGACAATACATGGAAGGGCAATATGAGAGGCTTTGCACAGGTCCAGTGGCACGTCCCCGCAAAATCACAGGGCAATGAAATAGTGCAAGGCCAGCACTGGAGTAATAGATGCCACATCGTCATGAAAGGAAGTGTCCACTGCTCAGCTGCCCTGCCACAGCCAATGAATTATCCAAGTGTGAAGATGAAAAGGCAGGGTGTGGGGTGGAGGTATTATGGAGACAGATTGCGTGCTGAGATCATTTGGACTGTCTGAGGGACCTGGCCTGTACACAGCTGCTCAGCTGATCAGTGATATTGTCAAAGCAGAGAGGGTGCAGAGAGAAAGCCAGATACAAAAGGTCAGGGAGTAAAGCATAGCCCTCAGTCTTGCTGTAGCACCAATCATCTTTGCCCATCTGCCCTTTTGCCTCCTGTCTGTTGTTGCTGCTTGTTTTGGCAGAAGCAACTTTTCATCTGGGGAAACTTGACTTACATGCACACTTGTAGAGAGATGAAAAAGGGCAATTAGCACTGTCATTGAAAAACAATGATTGGAGAGAAACATTATGCTCACTACAGTATCTACAGTAAGGATTAGATTATATATCCCTTTAAAAGTCAACCTAAAGCATCCCAGCTGGACCCTTTTATCATTTGTAATGATGCCCCACATCTGTACGTGTCGCTACACTGATTGTATTACACAAACAACATTGTTTATCATGACTAGATGCTTCGAGTCGGCACATAAGATTCATTTACAACTTTAGATTCGCATTTAAAACCAGAACTGAAAATATCAGATCGTATCACAAGTGAGCGTTAGTAACAACACCACAAAACGGTGCATCCATTTGGGCAGATACACACGATTGCTGTTACCTGTTACCTGTATCTGTGGACCAACGTCTGCACAGTGTTGTAGACAACCTGGTGGACATATTGAAACCATGAGTGGAACCACAACACTGCACTACTAACGTTTTAATCTAATGAAGTCTGGTTAATGTTTTAATCCTGTTAAATGTCCATCATTCTCAGCTAGTGTAAATAATGCAGAGATGATTATATAACAATTATCAGAATAGAATCTAATGACCTATGTGGCTATTCTGGTGGTCTGTGTGCATTATTGAATAGGTTATGTGTAATGAGATTATGATGCAGCAGACATGACATTTGCTTGGTTGTTGTGAGCTATTTCTCCACAGGTATTAGAATCAAATTTACATGCACGCGTTGCAGTAATTACTACACTGACAGAAGGAGAGAGAGAAAGAGAGGGATGGGGGGATTTAATTGGATATTCGGCCCCTCTGGATGTGGGCTGAACCGTGGTACAGCATCATTATAATCTCTCATCGGGTTCTTATTTGAACCCTGAATGCCCACTCCCTTCTGTGCGCTGTACACTTGAAAGTGCAGGCAGACTTTTATTTTTTATCATTTTATTTATTTTCAAAGAAAACAGCAAAAGTTTCATGCTTTTATTATTTTTTTTTAATGATAGCTCATATTTCAATAAAAGCCAGCCTATTCATCACTAAAGCACAAGATCACAGTCTAATGTGCTGATAAGGCCTCATGTCGACATCGTTTTGCGTTTTCCAATGCCGTAATGTCGTCACTTAATCTCCTCCACACACAGTTAGTAAAGTGAGCCTGATGAAACACTTTCACCTCTATCTTCCCTGCATAAACAATTGGATTCATTCTACTTATCCCTCAACCCACTGAACTGTGAGAATGTTGTGGTTGCCGGCAGTAGACAGAGCGGACCGACTCTCCCCTCCGGCTGTGAGAACGCTGCTCATATGAAGCCTGTCAACTTCATTACCTGCTGATCTTAAACGACCTAATGACATTTGAGCGAGTCGGCAGGTTTCGCATCGCACCACCGAAAACAAGAGCAGGCTTTAAATTTCACCTCTGAAGATTTAAATCCAATTAAAATATTTAAGTCGCGTCTAAACACCAATGTTTCTGCCCATTAGTTTAATATCCAGTTTTAGCTTTGACTTTGCATTGCAAAATGGGTTTTATCAACTTGAAGACGTGGCAGAATTCAGACAGCTCTCACGATCGATATGCTATAGGTCAGGCGAGAGGCTTGTATTGGTCCAATCAATACTCGCACATCAAAGGCGTGTGCCACTGTACACACTTAACAAGTGCAAAAAGGCCAAACCCAGAAGGATCAACCTAATAAGTAGGTCAGAAAAACACTCCAATTGGGTCAAATGATAATGTGCTTGTGGAGGAGATTACTTCTATAATTGCAGCTCCGTTGTGTGGATATGAGCGCACCTTTGCATGTTCAACAACGTATGGATTTGATCGATGTGTGCTGTTTTCACGTTACTACTGACTGGGAGAAACTTGCGGCTTCGCAGCAAGGGAGCGAAAACGTGCTGCATCCGAAGATATTATCTTTCCACATTCAGCATTTCTTTGAGGGAATTCATGTTTCAATTGATTTGCTTCACAGGAGATGTGCTGCATAACAAAGCCGGGCGTGTCTTTACGAACTGGGGCAGAACTGATGCAGCAGCAGCAATTCAATTAACAACAAGGCAGCAATTGTTTTATCAGAAATGATTATGATATGTCTGTTTGGACAGTGCAAACAGTTGATCAGCTGTGACTGAGAGGAAGTAATCACGCTGAAATCTTATCAATGTGCTGTGCACTGCAGATAATCTAGGCCTGCTCTGTTATCTGCACTCAGAACAGACGCCCCCACCCCCTCCCCCCACCCACCCATGTGCTGTTTGTCTGGGCACCCTGGGCGCTGAGATAATTTCACCATCCTTCCAGGATTTGTACATTCATGCAAGTTTCAGACCCGTGTAGGTGCACATGTCAACATTGAAACCCAAATCGTCACTGCGGATATTCGTGGCCGAGAGGCAAGGTGAGATAGGAACAAGTGGAAAAACAGCTTCTGTGATTGAGGGAAGCTGAATCAATTGGTTGTATCAAATACCAAAAATGATTACAAAAAAGACAGCTCTGCGGTGCCATAGCTTCAAAGCCTCATGTGAAGTGATGAGGAAGATGTGCACGGTGATGAAGCCCCCACAAATTATTTATCAGAGTTGTGGAATAACCCTTCATTAGCAACATTCGCCTCTTTTCTCACATGTGCTGCCCTGCTGTTACAAATGTAACACCAGCAGAATATTGATGGCAAACAGCATAAATGAGACAAGATTAAGACCATAAAACACAACGATGGACAGGACACATGGTGGAGGAATATGTTCACACTGCTTTGAGGCTTTACTTCATCTGTCCACTTGACTGTGTCGATAATCCCAACCATGTGCTGTTACAGTTATTTAAACTATATTACATAGTATGTAAGCACTGTCCTGACTGTAAATTAGGGTTAAGGTTAACCTAATGTTACTGATGACGACTATATCTTGTACATATGAATAATGGGATTTTTTCGTTTGAAAATGTCATTATATTGTGGTATACGGGCACAGAAAACTGATCATCCAACAATCTACCTCTGATGAACTCCCAGGGAAGTTATGATGTGTGTTAGAGAAAGTGAGAAAATTTTGTGTCAGGGATGTCAAATCCAGACCCACGTAGGCCGAAGTCCATCAGGGACTTGTGGCAGGATGCGGGTGGGTTAGTGTGAACACAACATAGTTGCACCAACAGCCTGAAGTACAAGGTTTCCAAGTTTTACATGACCAAGTTATTCACTGGGCTCTGCATCTGATAAAGACATTATGGTTCAGGAGGATTCATGTGTGCCTCTGTCAGATTTGTGCTGCCATGTTGATACGCCGTGTACAGTTCAGCAGTATGTTTTTCTTCAGTCGCAGCCGTGACTCACTTTTTAAATATATATGAGTTACAGAGTTATGTGAGGAAATGAACAGTGCAACATGTAATACACGTACCTGGGTGTGTGTCTGCATTGTTAACCTTTATGTCTTGGGAGTCAAGTCAAAACGAAGTACCACATGCCTTTTTCTCTCAGTCGTCATGGAAACATGACACCCTGCGAGTGATGCATCGTTAGGACCAGATTGAAAAACAAAGGTGTGAACGCAGACCAGACTGGATGAAAAATGATATAACGTATATTATATTTGTTCTCTTGTGTAGCTGAATGGTTCCTGAGGTTCTCGCAGATTTGCTGATATGACCAAACCTACTGCTTTTTGTGGCTGCTGGTCAAACCTCCAAACGTCAGTGGAGCCAGAATCTAGCAAACAACATGCTGAATTCAGTCTGAACAAAATGTCTTCATACACTTGACTTGTTGCGTCAGGCGCTGCAGCACATCTTCAGCTGGATTTAAAAACCTTCTTTCCTTTCTAATGTGTCAACTCTTGTTCTAACTGTCACTCAGTTTTTTCATTTCCCATTTTAACTCAGGAAGGTGAACGGAACTCTCAGAGATAAACTTGGAGCATGTTCTCGCTCCCAGAGATTTGTGTCTGAAAATAGAATAGAATAGAAATACTTTTATTTATCTCAGGCTTGGGAACTTCACTAGCTAGAGCAGCAATCGTCAACTTAATCACAATATTTGCAGCAATATACTGTAATATTTCCAGTAAGACAATAATATTTACAGCAAGTCAGACTAAATGTGTGAGACTAAGTAAGCAGAATGTGCAACATGAAAAATGCGCAACAAGGTTTCTATGTACAAAACAATATGCAACATGAAAATTGTGCAACCTGAAAAGTTTAACCAGACATAGCATATCGGAGCATGAACGCTGAGAGTCCCAGGCAGACGGAAGTGTTGAACAGGGTTATTGCACTGGGCAGGAAAGATTTCCTGTATCTGTCCTTGTGGCAGTGGAGCTTAATCAGTCTGTTTGAGAAGGAGCTCAGCTGCCTGTCCAGTAGTGGGTAGAGAGGTTGGTCAGGGTTATCCAGAATGGATAGCAGTTTGTTCAGAGTCCTTCTCTCCAACACAGCTTCAATGCAATCCAGTTTACAGCTAATCACAGAGCCAGCCTTCTTGATCAGTTTGTTCAGTCTGTTGGTGTTGCTGGCTCCAATGCTGCCTCCCCAGCAGACTACAGCAAAGAACAGTGCGCTGGCAACAACAGACTGGTAGAAAATATCCAACATCCTGCTGCACACACCAAAGGATCTCAGCTTCCTCAGGAAGTAGAGTCTGCTAATCCCCTTCTTGTACACAGCCTCAGTGTTGGTCTTCCAGTTCAGTTTGCTGTCTATGTGCACGCCCAGGTACCTGTAGTCCTCCACCACCACGATGACCTCTCCCTGGATGTTCAGGGGCTGTGTGGCCATCCTCTTCTTCCTGAAGTCAACTACCATCTCCCTGGTCTTGGCCACATTCAGAAGCAGATGGTTCCTCCCAGACCACTGATACACCCAACCACTGCAGACTCATCAGAGAACTTCTGCAGATGGGACAACTCAGAGTTGTACTGAATGTCTGAGGTGTACAGGGTGAACAGGAATGGAGACAGCACAGTCCCCTGCGGTGCTCCCACGTCACTCACCACCACATCAGACAGAGCAGCGCCAAGATGGAGAAAAAAACTGCAGCCTGTCTGTCAAGTAGTCAGTAACCCAGGAGGTGAGTCAACCATCATCGTCTGCAGCTTCTCTCTCAGTAAAAGTGGCTGGATGGTATTGAATGCACTGGAGAAATCAAAGAAGGTGATGAAAACATCCCTTATGAGCACAAAAGCAAATCCTTTATAAGAAAATCCTTTATGAGCAAAAAAACATCCTTTATGAGCACAACAAGGAGGAAAAGTATTTGACAAAAAAGGTGTAAAATTACGATTTACGGTGATTATATACTGGCACTGATGCCGGTCACAGGACTTTTTATATTATTTCAATACTTAAATGAAAATCGTTTTTTTAGTCTTTAAGGTTAACACAGTAAGAAGAATTGCTTAATTTTTAATTAATCTGGATGAGCTGTTGTATTTCTGATTGCATTTACGTTTTCCACATTATCCTCAAGCTAAACACACACACATGCACACACACGTACATGTGCGCGCACACACACACCCACACTTGTACTATCTTTGTGAACTCTCATAGGCATAACGTATTACCCAGCCCCTTCTAAAAAACCCAACTAACCCCTTGACCCTAACCCAAGCTCTAAACCCAAAACCTAAACCCAAGTCTTAACCCTCAAACAGGCATTTGGAGTTTTAAGGACCAGGTAAAATGTCTTCACTTCCCACAAATCTCCTCACTTTGCTAGGAGAATGAATACATTACAAAACAACTACCAGCCTCTTTTTGTAAAATTTTTCTGCTTCTGAGCAAAAAAATAAATGTCAGCCCTGATGAAATAAAGTCTTGTATTGCTTAAAGCTTTTATTAACTTATGGGCAATAAATTAACGGGTAAATGTTTAATATGGTAGCAGGTCATCCTTCAGTCTGCCCACTTTTCTTGAGTAAAAGTTTTTCAGTTAATGGTAAAGTTCAAAGTTCAAAGACGACTAGATGAGGCTTCATTCACATGTCAATTGATTTGTTTATTTAATTCATAGCTGATATGAAGGATTTTTACTGCACCTGTTGCTTTAGCAGTTTTTATTTAACCCTGGCATCGTCATGGCGATGTGGTGACATCAGCACGAGGGCATGCAGAGGCAGGAAATCACATGGATTCTGATCTATCTGCCCTTAACTGAGTTACACAAGCATTTTCTGGATCCTGGGAGCAAGGAGCACTTATGAAAACTCAGGTCCTGCAGGGAAAAAAGATTACAAAATCATTCAGATTTTGAGTCTCTTATTTTATTTTCTGCAAAAAAAATCTAAGTCATCCAAGCTCACATTTATCACACACACACACACACACACACACACCTACACACACCTACACACAAACACACACATACACACACACACACACACACAAACACACACTTTCATCAGATCAATTACAGCTCTCACACATTTGTCAAAAGAAAGATGGACTTTCAAAATGACTGGGATGTGTCTGATCCACACCTGATTACAAAGAAAAACCCAATATATTGGGATTTTGGGATTTTGCCAGCTCTGTGTCCAGCTTTGTGTCATGGAAACTTTATTAGGTTGCAGCTTTAGTGTATCATGCTGAAATGTCAGTCATGCTGCTTTTCAAGCTCCAGTGGCAACAACTCAGCATTCCGCTCTCTCTGAGTTGCATCCATAGCAACACCATGGCAATGGCATGGGGTTCCTTACAGCAGAAGAAATTTTATAATTAGGCTTTCCAGAGAGAAATTTTGATTTAGCAGGGCCTGACATTTGAAGGGCAGTTTCACCTGTTAGAGCTCTGTGGTGGCTCCATAATGGACTCCTCACACCACTGCAGAGGTTGTCTCCTTGTCTTATTAGAGCATTCCTCTGGTTTATTCCTATTAATAAAATACATATAATATTAAATTAAAAGGGAGAATTGATCACCAGGTGGTTAGAATATCTTTGGTGGAATAAAAGCATAATAGTATTGGTGTAAACTCATGAAAATGACAAAATCAGCCATTACTTAAGCTTGCAAAAGTTATTTATTTAGTATTGAGTATTGTTGTCTAATAGGTGGGTGGTGCCCTCAGATGCATGGATGATGTCTCTGGAAATCTACATCTGCAGTCATTGCCTGCACCACTGCTCAAGGGAAACTGATTCCCTCAACAGGCCAAAAAGATAACAAAAAAATTTACATATCTGGTTAATTACCTTAATCGCACATCTATTTATCCATTTAATTTCTATGTTTTATTAAATTAATTTCAGTTGCACTTTGACCTTTGATGCTGTTTTTCTCCCAAGTCTCATATGAATTCCTAAATGTGGGTTGTTATTAAAGTTGATTTGAGCAGGATTGAGCCTGGGATCTGGTCTGTGTTTCCAGTAATCGGGTACAGAGTTGTCCTCAGCGGCTTCACAGTTTTAAACTTTAGCTTTATAAGGGAAGATAATTACTTTTTACAGTGTGTTTTCCCACTTGTGCCCTCCGGCGGTCTTCCGGTGGGCACTTGGGCACCAACCTGAGAAGACGAAATTACCCGTCAGTGGCACTGGCATTGCAAGAAAGTTTTGGTCTTTAGGATAAATGTTTGTTTTTTTCCCTGGTGATTTAACAGCACATAGGTAATTACATATCTATTATATGTTTCCTTTAAAAAAAGAAAATGTACAATAATTTATCTGCCAAATTATTACTCACATTTGGAGCATGAACTTGCATTTTTGTTGGTTCATAGAGTAGTTTGTTGGTGCTGTAGTTATTCATGAAAAGCAACGTTGTGGATGTAGCTTCAAGTTTTCAGCTGACTAACTGTAACATGAAACACTGGGAGGTGACAGCTGACAGATAGATGATAAAGTCATCTTCCGACCTTCCATGACTCTGATCAGGGAGTTTAAAGTTGCTGTCTGACAATGAGGGACACTTTTTACAGGCATTCGCACTTTAATCGCACTGACCCTTTTAATCCTCAGGGGTCAATCTGTGCAAAAGCAGTTTTTGTGTGTGCATGTGTGTGTGTGTGCAAGAACACTGTGAATAACACTGATTTGAGTTTGGTGAGCTATCACATGTAGCTGTTACATTATAATAAATGAGCCTGTCAGAGCTGTAAAAGCATGAAAACCTGAAGCATTCTTTGCCTATAACGGGGGAGAGGAGAGGTGTCACTTCATGCACGAAAACACACATGCCAAATCAAAAAGTTCTGTGTGAATTTGCAGAGCTGACAAGGTTGTCATTATAACTATTTCTGTGAGTGCATTGATTGTGTTAATTACACTTAATTGGCTGCTGCTTAGTTGATCCATCATTACCTGTGATTTGTCTGTAACCAGACTCTGAGAGTTTTCTGGAGTTAGCGTAGCTTGTCGGGAACAATGCTCTCTCAGCTTGTTATTTGAAAAGTCTCTCTGAAGGTTTTTATAGGCAGCAGAGAGGCTCCATCTGATCACAAATGGCTATGTTATTGTTTTACAGACAGGAAAGCTAAGATTTGTGCATTAAATATGCAACCAGATGAAATATTAAAGTCCACTGGCATAGCATCTGTGCTAGAGTTTTTATTTTACTTTGCAGAAAAACTGAGATTTTTTTCTTTTTTTTTTTTTGGTGTGGGGGTGGGGGGGTATATGTGTAAATATGTGGCCAGTAACAGCTGTACAAATGATTGATTACAAGGTATGGTACAAATACCCCAGCCCACATCCCCGTTACTCTTCTGCTGAGATATGCCGCGAGAGAGAGAAAGAGAGACAGCTCAGCGCATTAGAAGAGTGCACCCTGGAGTGACATCCGAGACAGAGTACCTTACCCTGTTCCGCTCAGTCAGTCATTGAACGTGTCCCCTAAGCAGCTCAGAGTATTCCTAACTATAATGTTCGAGCTCCAGCTCACAGATCTGCACAGACTTTTGCAGCATTTGGTACAAAAGTATCGATTGAAAAGCCAGGAGTTTGTGGTAACAGTGGTGGTTTGTCTCTGCTGTGGACGTGCGACATTATGCTACACTAGCAAACACATTTTCTCCATTACAATACCCATGCATCCCCCATTGTGAGGCTTTCTTTGTATTTAGGATCCAATAGGTAATTTTTCCCCAGAATGAGATTTCTTTTTGTGCTGGCACCGCCAGTCTGATTGATATTTCTTTCCAGGTGTTTGTTACTGTGTACGTTGCATGTCTGAGTTAAAAGAGCAGATCTCCCACTTCGGCTGCTCATTCTGGATGAATGATCTACCCTCCCAACTGCCTGGCTCCCTCCATCAAACCTGGCCAACAGTTGTAAAAAATGATAGCGGGGGACAATGCCCTATTTCTGTGGCAGAGTCATCTGTCATGCCAGACCAGAGAAAGCCCCCGGAGTTTCATCATTCCAAAGTATTGCTCAGGCTAAAGTAACAGAAAAGAAGCCCTCATCTGTCCAATAACGGTTATGGAACGCCTTGAAAACCTGCTAAAATATCCTGCAGGGGATCAAAGATGGACGGCCTGCTTTGGTTTTGATGCACCAGAAGGCTGACCACCCCTCCACGCTGATGAACTGCTTCTGCTTTCTATTTCATGTGCTAAGTGCTTAATTAACCCTTGATTATGTAAAGGTGGATTCTTGCTGCTTAATGTCAATTTACAGGTTAATATGGTCACTTTCTATTATATGACAGAGGCAGCAGAGGACCTATGATCTATTCATAGACGTCCGCCAGAGACCGCTCAGATTGCTGCTCCAGCCCTTCTCATCAGGGGCTATATACCCGTAAAATGGGCACCAGATTTCTACCTTAGTTTCAACACCCGACTGGATCTGAGAAACTGTCAGCCTGTCTGACTGACAGACCTTTGTGTGTCAAACACAGGTACTAGTCTTTTGAATTATTTTTGTAAAGAATGTACAATTTTTATGGTGATTTTTTTTTTTTCCAGAGTACAAGTTGTCTGTATTTTTTCTGTACAGTCAAAATCTGACATTGCTAAACAAGAACAATTAAGAATCTACAGAATGTTGTTTTAAAAACATCTTATCTACGTAAATGTATGTATTGTCCTTAAGTGTGTGAGTGTAGAGAGTGTTCATTGAGTTTTGGTGCTCACATTAGACTCTAGAGTTTGTAACTAGATTTATGTGTAGTATCAGTTACCATGGTGACTGAAACACATAATTTGTGATATAAAAAGCCTGATTTAAACTAAACACCCCTCACTAACGCAGTGATACATTTCAACATAGATCCTCCTTAATTGCCTCTTGTCCTATAATTAGTGACTGTGGGAATAAAAACAGTAGATGTGGACTAAATAATGTTTAAAATTAACAAAATATAATTATAGTTTTCCTATAAAACACAAACATCAACCTGGTGTCAATAATCATTATTAATATATGGCTACACGGGAGATTGAAAGCGTTATCGCCTGATTTTTTACATGTATTTTCTTATATTTATATTCCCTTTTTAATATAGGAAAAAGGTTCAATTTTTAATTGCTTTCTTGTTGTAGTTGTTAAAATATAATTCTCTCTATTGGGAGAAATGAAAACACCCACACTATCACCTTTTCTTCAGGTTATGATTTAGGATTAGTGGAAGGTAAGACATGATACAATGGAACTGCTTGTGCATTTAAAATATGATATAATAAAAAATGTTGATTAAAATATTTAAATATATATTTTGTTTTTCATCAGAGCTTCTAACAGCTCCTGCTGGACAGCTCCTGTTGTGTCACGGTTGAGCTGTTTTAATGATTATTTCCAGGTTTTTGACATCCAGCATGGAGACGTGAGGCTGCAGGCTTCAACCATTAACCATTCCAGGGAGGCCGAACCGCCATTCTCGCCTCCTTTCTCACACCCGATGACAGTGGGGGGGAGGGGGGGGAGGGGTACTGACCCACATATAGGTCACACCTCAGCCCTGGTGACCCTTTAGTCCCACAGAGCGGCGGCGACGACAACTGCAGCTCTCTCATTAATCTTTTGTATCTTCTTTGTGATGCTAAAAAAAGTCAGATTGTTAAATTTATACTTGACAGGAGAAGGTATGTCAAGTTATAGCAACATGTTCTCTCTGCTGTTGCCATGAGAACGCTGTTCCATGAAATCTTGAACTCATCCACCAGAGATGTGGAGTCAACAGAACTGCAGTTACATTTGTAAAAGGATTTTTGTATGTGAGGATTCATTTAAACATCATTACAATATGAGCTGAATGTTTTGAATTTCTAGAGCGGAATTCAGGAGAAATTAATTTGAATCAGGCAAACATTGGACAGCCTTCATGCACTTCCTGCACAGTATCCACCTGCCTGGACTGTGATCTATCTGCACAGAAGACAGGAGGGATTGAAAAGATCATTTTATAGACAAATCATTCCAGGAATGAGACAGTATAAACGATACACTCTTCAAAGGTAATTATTAGAAATGACAGGAAATCCTCCTTCCCCAGTTAAGTTTTCAGCTACACTTAGGAGCAGACAAAAGATGGATCAACAGAACTGTTTTCCTTCTTGAGAGAATAAAGGTTTTAATGGTTGACCAGTGTAGAGAGCCATCTGAGACGGATGCATTTCACGGTCCATTTCACCGCCATGAGTACATCCACTGACAACACCAAACAATTTTTTTTATCAATAATATTTCACAATAAGTGTGACATTTGATCCCAGACAATCTCTCTCTCTGTCTCACCTCTTTCATTTTCTCATCCACACATACACAGAGACCCAGATGGAAACAGATGTCGGTTTGACTGTGCCAGAGACTAAACTTGGTATTGGCTCCTGACAACAGAAACGTTTCTTCCCAGTCACGGATGTGGAAATTGTCACCATCAAGTCTACTTAACCTTTACTCTCTCTCTCTCCCCTTTTCTGCTTCTCTTTCCCTCTCTCTCTTTCTCTCTCTCTCTGGCCCTCAGATGCTCATTTGAAAAGCTTTTCACGCTGCATAATGTGAGTCGTGAAAATCACACCAACCAACATTTGTCAAAGCGCACAAATGCAATGTTTGTGTGCAATCTGACACAAGTCTAGCCCTGTCCCCCTTTCGAAAGACTCCCCCGCCACCGCCGCCGCCACCGCCACCTCAAAAGGCCACCAACGCCACCCCCACTGTAAGCTTCAACCTGTTCTCCAGGTGATAGATACTATTTACATGGCAGAGGAAGCGGCGTGAACGCTATGAGTAAAGCACCTGGAAGCTAACAGAAAAAGATAAAGTGCCTTGAGATAGAAATGTAACAGCACTATCTATCTGGGTTATTAGAGTCGCCCCTCAGGATTTTCTTCCACAGAACACTGGCCATTATGTAGGCCACAGAGAAACACTGAGAGTCTGGCTGTCTGAATTAAATCTGGCACCCCGATCTCTCAGCATCAATCCATACACACACTTCTTTGCCAGATAGAATAATGAAAGAACATGCTAAAGAGTCAAATAATTTGTGAAGGTCACAAATCAGTTTATGCACAAATACCTTCACGAGCAACCCACTACAGCGGAATGTTACTCCGTATTTCTCTGGTTGGACAAGATCAAATGATTGGGATTTTTTTTTCAACCTTGAGAAAGATGTACGACCGTAAGTTAGGAAATAAAAAGTTAGTTAAGCGGAATTATAATAAAAGGTAGGCATGGAGTGAAGGGAGACTGGGTGAACATGAGAAAAGTGGCATCAACAAAATAAATGTGTGTTCCTCACCAACGTTTGCATGATGTAGTAGACTGAGACAGCTGCTAAGAGTCTGTAATTGATTATGTTGCGGCCTTCCCGGCTCTTGTTTTGAATGTTTAAAAGGATTAGTCTTCAGGTTGATGGATTAAAGCAGGGTGGGCGGGAAAGGTGGGGCCACAGAATGAAATAAAACATGTGTGCGCTAATCCCCAGATGGTCTGTTTGTGCAGCACAATGGCACTACCTAATGTAAAAGTGATTGTGCTCACGTTCCCATGCGAGCTGGCTTTGCCTTGAGCCTTGCTCGCCCTCCGCAGCCTCCTCGTGTTTACTTTTGACTATCAAATTAGCAGGTAAAAGAAATCTCATTAAGTAGCCTCCCTTAGCCCTGCAATCCCATCTTTGCGCACCTTCTAATCTAATGGTTTTGGTGGTTCATGTAAAGAGTCTCTGTAGTGATTTTAGCAGCTTTAACTCATTTACAGAGCAATTGCACGAATGCAGGTTAATGAAGTTAGCGTGTAAAACAAGCTAGTGTGTGCAAGTGTTTGGGGTTTTACAGAAACCAATACACACAGGGAGCAGATTTTTACAAAAACATCATTGTCACGCTGCTACACACACATGCCACATTATATTCATGCACCTCCTACGTGTGCGCAAATGAAATCCACCCTCAACCATCCAGCTTGTACCAAATATGGCATGTGGGCAAAGATACACTTTTATGCATGCACACGCATACGCATGGACCAATAAGTCAATTTAAGCCTTTCCTGGACACGGAGGTCATTACAACCAGGTTTAATTAAGGGCCCCGATCAAAGTCAGTATTAAAAAGGACAAACGTATTCTAATAAATGTGTCTGTATGTCGCACGAGGATCCCATAGTGCTCTCATACATCACCAGAGACGACCACCGCTCAGTTTCATAATCCAACTATTTCTGTGATGACTAAAAGCTCAATTCATCTGCACTCTCGCTCCTCTTCTCTTCTCTTCTCTTCTCTTCTCTTCTCTTCTCTTCTCTTCTCTTCTCTTCTCTTCTTTTCTCTTCTCTTCTCTTCTCTTCTCTTCTCTTCTCTTCTCTTCTCCAATATCCTAAATTAAATCAATCTGCTGGGGTCTGCCAGGTGCATCTGCTCACCTTTGCCACGAGTTGCTCTGCACTCACGCTGGCCTTGATGGTGCTGGTGTGTCACACTGCTCCTGCCGGACCCTCAGACGGACATCGGCTGTCCGGAGTCAGGGTCAAAGAGCCAAGCGGGCCAATGGGATACACAGATTTCTGAAGCCATGTGCTGCAGAAAATTAGTTTCATTTTTTTCAGATATTCACAATTTTCACTAATTAATAAACCTGAGCATCATTTTTTTATATGTTCAGGTTATTTCAAACACTTCTGGCAAAATTAGGTTAATTACGTCGCTTCTGGAGCGATGAAAAAATTAGATTCCAGATGTTCATTAAGGTGGCAGTCAGACAGTCACATATGGTCCTAAAAAAGAGTCATATATTTACAACTTTTAAGGGTTATTACCTGCAAAGAAGCTGCGCAGGTGCTGGGAGGGCTCTTAAAATTCACTATAGTATCATCATTTATTCCCCCGTCCTCTTCATGGCAAGGTTAACTGTGTTCCAACACAGAGTAATCAACTAAGGATGCGTTTGCATGTATTTTATTGGCCTGAGCAGCGAATCGCCCAATGATAAATATATGGGCCTCATTGAAATAAATGAGGGGGCTGCATCTGTCGAACAGTGAATGCAGCTTTATGTTCCATAGAGACATGAAGGTTGTTGAAACGGTTTCTCTTTACTGTGATACCGTAGTCCCACTGGAGCCCATTTTATACTTGTGCAATATTTTTTATATGCATAACAAACGTATTTTAACGTCATTTTAAGCTATGATTGCCTCATATTTAGAGCTATTTAAGTGTAATTTTCAAAGGAAGAAGGTTTGTATTCTACTATTCTACAAGGTCTACTGAAGAAATCTCATGTCTTTACAACTGCTCATTTACAGCAGTAGTGTTGGTTAGCTACACTAATGCTTTGCTGACAGGAAGTCATATATGACAATTATAGACTGACCTCCAAATTAGCACCATTCTTGCTAATATCAATTACATAAATGTCCTCAATAGGACATTTGATAATTTGTATTTTTGTTTGTATTTTTTCAGGTCTCAGTGTTTCGGTGGCTCGTGCAGGTGCTAACTGCAGGTTGTTATATCAGAGAAAATCAGCCACAAATCCTGCAGCCACACACTAATTTGAAGCCATGACAGTGTTTACTGCAGCATTATCTACAACGAAAACATGATAACGAATGTCCAGAGTGAATAGTGAACACTGGAGAACAGGATGAGCGATCTCATGGAGAGCGTGATTGAGATAATTAAAGGTGCTGCTTGGATGTATATGGATTTGTGTCAAAATAAGCTCAGAAATCGGCCAATTGTCCATGGCACCATGCGTCTTACAGATATGATGTAGATTTAGTCAGTCTTAAATATGAAACATATGAATCTGTTTCCATTTTGTAATTAAAAACGGCACCATGAAAGATGGGCCAAATGGCATTTTTAGTTTCCGTTTTTCATCCTCCCCCAGTCATGCAGCTGATAGTCATGTCTGCTCTAAAGACCTCATGTTTTCAGACTTGTATTCTGCCTTATGCAGTTAAAGCGTGCCACCCCGTGACATTACAGGAAGATGAGATAATGTCACAGCAGATCTGCCGCCATGAAATAAACAATTAAAGAGGCATTTGGCATTTTGCAGCCTTGAGTGAATTTGCTCGTAGCACAGATGCCACATAATCCCAAACCTGCATGTGAGTGACGCCAGCAAGTCTCCACAATCTCATCCCAAGCACGCACTCTGCTTCACCTGATAGGTCCTCCACAAGTCAGAGAAAGGGGGAATTCAAGAACAGCCTATTTCTGTTGCTCTTATTTTCCATCTCCATTTCCTCAGAGGATAACTCCAGGATCCCTCGGTCATCGACTGCTCCATGGAACAACACGTAGTTAATCAGCATCAAACTACTCCAGCACGGCCTCCTGACAACCAGTCCAAAAGCATTTCTGACCTCTTTATGTTTCCTACCCACTTTTCACAGCACACTGCAACACAGGGATTGTGATGGAAATAAAATGAATGATGAAAAATGAAAAATGAAACAACAGCCTACTCTGGTCACACCCAGTATGTGACCCCAGCAGCCAGCAGCTCCTTTAACTGGGACAATAAGAGCAGTCCTCATTAGGGCCCATGCTAATGTTCCACCATGTTCAGCTGTTTAACCAGGCTGATTGTGATCTATCTACAAATCTTTTAAATGTTAATAAAAATAAAGATAGAAACCTCACATTATGTGGTTGGTGCAGCATTTGACCATCAAAATCTACAGAATCATGTTGCGTTCAGGAACCACCTCGGATAGCTCTTCCGGCATCCAGCCTCTCGGTCTAACTGTCACAGTATACAGAGACACAACAGATGCTCAGATGTTGTTTTTAGGTCTGTTTTTTTATGTTTACCATAGAATAATATCCACAACTGATGATTAAACTGTATGCAGGTTGGGTTTATCGATCTGGACTTCAGGAGTTTCTGGTAACCGACTCCTCGCAGGCAGAAACACAGTTGCCTGTTCTGCATAATGTGAAACTCACAAAGACGAACTTTTTTTGAGTGGGATGAATAAATGTTGATTGGAATATTTGAAGGAAGAGCTGCTGCTAACATAATGCCCAAAGAAAGTTGGACTTCTGTTGTTTTTCATAAATGAAATACCATTTGAAAACTTTGTTAGATAACACTTGAAAATGAAATGTTTTGTAAGCACCCAAACGGTTGAACAAGGTATTTTTTTTGTTGTTAGTTTGATATATTACAAAGCAGCAACTCAACAATGAAGCCCTTCTGCCTAGGTTGAAATGTACAAAGAAAAGGATTTTACTGCAAAAATATGACTTACATTCACTGAACGCTTAGTAAACCCAACTCTGTTTTCACTATTTCTATTGAAACTGTGATGTTTGACAGTTGGAAACACTAGAATTATTTTGAACATCAGTAATAAGATCAGATATATTAACTGTAATATTAATTCTGGAATTCTAAAAATTCCACCATCCATATCTGAAGCAGGAGTACTGATTCAAAGCTGTATTCACTGCAGATCTTCAAATTAAATATTCAGTGAATGCTTAACCCCGGCAAGCCTTCTGATTTCATTATTATTATTATTATTATTATTATTATTATTATTATTATTATTATTATTATTATTATTATTATGATTATTATTATTTCAAGGTTTCTACAGGTCAAACCTTTGACTTCTTCTCTGTAAATAAATGCCGTTTTCTTTGTCAGTTCTCTGATCCCAAAGATCGACTGCGCCATTCACGAGTCCAAGAGTCATTCATGAAAATAAAGGACAAACAGAAATTACCATATTTAAATATAATCTAATGTACTCTGTGATATGCCAACATGATCTGTGACATTACCCCACTGACAGTTGAAGTTTTGTCTTCAGACACTGGAAGTGTAACCAGACAGACCCACAGCTTCAGCTTTGCTAACCATTAATAGACAAGTTATAAGTACTTTAAATCATTTAAGAGTTGCCTAATTTAATCTCTTTACATTTTTTTTTTTGTGCTCCTTTGGAGTATTTGTGAAATTTGCTCAGAACCTGTATGTATGGATCTACAGCAGACAGAAAAGTGCACACAGGAGGCCTATTTCCATCCAAATATCAAGTTTGTACTTCAGAAAATGTCAAGTCATATTTTTCCTCCCTTATTTATTATGTCTAGCACTTAGGACAGTCTGCTATTAGGTTTTGTCTAGCACCAGTCACATCTGAGTAATGTGTCACAATCTTACAGCATTTAGCAGCACTTTCCCCTCAGGTTTTTTTCCTTAAATGGGCTTCTGCTACCTCTACTTTCTCTCTCCTGGTAATGACCAATCATATCTTATATCCATCAGGTTAAAATCAGCTGGGCTAACTGAGGGTCCAGGTTTTCCCGGTGATCCCATTGGTTCCACACAGATCATAAAACACACATAAAACTGTCAGGGTCTCTGGAAGCCCAAACTTGTTCCAAATGTTATTTACACACTTTTTGATCAAAGGATTCCTAATGAAAGAAAGATTCCAGTTTGGAAATGATTTCCTTATACATCAATACACGATGTTTTTTTTTAAGGTTTTGTTTTTTGTGTAAATAATAAATGGCACCTTCTTTAAAAGTTAGGTTGTTTGTTGCTAATTATTACTGATATTCATACATTCTCCAGCAAGCAACAGCTTTTCTTGAGACTGTTTTCTTCATTACAGTAAATTCTCTTGTTAATCCAAGAGGGTTCTTAGTGTAATAATTAATCCTCTTCTTTATTTCAAACAGGCAGAAGTATAGCATATTTACTCCTCTATTCAAAGTTTGTCAATGACCATTTTAATAAAGTATATCCATGTGCCAAGTGCCATTATAGGACATCAAATTAACATTTGGAATAAACCACTGGATAATGGCCACTGTCTTCCCTCTCTTGCTCCAAGGACTCACACTCAGGCATCAAACCTGATCCCACAGCCGCCGCCATCTTACCAAATGTTGCATGTGGAGCGCGCGCCACGTAGCAGAGTCTTACCGGAACTGGTTTTCTGCATTATCTCAGCGGACGTGTGCAACTGCAGGCTCAAAGGTCAAAGAAGAAGTCACAGTCCAGTAGAGGACAGTGTATTTGCAGCGTTCTTCAGACCAGTACTAGCGTTATTCCTCCCAAATCTGAAACGTTCTGTGTTCACTGAACAGTGAAATCATGGCTAGATTACCCTGCAGTGAGAATGTTTTTTATTTATTCGTGTCCAGATTCTGTTGGGGATTGTGTATCCTGCAACCTTCGTGCTGCTTCTAAGATAAACGAATGTTCCCAGCCTGATTAATCACGTTCATCATCACTCATATAAATCCTTGAGCACCCATGAAGTGTACTCCCTCCCTTAAGTACATATTACACGGACACTCATGGGTCGGTGTGTCATTACGGCTCCACCTATGTGGGAATTTTATTAAAACGACACCTCGGTGTAGAATGCGACTCCACTTATCTTTCCAATGCAAGGTTTTATGGGCCTCACATTTCTACAGTACGGCAGGCACACTTTCCGTGACAAGAAGCTGCAAGGTTATTGTTGCGTAACAGCTCTGTAAAGAGTTATTTAATCAAGGTGAGGCTTGATGCATTTGGACAGCAGATCCAATGTCTATCCCTATTTCCACTACGTATATTACTGTACATAATTTAAGGACTTGTCAAGCCTTCCTGCTGTTCTTTATTTGCTCTAATGTTGTTTGCTTTCTGTTCTTTGGGGATCGTTGAAAATTCAATTTTTTCTTTTCATGTCTTTGTCTCTCTTACATACGACAGAGTTCATAATAACCTTGACCTTTAAATGAAACATCCAGTAGGAACATTTCTCTTTAAATCACAGACAATAAAAAAGTGGACGTTAGAGCTTCCAACACTGAGGCCACATTTCCCTGTCCCTACATCCACAAGCTGTCTAATTTCTTTTGGATTCTTCTCACACTTTTGGTTAAGACCTGTAGTGTCTGTGCAGGACATAAGCAAAAGCAGGAGCTCAGGAAAACTCCCACCTCAGTTCATTTATACTGCAGTGCTTCGGGAAAATAGACATTTGGAAAACTGCATGTTGCTGTGATAAAGGTGAACATGACAGGTCTCCTTTGGCTTCCTTTACTCCCTTGCTTCAATCTCTCATTTTGTCTGTTTCCCATCTTTGTTTCTCTCTCCTCTTCCTCCTCCTCCTCTGTATATTGCCCTATATTTTCCTTCCTCCTTCCACCTGCTCACCTCTGCCGGCCCAGCGATGACTGTTGATGACACCTCTGCTCAGTCAGCCAAATGTCATGTAACAGAAACTGAAATATCAACTTGACAGTCAATATGTCGGAGGAATGATGGGGAGGGGAAGGTGTGCCTGTCTTGTTGTTCTCAAAGGCACTGTGAGCATTGCTGTGTATTTCTAGTGTGTAAGAAAAGGATGGAAACCAAGCACAGGTGGAAAAGGGCAGACTGAAACCTTCAGCTCAATATTATAGTTGTTAGAATCCTGATAGGTAATCACTTATACAATTACATCTTTGAGCTCTTTGTACTTTACTCCAGTTTTACTGTTATGTACCCATCCATCCACCCATCCATCCATCCATCCATAAATGTGAACCTGAATAATGTGGCTTTAAACCAATTAGGGGAAAACACACAATATAAAACAGCTCATCATTTATTGAGAGAAAATTTATCTGCATTACTAAGAATCAAGAAAAAAAAATCAAGTCAGCACCAAATCATAACAGCCCAGCATGTTTTACACCACTATGCACTGAGAAGCTCCTGTCCAAGAGGAAAATATCTGATCCAGAATCAGAGCCTGAAAGCAACAATCAGGAACAACGTGCTTAGGGGTGAAAATGTGTGACCTTTAACCCCAAGATCCCCGCAGCAGCTGTCAGAAACGGCGGTGGGTTAGTGTGTTGTGATGTGAGGAGGCTGTTTAAGTGCCAGAAGAACCGATGCTGCAATGAGCATTTGTTACAAAAGAAACAAATATCGGGAAAACTGAAATCAAAGCCCCACTACTCAGGTTAGCATGAACCCAACAGACCCAGTCGTGTTTCAGGGAAAGTGCATCACAGGAAAAATGAGATTTTCTTCATTACTTTTGTCTGGCCTAATTGTGTTTTGACAAGCTCAGTCAAAATATTGAACATAAATCAGACAAGCACACTTTACATTTAGCATCTTTGTTCAACAGAGTAGTTTACATCTGTAATATAATTATTTCTTCACAGGGGTCAGATTTGCATTCTCAATATAATTAAAATGAATGAATATGTCAGGGTCCGGCTTGCCGGCCTGCTGGGACATTACAGGACTTGCCCTACAGAGGGCGCAGGCCCTCAGGATCCAGCAGGGACCACGCACCTGCGGCTGATCAGCTCATCAGCAGGCAAATAAGAGGAGACTGCCAGCTGGTCCCGTTTGCTGGATCATTGCCTGTGTGACGGTTTGTCTCTCTGACTCTTTTTGTCTTTTTGCCTTTTTGCCTTATTGACCTTGTTGGACTCTGTGTGTGCCTGTCAGTGCGCCGTTTGCCACTGTGGGTTTTTGTGTTCCTGTTTTGGCTACAGAGTTTCAGTTTATTTTCTCGGTCCTCTCGCGTACACCCAATAAAGGGTATTTTCGTTCTTGAACTGGCCTTGCGTCCTGCATTTGGGTCCTCAACACACACCCAAACCGTAACAGAATAATCTCATTTCCCCCCTGTGTTTTGGATTTTTGAGTGGAAGAAAAGTAAAACTGGTTGTTCCAACACAAGCCTCCAATTATTTTTATTCATTCCTCAGTCAGGCAGTTCCATCGACGCATGGTGTATAAGCATTCCTACTTAATTATATATGCATTATTAATATTAACACAGATTGTCTCTCCACAGCATTGATGTCGTTAATAATGAGCAGAAAAGAAAGTATTTAATCACCTCTGGCAACGGAGGACGATCACCATCATTCAAAGCGCCATACGCCTGCTTCCTCTCGTGCTCCAGTTCTATATGGAAGTGGATATTATTTAAACCTATATTACACTTCACTGTAGTTTTTCATTACATCTTCAGGACAATCACACACGTGGAACAATGCTCGTCTCCTGCAGATCACACAAGACAGGGCAGAATCCATACAAGGCTAAAGACATTATCAATAATAAGTGTTTATTGGCATTCTTCTTTAGTGTATTAAAAAGTCCTGCTTTTTTTTTTTTTTTCTCAACCCACTGGCTTTATCTGAGGATCCAATTTGCTCTGACCTTTAATGACACAGCGGGTAACTGCCGGCTCTGGAGACAGACATTAATAGACATGAAAAAACTATTACCAGCCCATTCTGCCTAACTGTTAATAGAAAAGCTGCACGACAGCTTGTCAGAAAGACTCTGAAGAACTCTCTTTCCCTTGTTCATAATCTCTATCACCTTTTTTTGGCGGGCCACCTCATTTTTGATCTTTTCTTTGTGGTAAATTAGAAACAATTTTCCTCATTGTGCGAATGTACTGTATTTTCTACACTATAAATCGCACTTTTTTTCATAGTTTGGCTGGGATGCAACTTATACTCAGGTGTGACTTATGGGAAATTATTAAAATATATATGTTAATTTCACGTTTGTTATTTTCACACTGACAACCACGCAAGGGCGCTCTATGCTTTATTACTGGTAACTTATAAAGACATCTGAGAAAGACTTAACAAAAATGCCCCCAAAAAGAAAATCATATTCTGCAGATTACAGGCTGTGAAATATGCGGCCAAAAATGGAAAAAAGAGAAAGCGGCGCTTCCTCTACCTCGGGTGCTAGGGGAGTTGTTCAAAAGCGACACTGAGGATGAAGAATTCAATGGATTTTAGTGATTTGAAGTGAGATCAAGAGTTGGTAAGCATATTCTTTATGCTATAGTTATCTGAAAAACTGTTAATATGTTACGTTAACATACCAGACTCGAATTCAGTTCATTGTTGATGCTTCATAGCGGAATAACCAATGTGTTATGTGTATCAATGTGTATCAGTGTGTTACTTTAGCATACTGTACACCTATGCAGCCCGTTGTTTTCTATTCTATTGTTATTATTATAACCTGCTTCTTCAAGATGAAATGTCTGTTCTTGGTCTCAGGTTTTTGTAAAATAAATTTCCCAAAAAAATGTGACCTATAGTCCAGTGTGACTTATATATGTTTTTTTTCTCCTTCATGACACATTTTGTGCCTGATGCAATTTATAATACGGTAATCTGGGTATTATTACTGCAGAGCCCATTTCAGACATTCAGAATGTGAAAAAAAATGCAGGAGAGAAAAGCAGGGAGTCTGTTTACTTGATCGCTGCAGCATTTATCAAACTGGATTTATAGATGCCATAATCTGACATAAAGCGCTTTGATTTTCAGAATTAAACACAATAAGGCCTGACCCTTATCATCGACTCTGTTTACCGCTAGAGCCTCTACATGCTAATTACAGCCAAGTTGTTTGTCGCGGAGCAGCTCTTCCTCTTGTTTACTAATGAATAGCACGCATGCTGCTGCTGTAGCCTTGATTAGAATGGATTAGGTGACCTCTCTTCTGCCTACACACACCGATAGAAGCGCAAACACACATTCATTTTAGCAATCAAGCGATCACACCTTTTGTGGCACACCTCCACCATGTCCATTGAGATTGTGCTACGTGGATGCACACGGCGGCTCTTTTTTCTCATGCTGGGGTGCACCTGTGATCACTGGGAAACCAGTTTGTTTGATCCGGCAGGTGAAGAGACGGCGGAGAGGATGGAAGCTCTTGAAAAGCTGCCTCGGCGGGTTTGCTGATGGGGATGTGACCTCCGGGGTCCTCCAAACCATGCACCATTGTTTTGTTCTGCTAATTAAGAAGCAGTGTTCAGGCTGATTGGTTTCCAGTGTATAATTACTAAAGCGTCTGCTGAGAGAGAGCTTTCCATCTGAGTGCCAGCCTCTCCCTGCTTGACCGTGAGGAAATGAGGTTAGAGCTTGGTGATGCAGAAAGCCGAGGTCTTGAACCAGATTTACCCCAAAATTTCCAAAGACTCCAAACAAAGATGGAGAACAAGTGGGAAACAATGTTAGAAGAAACAGAGGCTGTGCCAGAAAAGTTTTTTTTAAAAACTGTTTTGTGTTATAAAATATTTTGCATAACCTCCTCCTTCCTTTGTACAAACTGAATGAAACATCTGGCTGCAGCCATCTCACATGAGCAATGTCAGATGCAGTCTGGTTGTTTGTTTACTGGATCCTACCACTAGAGGGCACTCTAGTTTATACTCATTGAGGATTTCTTCAATTATGTTGATAAAAGAAAAGGCCAGCAGAGAATATTACAGTCTGCATGTAAAGAAATCAGGTGCATAACTTTATACCCTCAGATTTCTATCTTTTTTATGTCAGTTTCAACAGTCTTGAAACAGATTTGTTTTTAAAGCTGTAATGTTGTGACTGAGGTTATTTTAAGCTCATTGTTACTGTCAGTGCTATGATGCTGAATCAAAAAGAGAAAACTGTGGAATATACTCAATTTAAGAAAAAAGAAAAGAGGAAAGAGAAGAATCAGAACCAGAATATGATTCAAGAGGGTAGATCGTGGCCCATTCATAGCGAAAACAGATTAAATAAAGAGGTTTGCTTATCAATCTAAACTGTGAACATGACTCTTACACACTGTAAAACCACAGTAAATGGCTCAAAGTAGATTTTAATTTCAATGAACACTTAAATCCACTTACTGTGTGGCTGCCACACAGTAATAATGGAACAATTAGAAGTGTCAAACTGCCATCGCCGCTTCTCTCCAGCACGCTGGTGAACCACATTCACTCCGTTTGATCTTTACAATGCTGTTCAGTATTCATGAGGCAGAGGAGAATATCTTTTTCTGAGGATGCCTGCCACAATATCACTGCTTAGAGGGGACAAGCCAGCAAAGTCTGCCATCCATATGAACAGGGAACAAAGCGCTGTTTGATTTCCAGCTCTGGGTTTTAAACACACAGATGAGATGGAAAAGGGAAGAACTGCACTTATCTGTCCTCCAGAATGATGAACTGGCAAATGATAATATTGCAGCGAAGAGGAACCTATACGAAGAACCATTTCGTTTCAATGAAAATGAACATTCCAAAGAAGAATGAAGGTTTAATCTTCAAAGGAATTATGCTTTAATATGTAATTTCAAAATCATATAAAAGCTTTGTCAGGACAACTCTTCTCAATGGGAAGGGCACAAAAAAAGGAATGTTTACTCTCCATAGCTTCACGTTTACTGTGGAGTTACTTTCAGAGAGACTTAGTCCTTGGGGAGAATGTCACATTTAACGGAAACAGTGTTTTGACAACTTATATACAGATGAGGAAACATTCAGCAATAAAAAAAAGGGATGAGATTTTAAAAACCAAATGCATCCCTCACAGCTGTTGCCTCTCTGGAGAGTGAAGATGCTGTGTACCAAATGTAAAACAAAGCTGAGCATGATGGGAATCTTTCGGGATGTTATATTGTTGGATTGATAATAAAAATTAAATATGACCCTACCCCCCTCAAAAAAAGGAGAAGATTCCAAGATAAAGAACATCTTTGATTTGCAATTACCGTCTATAACAGACATATATGTTTACCTCCTTGTAGCAGCCTGAATTATCAGTTCATCGCAAGCCGTCATTAGCGTCGGTGTAAAAGAGCTCGAAAACGAGGTGAAGATAATACGAAGAACCTGCAGAGTGAGCGACATACATGCTGGCCTAGATGTGTCTGGCGATAAGTAGTGCCAGATGCAGAGTGACTGAGCACGATGGTGTTTTAGATTTCTTGACAGCCTGTACGCACTGTGTAAGAGAGAGGGTGAGAGAGAGAGAGAGAGGGTAAGTGTGCTGCAAACTCTCTATCCAGTGGGCTGTGCTGAGTAAATGTCTAAATGATTTTCAAAGAGCTTTCCAGAGAGCCTTTCATTTCCTGGAGTGAAGGCATCAGAAGTTTATCTCAAGCTGTGGCCAAGGAAACTTTCAAAGAGAGGAACCACTTGACCACCGGAGTGGCCCATAAACCCGCAACAGATATGTGACTCTTTGAAGTGAAAAATGGGTGTAGGGTCCTGACTGTTAGTCACATTTTCAATTAATTTATTTTTTTAAATAGAAAACATTAAAGAGAAAGATATGATTGCAGATAGATAGATAGATAGATAGATAGATAGATAGATAGATAGATAGATAGATAGATAGATAGATAGATAGATAGATAGATAGATAGATAAACAGACAGAATTAGGACTACTAAAATTAAGTCATTTGTGAGCTGAAAAGACATTCCCCCCAAACACAGCAGACAGCCACTCACTGTACATTGTCTCTTGCTGTAAATGGATGATGTTGATAATTGACCAAAGTATGGCCTATACAACATGATCAGCTAATGATAAATGTGAGCGACGGCAGCAGGTGGACAGCATCATTCGTCCCCTTTTATCACAGCATGAGTCTCCGGAACAACACCCCACAGTGCTCAGGGGAATGGAAAACACGGAATCTTTGCCTTTCACCACAGTCTCTTTCTTTTTATCCTCCCTTTGTGAGCGTGTGCGCGTGTGCTGGCACGCGCTTGCATACACACGACATGGCTGTTCCATTTCATCAGGTTTTAGTCCTTACTACCCATTAAAATGAGCTCAAAACAGGATTTTGAGCTGCCATTATGCCAGAGACTGGCTGTGTTGACAGCAGACATTTTTCATGCAAAATACTCAAAAGCAATCTACAGTGCAACAGGAGAGGAGCCGACAAATTAGTCTGGCTATGAAAACAGCCAGAGTGAGGACAGTTTTTCCTTCCTTTTCAAAAGAAATAAATAGATCAAAATTCAGGATGTGCTGCGGCACTAATGCGCGCAGCCTTCTGTGCCATCTTAATTTTAACAAATAGGTCTTCTCTCTCCTCCTCAGTCATGCCACAATGCTCTTCAAGCCTTCTGTAATTCTAATACCAAAATCTCCAGCGCCTTTGCCACAAAACATGGAAATCTTGCCGTTTACTTCATTGAGTCCGTCGTCAGTATCGCGCCTAATTCAGAGCGAGCATGTCAAGTGAGATAATTCAAACCCCGGTGTTTGAGGGAAATCCCCCCTGGAGGTTTTAAAAAAGCAGCGTAAAGCAAATATGCAGAGGGGTGGTTTCCGGTTTAAATTATTGTCTCCAATAGGATCTAATTGACTTTCATTACATGAAAGTAACTGTGGAATGGAAATTATGCCAGATTTTTAAAAAAGAGGTGCCAGTGGCCCAGAGCTCAGATCTACTGGAATGGATCTTTTCCCAACTAACAGCAACAGTACAGCGATGAGCCGCAGCAGCCAAGGGAGGATACAGTTGATTAGAATTGAAAGAAAAGTCTGAGACAGGAAATGAAAAGATTAAATTATCAGATATGAATCCCAAAGCAATTAACAAGTTAGTATAAATCAGTTTTTATTTATGATTAGCATTATAGAAAATGACTCCAACCAAAAATAAATGCAGAGAAAATGTGTTTATTACTCCGCAGCGTGTTTAACAGGCGATATGTCTCGCTTCCTCGGCTGTGCTGCATTTCCGCACCTTAAATGTGCTCAAGTGCTGCGTTTCCTGGACTGGTTGTAGGCTTTTAAAGAGCTCCCCTGGGGTCCCCACCTTGGAGGTCAAACAGAGAGCTGTTGACCAACCTGCTGTGAGGTGAGTCAGCAGGGGCATCTGAGCCAAGGCCAGACCCATTCATATGTCTTTAGCCCCCCACGCTGCCATCATGTCAATCCTCAAGGTCACATAGAGGTCAGGACACCAGGATGCACTCTCGACCCAGTAAAACCTTTAGATCTGCACTCTCTGTTCATGTGCTGAGGATGCCTCCTCCTGCCACTACTACTTCTTTTCTTGTGAGTTAAATATGATTGACCTTAATAACACTTGGGCTGGTTATGATGAGGTGAGAAGAAAGGAGAAATAATAATTAAGAGGAGAAACCAGAAAGAGCTGGATGCTCCTTGACTCTAGCCTGAGTTGTGGCAGCAGTTGCTGTCATTTTTCCATCAGGAGGCACGAGAGTCACCTTGGCCTGAGCGAGGACAGGTGACAGGAGGAGTGGGAGGCTGCGGCGCCCGGCCTCTGTTGACGAGTGCTACTGCAAGTAAAGGTGACAGGAGCAGGGAGCTGCTCACCGGGGGCTCCTGACACCCCACAACAGCTGCCCCTGAGAGATGCAGCCTCAGCACATCTCTTCACAGGAAATGGGAATAAAAAATCAGCGAAGCTCAGAGAAGTTCTGTTTCCTTCCTCTCCCATCGTGCTGTTACTTTATTTTGTTACTCCCTCATGTGAAAGATAGTCGGGGGCATGAAATATTGATGTGACCCGATGTGTCTCATATTGCATTTTGCTGTGAGGGTGCAAGTGCTTTCTGGTAGTATCTCTCAGAAATACACATGGAGAAAAGTTCTTGACTTGAGAGAAGTGCGTTTGATCTCTTGTCGAAAAGGAAAATCTTTCCTTTTCATTATTGAGCATCTTATTACCGTGCATGGTCTGTATTATTTAATACTACACAAACAAAAATTTGACATCTGCCGTGTCTCTTCGCTCTTTTCACCACTCTGTTTCCTTTCCCTCTCTTGCATCCTTCTTCCTCCCAGGTTGGCATCCATCACCATGTGGGAGGCCGGCTCACCTCTGACAGCTTTGTCAATGTAAATTACTGCAGTCTGTCTGAGTCCAGGGAGAGCGATACCTGCAGGGCTGTCCGTCGTTGCCTCAGAAGGACCCAGAATAACCAGCCTATGTGTTTGTGATTCCCTCACCGCTCCTCTACCTCGGCCGCCCTTTTCACTCACCCAAACATGCACATTTAACCCTTTGCTTGTCTCACCTACACTCTGACCAAAACTATTTTGTCACTCTCATGCTTCTAATAGCTCTTTTCAACTTTCCAGACAACAGGCCTTCTTTGAAGATGAGCCACTGGTTTCCTGCTTATCTCCCGGTCTGCCTGAAAATTCACAAGCTCCTCGGTCTGAGCAAACAAGATTGTGAGGTGCTTTGATTTCCACCATTACGTGACTGATTTGGTTACATTCCCCCTATGGAACCCTGCTCGCATGGTGATTTCTGCACTTAGAAATATGGCCTATTTCCTGCTTCAAATGAGCTCCCGAGGGATTTATTTACTAAATTGCAAAGGACGAAAGATAATTCACATCTCAGTAATTAGGCATGTAAGAAATACATCACAGAACCCAATATGCCTTGTTATTAAAAAAAAAAAAAGAAAAAAGCTTTGGTTTGATATTATGTAGATTTAAAATCCCTCCCTGAGGGTTTTTATTCATTAATTATTTTGCCATTTTTCCCCCTTAATTTTGTTTGTGAATAGAACACCAGTGTGAGTTAGTTTACACCCACAATGCTGAACAAATTAAGAACAAAGATGACAGAGGAACGAGGTGAATCTCTGTTTCTTTGAAGAAACACCGGGCTCAAGGACCCATTTGCACAATATTAGCACACAGCGGAGGAAGAAACGCTCCGCGTACATTAGCGGCGAGGCTAATATGGCGAGATGATAGCGATGAAACGTTTCACGAGCTGTGTCATTTTCCTCCCAGGTAGCTCCATTTCCCAGAGGTCTGGAGGAGCCACAGCAACAGGATGCAGTCAGGCTCCTGCACTGTCTGGTTTCAAAAAATGAGAGTCTCTGCTGATGCTTTGTGCGTGCCTGCGTGTATGTGTTTGTGTGCGGCATGTGTGTGGCAATCGGTGTGCGAGCTTTGTGCATTACACACCTCTGTGTACACGTGTAGACAAGTGGGTCACTGATGTTTCCGTAGAGACGGATTCTAAATGATGGAAAATGTGTTTGCAACAGTTTTCAGAATTATTTTCCTGGGAACAGGGCCCATTTTCTGCTTTGGAAGTTATTGCACTATCAATAAAAAAAAAACAAAAAACAAAAAAAAGAAAAACTCATTGAATGTGGAACTTCAGGCAAACGCTGTGGGAGTACACAAAGCCAGGCCCAAATTCATGGTCAGTGAAGCAGCTCTGAGCTGTATATCAGCGTGTCATCACAGATTAGAATCTCAGATTTTTTCCTTTATCCAGTTTTCTTGCCCCTGTTTTTCACGTCAGAACCTGCACAAAGTTAAAGCCAAACGTTCTCAAAGCTCAATATAAATCCAGTCATATATATTTAAATGAGGAACAATTAGTAGTTCAGAGGGCACAGACGCAAATAAATCACTCGAGTTTGAGTGGATGAACGTATACACTGATGGATCGCGAATGTCCGGTGAGATTGAAATGTGACTCTTTATATGCGGTCATCAATAAGTGATGATGTTTGGAGATGTTTCCTGATCGCAATTCAGGAACAGATTCACAAGACCACATCTCCTCCCGGCTCTGCAGCAGTGGCCACCTGTCGTCCTCTCTGCCAGAAATCATCCCATTTCAGCACAAGGTCACAGGGATGGGGGTCCACGGTCAGAGAGCAGAGCAATGCTCAGAGTGCGACCGTCGTCTCCTCCAACCTCCTCATCACTTCCCTGATTCCAAACATGCTGCCTCGCTCAGACTCGGATTATCGCATATGTTTGCTGCATCCGTTGACGTCAACCTGGTCAGAGCCAAATTCAGACTAAAGATATTTCCTGAAATTATTATTTGAGCCTCAGGCATCGTGTTTCTATGATCTTTACAGGAAGATTTCCACATAATAGCTCACATTATTCGCCTTTTAATGAAGTTTCAGTTAAAACATCTCTGATGGTTTGTGATGAGTTTCACCAGATGTAGTTTCACCTTAAAATACTTTTTCTTCTCCCTTAAAATCTGTGTCTGCTTCAAACATGGCTGGACTGACTTCACATGGTGCAGCATAGTCGACTTGGTCACACATGAAGTCACATGGCGGCGGAGCAGGTAATCTCCAGCCGCAGGTGAGGGGCAGCAGAGAGTGACCGGATCTAAATACTCCTACATCTCCACAGGCAAAGGAGTAGAATTCCATCCAAGGCCATTTTACAGCCTCACAGGAAATGTTCACGGAGGGAAAAAAGTAATTTTACAAATGCTAATTAGTTTCAAAGGGTTTATTCAGCTGATGGGGACAATAAATGTGGAGCGAGTCTCACTATTGCTGCTAAAAAAAGGGCTGAACACCGGGCATAATCTGTGAGTGAGATGTTTCACCGGGGGCACAAATGCGCGTGTGATGGAAATAATCAACGGCAGAGCTAACAGCAACACTTAGCACTACACCACACAATAGCACACAGAAGTGCTATTAGTCAGATGTTTTTTTTACTGGGTTTCATTTGATTTAAACAGTGAATTAGAGCAGAGAGATGAAAAATCAGCAGAAGCCAATGGCATGGCAATTGATTGTGTCATTATTTATTTCTTCAAATTAAACATACTGTATGACTGCATGTATGATGATTACTGTGATAGTCCCGCTTTGCATTTTCTATCAGTGTTACAGAGGGATGTCTCGCTGTGTCCCGTAAATACTCCCGTCTTAATCTGCCGCTGACAAGGAGGCTTCATAAGAACAGATTGCCTCACAACGCATGGCTTCATCTGCCTGCGCGGGCCCAACGGCAGGTACGGAGAATCAGAGGTCGTGTTCAACACGCTGCCTCTTCAGAACGACATGCAGCACGTGCCACACTAATAAATCACTGGGCTACATGCCTGTGTTTTCAGGAGCAATCATTGTTGTGGATCAGCGCATCAGGTCGGATGTGAGTCCTGGGCTGAAACACATGCCGTCTGCTTTGATCTTGGAGGAGAAGACCCAGGGTGATCAAAGCCACCACAAACACACCCCTGCTCTATATTTCATGGGGGCAGTGCTGGATTACTAAAACATGCCATCATGAAACACCTGACTTAGATTGATTTCTGTTGCCGAGCGCCGTTCGCAGTAACTTTGAACTCCCCAAACCCCCAGCTATCATTTTTTTCTGCACTTGTTGGATGAGAAAGTTGCGAGGAGGAAGTGATCAGAAATCCTGTCTGCTCTCACTCCCCAAAAAATGATGCAAAGAACTCCACGACAAGTGCTTTACAGTCGGGCGAAGACTCCACCTGGTTTATTTATCCGCTTCATCTGGCAGGTGGAGCAGCAGTGACAGATGCACAACAAAACACTGAATACAGGAATCAGAGAGAATCTGACACAACGACAGGAGACAAGAAAAACTGGAGGCTTTTTCCTTTAGCAAGGTTTTTGTAACCTGCTGTCAGCAAAATCCTTGTCACTTATATCACAGGGTAGATAAGAGTTATCATAAATTACAACTTTTGGGATTCTTTTTGGCTTTTTTTTTTTGCAACATACAGCACAGTCACCTTAGGTTTCAGGTTTGGTTCCAGCCTTCTCCCTGGGTGCTTCAGTTTCCTTCCGCAGTCCGAAAACAGACATTAGGTTGGTTGGAGACTCTAAACTGCCTCTGGGTGTGAGTGTGTGAGTGAATGGTGTGCGTTCTGTGATAGACTGGTGACCTGTTCAGACTCTGCCTCTAGACTCCAGTAAGACTCCACCCAAAATAAGAACAAACAGCATCTAATAGAAAATAGATAGCCTGAAAATAAAAACTAGTAAGGCTTTAACAAGTGAACACTGAAAGTTCAAAAGCAACAACAGCTGATAAGTAATTTAATTCCATCTTTTAAACAGTGAGGTAGAATTTCAATTTCATGTCTGGTTGTACTGCACACTTCTTCTCCAAACAAGGAAAGGAAACTGTTGCCAAGTGATTTCCCCCTATCTCTGTCTACGCATCCACACGTTATCTGTGATTAAACGCTGCGGTGCATCACACGACTAACGTTTGTGTTTATATTCCACTAGACTGACGCGGGAGCTGTTTGAATCCTGATCTTCCCATCACGACCTGCACAGATTTAAACCCAAAATGGCAGAAATGACTGCAAAACGCTTTTGGCGTGTAAACGCTGACTACACGCTGAAATGGAAGTGGTGATGAGCAAAAACAGCATCAAAACAAAAAGCCTCTCTGCACTCTGTTATTCTCCAAATGAGAATAACAGAGTGCAGAGAGGGTTTTTTTTAATTGTCAGAAGTTTTTCTAATTAACACCAAAACAAAAGGTTATGCCAAGTCCAACAGTTCCACTAGCGAATTAGTGGTTCATTTAAATTCAAATCAGTGTTTCCGCAAGTAAACTTCCTTCTCTTTAACCATCTGAGATTTAACTCTGCTACTGTGAAATGATCACTCAGCCAGAAAAAAGTCTCATTTTTCTGCATCCAGAACTTCTCGTGGCTCCAGATTTAATGTGCTGTTTGAAAAGGTGAAGACACAAGGCATTTCTGTAGGCTTTAAATGCCACCCTGATTGCTGATTGATTGCACCATTTATTAACCGACGTCACTGACATCATTCGAAGTGGATTCTGGAAATCTAAATTAGTGTCCGTGTCCTGAGAGAGCAGCCAGGACAATAGCAGATCATGGCATATTGTTAACCGTTCACAGAGTCTCTTCCTTTCTTTACCTTTCATCCAGCTCTGATGATGTGGAGCAAAGGTCAAGCCAGCAACATGTTCGCCCACAGCAGTGTTTGTCACATGGAACCCTGATAGCCTCCCACTGTCTTAATGACAGTGTCAGAGCCTCCTAATGACCTGGCTCAGACTTCACCGGCTGCGCCATATTAATTTGAGGCGGCCTTACGCTGGGAAGGTTATTTTTTATGTGTCTGTCAGGGTGTGATAAACCCCGGCCCATCATCCATCCATTACAGCAAGTGAGGTGAGGAGGCAAAAAACACAGACACATCTTGCGCTTCTCTTTTCCCCCTGTTATCTGTCTTTATTTCTTGTTTTTTTTTTGCCCTTCCTGCCACAAGCTTACCCCGGTGTCCACCGACTGCTCACTAACACCCATTTCATTTTCTCCTTTTTTTTGTTTTCCTGCTCCACACGGAGGCCCTACCATTTTCCCGTGGGGCGCCCACTTCTCTCAAACTGTGATGAATGGCTCTGGCTCCTGTATTGATTTCCAAACTGAAACAATTTAGGGACAAAACAAGTCGCAGTTTATCATATCGATTTTCTGAATTGGGTTTAAGGTGACACCTTGTGTCTGAATGAATATGTGAATGAAAGCGCAGATGAACGCATACGACTCCCTAGCTGAGCCCTGACAGCACAGTTAATGCCAGTCAGACATGTGGCTGCTTGAATGACTCTCATCAAAGTTATTTGTTAGTGAGATTTTGATATGGTTGCCCGAAGATATGTGAGGGCTGTGGATCCGCCCTTGGAGACACACAAGCGTCCGGTCGATGCATAACGGAGGAGCTGTGTTGGGTTTGTCGTGCTGTAATACTTTATTCACGTCTGAATGAGGTTGGAAATCAAAATCAATGTTTTACACAGAAGATACCTCTGTGGCTCTAAAGATAATAACTGACTTTGTTCGGAGGCTGTAATTCATGGGGATCAGACAATTATCCTGCAACCTAATGGTCAGCAGGTTAGCTATGACAGTCCCAAACTCACTTTGGTCTGTGAGAGCACATGTCTGAGGTGTGATGAAACTCAAAAGAACTAAAGAGGATGATGGCAGACATTTGGGATTTCCCTTTTTCAGTTGTGTAAAGTTTCTACAAATTTATGCAAAGGCCTTTACGCACCCCCGCTTTGTCTGTTTTCAGACCGCAGAGTCAAATGTCAAGTTCGTCTTTTGATGCCAGATTGGATTTCATTTGAATCTGCTGACACTACAGCCCGCAACACACCTGCGAAAGCATGTAGCTCTGCCCTGAATACATAATGCTGACAGCAGCGTTACAGGCAGGCAGTCACGTCCTTGGCCACAGTGATCCGAGCCGCGGTTGGTGACCAGCATCGCAAAGCTGGCGGCATCCTCAAAAACACGAAGACAAAAGAGCAGCACATGGGAGGAAACGAGTTTTAACTCGTTCTTATTGCTCACGTATTATCTGCAGCTTTAACCTTCTGTCCTTTCCTTGTGGAGGCTCTTTCCAGCTGGCTACATTAGCCCGACTCCTAGGATGCTTGTAATAGAAACCGGTTTCATAAAAAAACGTTGTAAAACGCCAGAACAGATGGTGTTTTTTTCTCCCATTTATTGATTAAAAAAAAAAAAAACACTCTTTTGCTCGTACAAAAGAAATCCTTGTGAAATCAATAAAAAGGAAATTAGAAGAGGCTGTAGCTAAACATTGAAGCCCTAAATGTTCTCCATCCATGCTCTTTAATGTACTGCACAATGGGATCAATTTAAAAAAGTGTTTTAAAAGTGTTGGGTTATGATGTAATATTCATAATTGGGAATTAATACCACAATTCATCTTTATCTCCCAACAAATTAAATTGTTTGCTTGACCGCTGACCTGTGAGTCTCCACACAGGTATTCTCGAATAATAAGTGAGTAATAATCAATGATTCATAAGCTACACTGATGCTTTACGTGTTCCCTCAGTTCCAGTAAGCCCCAGAAAGGCCACACATTACAGAGATACCTGTTCCTAATGAATAATAAATGAATAAAATCTATTTTTTATTTTAAAAGGCACTGTGACTGTGTGGATCAAGTATTTATTTTGTGTATTATCAGCATACTTTTATGACTAGCAAGTCTGACTTTATAGCAGCAATGGAAAGAGGGTCAAAGGTCAGGGTGAAATTTTAAAAAGTCCAGTACAGACTCAGTGAGTGCAATTATGTATGTCATTTTAATACATCTGAAAAAAACTGATGACAGTGACTCATTACATTAAATATAAAAGTTGTACCATAAGAAATTGTACATAAATATATCATAACAACAGGAGAAGCTAACATAGTGTTTTATGCAGAAGGAGTGAATGAATGAGGTTTACTGCTCAGGAATATCTACTGCCACAACAAAGGCCAAACCAACCCTTCAGACGCTTCAGGAACCTGCCTTATACGTCCCTTACATTTCTTCCACGTCATTCATGGTCCTCAGATGACGCTTTGTCACAGTTATCTGACACTGAAAGGAATAATAAATGCAGAAATAACTGGAGATAAACGCTCATAAAACTCTGGACGCCACGTGGAACTCATGAGAGTTCTCCGGTGGTGCCAACTTCATGCTGTAGATATTCATGTTTCCCACAGGGTGAATTGATTTTCATTATTCCTTCTATATCATCCATTTATTGCATAAAACACAATAATGTTGTTGTATTTAATAGCAGCCTTGGGGGTCACTAACTGCTTTTATTTTAGTCTGGATTACGTATATGAACTGTATTTATACACACATATTTCTCTGGTAGCATAGGTGCTTGTTGGTGTCAAAAAAACCTCATGGTCATTTGAACGCCACGCTGACCTCACAGGACGCTTTGTCATAGTTCCAATGGCGTCCTGCAACTGACGACAGACCCCCGCGCTCCTTTTGCAGTGTTGGGCTTTATTAATCAGTGAGGGTCACTGCTCCCGAGATGTAATTTAGTGCTTCAATTTCCTTTTTGTTTGAGCTGTTTTCAATCAAGGCGCCGTCAGCGTCGTCCATCCTGACATCCCTCAGCGGACGGGGACGTCGTCCCTGTATGTGAAATAGTTTTGGCGTATAACTGCAGTGAGGCTCCATAGGTGTGTAGTAAATAACTCAGGACTGAGGACAGCACCTGGGGAATTGTACCCCGTGGAAAATAATAGGATATCATAATCAGTTGTTTAGAAAAAAAAAAAAAAAGACAACAAGGCACAATAGCTGTTGAAAAAGACAGGATGGATGGAGTTTCCCTGTTAAGCCAAATATTATAATGCAATAATAATCACATTTATAAAAGGCCTGAATGGAAATAAACATTCCACAACCAAATATAAATATAAATAGCAGAGATATAATTTCTGTCTTTTTTTCTGAATTTGATTAAAAGGAGTTTAAAGTACCAAATCTACCAGCTCACATTCAGTCTGACTAAAATGTACACCACCAGACTGAAAGGGAGTTCTTCCATTGGTAGCCATGAAAGCATGTTTTCTTTTGTTGCATGTAGAACGTCCAGACAACGCCTTAGCATTTACACGATAAATAATTAGAAAACAGTGTGAATGGAAAATAACTGGGTTACTGTAAGGATGACAAAGGGCAAGATCACGTCAGTTTATGATCTGATGGAGGTTGATGGGGTGCATGGTCAGACCAGGCTGACCTTTACAGGAGTGCTTACAGCTGTGCCCACAGGCTGTTGTCAGGCTACTGTTGGCCCAGACTGACCTCTCAGCACTCTGCGGCATCTTCCCACACCAGCACCTCCAGGCCATAACACCTTTACAAGTGAAAGCACCCACTTCATATTACTGTCATCAAGGCGGAGCTGGTCTGCATGCAGGAAACATCTGAGGGGTGTAAAAGGCAGCGCTCCTTTTGGAGGATGAGTTGGACATTTCCATCAAGGGCTTAATTCTTTCCCAGGGAAAATACTTTTTTTCTTAAATGTCATTGAGTTGCCTTGCCATCTGTCTCTGCATTTTAGATCATTACTCATAAATTGAAAATGAGGGGGGGAAATAAGGTGTAGTTCACCTGCAATTAGATCACACAAAGAAAAGGATTTCATCACCTTCCAACTGAAATATATAGTTCCTGAAAGACTGCTAAAAGTGTAATCATGCTGGATTTTTGTAAGCAAGGACAGGTCGCTTCTTGGTGGTCTTTGATGTATTCTGATTCTGGCATTTTCTCCTCCAGTATCTAAAACATATCCTCAGTTATTTATTAGAAGAATCAAACTCAGAATGTGATGACCTTGTGTAGCCTCCAATGCTCGAAAGGGGGGAAAAAAGTGTCACATGTCTTCATGAGCCTCTGCAGACATGCATTTCAAGTGCAGGGACGTATAACCACCTGAAGTTGAACTTGGCGCTTCGCCGCTCGAATTATTGTCAGTCCTCCGACCAGCCGGAATCGATCTGAAGTCTGATTACTCCCCGAGTGTAAACAATCTTGCTCACAGAAAAGCTTTCTGTTTTTCATTTCTTTGCTTTCCCCCCAACACCACATCCAGTTCTTTTGTCACAATCTGCAACAGCGTCAACCCCCTTGTTGTCTCAACAGGAAATTTTCTAGGGCAGCCTGAAAGGCAAAACATTCTAAAATACAGCCCCGTCCTTAGAGCATTGCTCTTTTTTGCTGTGTAAAGCTCAGATCTTATCATTCTGATGCCCATCAGAACTTTATTTGCAGTGAGAAGACAGAAAAGAAAATCCAACCAGGCCGACATTAGCTATCGTTTGGATGAATTGATTCATGTAAATAGTCCAGAGCCAGGAGGATTTACTCACTGCGTTTCTCTGTCTCACCTCTAATCCATTTAACTGACGTTGTTTAAAGTGTAGTTCAGGCTCAGCAGCACTCGCTCGTATAAACACAAAGATGTATTCCCGGCGTGGCGGAGCTCAGGCCTTGCATGTCAGCCGCTGTTCAGTATCCTGCCTGCAACCCTGCAGACAGCACATACATCCTGCTGGCCCCTGTGGCCACGGGTCTGAGGTGCAGCGCCTGAGCTTTAAACTGGAACAATAGATTTTGTCACCTCGGCCATGTTAGAGCCAACAGTGAAGAGAGCTTTCAGACGCAGGACAATAGGCTATGAATTGATTTATGAGGGTTCGGGAGGCCATAATGTGCAGCAGTAACAAGGAATCAATGGCCTAGAAAAATGCTAACAGCAGCCCTTTATGTCCTAAGCCTTTGTCTCATCCAGAATTTAATTAATTTCACTCTTTTTTTTAAGAGTAGGTGGTGATGGAGAAGTAGAACGGGCTCCTCTAACGTTGCTGCTTCATTGTAGTTAATAAATCAACTCAAGCTGGCATTCACGAAAAGAGAATGTATTAAATGTTAGCAGTTCCTTTGGAAAATATCTTGTACCTTAGGACTGAAAAAAAAAGTTTTTAAAGAAAACTAAAAGTATAAAGGTGAGGAGAGTTTGGTAGTCAACATAAGTCCACATGACCTGTTCCAGATCTCGTTTGAATGTATAAACTTGTATAGTTTCCTTATCAGCAATAAGGCTTGTTTAATTTTGAAGACATATCGGTGATGAGAAAAGGATATTAAATAATCTATCTCTGACAAAGAACACGCAGGTTCTGACAGCCAAAATTAAAAACTAGAATACATAAACCTATGTTAATTTTATAATCCATAATTTCCTTTCCAGTGGGATCTGATAATGGCCCTTTTTGTTATTTAAATATAAAAGAATTAACTACAATTCCACACCATGACCAATACTTTACTGATGGCTTACAGTATATTTTGCAACGTTTGGGGTCGGTGATGAAACAACATTAAATTTCAGCACCCAAGGTTAAATTCGCCTCATTACCTTTTTGTGGCATGTGCCGGAAAAGAAAACTGCTGTCCTCATAAAAGTGTGTCGGAAATATCGGTTTTCTGTCTGGGAGTGTTATGGTGTTGTGTGATGTACAGTTCACTGAATGGCTGCTCCCTGCTCTCTGAATATTATTATTACTGTATTGTGGTTTGGTCTCCTGAGAGAAGGAGTAATTTTAGAATGATATCTTTTTTATGATAGAGTCTGAGTTCTGAGGAGGAAGACCCGGTGCTCTTGGATCTGTTACCTGCACACATCCAGTCAGTTAAATCAACACCAGGCGCCATGTTGGAAGTAATACTGCACAATTCACCCATTCACAGAGAAACATCGTATGTCGCCACAATAAAGACCCCTCTCCCCACACTCTGCGTATAACAAAGCAACAGGAAGACGGTGTTCTATATAGTATTATCAGTCTGATCTGATGTTTGCTGTGTGGGGAATCTGAAGAACTATATGGGTGGCAGAGGACTCAGAGCTCCTCAAAGTGTCCAGGTCAAATGTGGTTGACCTCTGAATCATGCATGAGGCGGGTGATCAGCTTTATTTCTCTATCGCCACCGTTCCGGCAGAATAAGGAAAGTGTTGCTGCTGGGTGTCATGTTTAAGCTAAAGCTGCTGTCCCTGCAGATGTATTTGTAATCTGTGCTATTATTCCATATCCTCCTGAGAACCAAGGGAAAAAATTGTCTTACAATTTCTGTTTTTTTGTGATTGCCTATCTATTTGGGTCTAAAAAAACACCTTAAAATTTTAATTTTTTTAAATATATTTTTTTATTGCAGCCATCTTGATAAAGTAAAAAACTAAAGTTCCCAGCATGCAAACCCATCACATGACACATCACTGGAAAGCCCAGGATGTCCCCTACAGAATACTATAGGGCTTGGAAGGGTAACTCAAAATACGTAAGAAAAACACAGGTGAACAAAATGTCCATTATAAAGGACATAAATGAATGGGCCGGGTCTCAGGAGAATATTTCTATCCAGTGTGCACTGGGAGTCACCATCAGGCAAGCAGTGGAAATTTGCATCTTCTCACTAATGCCAAAATATGAGTCTAGATCGTCATCTGTGCCATAGCATGATGTTCCATAGCATGGGCTCATTTGAGACTTTAAGTGTCTCTGTAAATGTCCTCTGAACTCAGATGTTGTGGCAAAGTTTACATCTGGACATTAAGGATATTAAAGGGTTCTGGTAAGCCACTGATCCGCACTCTTTCTCTCTCTCTCTGTCTCTCTCTCTCTCTGTAAATATGCTAGGAAACCAGTAGTGTAACACTTCAAATCGATTGTGTAGAAAACTGACAACTTTCCTCGACAACCTGCCACATGAATGTGACAGATGATCTGACACCAAAAACAACACCTCCCTGCTTCGTCCCCTGCTTGCTGATCAGGATGTATTCCCAAACATCAGTGGAAAGAGTAACAGAATCTATCAGAGGACCTTCTTTCCCAAACAAATAAACCTTTTGGCAGCAACCGTGCACCGCTGGTATTCTGGATGGTAACCAGTAGGCTTAAACTGTGTGTAACGACACGCAGAGTTGTGTTTTTGGCCTGGTTTCTAAATTTGCAGATTATAAATTGTAGAAAATACCCAAAGTGTGAAGCCAAGAAAAAAAAAAGAAAGAAAACCATAATCCTGCATAATAAAATCACTGAACAGACATCCATGCAGAAATAAAATGAATACAGTTGTATTTTGGATGTACTATATAAATCTATTCGGGTATGATGAAAAAAAGCAATGATTCTTTTGCAGAACATTACATTTGAGTGTTTTTTTCAGTCTCCATGGGAACACAGTGATGCTCCAAAGATTACACTTTGAATAAAAAATTCATTTAAAAATAGATTAAAATGAACTCGATGTTGATGCAAGCTCTAAATGAAGGAGTTTGCTGAGTTGGGTGGATGTTCCAGCACTGAAGATTATGGGGGATTCTTTCACTTCTCACCTATAAATGGATCTCAGGGGGTCAGCAACACCATCAGGAAGCTCAAATTACTGATTGTCACGATTGCCCTCGTTCTGAATGGTTACTATCGTTTTGGATACAGCTGCACCACTCACATCTCACCGTGCGTTATTTACATGATTGTTGCCTGTCAACACCTTTTCAGCTCGCAGCTCTAATTTGAAAACGCGGTTGAGCAGGTGGAAAAGTTGGATTTCAAAAAACGCGGAAATGATGGATAAAGAAAGTGAACCACGGCTGGTTTTCCTACCTTTGTTAGCTGCTGAATATGAGTGAGGTTGGATGCAGAGGAAATCACTCTAGACATGACATCACACACTGGACACACAGCTCTGTTGTCTGATAGCTGCTATATCGCTGTTTGTGTGTGATCAAGGGCCTACTGTATATGGGTTGCCAGTTTGTGTACACTGATTCTCGCCACCTGGCTTTGATGTTGCCAAGAGCAGGCTGCAGCGAAAGTTGCTGGAAGTCCATTAAAAACTGCTGTAACCATTACTGTGCCGGCCAACATTGTAATAGCTGTTGATCAATGAGGCAAATGGCTTGAAGGAACTAATGCAACAAATATATTCAGCAGTTTAGTTTAAAACTTCTACAGTTTATAGCAACAGTCATATTCGGTGAGCCGGGGGTTATCTGCAACTGACGCAATGCTTTAAAAACAATGATTTAAAACATCATTATCAGTGATGGATAGTACAGCACAGACTAACCGGAAGCCATGATGAATATCTCCTGTCTGGAACTGCAAGTTGAGACCACGTGCTGAATTAAATGAATAAAAACTATGCTGGATATTATCCAACGGAGCCAATAACGAATGCATGAGCGCGTGGATGCTAAGAAGCCAAGATATGGAGGCAGAGAGGCAGCACATATGCCCTGGCTTCCTCACCCATCCTTGGAGAAATCCTGGTAGTTTGCCTCAAATCAAAAACATGTGGGGAAACAACACAAACAAGTCTTATTTTAAGATGAGACCCAATTTAGCACTCTAAGCTACAGACACGCAAGACAGCTAAACCCACACTCCTGATACCAGGTAACCCTTTGCCAAACAGCCTGCTAAATCAGCCAGCCACACGGAGAGCGAAGCGGTGCGGCGAGACCGGAGGATTTTTCACATCTATTTTCGGCAGCCTTCTAACAAGCGTCCTCAGATGGGGCTGTAGGGGAGCTGGGTAACTGCTGAGCCTGGCACCACTCAAAGCCCCGAGCAGAGCAGCCAGCGGGGCTAACAACCCTCAGTGGCCCAACCAGCTGCTGTTGAGTGCCCCAGTGCCGGCACGAACACTCCCGGGAGAAGAGCGATCAATAGAACCTACAGACCCCCAAGATATGCAGGAAGACATTTGTTGAAGCAAACTAGGCTCATTTAAAGCTAAACATTCCCATCAGTGGGCTTTGGATGAAAACAGCAAATATCTCCATGATACCTCCAGCATGAGGGGCCGGGAAGGTCATATGGGAAGGTCAGGGTAAATGAGAGCGAAGCCAGAGTGGATGCACATGTGTGTTTGCTGGCAACCAGGAGGAGGAGATACAGGAGAGACAAAGAAGGAAGAGCGATGAAGAACTGAAGAAGGTGCGAACATCTGCTCAGACGCACGGGTAATCTGACAGCAAGCCTCATTCCCTGTTGCCAATACACACTGCAGGTTTGAGACTTTCCAGTGCTATTTAAAGTTGGCTTAATGACCAGAATGGAATGTTTGCTTTCAATAGATCTGAAAAACATTGATGACAGCTAGAACTAGAAGCTGTTAGCTACTTAGGATTAATTTAGTATGATTTAATGTGTCCCTCATGAGACCAAACTCAGAATAAAGTGTCTTAATTCTAAGTCAACTTCCTGGTATTTCTCCACACATAACCAGAAAAACTCCTGGTTTTATGCAACGACTGTTAAGCGAACACTTACAAAGCAAAAGAGAAATACTTTGCTGACCAGGGTATATGATGTTTATGGCTGTAACACAGATTAGCAAAGGCTGCTGGGAGTGACCGATGCAGGGTGTTACTGGCTCATCAAAGAGAGTCTAGCCAAGCACTGAGAACAGAAACACAGATAAAGTGTTCTCAATGTAAGAGATCAACAACAAACTGGCTAAGAACAGCGAGGAGACCAGGCTTTTATGCTGCAGGTGATTGGAGCTGATGTGAGCCAGGTGAGCTGATGACAGAGGCAGAGCAGGTGTGTAGTGAGGCTGGCTGGCCTCACCCAGCCAGCAAAACCAAAGTGGGGAGCGCAGGAAAAAACAAACACAGCGAGGCAGATTCCCAACAGCGACAGTAGAAGGGTTGTCTTTTACTCCTGTTCGAAAAGCATCGCAAATTCTGGCCCTTTGTTTTGATAGTGACTCTCCTCCTGGAAAGAGGACAGCAGAAAATGTTAATTCAGTCCACGTAAACACGGATACCACAGCAACCTTTGACAGACTCAGACTGAAAAGAGGCGACCCATTTGGTGTTTTCATTATCATAAACTGATTTAGTATGAACAAGCTGTTCCTGTTCCAGACGTAAAAGCAAAAGGCTGCATTCTGACCCTTTTTTTAAAACCCACGTGTAGAAGTAGCATTTCTGCTATTACAGGTAGTGCACATACAAGCATTAAATATCCAGGAGATCTGTATTATGGAACCTCACATACACAGAAATAGCTTCATTATCGATTTACTACAATTTTTAGGTGAGGAAAAGTCTGCTGGAACGAAGCTGAAGAAGTCAAGGGTCCTTGAGTTGTGAGGACACATATGGTTCACCTTGGGTAATGTGGGAGCGATTCTGAGTGTGTGAAGCAGCTCTTTGCGTGTGTGTGTGTGTGTGTGTGTGTGTGTGTGTGTGTGGATGTTTGTGAGTGTGTGCCGAACGGGTGTGAGATGCAGCACACTCACACGTGCGTCTAGCCGAACCACAGACCTTGTGCTGTCATCTTCTGTAGAGGAGGCGCCACCGAAGTGACATTCACGTCCCTGGTAATTATCAGGACTATGATGTGGGAACATTAATGATGTATGAGGGCCCTGTGAGGGGCGAGACCACGGCTTCACCGGGCCTCATTACTAAGAGATACCGCCAGCGAGGCGCGGCACACTGCCGTGGCTCGACATGGCGTTTAGACTGCAACACGTCACTCACAGTTTTGCTCTGTTGTTTGCAGTTTTGTTACTGTTGTTATCACGTAATTAATTTCCTTCTAAACTCTGTGACACCAACATCCCGCTTCCTCCTCAACGGGGGTAATTCTGTATAGTTTGTCAATACTGTTTTTTGTCCACTTTACACGTGGAAAAAAAAGAATTCACAAATAAACACTGTTGTCAAATTAAAGAAAATGGAGCCAAAGTGTCCAATTGAGAACTTTGATAGTTGCAGACCTTAGTTTTGCCTTATTGTAACCAAAATGGACAAGATGTCTGATTATCTCTAATTAAAAATGATTAAGGACCTACTCGCTGCACTCGATGTTCATCGATCGTGGGGAATGCTGATGTAGGGAGTGTGGTGGTCCTGGCGCATAGGGCCCATTCCAGCGGCCCTTCAAATTTCTCAGTGCAAATCAGAAAAGGTGCTCATTGACAAGATTTAAATCATTAAAGCCATCCACTCTTCTCCTGGAGGATTATGGATCTGCGGACTCCCCTGTGCCATTTCCCTCATGCATGCTGAGCAGAGGGAATAGCAAATGGAGCCAGTGAATGTGAAAACGAATAAAGGGCTTAAATGTGGACTAAAGACAAAGGAGGCGAAACATTGATTAAATCTTAAGATTGACTGCGAACGTATAGGGAGACCACAGGATGCAAAGACGGCTGATGTCTCAGTGTGTGGTACAGAGTAGCAACCAGGAAAGGGGCAGATGATGTGTTTACAGGCTGATAAACAGCACTGTTGTGCCTGTTTCCTTGTTGATGTTATTGTATCAGTGAATACCAAAGATTCTTGGGGGAACATCACCCAGCTCATCAAGCTGTCACTATTCAGAGGGCATTCGCATGACTTTGTGTCTAATCGGGTGGTAGTATCCATGGAAACTGGGGTAGCGCTGCGTTATGTGCAGCATCTTGTACTCGTAGCAAGCAGCAACGCTGTGGGGTGCGAGACCCACATAGAGCATGTTAGCTATGTTCAAAAGAAAGCATCTGTCTATTTACTGTCTGCCCGGTAGACTGGAGCTCACATGCTGACATGCTCACAGAGATAATGAAAATCATTAACTCATGTTTACTGCTTTAGTTAGTACTAACAGAAAATTATTAAGCCATGTTGCAGCTGATGAGAAGGTCATTTGTTAGCTGATGTATATTTCTAATCATCTGTAAAACTATATAACATTAAAAGCAGCATTTTACCTTCTGACTTTTTGTGTTTTCGTTGATGCTTCTAGTATCCTGGAACAAGAGCAACGACTGACCTAAGAGGGTCAGACCCACCATGGTTAGAGTCCTAGTCTGTTGCTTTAACAGTTCGGAACCACACACAGGACCTCTAATGTGTTGGTGCCATGCTGAGCTTTGACAGACTTATTTTATCTTTTTTAAGAAACAGCAGCTCAACTCCTCCCATTGGCAACCTGGTAACATATTTTATGAATTAATACACATAACTTCATGAATTTACTCTCAATTTGTTTCTAATGCTATCAAAATGGTGCAAAGGAAAGGCAAGGCTATAAATCTCAACTGGATAACTTCATTCTGATGTCCAGGGGTATTTCTCTCAGTGGTCAGCAAAGTCATTTCCAGGGATTAAAAAAAAAGAATTAGCAGAAAAGGGTGCACCACTTTCCATGAAGAGGTGTTTTTTTTTTTATCAAGACTGAATTGCTGATTTACTTAAGAAGTCTTCATTGTTTGACTTTGACTGAAAAATGATAAGAGGAGGATGATTCTGGACTGTTAATTCAAACGCACTGCATGCTGGGACCAATGCCAGTGTGCATAATTAAGATGTTCCTTCAAGTTGAAAGTTTCTCCTCTCAGAAGTTCCAAAGCTGATAACCAGCAAGGTAAAATTGACAAAAACACGATTAAAATATCCAGCCTTTTCCTATATGTTTAAATATATCAAACCTAATGGTGCACAGGGACATGACTTTTTTTTAGTAAGATATTCTTTAGTTTTTTTTAGTCTAGACATTGATGTCTGTTATTTTCCTTGAATATTTCTCAAGCGCGGCAACTCACTGAGCAAAGGATTTTAACCCAAGTGTTTGAAGCCACACAAAGGGTAGCGTTTTCACTTTTGTTCTTCTACTTTAACTGAATTTCAACAGTACAGACTTAGATATTACTGTCTGTAGGATGTCCATTACAGATACAAAGTTACAAAGAACAGTGCTCCTTATGGAGATATATCTGTGCTGTGAAATCCAATTCTGCATCACGAGGCATCGCAGTAATTATACGACAGAGGAAGTGCTTAAGGGTGCACATCCGACATGCAGCAACCACACTGGTGTAATTTTCTCCTCTTTATAGGGAAAGTAGTAGAAGAAACGCCTTGATCTGATCATAATTCCGTCTATGTGGTTTTGGCCTCGTCACCTTCCAAAACAAGTTATTCCAAGAGGGTGTTATAAAAGCGTGATGATTCCAGTAGAAGCTGTGAAAGACAAATGTCTACTAACTCTGAACAATCCATTTTAATCTATATGCAGCTGTTTAAAAAAAATAAACTGTTCTCTGTTGATATTCGTAAAGCATCTTCACACATTTTACATTGTGTTGGACCTCAAATTTGAGGTATATGTGTGTGTGAATGCTTCTGGGTATATATGTGCTTGTTTCTTTGGAAGAGCTGAAAATAGAACAAATCCACAGACATGACAGATCCTGATGTGACACAAAACACGGTCGCAGCCTCAAAATGGCACCAGTTACTTCTGTCCCTTCATTTTATGAGGATACAGAAGCTCTTGGTTTGTGTCCATCTTCAGACACCAATACCTTAACTTTTACACTCTAGCAAGTTGCTATATAGCATCCTCTTATTACTGCTCTTCAGTTATTGACTCAAATTCTGGTATAATGTGAATTTCTGTCCAACGTGTAAGTCCACTGTCTGTCTGTATATGTTGTGTTAATTTGTTTAAATCTATGTGTTATATGTTGTGTGTTGAAGTTTTACTGCACATTTGGGGTATGGTGAAATGATACATTCAAATAATGTAGCAGGTTGTAGCGGGGCTGCAACCTGCTGTACTGTTGCACTGAACATGAGAAGCACTGCCAAACCCCCACAAAGTAACCTCCAACAGGGAACTGCTGTGCACGCTTCCGCCCAAACCATCTGAAAAAAACTTAGTATGGGTGGGTAAAGGGTCTGGCATCTAGAAGTAGGGACCTGTGCTGACACCCCAGGACTCCGCCGCCCTGGAGAACAGCAGACTTGGCAGATTTACCACTGGCTCCCTTGTCTCTTCACAGATGACAGTCGGTTCACACAGAGCACATGTGACACTGGAGACTCTGTGGAGAATGATTTGGTGCCTGCTACAGTTTCCATTGTGCTAGGTTTGGTGATGGGTTGCTGAGGTCAAGACATATCCTTCGAGGGTTGCGTAGATCTCAACATGCCAGTCTGGGAAAAGATCATCAGAAATACAGTTGGTGCGATGGGCTCTGGGTGGATGTGGCAGGAGTACGTCATTCCTGGATGATGAAGGAATTGTTGCTATTGACTGACCTGTTCATTCCCAATCGAGCACCTCTGGGACATCATCAATGTCACCAGGTCACTCCAGAGACCATCCAGGGGGTGTTTGAAGCCCCTTTCAGGTCCGAATTGATCTTAAAAAGGGAAATAGCAGGTCAAATTCCACCATCTCTACAGCAGCTGTGTATGGATGATGTATACTTCCATCCCTGCTTTAGGAACCAATAAAATGTCATCAAATTAAATGATGTTAAAACATGTTATAGGTATATGCTGATTATCGCTCATACTAATTTTGTCCCTTTTCGACAACAACAAAATGCTGTTCAAAAATTCAATGTCTGCCAAAAAACATGAACAAGTGGGGAAGAGTTTCGGTGTGACATGTGACGGTATGGTCCTCTCCTACAGTAAGCGTGCTGCACCTACTATTACACTCACTGCCACAAGAGGATGACAGAAGCCACACACTGATCTCCCCAGCCTGCACAGACTGGGCAGAATTCATTTTTTCACTCATGTTGGCCACCTCTGACCTCTTCTCCTCCTCTGTTAATGGTTTTGCTATTAAATGTGTCAGATGTTTCAGAATTTGCAACTACGAATCACAGACGCTCAACAGTGCAAAGCGATGAAGATTGAACCTAATGAGCGCTTACGGCTTCTTTTAGTTGCGTTGACAATATATGCCACACGAGACACTGCTAATGTGCTAAGCCCTAATACCAATTAGCATGCAATATCAATTAGCTACCAATCTCACAGCACATTAGTAGGGATAATGGGCTGACCCGTTTTTTTTTTTTTTTAACCTATCTGCTTCACTGAATCTTCCTCCATTATCTTCTATAAACAATGTTTATCTGCAAAACAGACGTACTGCTAGAGGAGAATAAATAAATAATAGAATTCTAAAATTTCTATGGCACCAGACAGATAATGCAGCTATATTTTTTTAATCCCGTGCTTACTGCAGTAGCAGGCCTCCACCTGTAGTCATAGTAAGGTCTGTAGATGTACTCTGCTCTGCGTCCTGTGAGTTATAATGCACAGGGCAAGCGATAACTTACATCATTAAATATAACGAGGGCTTAGACAGGGCTTAGGCAGCGGCAACAACTAAAAATAATGTCCAACCCTGCTTTGATGGGGTAATATTCCTTCCCTTTGTGTTGTCAACCAGCTGCAAATCCATCCAGACCCAAATGACGGCAGTGCTATTGAGCAACTCGAGGAAGAGCAACGAACATCACCATGTCAGTGACTCTGACCCCTGCTGAAAACAAACGCTGAGATTGGAAGTAATCTCCATCACAGCGTGGCGTTTAGCTGGATCAATGGGACGTTCACCAAAAGGAAAAAAAACAAAAAGGCAATTCATTGATTCATTGGTTATTTTTAAAAAGCATGAGGTAAAATTAATCCTCACGCAAGATTAAACATATAAAAGAAGGGAAATTTTACATGTACATTACACATACATTCAGTAAAAAAGAAAAAAAAATGCTTTTGAAGATAAGAAAATGCTTCTATTATTGAGCTTCTTCTTAACACATAGAAAAGAAACCTAAAGGTGGAATTCTTGTCGCAGATTTTTAATTTCTGAATCCCTGAGTCAGATAGCAGCCGTTTCATAAGCTCAAAGACGATTTGGAGCTGCTTCATTGACATGTAGTGTGTATCCAGAATATTTGTTCGGCTGCAGCGTTTATCTTTTCTTTTTACTCAGGCAAGATACAATGGGGCAAATTGTCATGCTGGAAGACCCAGCCACGTCTCATCATGGAAGATGCTTTTTGGAAGATGGTTTTTGCTCAAAATCTCACGATACATGGCCCCATTTATTCTTTCCTTAACACGGATCAGTCGTCCTGTCCCCTTTGCAGAAAAATAGCCTCAAAGCATAATGTTTCCACCCCCATGCGTCACATACAGACGCCTTCACACACGGTATGTTCTTCTTGGAATGCAACTCAGCATTCTTTTTCCTCCAAACACGACGAGTTGATTTTTTACCAAAAATTTCTATTTTGGTCTCATCTGACCACATGACATTCTCCCAATCCTCCTCTGGTACATCCATATGGTCACGGGCAAACTTTAGGCAGGCCTGGACATGTGCTGGATTAAGCAGGTGGACACGTCTGGCACTGCAGAATTTGATTCCCTGTCGGTGTTGTGTTACTGATGGTAACCTTTGTTGCTTTGGTCCCAGCTCTCTGTGGATCATTCACCAGGTCCCCCCGTGTAGTTCTGGGATTTTTGCTCACCGTCATGATCAGTTTGATCAGTTTAACCCCACGGGATGAGATCTTGCGTGGAGCCCAAGATCGAGGGAGATTATCAATGACCTTGTATGTCTTCCATTTTCTAATAATTGCTCCCACAAGTCCCACAAGCTGCTTGCCTATTGTAGATTCACTCTTCCCAGCCATCTGCAGGTCTACAATTTTGTTCCTGGTGTCCTTCAACAGCTCTATGGTCTTGGCCATGGTGGAGTTTGGAGTCTGACTGTTTGAGGCTGTGGTCACTTGTCTTTTATACAGATAACGAGTTCAAACAGGTGCCATTAATACAGGTAATGAGCGGAGGACAGAAGAGCTTCTTAAAGAAGAAGTTACAGGTTTGTGAGAGCCAGAAATCTTGCTTGTTTGTAGGTGAACAAATATTTATTTTCGGCAGGAATTTATAAATAAATTCTTTAAAAATCCAACAATGTAATTTCCTGTTTTTTTTCCACATTCTGTCTCTCACAGTTGAAGTGTACCTATAATGAAAATTATAGACCTCTGTCATCATTTTAAGCGGGAGAACTTGCAGAATCGGTGGCTGACTAAATACTTTTTTGCCCCATTGTGTGTAGATGGATGTCATTACATACCTCCGTGATTAAACCAGTTTTTCACTCCAATAGCATCTGCAGACTGCAGCAAGGACCAGACAACAATCTGCCAGCCACAATGCGTTCAGCGCCATATTTCCTCCTCCACGTTCATCTGTTGCAGCGTGATGATCAAAATACAGCAATTAACCTGCTCCGTCACCCCACACGGAGAGAGACCACTGGACTGAATCTGAACTTCAGAGGTGGCAAATGGATTTAAAAGCGGGGAGGGGGAGGCTTCAAACGCGAGTTGGCCCACTGTGCGCGACAGGGATGATACATATTTCATCAGTAAGTAAACGATATTTCAGGGACGCGTTGAGGAAATATCTATTTCTAATGCAAAACAGTCGCAGCATGTTTCATGAGCATATTAAGGCATGTGCCAGCTCTTTTATTAACAGTAAAGTTGCTGTGACTGTTATTAATGGCGGATGCAGGAAACGGTTGTTTGGCACAGCTTTGAAAGCAAGTCACCGTGCATTTCAAATCACATTTTGACCATGGAAACATGTCTTTATGGCTGTTTTCTGTGCTGTGACTAAAAGCATTACAGAACTACGCAGTTCTAAATTTTTTTGTTTGTTTTTTTTTCCTCTCTGCAATCCAAGGTTAAAAAGCCAAGGATGTCTATGTTAAAAGCCCTAAATAATTCAGTAATTTAATTAACTTCTTCTTTTGTGTTTCATCACTGCTGAATTCCACAGTAACATCCGAGTACATTCATCCCTGGTAGAATTTAGTTCTGCAGCACCAGCTAAAACAGCAAAAGGTGCAAAAGTGCAAACACCTAAATCCACCCGCCCCATCTTGTGTCTTGTGGCAGCAGAGTTGATCGGCACTAGTGTTGGCACTCTTCAGCGAACCTTGCACTCCTGGAGCACAGCACAGTCACGTCATTAATACATTAATCAGAAAGTCTGCTCTCGTTACCTTTAAGAGCGACCGAGTGCTCCCCAAAAGCTGGCAGTGTGACGGCAGAAGCAACCAGTACGAGCGTGGGTGGATTCACTTTGTGATGGGTTTGAGAGTTGCTCCTGCTGTTTTATTTTAGGTTTTTGATTATATATATATATATATATATATATATACATATATTATAACTGCTCTACTTTTAAGAACTTAAAAAAAAAAAAACTACAGCTGAGGTGCACAACCCTCTGAGTTGCACCACAAGCTGTGTGAACAATGGGAGGAAAAGACAATTAGGAGGCATGTTGCAGCCTGTCTGAGTCAGGGACAATTACATTAGATCCTCAGACGCCTTTTAAAGTGCTGAAGAGCAGATGTGTGCTGCAGTCTTCCATTGTCTGTGTTCTTCATTCAAATGGATGAGAAGAAAAACAAGGATATGTGAGCGACATGCAGCAAAGGATGGTTTTCCTTCATGGGCATGTGTGTAGTGTTTATTACAGTAAAGAGGGTTTCTAAGTGTTGAAACCTATGACCTGACCAGCAACAGTGGCAGGAAAAACTCTCTTTTAACAGGAAGAAACCTTGGGCAGGACCAGGCTTATGTTGGGTGGGGCTTCCTGCTAATGAGTAACAAGGTGTTGCTGGGTGAGTAACTGTGATCTCTCTTCCATCTCCGACAGAATGTCTGAGCCTGATTTTGCAGACCTACTCCAGCTTAGGTGATTCAGGTTCTGATCTAGCCACAGGAGACTTTTGCCGTGCCCTCTTTATAACCCCACTGGGTGGAGACAAGTCGAGGAGGAACCTGAGACTCCAGAAGATTCTCCAAGCAGCATTTGAATTACATAACGTGGGTGAAATTCAATTGTCTCCAGTCATCTCCGGCTTCCACGTTATCCATCATTTCTATTAGTGCAGCGGTGAGATAAGACTTTGTTATGTTTCTAGAGGGATCCATTTTCACATGACAAAGAGGACAATTTAATATGTTTCAGCTGTGAGGCTCCTGCGAATCGGCGGGTCGAACTTCTGAATCAGTGAAGTAGACGATTCTGATTCCACAAAATTGATTTTTTCAGATCGAAAGAGTCCTGGATGGTCCAAACTGTCTGAGGAAGAGAGTATTGAACAGACGGGGGATTTATGAAATTGATTTTCAATGGCATTGAGCGGTTCATTGAGAGCATGTCAAAAGTATGAATCCTATGACGGATTGAGATAAATCACTGCCCAAATGAGCTGACAAAAAGATGCCTACGGCTTTGCATTACAGTTCAATTAGCATTTAAGCAGGCTTTGGGGGGAATTGTTTTCTTCCTTTTTGCAGATAAAATATGAGCATCTCCCTCAGATCTCTCATTAGGGCCACTTTGAGGGTAACGCTCACGCCATTTATCTTCTCCAATGCGGACCCCCGGTGACTTGAGAGCTCCAAATCTTGAGGAGAACAGACATGCTATTGAGTTATGTGCATTGAACTGTAGTGTGGTGAGTAATTAACGGCTCTCCTCCAGTTCCAAGCTGACGCTGCGTGCATCACAGTTTCGTGTAAACAAAACTGGAGCGATAACAACATTCAGTTTCTGTAGATTTTGGTGGATAATCACACTCGTCTGCCTAAAATAAAAAAACAAAGGAAAAAGGCTCCACCAACACCACTGTCCTTGCTGATGATTTTCCATTCCTGTGTCGCTCAGGAAGTCCTTGGACAGCACTTGTCTGTGTTATTGGTTTTTGTTAAATTTGCTATCAAGTGAAAGTGAGAGTTTTGGTTGTGCAAGCCTGTTTGGCTGTAAAATTATTTAATTAAAATGTATATATTGCAAGTGCCCAGAGGTTTTTTTTCTGTGTTAGACAGGTTGAGCTTTCCTGTGCTATTTCTAATCAGCGTCACATTTCTTAGACTGTTATAATTACACAGAGTTGAAAACAAGGAAAAGGGTCTGCAGAAATCCCCACTTTGGCATGATGTCGGCGATCAGCTAACCCCACATTCTTTGTGTTTCTCATCAGTCCATTCCAAAATCTAATATGCATGAGGAACCTTTTCTTCAGCCTTACGGTGCATTAATCACTGGGCGCCTGATACGTTTTTGTTCTGATTATGGCAGTGGCTCGCCCAGGGCTGATAAACACCTCTGACGTGTAGTTAGTGTCCCTCTTGGGCATTGCACGTTACCAAGACGCTGAATTGCAAAAGCAAATGCCATCCAGAGCCAGCTGATAAAACACACAACTCACCTGCATCCACCTTTTTCCCCACAATCAATGCATTTTTTTTCCTTTTTTAAAATTATGGCAGGATGATGCTCCGCTAATAAGACATGAATGAGAAATGAAAGGTCGGTGAAACCTAGATAAATGGGCCCCATTATTTCACCAATCAGATAGAAAGGCCCTCTATATGTTCTAATTTCAATGATAATAAAATTCTGAATTGCTTTGTCCTAGCAGGCTGCTTCCTCCATGATAATCAGCCAGGCAAGGTAACCTTGTCCTGTAACCCAGGGTGCCGAATCTGAAAATTAGATTGTTTTAAATGAAGGCATTGAAACACGCAGTTCAAGGCTGGTAGATCTGATACACACACACACACACACACACACACACACACACACACATCTAAACCTTCAGTTCATTCGCTGACAGTCTATGGTGAAACGTGTCATGTGCATGTTCCTGTGTCATCAAAACTGGCTGTTATTAAATAACGTGTGCTGTGTTCTTCAAAGCACGCCATCAGATACTGTCGTTCACAATCCGTACTTAGAAATCCCCCACGAACGGGTTATTTTTAAACTGACCATTGAGAGGTACGGTGGCTTTGAGGGTATAAATAATAAATCAGGTTGTGCTTTTCTTTGAACACATTTGAAAAGCAATGAAACGTGATAAAGCACCTCATCCGGGCTGTCTCTGATGGCAGTCATTTGTGAGTTGACATGTGTCGCTGTATTGGTTACTCGCGGTACAAGTCTCAGCGGGTCTATAGCGCAGGAAAGGCAGATTCAAAACAAGTCGATGTTGGTCAGGAGCTGTCTGAAGTCCCACTACCATACTTCATGACCTCAACATCATGAACGCAGGATCTGGTTTATCTGGTGTATCTCCTAGAAGACTATGATCACAGACCAAAAGATGGCGGCTCCATCTATCTATCCCCGCTTGGTCATTGACAATTTAATGAAAGTGAAATATTCCTGCAGAAATTCCGTGTTTGCATGAGAAATTCTCTAACTAGTTATGTTTTCTTCCATGCATCCTAATTTACTGCCCGCACAGCTGCCTGAGCAATTTAACTGCAAGGATAGATGAACAATAGAAGAACGCACATCTACCTGGGGCTTAACTGAACTCGTTCAGTTAACTTTGATTAAATGTTACAGGGTGTCATTACTCCGCAAACTAGCAGAAATTCTTCCCAGCAGGTGTGAAAGAAGAAAAGCGAAGCAGGCTGGGAGCCATGTTTTAAATAACAGAAAGCGTTTCCTCAGGCCTGTTGTCTTCAACATCTTAATGACTATGTCTTCCCTGGACAGCGGGGAACTTAATAAATTTCCGTCGCACGTTAAAGTTATTGACTGTGTAATTACTGGTCAGCTACAACTATAAATTTACAGTTTTTCATCATACTGGCAGCATTGTAAAATATACGACTATACTGCTTTCACTTTTGCAGTGAATTAGCCTCACATACACCACAGTGATGTGAATTTAAGACAGAAAGAAAGGCTCCACTTGATGTTCCCACACATCCTTCTCAGTTTTCAGTCCACAAAGGACTTGTTGTTGGGTTTTTTTTTTTTTTTGTTTGTTTTTTTTTTTCTTTTAATTGTAATCTCCCCACAAACGGGTACAAAACACATTTTGCCTCATTTAAAAGTTTGGCTGTTTTCAGCACTAACAGCAGCACGTGTGTCACTCTTTTTGCTTTATACAAAAAAAAACAACAACACTATTATATGAATGACAATTACTCAACTCTTTACTTTTTCGTTTACACACTTCCTAGTTTTACAAAGACAAGTTTATATCCAACGTTTTTGGTTTTTTTTACTTTTATCAGACCAGCCTTTCTTAAAAAAAAAAAAAGAAAAATAAGCCTTCTTTTTAAACAGGGCAGTTTGATATGTTTCCAGGTTGAAATAACTTCATATCACGGCATCTATATCTTGGTAAATGCTAAATACAATTACTAAATACACAGATCTTCTATATATAAAATAGTCTTGAAATAATCTACTCACTCAAACCTGCATTCAAACCATCTTTATATTCAGGCAGTCATGATGTATTTTCTCTCAAACTAATTTGGTTTGTGTTTCCGGATTTGGTGCAGATCCAGAAGTGCTGTAGGTTGCTCCATAAACATCTTTTGAAAGATTAAAGATACCAAGAGTTCATCCTGCTGTGACTAAGTTCCAGTTCCTCTCTACTGCATATTAACTCTGTGTAAATGCACTTGAACACAATTTACCCAGCTCAACATTCCATCATCTTGCCCGGAACATTGTTTTTCTGAGACACAGAAGTTCATTCGGCCTGGACTGAACTGGCTGAGCCTTCTAATTAACCAGTCTAACAGGTAAACACAGCCATATTGGAAAAGCGTCAAACCAAACAGGAGAAACGTGTTTTTCAAAAAGGAAATTCTCTAGTTGACTGTGTTCATTAGTTTTGATTAGAAGCATCATTGTTCCACTTTATGAATTAATTAAATTCCTCATGCATTGAAGTTCAGACAAACAAATTAATACAAAAAAAGGCTAATTTAACTGAGTGTGTGAATGTGCACATGTGCTGTGATGAATCACTGTGTTGAGAATCTACAAGTGAACCATTGTCCTTGTTATTTTTATTATGATTTTTGCCATTATAATTACTATTAGTGTTGTAGTAGTAGTAGTAGTAGTAGTAGTAGTAGTAGTGGTGTTGGTCTTTCCAAATACCAATTAATTTGCTACGGAATACAGGGGAAGGGAGGGAATTCCAGCTAAACTAACAGGATTCCAGCTAAACTAACAAATTAATCAGAAATGTTGGACAGAAACTTGTGTGAGCAAACCTCATCCTAATTTGACATCCTCACAGCATCACATTCTGTCATTACAGGAGAAAAAAAGCAAGAGGAGCAAAGTCTTGCCAGAGACATCAGTGGCTTTTTTAGAATATATCAAAGCCGAGCTGCTTTGAGGACACGATCGGGAGGTAGACCTGTTTTAATCTTCCAATGCTGCCCTGATGTTTTCTTGAAGCCTGCCTGCCACTGACACAGCCTTCAAACTATTATCGCTCTGCTTCCTTCCCCTGTCCTCCCCCTCAGCCACACCCGCTCCCCAGAACAGAAAAACATCCAGCCAGTTCCTGTCTCAGCAGAAAATATCTTCAGAGATAATGATGATGCAACAGACGGAGCAAAAAGTGGCAAAACCTCTCTCTCTCTCTCACACACACACACACACACACACACACACACACACACACATATCAAAGATCCAATTTTTCTTTTAAATACAAGCCATTTCAAACATAAAATGTCTTAACTCTGCATGTACAGAACAGATTATTGTCCTCTCAGTGAAAGTGAAGACTGAGAGAGGTATCTTTCAGTGGGGGCAAATTTAATCCAAGCACTGTAGTGATTATGTAAATTCCCACATGCAACAATGGGATCATCAATAAGAGCAGGATGTTCATTAAGTTCAGCGAGCTCTCTTCTGTTTTTGGCTAATACTCAGGCAGAGACATGAGCAGACCCTCTTATGGATGATTCCTCTGTGAGCAGCCTGCTTGTATTCCAACGCTGCACGCTGCACGGGTATGTTTCTCTATGTTTTATGTCCTTTTCAACAGGTAGAACAAATAAAATGACTGCAGGATGTCAAATGTGTGACATCTGAGTTCATCCAAACAAAGACTTCACAAAGAGCACTGAAATACTTCATGGCATCTCCATGAGAAAATAAAGACATAAACTAGTCCCAGGAATGAAACCCTGTAGCACACCGTGTCTAAGGGACAGTGCGGAGGTACTGTGTGTCTCCGAAATGGCACATTACCCTGTAACTGATCTTTTCTAACTCTTCTAGTGTGAAAGATTTGAATTAGGTTGCAGTTTTGAAGCAGAGAAATTGATAAATGAGCGCCTCCAACCACTCTAAAAATGTTTTACTTTATATTGCACTGTATAGTATTTTTTGAATTTATTCTTAATAAAACCTGAATACAGTTGTTACAAGAACCAAAGTGAATGAGAAACTCAGGTGAAAGCAATTTACAGCACTTTAGTGCTCTGAAGCGCTAAAAGCATCTGAGTTATATTAAGAAGCCTTGAGTTTTTCATCTAAGCACATTACGTTTGACTAGATTTCTTTTTCGCATGTTTGCTTTTGGGTGCATTCTGCATTTTGCCTTTAATCATGAGGCATTTCGCCTTTTAATTATGAGAGAGCTCGCCCTTTAATCACAGCCTTGACAGCGCGAGCGGTTAATAAAACACGACACACGAGGTGTCGGCATTGTTGAATCTGGCCAGCAACTTATCTGAAGCCATCTATACTGATCCCATCTGAAAGCTCCTGCTCCGTCTCGCTAACTACTGCCTAATGAGACGGCTGACCCCGCTGGCGGAGGGGGCCCACTCAGCAATAGAGCAATTCAGGAGGCGAGACGGTAATCAGTTAATGGGAGGGAGGATCAATACTGGGAATTTTAGTTTTACAGGGACAAGATTATGCAGAAAACATGTTTGTCCTTTCTCTGAGTTTAGCTGCGAGGCCACTTCTATTTTTTGCACTTGTCATTGAGGGGTTTCCCCTCCGTACATTCCCCGCAGCTGCCTTTCTCTCCGGCTGAAGGCATCGTGTCATCGACGCCTTTACCATCACAAATGACAATACATCCCACTCAGGCAGTGTTTTAGATTCATGTACTAAAGAGGGAAAAAAAGGAATAAAAGTCAAATTCAAGGAGAAGGCCTGCAGCATGTGGAAGCGTTTGCCGCCACTGCCTCGCCTCTGCAAATAGGCAGAGGAAAAGAGAAGTACATCGACAGGTTGTGAACTTTCTCTTTTTGAGTGGCAGAATGTTTCCCCCTCCCATGAATATCAAGGACGGCCTGCTTCCATTATTCATAACCCAGCTGTTTCGAAGGTGCTCATATTTACACTTATATTGCAGAACCAGCGAGTGGCTTTCCCTTTTTAATATTGTGGGTGCTGAAGGACCAGCCAGAGTTACTCTGGGGCAGAAAGTGTGCAGTGATGTGTAGCAGGCTGGTGGATTCCTAAACAAGTGCTGGTAATATGATATTTGCTTGTTGAATTATTGAGCAGATCTTTATGATGCTTTTTAAACTCTGTGCGAATTTGATTATAATGTGATTATGAGGCAGCTATGGTTCCTGAGGATCTCTGCTTGATTAGGTAATTCATATGACTTAGACCCCAGATCTCTGCTTTGCTCGGGGACATCCGAGGATTAATGAGAAGCTGAATTTACCAGGGCAAAAATCTCAATCCAGTATACAACTGCTGCGATCAACAGCCATTACATGGCCGACGGCCAGCGGTCGGGCAAATGCATAACACATGAATCCCTGTTGATGAAACATTGGAGAGTAGTTACCAACACCCAGCTGTCTCATTGAGATAGTGTTCACCGCCAAGTGGAGCAGATCTGGTCAGAATACAAGCCAAGCAGGTGGTGTGTAAGCCTCCTGACACCACAGGAGCGACTGCTAACAGGTTTGAAAATGACCTGGTCCGGCCGCCACAGGCAGATTGCTGCACTGTCTCCATTTCCCTAATAATCCCTCACATGGACAGAGGCAGTTTGTCGGTGTCTGTTATAGACTGAGCCAGTCGATCATAGATGTGGGTCCGATATGTTCTCAACGGACCCCCGTAGATACTGTTACAGCTGTCCCCGATGGCTGAGGAAATCCATGGCCAGCCGCTGCACTTTGAGCTAGTTTATCCTCAGCACTGGTCAGCCCAATGTGCGTTGTGCTCTCATATCCCGTTCAGCCTCCCCCTAGGGGTTCAAGATGAGTGCACAGGAGGAAGCAGTGACAGGACGCAGTTGCAGAAAGAGACACTTATCTTATTTATCATACGTGGTCAGACGGCAGGGGTGTTTGGGTTCAGTTGGAAATGCAGCCATTTGCCGCTGCTGTTGTTGTTGTTTCTCGTCATTTTCCACCAGGGACACCTTTTGGCCGACACCGCCTGAGACGTTGTAAACACAGTGTGATGTGAAATATACTGCAATGAGACATGAAGCGTCCATGCCTGGACCTGGAGTACATTGTTAGCTAACCTCCTGAGGAAATGCATTTTCTATAATTCAACACAGAAATTCATTTTTGATTTCAAGCTGGGATAAATAGTGTACTAACATACAGAAATGATGACGTTGTTGTTATTGATCATTTGACCCGATTCATCCAAGACGTGAGCTGTGAAAAGTACCGTTGATTGGTTTTATTGATTTTCATAAATCTCCCCCCTTAATGCCTTTGATTAAAACTTCAAACTCATTTGTTTTGATTGGATACTGGTTTACAGCTTTGTCTCTTTTGTTTTTTGGTTTTTTTGTAATCACTCCTTGCCTTATTATTCAATTTGTTTTAGCCCTGCCCTTTCTTGGGGGATGACTTTGTCAGTATTTAAAAAATACTAAAATATAATTATGTTATCAGCACAAACATCATGTTTTTTTTCTGGTTTGTTTTTTATAATTTAATTGTGCAGTTTGGGGGATCTTCTCAGCTCTGATGTCCTTAGTTGCTCTGAATATACACATTTTTAGAGTTTACACATTTAGGTAACACAAAAGGTCATGGGAGTGCCTGCACGCCGGTCAATTATTGTTTGCATGGCTGCAACTAAAATTTTCGTGCGGCAACAGCCGTTGCCTGTGAAGGCAGTGATGTCACCATGGCAGGTGGGGCAGCAGGTGGCTCATTTCTGATTTGCTCCGTCTTTTCCTGCGTCGTGGTGAAGGAGATGTCATCCGAGCAGAACCCCGCCTGACAGCTGAGAGTGAAATGAGCTGAGAAATCAAAGTCACATCCTAGCTGTGAACATCTCATCTTCACGGTGGCTCTACTGCAGGCCGGTTGCAGACGCACCCCCCACCCGCCTCCCCGCCCCCCGACCCTTCCCCACCCCTCATTTAGGGCAGAATGGGCTCAGCCCCCTGCCCCCTCAAATACGCAAACATCCACTTACACCATAAGAGCCAAAAACACCTGACTGTTTTATTTGACTTCCTGGGGCTGAAACATCCACCCAGCAGCCCGGGGTGACTGCAGGCCATCAGACTGCACCGCTCCGATAACAAAGTCATTTGAAACCTAATCCAAAAGGAACTTGTGGACAAATCCCACTTTGGAGTTCAGGATGCTCCTCGTCCGCTTGATCTTTTAACCCCTCAGGGACAGATAAACCCATGCCAACCTGTAATATACGGACTTTTTCTCCACTCTTCACCTGTACGCCTGTGCTGTTACCTTCTGTATGTCCTGTCAAACACAAGTCTCAGACAGTGAGTTTAAATGTAGGTCAGGGTGATGTCTTCCTCCACTGGCACACCATAAGCGATGCATGACAGCCTCCACCAGGATGATAAATCAAACCATGACCTTGTGCTTGGTCTTTTTTTTAATAGCGCTCTTAAATGTAACAGTTTATTTTTAGTTTTAATCAATATTCGGTGATGAAATGATTGTAAACATCAGCATTTCATCACTGAAAATAAAAAAATATACAAGAGGGTCTGTAGGAAAGGTCAACAATGATTTTTCTGCCTTTGAGATTTATGTGACCAGAATCCTGATGACACTTTAATACGAATGTTGTATTATACATTAATTATGACATTCCAACTAAAAAGAACACATTAGGAATGCATGCAAGGAATCCAGCACACTCCTAATGTTAACTAGATCCACAACAACCATTCAAAGATGTCTGTTACTCATCCTGTGTGTGATATGAGCAGCTCTGCGTGTGTCTGAAATGGTTCATAAATATGACGTTTAGCAGTAACTAAGTTTACAACCTGCTGTATCTTTGAATAGCTTTAGCCATACTCCAGTGCTCTCCACCACTTACTACATCCCCAGTTTCCGTTATGCATGCTCTCTCACTCAGAAGTCCTTCCTCTGAATATTGATTTTTCTTATGAAACGTGCAGATACAAGACTCCCTAATCTTGCTCCCCTCCGCTGCAGCTCAGGTTCACCTCCAACTTGAAATAGGCGGGTGATGTAAAACGCATCACCAGAACCACAACTGTCACGGGAATTGTCCGTCTTGACAGCAGATTCTTCAAACTCATATACTGTGAAATACAGAGAGATTCACCTGGTGGTTCAGTCGAGCATCGTGTGAAGTCGTTTGGTGGAAGTCTGAATGAAACAGACACCGATTTATATGGAAAAGTTATGCTCAGTTGTTTGGATGCAATTGTGCAATTGGAGATAAAACACTACTGAAAGGCATTAAAATTGTTCAAATCACTCTTCCTCCTCTCTGGAATTGGTGTCATTTTTAAAAATAGTTGACAGAACTGCCATGTTTACATCGTTTCACATTTTGAAACTAATGTCAGTCCCTGAGAAAGACGGCAACCCTCCAAACGCAGCCATCAGGCAGGATTAAGAAACTTACCCACGCACTAAGTGGAGCTGTGGTGCAGAATGACATGTAGGCCTGTCTAATTTAATATTAAGTACAAAATTGAGTTTTTAAAGGTTTGACTAATGGTAAAAGCTGGTCTTTTATGCATGATGAGATTAGATTAGTGTTGCCTCTTTATCCACCAGAGGTGATGAAATATTCTCTCTTCCTGTATGACTTTCTCCAACTTTAAATACATGAATAAATTGGTGTTTTCAGTGACTGTTTCAAGACTTTCTTTCCTACCTTGCAAACCCCTTCCTTCCAGGAGAGTATGCCCTCACAGGGCGAGGGAGCCAGCAGGATGGATGGTCCCTCTCACCGCCTGTTTATTAGCTGTCTATTAGTTTTCATTAGGCAGTAAAGGGAAAATCAGAGATTTATCAGGTAGATTTTCTTTAAATTCAACCCTGTAGGGTTTCACTGGATTGCTGGATAGAGCAAATAAATACCATCGCCAGTCCAGCTCCATAAATCCAGGCATCTGTCATAGACTAAAATGTCACCACGTAGGCGCCCACCCCAGCCACACCTCTAGGAGCTGCTCCAATGCCCAACTTATTCTGGTGTGGATCCATGCCCCCAAGTTCCTTACGTCTGAGGACATATCAGTCGTTACCTGTTCTTCAGGAGAGGCGATATTTCAAAAAAAGAGATTCAGCATGAACATTGCCATCCACTGATTGGCTGAATGAGCCAGCAGAGCAGGTCATTTAGAAATGTTTGTCTCAGGAGGAAAAAAGGGTCATTTTCTCTGAATGAAAATAATCAAACCACCACTGCCTTTGCTTCAATATATTACCGCAGCCAGCACTAACACGGATTGCCTATTATTCACCAGACGAACACTGGGATGAAATGAAAGCGAGAAACGTTCAAAATCATTTGATTAGACTCCTCTGCTCAGAAGCAAAGTTAAGATGTTTCCATTTATATTTGCCGCACTTGTTTCATGACACTGAGTAATCCCTCCCTGATTGTTATTCCAAACTTTTCCCTGATGGGATGTGACCGCTCTCATAATGCAAGCGGTGCCGCACAGCACGTCTCGTGATTAATTTGAAGGGACACCACGATATGGGATTTCCTGCACGTGGGGGGTAAAGTCAAAGATTTCATTAACCCATTTAGAACAACTTGACCATCATCCATGAGTTATTATGAAGGGGTAAAAAAGGCCAAACACATTTGTTGTGACTGTTAGCATACAGAGCAGAAATGATGATTTATTTGCGTTTCTGCCCATGGCAGATAAATCCCCGTGTTTAACCAATCAATAACGCTGCAATCCATCAATTGTATTTCAGTATTCCTGTCAGAGCCACTATCCTCCTTGAAACAATATTTTGTATTCACAGAACCGGTCATGAATAAATGTTTTGCTTTGAAATGCCGAAGCTCCCATTTGGTTGGCAGTCATGTTACTTCAGACATCTCCCATGTTTAATTCATACTCGCTCTGTCCAGGCGGCCAAACTTTAAAGCGGCAGACCTGATATATTTGATCCCTCTGATGTTTTGATGAGATTGCTCACACTCCAAAGTCTGTTTTCCACCTCCCCGTCTACTGTTTCATTCAATCCTGATGACTGTGCTCCATCTGTTTCCACAACATTAGGCTACAGCACATTAGCATCAGATGAGGCTGTATCCATTCGAGCCCGGCAGCCTGGCGAGGCCGTGGAAGAGGCAGGCGGCAGCCATCGCCGTGTGCGTCTGAATGACCCGGCCTGTGAGTCACTCCGGCTTGCATGCGCCTTTGTGCTGCCTCTTTCCCTCCCCGTCTGATTGTTGCTCCTATGGAGCTGAACTACCTCCTGCTGCTGCAATCCTGGACAGACAGCCAGCTTCTTTCCCCCTGCCAAAAAAATGAGAAAAAAAAGACAAAGAAAAGAGGAGAGAAAATCAATTCCTCATTAAAAGAATTTGTAAAGGCTGCATCAAAAGGTGTCCAACATTTACTTTGGCACCGCCGTAAGGCCCATGTGACCTTGAGAACGCTGGGCTTCACCTGACAAATCACACGTGTGCCCGTTGAGGAAGAAAGTGTCGCTTTTGTCTTGACTGATAGATGGGTCGTGGCTCACCAGGCATGCAAATCACAATGCAAATTAATGCCCGGACGTCTGCCTGTGTGAGCACTGGCAGGATGACTGGATCTATTTCATTCAGCTCTATGTTAATGTGCTCTATATTTTAATAAAGCACTGGTCATTTGAAAGCTCAGGACACTGACAGACCCCTGAATGACCCAGGGGGACAGTGTGCCCCTCACTACTCTTCATTTGTATCATTATTCTATTCAATACATTTCAGTTTATTTTATACAGCACCTTTTACAATAAAATTGTTTCTAGGTGCTTTACAGAGGTAGAAACCCAGAACCTGAACCCCCAGGTAAGCACAGTGGCAAGGAAAAACTCCCTTTTAACAGGAAGAAACCTTGAGCAGGACCAGGCTTAAAAGGAGGAACTATCCTGCTGAAAGCCAGTTGGGTAAAGGAGAAGAAGAGGGAGACAGGACAGAGAGAATAAAAGAGAGAGAAACAAATATACAAACACAGCAAACATAATATACATAATACATAATGTACATAATACAGCATAGGCAGGTTTTTATAAAAAAAAAAAAAAAAAAAAAAAAAGGGAACAGCATAGGCAGGTGCTGACAGTGGACACTGGGTTTGTCAGAGGCCAGGATTCGATCAGCATGAAGGTCTGGAGACGGGAGACCTGCAGAAAGATACACAGTGAGACAGAAGAGGGGGAAGAAGAGGGGAGACACAAAACAGCGAGGAAGACTGGACACACTGATAATACCGGCAAGAAGAAAAGGAGAAGAGGAGGTGAGGAAGTAGAGAGGGTGGTTGGTGTTGGTGTTATGCTGAAAATGTCCAGTAGTAATTTTTTTTTTCTTAAATGGTAGCCTTGATGGCTGCTCTTAATCGAGTTTCTTGACTCGAGTTTGTTCATCTTCTTTACTGAAGTGAAGTCAAGAGAGCCAATAAGAGGAGGGGTACTTAAAGGCCAGAGCAGAGGAGCAGAAATTCTGGAGTCCCGTCACAGGCCAGAGGAGTGAATGTCATCTTCTCCATGTCCCCTCCTGGCAGAGGAGTGAAATTACCCATCCTTATGTGCTCACATCTTTTCTTTTACAGATGACCAACTTCCCCCTTTGGAATTGACACCCACCATTTATACTCATTTTACTTCTTTCCACAGGACGCGCAAGGGCTCCTTTCTGAAGTGTACCTGCCACGGCCATCAACAGAGTGAGTCGTCATGGGCTGGCTAATGCAGCCCGCTCCCACTGAGGTAATCCTTCAGAGGCGTCCTACGGCCCCAGAGAAATGTCAGAGCGCTGCTACGAGGATCAGTCTATCTCTGCATACAGAGATGGCGATATATCTTATTTAAGCCCAATTTAATTTGCACTGCCTGGCACCAGCAGGTGGAAGTGTTGTGTGTGGAACAGAGGGTGGCAATGCAAAAAAAAAAAAAAAAAAAAAAAAAAAAAGGATTTAGTTAGAGGAGCTGGCGTGGGTACAATACCGGCCAGCTGCACTGCAAACTGAACTGACAGATGTAGTGGTCACAGACATTTCTCTGCTCACATTACCACATGCACGACCATATGAATATTTACCGAGCGCCGAGGAGCCCGGCGTAATGCAGTTTTTCCACAACCGACTCGCGTTGTCGTACCCAAGACGGGGAACGCTTGTGGTGTTTCAAAGACTAGCATCGATAATTCATTATGCTCAGTGGGAGGTGGGGGGGGGCAAACCTGAATGAATAAAACCTTGCGGAAAATCTAGTTTCCCCAAGATTTCACCTGTTTTTGGTTCCTTGCAGCAGAGATGTTCCACTGGGATCTGAAGCTGGCTGCAAAAGCTTAACAATATGCAGATAAGCAGATAACAGTATGCAGCGTTTCTGCCAGATTGATGTTTATGTGCTCCTGAAGCCCTGAGTTGGAGCCATCTTTTGGCAGCTCTACTCTGTGATGCATTTAAGGAAGACAAATAAACCACTGGGAACAACAAACTAGCGAGGCTTAATGGCAGCCTCAACTGCTGTCAATGAGGCAAACCCAGCTCTGCTGCACCACTCCATTACCAGTGTAAGCTGAAAAGAAATGAATACAAATTTGATTTGAAGGTGATTCTCTTGAAAGTACTCTTAAAACCATTTACATCGTGTTCGCTTAATAATAACAAGAATGAATGCTAGTTATAAAGTATAGAATTTCCCTTTCCACCTCCACCTAAAAGCTGGAGCTTTCAGCCATCCTGCCACTGCACAATATCAGTTTCTTATGACAAAGCAATTCAACCAGGCACTTTGAAGCAGACTTGGGTTTTTAGCGTGAACGTCGCTTACAATCAGACCTTTAATAGCTTCTGTTTTCCACCGAGTCAGCCAGCAACACTCCCTTGTAATAAGGACACGCTAGAGTGAGAGCGGCGGGGGCTCGGGAAGATTCAGCAGAAACACAGAGACCCTGTCAGCTGATGTGTGTGTCTCCGGGAGTGAGAATGGGTCAGTAGGAGACGGGAGGATGAATTGTTGACCCTGGGAGAGGACCTGAGATGGAGGGGGATGAGCATTTTCAACAAGGACAGCGTATTCCGCTCCATCTGTAAGGGAAAAACACACATTTACTGCACAGAGAGAGCATTGTTTTGGCAATGAAAATGATCCAGCTGGCGCGCCCCGCCACGTATCCTTTCTTGGAAAGGATGCCGGTGAAGAGTTTGGAGCGAGCAGAGCTTTGACTAAACACATAATCCTATTATTACATCACATCTCCATCACTGTGTACCGTGTAGTGCAATAAATACATCAATCAAGCCATAGGGCTGTGAACAGGCGGCAGAAACCTACACGTGGCCATGCCTGATCTCACATGCATGTTTGTACATAAATGCATGTACCAGATACTCGCAGCACTTCAGGACCTGTTGTCCGGGAGACCATTCCTTGTTTTGATGCGTTGTCAGGGAAACGTGGCCAGAACAGGACAGAAGAAAAAGATTGCTGAAATTTTTTTAAAAAGAAATCCATCTGCTACAGCAGCTCACAAAAAAGCACAGGGTGATGCCGGAGCCCTGCTGGATTAATGCTTCCAATAAAAAAGATCTCCCCAGGAAAAAGGAGATTTATTGATTTTGCTATTGTGTTCTTAATATAAAAGTGAAACCTGGCTGCTCAAAAATAATCCTGGAGATTTCTTTTTGCTGAAGTTCAGATGAACCTGATCTACCGTGACAAAGGCAGCATCAGTGCCAGTCTGAACCTACAAAATCGTTTCGAATAAATGACGAAAATGTTCAGGAAGATGTGCCAGAGTGGGAGGTTTAGGCGGATGCTTCGGGAGGGAGGGTAGCACGCTCTGGAGCGCCAGTCATTCCCAGCATCGTTACATTGCACTGGTTTCCCAAGAGAACAGCAGCAGCTGGACATGCGGAGGAGCAGATATGCTGCATATTGTGAGAGATGCCCTAAATTCCTGCACGTATCCCCTGATACTCCTATATCTTTCCTGCCGTCTTTCATTACTCTTCCTCTCATATCTGATGCTACATGCTAATCCTGCCTGTCTGTAGAGAATTAATCATTAATTCAGGATGATAAATACCTATAAATCCGCCCCCACCCACGTGGTTCAGACATACCAATGCCGTGGGCTCGGCCATGTTGTCCGAGTTTCACCTGAAACTGATCTGTAACCAGCAGGTGTAACTTAATTAAAAGTTCAGTATGTTCGATTTTTAATAATCTAATGTGATGAATTAAATATGATATACACAGACATGCCTTTTATCATGTGTGATAAGCCCAGCACGCTAATTATTCTGATTTTGTTCAGTGAGGAGTGAGATGTTTATGAAAATTTTAACCCTCTATGGGTGCAAGAAGATTTCCACAGTTCTTCCAATCTGCATTTTCACACTAAACACTGCTAAATCCTACACGCCAGACTTTTAAAGGTCATTTGCCAGTTTTAGTTATCTGCATCTCACTGGTTTTAATATCTTTTACCTCCACCTGCTCGTGTGGGTTTGCTTTGCTTTGCTTGCATTTAGACTAACACTGACCATCCAGTGGTTTGATAAATGCGATGACTCAGTGCACTTTGAACAAATTTGATTTTGATTGGATAAATAATAAAATAAAATTAGGAGGTAGACAATAAATTAGTTGAATAATAAAAGATGTTGGGCAATGATAACTACAATCACAAACAGCATTGTTCGCTCCGCCAAGGGAGGAGAATACGTGACAGCAGGCATTTCTTTCTATGTTTGTCTTTGTTTGTTTGACTTTGACCTCTTAAAGTTATGAACAGATTTTAATGAAGTTATCAGGAAATGTTGAAAATGGGCCAAGGAACACAGGATTACATTTTGGTTAATTCCAGATTCCGGAGGGACTTTGACCTTGGATCTTCCAAAGATCCAAGGCCAAGGGTTTTTGATCATAAAGCAACCTACTATGTTGATGTAACCTTGTATTACTACTGCTTGTATACTATACTACAGATGTAAGTTACAGTATGTGGAGAAATGAGATGCTTGGTGTTGGTTTGCGCTCTCCGAGTGCTTTCCTAGTTCCTGTTATGTCAGGCTCATTTAGTTTATATCAGCAACATGTTTTAAAAAGACCAAAAAAAACAGTGATAAAGTCTTAATCAGTGTATGGAGTATGACCCAAAACATCTCAGCACCACTGCAATAACTGTTTATCAGTTTGTTGCGGAGCTTTCTTTGTTTTCTCTCCACATCTGGCACTCCTGCGGCTTCCGTTCAGAGCAGGAGCCGAGGTGTCATCACATGGTGTGACGCTTGCACGCAGCCTGGGACACATCAGCTTCCCCCTGGCTGCAACAGAGTGCAAAAGCCTTGTCAACACACACCCATCACGGGGGACTCCTCTTAAGGAGTGGAGGAAGGCTGAGGAGAGAAAGGTCATTGTGGGATCTGACAGTGGAGGACGATGCCAAGCCTCATTTAGGATTCGCTCCCTGAGAAGCAGCTGTTGCATCTTTTATTGGGGAAACAAAAGAACGGCGTGCTATTTTCATACAAGAGCAATTTCCTTAAGAGCAGCAGCTAAAGAGACAAGATGGAGTCAGGAGAGTGTGGAGGAAAAACAAAACTCTTCTTTTACAAACCCAAAGAGGCTCAACGCACAGCCGTCTGCTGCAGCTTCTCCTTGTCATGTTTTTTTGGGGTCAAAATCCACCTCAGATAGATCAGCAGGAGAGCCGTCTGCAAGCTCCCCTTCCAGACAAATCAATGAGTAATATCCATTTTCATGTCTGAAGAAAACCCTCGACAGCTTAAAAACCAAGCATGCCCGTGCACACTCATTCAGTCAGAGCTTTGCTTAATTAAGAAAGCATAAACTCTAATTACTGTAAAACAACATCTTAGATTAACACTCCAAAATAGACACTCAGACTATTAACATACAGCAGAGAAGGCAGTTTTGTGGTGCTTTGAAAATAAAAATGGAAATTGCAGACACAACCTCCCATTGGTCAACGACTCAGATTCAAAAAGTCATTATGATTTCCAGCTTTGGCTTTTTAGTAAACTGCGAGGATATATAACAGGGCGGGTCTGAAAACACTGAAACACTGCTGGGAGCCATCATAAAGTTTTCAAAGGACACCAGTTAGCAGTTCTGAGCTGAATAGAACACTGGCGGTCTGGTGGCCTATTTCCATTCCTGGATGAAGTCCAGCCATAAAAATGCCTCTCCTCCTCGAGTGAGATGCGTCATAGAGCTCCTCGTTGTGTTCTGGCACAACACTTTCCTTGGCTCGCATCTCAGACACGGTGAAACGTCTCACTCTCCTTACTGCCTATAGCTACAGACTGATTACACAGCACAATGCTTAGCACATATGCTTCACTTGTTTAAGAAAAATTAATTTCACGCCTGTCCTAATCATTTCCTGGACAAGCTCATCTCACATAAAAAAAGAAAAAAAAAAAACACAAAACTAGGATCGTTTATGCAAAAGGCTAGTTTTGGCAACAGGTTATTGTGTGTGTATGTACAAACGTCTAAAGAAGAGGCTCTTTGGAGGATTAATACCTCCTAGAAGCAAACATTCAAGCTGTTTTTGGCATCCCAGTTTTGTGTTGACCCAGTCCTCTGTGGCTCATTAGGAAACAGCAGACAAGTGGTGTAAATGTGAACAACCAGGCTGCGGATCTCACCACAGAAGTTCACCGCTGCCTCTCCAGGTATCAAACATCGACGCACCTGTCGGCATCAGCCATCAGCTCTTGAATGAAGGCTGCAAACTGTCTGCTCTGCACATCAAACTTCATCTGGCAGAAAGTCTCACTTGAAGGAGTTCCTCTATCTTTTTGACAGCTGTTCTGTGCTTATTATAGGTATTAGCATCTTGCTAAAATCACAGCAGCATGACCAGGGCCGGAGTGGCCCTCATTTTCAGCCCTGGAGTTTCATGGTTCGGGCGGCCCATTTTATGTTGTCATTCACAACCTTAAGTTAACAGCACACACACACACACACACACACACACACACACAGATACACACACCCACACGCGACTACTTTTCACAAATACTTTATTTTCACACTCTTTTTCTCTGTTGAGCTTTAAGGAGCCGTGACTATCCCTAAAACAGCAATGAAGGCCTGAGGAGTGCGCCACTCTCTGCAACTTTGTTTAAAACAGTGTCATTGCCTAAAGACAAGAATTACTTTCTCAGTGCACATGAGCACAAATGCTTCTAGACGCTTCTGGAATAATGTTAACCTGAGTCTGTTTTTGATAAATTGTACCGTTGCAAAGCTTCTCTCACAGGCTGAGCACTGTCTCTGTGTAGACACGGCTCTCACACTTCTCTCAGTGGCCCTATCAGACTCATCTGCACCTGCAATCAATCACAAAGTGGGGAAAGAAATTGTATTGTTCTGGCAAATTCTACAAGAAAAATTTTTGGCCTAAAACACTTCAGGACATTTTCTTCATTGCCAAAATAAGTTTTCAAATTCTACTATCCCATTCCATCATTCATATTGTATTCTACTATTATTGATTCACAGAGGTATAATAAAGACAGTGGTAACAGCATGTGGGTATAAATACTTGTGACACTAGGACTAATTTGGAAATTGTTCTGAGCACACTACTGGGTCCTGGCACTGCCTCTGACAAGAATCACATTTGAAAATTGTTAACTTACACCTGATTTAACAACTAAAAACCAAATACAAGTAGGCAATTTATACAGGATTCTCCTTTATTATCATTTAATTTATTTTTATCTTACTAATATTTATCATTTTCTTTTTACCTATCTTTTTTATCAAGTCAGTTTTATTTACAGCACCAAATTATGAAGTTTTATCAGGTCACCTTTCAACAGCACAGGATTATCGTTCTTTAAAATATGAACATGGCGTGAATCCGACCTGCCAATACTGGCTGTGTGTGCTCATATTGAAGCTTCTGACTAGGTGGAGGTTGGTCTGCGGGCTGCTGATGAGGGCCGACAGAGCAGTGTATGATATCATTTGCAAAGGAAGTATCACACATTTGGAGTGTTGAACATCACAAATGCCTTTTTTTGGGTCAGACACGTGAATGGCTTAGAAATTTAGATGTGTTTTATTTGTAGGCTGCATCTCTGATCTGGACCAGAGATGCAGCAATAGCAGTCTGCTATCATCATATACTGCTAGCTTACCTATGTCATTATTGTCACCCTCTGACTCTCTTTTGAAAGACTTCTCCAGTTTTTCACATTTCCCTGCATCAACTTCCAGGGCTTTTCTTTTTTCTTTGTTTGATGGGGGATTTTTTTATGCCCCGCCTTTGTTTTTTGTTTTTTTCTGCTCCATTTTCTCTCTGTTATATGTCCACTCTCCTCTCTCTTCACCTAGGACATGTGTTGGTGGAAAAGTACTGGTCATACACAACACGCCCATCTTGTTCAAATAAAACAGTGTTTCTCAAACTTTTTCAGACGAAGAACCAATGAACCATAAATAAACACTCGCGGACCACCTGACTCTAAATAGCCCCCAAAATAATATGCTAAGTAATGATCAGGTGCTGGTATGGAAGATGCATCAGGAAATATGCAATAAAGTGAATTATTTAAATCTTGGGGGTTCAAGAAACACTGATTTTACACTGAATTTTAAATATTGAAATTAAAAATTTTGAAATGTGATTTGTTACGTGTCACCTCGTGGACCACTAGGGGTCGCCCTGCAGACCACTCTTTGAGAAAGAGTTGTGGGCCCATGCTCCGTGAGGGAACTTCAGACTACCATCTCCACACTGATGGCCTTCTTTCCCAGCCCAATACTTTTATTCTGTTCTTATCTGTTTTCTTTAGGTGCATTTTCCGCCCTCAGCCTTCACCTACAGGGACCTTCTGACCCTCCCAGCACTGCACCTCCTCCCCTATGAGTCCAATTCCACATTACGTTCTAAAATGCATCGAAATTGATCCCATGTAGAACAGATATCTCGTGTTTAGATAGCTCGATTAGTGTTGGTAGCAGTGGGGAATAATCCTAATCTCATAATAATATCTTGTCATCGTTTAAAACGGCGCAGTGTTTAAAATAACACGCTTAACGGTGCGTTCAAGAACATGCACTGGAGAAAACCACATGCACGTTTAATGAGATGTTTTCCTGTCGGCCTGCACTTTGTGGACCTAAATTCTATACCCAAATGTCAACCTTTCATTTTATGCCACCCAAAAAAGGCAAAGAAAAGAGAGATAATCGCTATTAATTATGAAGCCCATTAATTTCGGGTCTGTGTGAAAGCCTGTCAGTGGAATGGACTGTTATCAGGCAACTGTTATCATGGTGGCTCTTTTAAACTCTTCAGTTGTCAGACGTGGCATCATACCAGCCGTGGTGATTTTAGCCGCGTGCACATGCTGTGCACGCGGCAGGCGAAGAAAGAAAGATATACATTTAAGCTGCTTGTGATGTTTGGAAATAACAGCTTGTCAGGCTGTTTGATTACAGAGGACTCTTGTGAGGACATTTCCAGGGGGCATTTCTCCAATTTTTCATGTTCCATTTCAACAGGAAATCATAATTTAGCAACGCAGGGCAGCGTCAGTGGTATTAAAATTCCTCAGTTGTGCCGAAGGATGAAACATGCTCCCGCAAATGGAAGAGAAAGCGGAATTATTCTCAGAAAATAAAACTCAACTGTTAATATGATAATATTTCTCAGTCTCTCACAACCAAAAGACACGGCGATGCATCACCCTCATGCACACAGCGCCGCAACCATTCTCTTACATTCAGAACTGATGGTTTTTGTTTTTTTTCATGATTTATATGTTACACTAACCTGGGAAAGAAGATCATTTATAAGTTTGTGTCAACTGCTTGTATGATTCTTTGAAGAAATAAGTGAATCAGTATCAGCACGCTTGGACTCCGGAGGGATGACAAGTTGGCCCAGAGCTAAAAGGCTGAACCAATTACATTTTAATTCCTGTCACACTGAACTGGGTACTGCTGCTGCTGTCTTAGGCCAGCATGAATCACGTCTTCCAGCTAATACATCTGAAAGGTTCATGAGCAAGGCACCAGCACCCTTGTTACCTCTTGGAGCTGAGCAACTGAAGGTGCGGGTGCTTTCAAAGTGGGCTGCTTTTGGCTGACGCTGCGTGTTTTGTGCAAATTAGCGTTTCGAAATGCCAAACTGGGATGGGGAACAAAGCAAATGATGCTGAAATAAATAATTTCAATGTGATCATAATCTTGTCCTATTAGCGAGCTCGTGACGGAATTGGTTTGCAATTGAATCCCAAATGAAGAGGCAGAAGTTCAGGGTGTGAAGTAAAGCGGTTAATTTAAGCAGAGAACACCAACGAATCCAGAATCTGGTAAGTAGATTAACACGGGCAACAATGTAAACGAAGTCAGTGGAATAAATGGTCAGGAAATTTTGACACCAAAATACCAGAAACAGAACTAGAACTTGGAGCAATCTCAGCTGGATGATTCAACCCTCTGGCAGCAGAGCGTCGTCACGGGCAGGTTTAAAAAAAAAAAAGAGGAGTTGATTGTGAATGCTCCGCAGGTGCACCAGCCACCTGACTCATCAACCACACCCCTCTCCACACAGCACTGCAAGAATGGAACAGAGGAGGAGAAAGGAGGGGGCAAAAACAAACAAGAAAAAAAAAAACAAAGCCCAAACCATCCACCCATCCATCCATTTTCTGTAAAAGCCCAAACCACAACAGAGCAAACTTCAGCATCAGTATTATTAAGTAACAGTAAACCATGCAGGTCTAAACCCCTAAACCCCCCACCACAGGAACAGGGGAAGGATGGCTGCATTTCTCAGCTTTCATTCTTGATATTTTCAAATTGTTTGATCAACCAGCAACTTATAAGTGCACCTTGAAGATAACTGAATGGCTGAAAACAAACTATTCCAGTGACTGATGTGGTGTTTGTTATTATTATCTGTTCTGCCTGAACAGAACCCGAACAGCGGGCCTTAAATGTAAACAGTATTTGTGTTTTCTGATGGCATTGTTGAGGTTCTGTGGCACACCTGAGCACTCATCCCACATGAGCAGTCAGGAACATCTGGAGTCAAAGCCAAAGGAAAGGCTCAGAGGACAAGGAGAAAGGCAGACCCCGTGTGTGCCCTGGTCGCTCCGAGTGAATCACATTTTAGATCGTTAAATACAAAGGCCTCGCCGCCCCCAGTGACGCGCATCGCTGTCACCGTCTGATGAGGCATTTTCTTGCTGGCCCCTGTACGAAACAACTGATCAGGACTTGGAACTTTTTTTTTTTTTTTTCAAATGATCGCATTCAGACCAGGCGACAACTCAGACTGCATTATTCAGAGGTGGAGAGAGGGTCAGAGCGGCGCTCCATTATTCTTGCAGTCTGAGCAAAACTATTTGGGAACGCAAACATTGTTTATGGTTCAAAGCACGGGCAAATAGGATGGGAGACAGAGCTCTTTGTCTTTTAAGTGCCGTACAATTGGAATGCAAGGCTGTCGGAATGAAAGGAGTCTGAAAGGAGTCTTTTTTATGGTGCTGCATGAATACTGGTGTTTATCTGAAAAATGTCTGGATTGCAGTCATTCAAATGAATTCATATCCATCCATTCCATTCTGCAGAAACCTTGTCCAAAATCACAGACCATTTTAGTCTTGCTTGTTGAGGGATTTCTGTTATTGTAAAATATTGAAGTCATCATAGTTCCATGTGTCATGTTTCAGTTGGTTTTCCTGCAGTTTCTTGTAGAGGTTTATTTTCTCTTTTAATTTGTGTTTCCTGTCTGTCCTATGACTTCCTCTCTCAGTGGTTGTACCCTTAATGAGTAACATAATTATTAATTAATAAATAATGTCGTGTCTGGCTTCTTGGATGATGGGATATATTTGTTGGTGGGGATCATCAAGCCATGGTAGGTTGTACAACGCTTTTCCCAATGCATTATGGGATACGTGGAGTGCATTAAATAGGGTGCAGTGATCCTCACTAGACATTCAGACAGCCCTACAAAATAGCCTACACTCTACTTAGTGCACTAGACAGGGAATAGAGGGATGATTTTGGACACAGCCACAGTGGTAAAAGGTAGCTTTCATATCTGGCCCAACCGATTCTGTATCAGTTCATTTTAGTTCAGTGTGACACGTAACAAATCACATTTTAAAATTTTAAATGTCAATATTTAAAATTTAGTGTAAAATCAGTGTTTCTTGAACTCCTAAGATTTAAAGAATTGAATTTATTCTATATTTCCTGATACATCTGTCATACCAACACCTGGTCGTTACTTAACATATTGTTTTGGGGGCTATTTAGAGTCAGGTGGTCCGTGAGTGTTTATTTATGGGTTCAGTGGTCGTTGGTCTGAAAAAGTCTGAGAAACACTGTTTTATTTGAACAAGATGGGCGTGTCGTGTATGGCCAGTACTTTTCCACCAACACATCGAATCAATGATTTCACAATAAAAGCATGAAGTCATGTAGACGTAGCCTCGGTTCTGCCTGACAGGAACAGTGTGCATCTGACACAGAACTGAAGACAGAAATGCAAAGGCCAGAGAGGAGGCAACGGCTGGTCAACCAGCGTGTCTGCAGTGACCCCGCCGCCATTCATGTCAGCAATAATAATGAGCAATGCAAAGGAGTATTGTGCTTCATCTGTGCTGCCGCCTACTGTACATAATCAACCGCAATCATATTGCAGAACGGAGTTATTGTGTTTCTACCTCTGCCTTTGAACAATATCTGTAATTTTTCACCTAAAATGAGGATGAACAGAGGGAAGCAGCTAAATTTATAAATGATCACGTTTGGCGGAGCAGTCTTCATGTACCGGATTTCTGAACACCTGATCGTGTTCAAACTGGAAAAATGCTTGCTGTTCGCTGGAATGTTTCCACAGAGACAATAAAAAAGACTGTACACACTCTGTCCTGATAACGCGGACGCTAAAAGGGAAGTCGTTATCTATCAAAACACAGGACTTTTTTTTTTTTGTTTTTTTTCCAAAGCCAATAAAACCTGCACATTAACTCACATCTGAGCCTGAGAAACAGACTTGGAACAAGGGGTTGCCAGGAAACAAAGGGCCGTTTTAGAAAAAGGAATCCTCACTGATCTAATTTGAAAAGAGCGTGACATGAAGACTATCACCAAGTTTAAACCAGCTCAGAAGTGATTAGTCACTGCAGATGAAATGAAGATAGCTAATGATTTGAATTTGAGAGTTGAGACAGATGATTTTACAGCCAAGTGCAGTGTGGAGCAGGATTCTTTATCTTCCACTGAATGTGTTGAGTGCAGGCTGCTGATTGATCCACAATATGTACTGAGAGCACAGCTAATCCGACTGAAAATAGTGATTTTTAACCAGCTGCTGCCACATCGCTGCTGATAAACCGTCCTGGGGAGGACATGAACGGCAGCACAGCGCACAGTCTACTTTAAGCCAATCCCGCATTCTTTTAAAACACACCGAAAAGCAGAACTTGTCAGGTTTTTTTTTGTTGTTTGTTTTGTTTTGTTTTTTTTCAGCTTTCTTCAATAAACGTCTGCAAAACACAACTCTTCTAAGCCCTACGCCCATCTTCCCTCAGCTCACCTTTTGGAAGTGTTAAAGAGGCCTCGGTCAAGGAGGCCGAACAAAACCGTGATGTTGCAACATCAATACTTGTACAGTCAGTCAGACTCTGAGGGGCTTCGTTTGTTAGTGTATCTTTCCACTTTTCAGTAATCTGAAACATTGACTCCGTGATTCTCTTATTTACTGCGGGTGAGATCTTCACAGTGACTGTGAGACAGATGCCGTCGAGGACATTTCAGAGACACGTGCAACCTTATCTGGAGCAGCAGTAGGTCGCACATTTATACATTTGAATATGTAGGACTGGCTCATGATTCATAAACCAATATTATGATGCCAAAAATTAAAATCATGGACATGACACATCCTCAGCTCCACTAGCTACCAGTGAGGCTGCCATGATGACTGGAACCTGGGGAAAGCTAACACTTAATCCCTGCCAGAGCTTCTCGATAGACCTTCCACATGCAACGTCAACAGCACAGAGCATAAACACTGAATTGTTTTACATTCTCTTAAATATAGGAGCATGATTTACTGCAGTTTTTATGTAGAAATATAAATATGTATATGTCAATAAGCAGTAAACTGCCAAAACTCTGTCAGCAGAACACTTAAGGGGCTTGTCAAAATGCTCCTTAACCTTACGAAAAGGTTGCCAGTGAACTTAAGCTTGTGGCTGTTGCATTTGTGCAAAAAGTACTATAACAAACATATACAGTTACAGTTTTTGGTAACACTTTAGATTAGAGAACACAAATTCACCAATAACTACCTGCTAATTAGCGGTAGTATTAGCAGCAAAGTGACGTGTTATTATTCATAGCAAAACTTAATCGTTAATATGTGTTCCCCAAATGAATGTGTTACCCAGTTTTTAATAGAAATGCTACAGGAAGTGGTACTGTAGGTCAGCATACAGTCCAAGCACTACAATTGCACTCAGACTGGCATATGAGCTTCTATTTACTTGTACCTAGTTTGTGTGTGTGTGTGTGTGTGTGTATGTGTGTGTGTGTGTGTGTGTGTGTGTGTGTGACTGATAGCTACCATGATGACAGCCAATTAATTCAACTCTTGGGGACTTAGTGACTTGCAGCGCTGCATTAGTCATGCAGAATGGCAGCCCTGGTATCAGGGAGCTCCCACACATTTTAAAGGTGACTCTGCGTGTTTGTGTGTGCCTTCGTTCCTCTCACCACCCCGCCATTGTCTCCAACCGCCGATGGGGGCCACCAGCTGGAAACAGCCTTGTGATTTAGGGATACCGGCGGCTTGCAAAGCCAAGTGTCAAACTTTTAACAAGCTCGGTGGTGCACGGTGCTAACAGCTCGTTTACCGACCATCACAGCGTTTACCCCCTGCTGGCACACACAAACAGCCATATTATGGTTGATGTAAGGCTGTGTCCAGAGGGGGATTAAGGAAAGTTTTATGTTTCAATCTCTGTCTCTAGAGCTCATCTACATGCTCACAATTATAAAATATGATGACCACTGGATTACACATAAGTTATATAATAATATAATAACCATTAGTACGTTTTGTACAAATGAAATGTTGTATTACTTGTACTAGAGTTCTAGAAAACTAGAACTTATCATGTATACACGGATATAAAGGCTTCTGTGTGTGTGTGTGTATTTGTGTGAGTGTCCAAACAACTGCAGCCCGCCTCATTTGTAAGCTGACAGGTAGGCCGCCTTCAGCAGGGGTGCATGCAAATTACATACGGAGCTGCACAACTTCCTGTCTCTTTTTCAAGGTGCCCCTCAGAAATTTGCACGGAGTCCACCAGGTTTGTAATTCAGCGCCAAACAAGTCAATACTGCAATTACTGAGCGCTGGCTGGAATCATCACAGCGTGTGTTAACCTCAAACAGCAAACCAGGACCCACGTGGCACAACAAGAAAGGCCTGACAGTCTGCAGAATGCTCAGTCAGTTTGCAGAACGCTCCAGCAAGTGTTCCAGACGTTTGCATTTGGTGATCCTGTTTGCTCAGGGACACAGGTACACGTTCCCTAGAAAATGACTCAACTCTTTCACACTGCACTAAAATATACCGGATACAAAGATGCCATCTGTTAGATAGAATCAGAATTATTACACATGCACAGCCCATGGAATGAGAGGCTTTTAGTTCTAAAGATTATTTGTGTCAAATGTTTAAGTTTTGCCATAGAGATCTGAAAGTTCTTGGGTTAAAACACCTCCAAAGTACAGGAAGTTAGCAACATGCTAAAATATGTTAGTAACATTAGACAATATGTTCTACCCCCTCCTGATACTGCATCCATGTGCAGTCAGGATGTTTAAAGACCAATTTCTTCAGTAGGGAGTCATTACAAAGGCAAGAAAAAGAGGGGGAGGGGGTGAATTACAGCAATTTCAGTCTGTTTGGAATAATCAGTCTCTGCGCAGTCCAGTGGTGGCAAAGGTTGTTGTTCAAGCCCAGACTGAAGCAGTCTGAACATCTTGTACCAAATCAGATGTTAAGGCTTCAAGACTTGGCCTTGTCGAGTTGATTAGCTTCTCATCAGGCCTGATAAGTGGCTGTTCGTTTAACCAGGAACTAAGAAATCAAAAGCTGTAAGAGTAGCACGTGCACAACTGCAGAGACCACCATGTTGTAGACATTGTAATTTCTCCGTCATTCAGCATCGCTGAATTACGATACATTCACTATGAGCGTAAAACACCCCTGACCACCCCAGACTCTTCCTGCCCAAGTTTTAATAGCTGCTCTGCTGGACAGGAGCAGATTTCTCTGTGAGACACAAATGAGTAGCAGCACCAGCAGGTGACTGGTGCACTGCTGATTACAAAGAGTTATTAGCCATGGTCTGTGGCTGAAGTCCCCCCACTGGGGCAGGATCATGCTGTGACTTACAGTCTTTATATATCTAACCAGAGAGATTAATTATTGCTGGCAAATGAGCAGGTCCAAAGGGAAGGGGGGGGGTGCATTTTGACTGACATGGTCGCTCCTCGCAGCACTTCCTGCCAGAGGGCATAATGTCTGACCTTGTGATGCCAGGCATGGTGGGGCACTCTGCCTCCTTTCAGCGACACCTCCCTGGTCTTCTTCTTTAGTAAGCAACCTTCATCCTGTGCGGGGATACAGCTCACCTCTGGTTCAGTTTTAAACCCAACTGCAGCCGCCAAAGCAAAGCGAGGAGTTATTGTCAGGCAGAACTTGCCTGTGTTTTTGATCATTTCATTCAGGTGTATCAGAGCGGCGGTTTCAGATTGCTGGATTCACTCATGCACCACACACATTCCTGGCTACTCCATAAGTTTGATTATCGCCCCTGTTGTCAGTTTCTTTGTGTTGTGTTTTCTCTCTTTTGGTTGGGTTTTCATTGTGTGTGAGTCTTCAGATGAGTGGCAGGTCGGCACTGGCAACTATTTCCAACTACGACTCAAAAGTATATGCAAAAATGTTTGGTTCTGCAGTAAAATAACAAAAGGCCCAATGATCTACGTTAAACTCAACAGCTTCGTCGGAAGTGTCTCTTGGGAGAACTTCTAAAAACATTTCAACTTCAGGACCTATTTTGGGCGTTTATGTTTTCGACTATGCCTTTATAAAACAAAAAAGGTTAGCCAGGCAGCATCTGATCTGACCTGTAATCTTTTCACTTTAAACAAATATATTAGCATGCTGGGCGTGAATGACATGTAAATTAAATGCATGAAACAGAACCTCTGAGGGTTTATTCTGACATTTACTTAATGCATCACTTTTCTTGGCTAAACTGGCTTAAAAGCAATTCGGTTTGCAGAAATATGAACACAAGGACTCTGAAAATATCTGGACTGCCCCCTAGTGGTAAACGGACAACAAAGAGATTAGATTTCATTATCAAAGATGGTTTTTAAAGTACCGGTATGTTTATGTGGGCTGAGCTGAATTTATCTATTAAAATACAATAAAACGGGGGGTAAACGTCACTTGTGATAGTGGAACTCTGCTCATGAATGGACACAAGATGGCTGCTCTGGAGTTATAGGCGGAGAAGATAATGGCTGGAAAGAGTCTGATTTGACATAAACCCTCTTCAGCTCATTGATTATACCACCTAATTTCTTTCATTTTTACTGTCTGTTTAAACGATACACAAGTAGTACGACAGCAGTACTAATCAACCTTTTTGATGCTGACATCTATTTTTAAAATGTTACATAAATGAGACAGTAAAATCTAATTATTTTCAGCTGGTGTGTTTTTCTTGAGGTTAAAAAATACACAAGGTACAAGTGAGTCACATTATACAGTTTGTCTGCCTGCAAAAATGGCAAATCTTATCTTGGTGTTACAAGGACAGAAACATTCCAGCACAGAAACTTTCTTTTTGCGATTCATTAAAATCACATTTTCACAATCACAAATCAAATTTGTGGTTGAGCTAGCTGTATAAAATGCAGCCTTTATGCATCAGGTCATAAACTTCAGCGACTTCTGATGACACCCCCCAGCCTCTCACCTTGGTCTTGCTGCTCTCATGCATCTGTGCTTGCCCCCCCCCCCCACACACAGCCGAGCAGCTTACGTGGCCCTCCCTCCTCTGGCGCTCTCACTTGCACTTTGCAGACTGAGGATCACAATGAAAGACAAGGTGCTAATTATTTCAACTCGCTTCGGTCTCCGGGCTTCGCTATGCTTCCCGGATAAATCCTTTTAAGATTTGTGACATCAACATTTTATCTCACCCTGCGTGTGGTTAGACTGGGAAAAAGGGAGGGGGCGGGCACTGAGGACACGGCTACTGCGACTAATCCTGCAGGTTCCCCACCTGCACACGTTACAGACGGGACTCACTGAAGGGATTAGAACAGCAAATCAGCTCCATGCAGAAGATGCCAGTCACCATCAGCAGTTGCTGCGGTTGTTATTTCCTTGCCGCTCTTCCGTGACACCCCCAGCCCCCATTACTTTCTTAAAAAGGAGCGATCACACCAATCCAAAGTGCCAGAATGGGAATAATTAGCAGGCAGGTGTGGGAAATTGCTCATTTCATAATGAAGGTTGTTTATACACGCCTCCTTGTGGTGCCGGACATGGTGCCTCATTGTCACCTGGTAAAAGCTCAAGGCTTGTGCTTCTGTTCCTTTTCTCACTTCCTGGAATTCTCTCCTTCCCCCATCCCCCCCCCCCAAAAAAAAAAAAAAAAAAAAAAAACAGTGTAAAATGCTCAGATGCAGCTCTGGCACCTGTGATTCAAAGTCAGGAAAAAGATGAGGAAAATCTGACTTCATCTCAGATGTCAGATCAGACTAAGACATCAACATTTCTCATCCAATTACATAAATGGACCATAGAAAATCTATACTGAAGGTTGATGAACAATCTTTACTGCCAAATTAGAGGTTTCGTGCGATTCTAATTGAAGCTGGATGTGGCTGTCACTGTGGCTCTAATGAAATAATCTTGTTGAGCTAACCCCCTGACTGTGATCATGACAGACATAATTAATCGTTTCTGTCCCCCCCCTAAATGTTGGGTTTTGAGTCTGAAATCTTCTGTCAGTGGAGATGTTAAAGGTTAGGACATGGAAACGCTGCTGTGTAAAACAGACAGATCCAGTCGGACAGAAACACCAGAGGAAGAAGGGAAGTTCATGTTTTTCAAAGTAGCCTGCTTGCTCGGCTTAAGACGTGGAAGGTTGGGCTTTTTCAGAGGAATGTCTGCTGAAAAGCAGTCATCCATGATTGTTGATGTCCCATGTAACTTCACAACACCTCCCGCTGTGCAGTAAGTCTAATTCACTGTACAAGGTCAAAGAGGTCAGTGGGCAAAGCGCCGCTCATCCCAATTCACATAGCACAGAGCGCTACTGCTCTCTACTGACGGATGCTGAAATGATGCTCTCCATTATCAGTGTTGATCTGTAAAGGTGTAAATTCTGTGCAACTTCAGGTTACTCACAGAAAGTTTGTTAGAATATCTTGGTAAGTGGCAGACGCTGCTGTGCCCAGAATACGATCCCATTTTAGCTCCGTATCATGGGGGATTTAATCCCCTGTGAACTGAGTATGGCCTTATTATGATAAGATACGCATCTTTATCCTCACAGTAAATGGCTTTCTGATCGCTGACCCCAGCTGAGGTCTCCAGAGTTATCCCCTTGTCTATTTCCTGTCCTGCAGGATTTGTCTGGTCGACATCTGGGAAATAAGCCCATCGACTTTTAAAGGGTCATTTAGCTGGTTGGGCTATGTGATAGTATTGCAGCGCAATTTCTCATTTGATTATGAAAATAAAATAACTTAATATTTGTTACTAAAAGATCGTGTTGTACTGTCTCCATCTAGTGGTAACTGATGGAATTACATTATAAACATCAAACTCGTACGATGGAAGTTTTACCCTTTGTTGCTGAACCGTATCTGCAGTTAATTTGCATAAATGAAGTAGTGAAAACATTACAGGAGCTGTAAGATTTGATCTCACGTTGAACGCCATGAAATACAGTGTTAATCACCAGCTAGCGCCATTACCACTCTGACAGTACAATTACAAATGGGTTTTCACAGTGGTTTTATACAAGCTGGCTTTGTACATAGGTTCCTATTCTATGGTTCCACATATAGCTTCTTGCCTGATTATTTTACATACGTGACATCAAAACCCTCGTGCTTAGATTGACAGTGTACACAGTATGTGCTTTTTGTCTGCATCAAAAATCATGTAACTGGGGACAAAAGGATCCATTACACAATGTAAATCCTTAGACGCAACCAACCGCTCTCAGAGCCCCTGATGTTCAAGTGTCTGGAAGCCTTTCTTCTTCTTTTGATAGACAAGGTCTACACAGCCCACATCTGCCATATGGTGTGCTGGTGCAAACGAGTGTAAATGTAAAAAAGCAAATCATCACAAAATTAAGTATGGCAATAGATGGGATGTATTTCAGTCTTGCTTTTGATTCGCGGTGACATTTGTGGGACGCGTGTCTCAACTGAGGTGAATCGCACCTATGATCAGCGGTGCAGGACTGACAATTAAAGCCTGCTTTATTTAGCCGTCATGCTGAGTAAACTGTCGGCCCTGCGGCTCCGTCTGTTCTCCGCGTACCCTGTTAGACGGCAGCCTGCCAGGGCGAGATTTCAGACACCAGACGAGATTTCAATTTCTGACAGTCGCTGGTGCGGAAAGGCTCGCGATAATAGCGATAGCACCTTAACCTCAGACAGATGTCTAGTTAATTTAAGTATTTTAGCCATCTAGCACACAGGTAACACAGACGTAATTTACGTTACTGCCCCTCTTCTCAGAGATCATCAGTTATCCTCCTACACAAGATAAAACCGACTCAATGAAGCGTTTCTTCAACTAAAACGTTACTTCCTCTTCTCCAACTTGACGAGGGCACTAATTAACCTAATTTGCGTCTAAATTTGCTTGTCTTTGCTCAGTTCCGGGAGCTCCGGATGAGCGCTGATAATTGCAGAGGAGAACGGGGCAACATCAAGAGGTCACTGTTAATGGTGAATGATTCTGCGGACAAAAATAATTGTAAACTTCTGTTGTTCCGATTTTTAAAGAGCCTTTCATTAGAACACACTGAAACACGTGGATAGACCCGGAAGTAACCTAAAAATAAGGAAGCGTCGTTTTAGTTGATTTTTTTTTTTTCCCCAGAACTTTGTTTCACATAAGAAGCTTACAATTAAATATACATGCATTTCACGTGTATATTATACGAGGGCAAAGAACATACACTAGCATATTTATTTTTCACAAATCTCAACAATGCTTTTTGGGTGTCTGAAAATGTAATGTAAAAGATATACTGCCTGAGCTCACTCTGACAGGCAACAAAAGGTTAGGTTTACCTATCCAGTGATTTAATGTAAATTTAAGAATGTTTCCACTTTGCATGAATATTTTCACATCTGATATTCATGAAATATAATAAATACTTTTCTCTTTCAAAACATCTTTCTTTCTGATCTTAATTTTGCAAAATGTATTACAAAATACATCACCTAATAATGAAAATTCAAGTTTCAATTTCTAATACTCAGTTGTGTCAGTGAATTTCCATTTACCAAAGTTTTTGACATGTTGGTTAATTATGGCTCCATAGTTCTGATTAATCACAAAGAATATTTCCTGGAACAATTATGTTATATGCTTGTGTGAAATAAAAGCAATGAATGAAGTTTGTATGGTTTAGTATTTAAGATGCTGTCTTGAGTTGCGGACAATGAAGAGGAGACACAACACTTGAAAGAAAGCCTGAATAGTAGAATTAATTATAGATCATCTGAGACCATGGCTTGCCAACTGTGGTTCCTTGGGGAACAGGGCATCCTCAGATGAATGAGGACTGGTTTAATTTCACCATTAGGTCTGGTTCATTTACTAAAAAATTAGAACAATGAGGCAGTATAATATGATTAAAACTGCACTGTTTCACCAGCTTAGGAATAAAGAAACCATGCAGTCAAAGTCAGCAGTAAATCCTGCATGCTGAGCACAATGCAGTGTGCACGAGTCCGTGCTGAAGGGCGGGGAGCCGTGTGTTGACACAAGTAGGTGCTGCTGGTGTTGGCTGAATGAGTTTAGGATTTGAGTAGTTAAGGATCAGGATATGCAGTCAGAAGCATAACCAGGTGTCATCAGCGTCATCTGACAGCTGTGGTCATCCGCGATACTCATGGACACTGTGACACCACCACAGGCCGAGGTTGTAAAACTGCAGGAAACACCAAAGACAGGCGATGTTTGACTAAATTATTTCTATTCCTATCCCACTTGAGGGTCAGGTAAAATACCAGTACTCAGAAAGCGTAAGAAAGGCTCTTATAAATAGGGTTGTATGTATTATGATTGTTATTAAAATGTTCTTGCTGGCACATAAGTGTAAATAAGATAATTCTATGGATGCACAAGGATTTAAATGTAAAATGAAGACCCCACACACACACACACACACACACACACACACACAAACACACACACACACACACACACCACCACCACCACCACTACCACCACCAGGATAAGTAAAAGTTGTCATAACTCCTCAATGACAGCAGTGCCCCCCTCTCCTCTCAGTCCCTGCCCCTGGTGGGTCTCATTCTCTCTCTTCTGCAGGAGGTCGCTGAAGTTGACCTTAGAGATGTTCCTCGCACCTCCTCATGCTGTTCCTCTCCCTCCCAGCACCAGATGGGAAGTGTGGTCACATTTTTAAAGGCCTGCTTGCAGGGTTACAGGCTGTTGCTCTGGCAGTGCATGGGGCTGAAGGAATGAAATATTCATGTGGCAACCCCCCATCCAAAAAAAAAAAAAAGGACACCCTGCCATGGAAAGTGTGCCAATTTATTTGTAACTGTGATCAAGCCTCATTAAAGTACTGCCAGTGAGAGAGGTCACTGTGATTTTGTTCAGTAGTTCTTGACCCCGGCTGCGAAACACAAAGCGCGCGTGTGTGTGTGTGTGTGTGTGTGCGTGTGCGTGTGTGTGTGTGTTTTGTGAATGCACTGAATGCCAAATCAGCATCATCATGACTCTCTGGTGCTGAAATGGTTCCTCTCCTGCAATTGATGACCTAATGAGTGATTAGCTCCAGTGTTAGAGATCCCAGTTGTGCATGGCATATGGGAGACGTGCAGGCTGACTCTGGTCGTGACAGTGGTGTGAAGCTTGTGTGCGGTGCCAGGGGACAACAGCTGATAGGCACAAGGGCAACTGATCAAAATTAGGCTCAATTTATTTATTTTTTTTAACCTCCTGAATGTTTTTGATGCCCTGCTAAATGATTAATAAATCACATGAGGACGACTTATCAGTTATGGTGGCTCTGCTTTTTCAGACAGGTGTTTCTCAGTTCATGCTTTCCACCTGTTGGTTTTATTATTCTGCAAATAATCTGCAGAGGATTGTGTACCTTTTACTGTTTGTTGGAGTCAGACCCAGCGGAGGAGCAGGTTCAATTTGAGGAAGATGTCTAACATAATTATTACTAGAGTGAAAGAAAAGGCATCTCAGGGTGATAATGACAAATTAATTACTTTTTAGAACAAGTTAGTCAACTTTAAATCTTTGGATTATACATCCTTGTGAATATAATTTAAAGCTCAATTTTGAAAGACCAATACGTTGAAGATTTAAGATGCCTGAAAGCTTTTCGATTTATATAGGCTGCAGCAGTTTTAAGGATCAAACTTCCCAAACTTCTAAGCCATGCTCTTAAATGATTAATACTTGGGGCTTCCTTCTGTGTGTGGATAATAACAGTGTCTGTGATTGAGTTACAATAGACAATAGGAGGGGGGAGGGGGGGAAGGTGGCGCTTTGTCTAATTGTGCCCTGACAGGGTCAGAGGGGCTTGTGCGTCCTGAGGCTGTCAGAGCTGCAGGAGAAACTGGGAGTGACACCAAGGTGACTGAGGAGAGGCTGGGTATAAAAATGCCGTCGTGGTCCAAACGACTCAGAGACGTGCGTGACAGTCTTGTGCGTGACCTTTCCCCGCGGTGCACGATTACAGGCCAGGCCAACTACAGTGATGACTGCTAAAGCGGAGCTTGCAACCTGGACAGAGTACCCACAAGATTTCAGTCAGCAACGCAATCTAGCCCTCGTTAACTCCAAAACTTGGATTTCTTCAAATTCCCTTCACGCGTTCTGCAGGAGAGACGCGCACGGATCTGCAGAAACGGACATCTCCATAGCGAGGCTTGATCCTGGGTGCGCGTCCGCTGAAGGCGTCATCCTGAAAGGCTCAGACAAGGCGACAGAGAGAGGCAAAATGAGCCACTTTGGCCCCCAGAGGCACCGGCGCGTAGCAGCCAACGCCCGGGAGAGGAGGAGGATGCACGGCCTGAATAAAGCGTTTGACGAGCTGAGGAGCGTCATCCCTTCCCTGGAAAACGAGAGAAAGCTGTCCAAGTACGACACTCTCCAGATGGCGCAGATTTACATCACTGAGCTGTCGGAGCTCCTGGCCGGTGTGGTTCATCACGAGCCCAGTTGTCCACTTCCAGGACAAGTCGAGAAACCCGCCAGGAGGAATCTGATCCACTCTATACGGAGTGCAGCCCCGGCGCAGCCAGGAGAACAGCTGGAGCCATGCGCCTCCGTTGGCCACCTCATCCTTCTCGGAGCTACACCTGACTCTGAATCAGCCAAGTCTTCCAACAGCAGTGATGGCGAATCTTCTCACTTCAGTGACACGGAGGAAATTCAGTTTGGACGACAGTAACAGAAACAAGTGTCAGGACTAGTGGAACCAAATATCGGGTCTACAACATGTAGAAATATGGATCAGATCTCCCTTTCTGCCATTTGTAGCTTAGATGTTATAGCGCTATGTTAAAAAGCAGACAAAAACTCATAAAGGCAGAGGTCAGTATATATATATAGATATATATATCTATATATATATATATATATTTACCTTCCAGAGGCTGGATGAACTCTGAAAACTTCTTTCATGCACTTTATGGCCCGGACCAGTAAAGACATCTGCTGTGTCTTTGGTGGCATTTGACTAAATTAAATACTATTGTTTTGATATTTATGTATGTAAAGTAAGTAAGTATTTTATAACTGTTGTTTTGCTACAATAAATGTATGCCAGAGGGATGTTGTTTTTGCTTTTGTCTTACGGAATTCATGCTCTGTACAGATCCTATAAAACGTTCACACCAAGCACGATCTGGGATCTTGGTCTTTTCCTTAAAAATGGCTTATAAAACATAATTAATTAGTTAAACTAGAAACCTAAACTAATTTCTCTTTTTAAAACTAGATGTTTAGATTATCTGTCATCTAAATGCATTATTTAATTCTTATAAAAAATAAAAATAAAAATTCTGAAAACAACAAGGCCATAAGATGTGTATGCAAAGTGTCTGTTCAAATGGACATAAAATTGTCCTGAAATATAAAACGAAATCATCAAAAATGTAAGTACTCCATGGAATTGTGCGTTTCTTGTGTACTTATCTAACATTACACAATCGATTGTGTATGTACTGTACCTGTAAACAATAATAATTGCTGATTTGTTTGTTGCTTTATTAAATTTGATGCACTAGTTCAGGGTCTGAAAATAAGCATTGTGCTATAAAAGATACACAATTTACTGCAGAATAAAAGTAGCCAATAAAGTAAATTGATTGCTTAAGTGCCTCAGACTTGCAGTCCTCACATCCAACTGCTGCAGATAAGCGTGCAAACATCTGCAAGCCAAGGTTTGAATGTTAATGTTCCCGGAGGGGAATTCAGAGAAGTAATTATACTTTATGACAGTCTATCAGGACTGAAATCGCTCCTTTCATTTGTGCTGTTATATCTTACTGAGGAACTTGGGTGGGGGAAGTGCTGACTGGAGCGTTGCCAAGCCCTTGGAAACACACTCTGCTAGAGTGCCAGGGCCTCCGTGGAGCTGATGGCTTCTTCCATCTCTTTCACTGCCAACACTTGTGCACTGTAGCGTGGCTGCATGTAGTCACCTGCAGGCTCCTGCCGAGGCTGGTGTTGGGGTTCGGGCAGGAGACACGAGGCAGAGGACCTGGTCTATGTTGGACAGATCAGAGACTTGGACAAACCCATAGAAACCAAACAGTAAGCCTAAATGACCACGTTACTATCACTGATGGGCACAAAGGGTCAAAGGTCAAAAGCTGCACCTTCTCAGGGAGAACCTGGGAGGTACCCTGATTGAACCACCTCAACATTGTGGCAGCCACTGCCAAGGTCATTTTTTTTTCACAATTGGAGATATCATCCACTTTATTCATAATCAAGCTCATATGGGTACTCTCCATCACAGGACACACACACACACACACACATAATCCTGGCACTCTGGACACAAAAAAGCTGTTTTTATATAACACAAGAAAGTGTTTCTCATCTCACAAGAACCAAGAAGCATTTTCAAGTTAGAGAAGATGGTCTGTGTAGATGTTTAAGCAGGATTATGACTAAAAATGATCCACTTTCAAAGAAGGTCTACATCCCTTACCTCAAGTGTCCATATTTGCACGAGTTTGTATCACCAGCTTTGAGCAGTATTGATCTCCAGGCCTAACACAGCTCCTTTTTGGCACATTTCGATCTACACCACAGGAGGACATTTGTATCTCAGCACATTGCAGCAGGCCGAGGTTTAGTGCATAACTCTTTAATTATCAGCTGCTTTAATTGATTTGATCATGAATCCAATCCCACCATTCCCTCCGTGAGCAACAGTGTTGTGGATAACCTCCTTTAAACGGGCAAAAACCTGTATGAAAATGCTCACATTGTGCTAATCTCCCCCCGTGAGCAGGCTTTCTGCTTTATTTTTTGCAGGAGGAGTGTAATCCATTAGGACATAAAAAGAAATAACTGCGTTGAAGGCAGAGCTTGCTGACACTAATACATTCTGGTCTTCATGGCTGAATAAATTAGTAGCTCGAGCTGCTGCTCCCAGGGATTTTTGCTGACGTCTGAAATTTAAGATGCTGCGACCTCTAAACTTGTTTTCTTTCTCTCTGTTATGATACATTTTGTTCACATGAGCAGGTTTACTACAAGATAATCACGTTTTTATGTTTCAACCATTATTACCAACCGTTATTGCAAAGCCAGGTGGGGGGCTGTTGCTGCAGGCACCTCCAAATAACTCTGATGGGCTATAAGGCTTTTAGTACTTCAGAAACAAAAATTCATTCTGCTTATTGTAGGACCACGTTTCATCTGAAACCCCTCCCTGCAAATGCTACCAAACTACTGAACACCAAAGAAGCGAGGATGTTAGTGCCAAAGGGTGTGAGCTCCTGAGTCCGACCAATAAAAATAGAGATTTTATATGAAATACGGCTGGTGGAAAGTCTGGAACTCCCAAGAATGCCAAAACTTTGATTAGACCTAATCAATAATCAGCTGTCATCTTCTTGCAGACAGGCTGTACCAGTGCTCCATTATCATCCACGCTGAAGCTCTTTCAACACCCCCTCTGTGGGATTCTCCAGAAACCTTCTGCAAAAACAGTGGCCTGGTAAACAGTCCGTGAGTGTACGCGACACTCTTATCGCCTTTTATGACTTTAGAAATACAAGACTCAACTAAGAACTGAGCTTGTGCAAGCACAAGAATTGGAGAAGTGAGTGAGAGAAGTTATAGATAATAAGTTATGGGAAATAACTTCCTCATTGTGATGAGGTACCAACCTTTCCCAAATGATAAGACGGCTGTTGTGATGGTGAGAAGTGCTGGACCTGATAGTTAGGAGGCAGAGCGCATTTAACCCCTCCTGGCCTTCTGTGAAGCTGCATGATGGTGGTTGGACAGAAAGCTGTGTCATCCATAGCAGAAGGCCTGCACCTAAACGCACCACTTTATTTCTGCTGTATCCGCGCTATATGTATTTCCGTGTGCTCAGCAACAGCACTATGGTCAACGCAGAACTCCGACTAGCCAACACTGAGTCACTTAACCTATCTAGTTATTTCATTTCACTTTCTCATAAAAGTGAAATGAAATAGATCATAGATCTCACAACATTCACAGTACTTTTATTTACAGTTAAGCGTTGTTAATGTTACAAAGCTTACAAATAAAGAATATGACTGATTTGAGATGACAAAAACCTGATTGTTTTAATATGACAATGCTTTAAAAGACGTGAGGTGCTGATGAAAATAAATTCAGTATGTTGTGTCCAGTAAAATGTGTCTTTTGTGTAAATTGTTTATCTTTACCGTTGGAAGAATGGTATTTTTCTCTAGAATGAAAAACAACTAGAAGTCCATAGAACTATGAGCCAGGTAGTCTTTTCGTCCGAGGTTGGAGACCTGCTTGGTCTGCATGGCCTCCAGCTTTGGACAGTCTGTAATACGATGACCCAGACCGCCACAGAACGTACAGCCCCTCTCTCCTGGAAACACAAGAAACAGGGATGTTAGATACTTTCACAGAGGGGAATGTGCAGGATGTACAAGCATGATCACAGCTATTTGGCACCCTTTCCTGATGTAAACATGGCCATGTATGAACGGCTCACCTCCGATATCAAGCATGGTCTCGTCTCCGCTCTGGAGGACTTGGAGGACTGGAGGGACCTTTTGTTTGGCTTCAACAAGTAGAGCTTTGAGATCCATCAAGACTGATTCATCTGTGAGTAAAGATGTACATACAAGCTGTTAACCTGGTGCAGCTGAACACAGAATCAAGGCAACAAAACTATAAAATGTGGTAAACATATGAAACCTAAAAATCACAGCTCCAATTAATCACATTGTTTAATTTCAGGAGTTTTACTGACCACAGCCTTTATTGATGAATGTAGTGGCAATACCAGTTTTGCCTGATCGTCCAGTTCTTCCAATTCTGTGGACTGAAATCAATATATTTTCAGAACCCGTCTCTCTGCATGGATGGATGGATGGATGGATGTAAGGGTTTAGAGGACCAACAGCTGCTTACCATAGTTTTCGATCTCCTCGGGCATGTCATAATTCACTACATGCTGGATAGCTGGGAAATCCAGACCTTTAGAAGCAACATCTGTGGCCACTAACACGTCTTTCTTTCCTTCTTTAAAAGCCTCTATGGCTTTTGTTCTCTCCTCCTGATCTGCACAAGAAGAAAAACTCAAAATCACAAATTTTGTGAAAATGTTTTCCAACCCAGTGGAAACACATATGACCCATAAATTACAGCACAAGAGTGGGGCGACATCTGCTGGTGAGGGAAAGTACCTACACATGCACTCCAAATTTAAACAGCACATTCGTTGCTGTTGGCATTATAGTCAGGTTTTTGTACCTTTCCCTCCATGGATGGCCACTGCCTCCACTCCTTTCAGCAGCAGGTACTCATGAATAGCATCCACATCAGCTTTCTTCTCTGCAAATATGAGCACCTGCCGACATTAGCAGGAAAATTAATTTGCTTCTGTTCACTGTGATTTTTCTGATATTTACAAGCATCACAACATATGGAAGTGCTCACAGGAGGAGGTGTTTTCTGGAGACACTCGAGCAGATACACCATCTTGGCCTCCTCTTTAACGTACTCTACTTCCTACAAAGAGACAGTGTTTATTTATTTAACAACTTTTTTTATTGCTAGAATTTACATTAAACTAGTGGGAAAAACATACCTGAATGACATCCAAGCTAGCAGCACCAGCCCTTCCCACATTGATGGTGATAGGTTTAACCAGTGCACTCTTGGCAAAGTTCTGGATCTTCTTAGGCATAGTAGCACTGTAGAGCAGGGTCTGTCTTTGTCCCTGTCATGCAGTTGTAAGTTACAGAACTAGACAAATTACCTTTCTACAAAATAACTTCTAAAAGGAGAGAAAGCCAGAGGTAGACCTCCACAACATGGAGAGAAGGATCATACCTTGAAATAGGAGAAGATGGTTCGGATGTCTTCTTCAAAGCCCATGTCAATCATCCTATCAGCCTCGTCCAGAGCCAAGTAGCGGCAGATGTCCAGGCTCACCATCTTCTTCTGCAGTAAATCCATCAGTCTGCCGGGGGTAGCAACCATCATGTGAACGCCGCTGTAGGAAGCGCAACATGATCAGCACCGGGGAAAAACTGTTATTTCACATTTTCAAAGAGAAATTCAAGAGTCAACTTACTGTTTTATGACCTCCATCTGCTCTTTGACAGACATTCCACCAATGCAGAGGGCAGTGCGCAGCTGAGGAGCCCCCTCCTCCTCTAGCAGCTTGCAGTAGTACTCGATGATACCGTGCGTCTGCCTCGCCAACTCTCGCTGTAGTTAGGGAATCAAATACACTCAGTTAACCCCACCAAGATTCAAAGAGTGGAGATCGTTTGATCTACGTTTTAAGTTTGGTCTTACTGAAGGACAGATGATGAGTCCATACGGTCCCTCTCTCTTACAGAAAGGAAGCCTTTTCTCCTGCTCCAGGCAAAACATGATGATGGGCAAAGTGAAGACCAAAGTTTTTCCAGAACCCGTGAAGGCAATTCCAATCATGTCTCGACCTGAAAGACTACAGACAAGAGCTGTCAGCACCAGTGACGCGAGTAATACTCCTTCAATCTCCATTAGTTTTACTTAGAATAAGAAGAAAGAGAATATCACATTATACAAATATGTGTGGTGTTTCAGAAATATCAAGACACTTATCTTTTTCCTATACTGTACTGTTAATCTTGTTAATGTGCAAACACAGGCCAAATATGTGAACAGCTCAAATGTTTGTGTGGTACACAACTGTCCATTTACTGCACTTACACTGTTGGCATTCCTTGAATTTGGATTGGTGTGGGATGAACAATGCCCTTCTTTTTCAAACCCTTGAGAATGGCTGCAGACACAAAAGGCATGGTTAATTTTGTACTATTTGAGGTTGTGTTGAAACAGACTTATTTTTATCATGAATGAATGAAACCTGGTGGGAACTTCATCTCTCTGAAGCTCTTGATTGGAGGAGGAATGTTGTCTCCATCAACCAGTATGTGAAACTTCTTTCTGACACGTTCATGTCGGGTGTCTGGCATATTCAGGATGTAGCGCGGCGCCTTCCAACTATAAGGACAATACGTTGTAAAGGATGAGGCGGACAAATAGATGGAAGTTCATTAAACTGTCAAGGAGTTACCTTGTTTTTATAGGATCATCATAAATGATACCTTTGGCCATTTCTTTCACGGACATCAGAGCTAATAGATGAGAGACAATTAGCTAAGCAACTCTTCTAAACTTTGTAATACCTTGGTTTAAAAAAAAAAACTTTTTATTTATACCTCTGCCTTCCGCAACACTCTCAAGAATCTTCTCTTCCTCCTTCAGTTGTTTCTCCTTGGCAGACTCCTTCCGAGCTTTAGGCACACAGGCAGGTCAGACACCTCTGAATCATATCTACCTTGCAGTATAATAACAACAACATATAGGCTGGAGTGGAGTATATGAAGAATCCACACACCTTCAGCTTTTTCCTTGAGGTGCTGATGCTGATCGAGAAGACTGATATTGGAGCGTGGACCTAGACCTTCATCCTCATCCCTCTGCTCCTCACCGTTGTCCTTCCAATCCTCCTCCACTGCCTTTCCTCGTAGATGTAACATTTTTTGCAGCTGTGTAAAAACATTTTAATCTTCAATGTGAAAATGACACAAAAAAAAAACCGGTACAATATTTTTACAGTGATGGCAGGTCCTAAAAAAGAATGGACCAAACACTCTTTTTCTGTTCCAATGTATAAGAAGATATTTAATAAACCATGATTAAAGGGTGGTTGGAACATAGTGGGCATGAGCTTAACAACACTGACAAAAACATTGATTTAATGTAGAACAACTTACCATTTGTTGTTTTCTTATTTTGACTGGTACGTATGGAACATAGTCATCGTCCTCCTCTGATCCCTCTGAGACAGTCTTCTCCTCCTCATAGGACCTCTGTGCAAACACATCATATCATCAGTATTTTAAAATCAATTGTCATGCTTTTTTACAATTTCTTTACAAAAACCTTAAGGCATCAATCAGTATTGCAACTGTATGCAACCCGCTGTATAACACGTATTTACGTGCATTTTAGCATCTTCCAGCTATAGCGACCAATGTTACCCGTTTCTTAAAGAAGCATCGTTATATAAAGGATTTGTTTTAACGTTATTAACATCGCAGCGATAATTATAAGTGTGGAGCTTAAGAAATAAAATAAATCTTTAAAATAATGCTCTTAGCTCAGTTGCGCGCTTGATTTAGCCTTAGCTAATGTCTAGAAAGAGAAGTATGATATACGTACCTTTTGAGGTCGATTTTCAGTCTCCATTTTATTTTATGAATTAGGTCAATGTGCACTGAAAATGACAGAAAAAAAAACAAACAGGCAATTTAACGGATTATGAAGTTAGCAATTAGCCACATGTTTACACAACATGTCAGTAACCGATTTGTACCCCAGAACTCGATCTGCGCATGCGTAAGGACGTGCGCATGCGCGGGTATTTAAACGCACGATTCAAAAATATCAAAATAGATAAGTTGATATGCAATAAACAATTAATATTTTGAGTTTTGTCTTACAAAAACAACATTTCGCATTACCGTCACAATAAATAGTTTTATATTTTGTGATAAAATTGGCATAACTGTGTAGAAGCCCTTCCTGCAAACCTGCTAAGCTTTGCAAGTACGGAACGCTAGAAGGGCTGCGTCTAGATTCGCATAAAGTAACCACAGAAAAACACGTAAAATAAAATTCCACACTTTTTTGTCAAAACTGAAGTGCTTTTAATCTTTCTGAACGAAAGATTAGTCACAGTATCAAAAGTGGGTGTTCTCTTTTTTTGTTTGTTTAAAAGAAACAAGCCTCCATACACTTGGCTGTTGTTGGTATAGTATAAATCTACATTTGAAACATTAATACTATCTGAATATAACCTAAAAAGCATCAGAAATGTGGAAAAAAAAATATCTCAATACAGATCAGGGAAAAGGCTATCAATTGTACTGAAAACCATCAGCTAAAACGTGGTAAAAATTAGAAGGCCATAAAACTCAAAGGTTTCATTCATATTTCTCCCCAGCAGAATAATCAGCATTGGATACCAAATAAACTAGTTGAGCTACAACATGGCAACACAGTACAGCAAGGAGAGGTACGACTGAGAATACAAGGTAAACAACACAACCCTGTATGACAAGTGCTTAAAAGAACCACTTGGTTTTAAGAAGCAGCAAAATTAACTCTCATGAATACGATTGTTCCAGTGTTGTACTGGTGTACCTGTCATTGTTGAGTTCCACGTGTCACACACCAGTGAGGATGCTGGTAAAGGCCTTGAAAACTACATCAATCAGAATGTGCACTGGATATTACATTTTGAGATTACTAAAATCAACACAAGCGGACTGACATTTTAAGCAGGAGACACATTTAACAGTACTGGGAGACACGTTTTTTTGTCCAAGTCATGCACTGGAACATGTTTGCAAAGTTCAACTCGAGCATATTTGCAGATAGAAGATCAAGTGTCAATTCAGCTATCAGTGTTCTGCAAAATCACTGGAGTAGCACAATAAATAAGGGTTTCCCTTGATAATAAATAGTGTGAATACTTGCCAGCAAAATCGTTTTTAGGTCACTTTAATGGGCTGTAAATTGGCATGCAGAATGTAAAGCGTGATGAGCACCAATTTGAACCAAGTGGAGGTCAGAATTTTGACAATGTTAAAATGTCTCAGCGTTGTTGTAAAAAACATTTATTTCATTTAAGGTACTTGTTTACATACTACATAGTTAAGCACATGGATGCAAGTGTATTAAAAAGCCTTTTTTTTTTTGCATCTTTCATTCAGTGACGTTGCAACAACAGCAAATGGTACAGGTGGCCAGTTTGTTTCAGTCTTCTGAGCGGAGAGAACACAGTTCTGAACCAAGGATCCTTGGCTTGCTAAGTAGGAGGCTTGGGATCAAGAGTTTGTGTGGAGTTTTATTTTCTGGCACCCATCCGAGTTACTGAGCTGCGTTTGAAGGAACTTTTTTGAGGCTGAAATTGGACCAGTTCACGGCTACTTTCTGTCGAGTTTGTTTTGCAGAGTCCAGACAAAACCTAAAGAAAAAAGTACACAAATATGTCAGTGGTAATAATTTCTTTCTTTATGCTAATATATATTTAAAACAAAATAACAAAATCTACCTTTTGAAGTATTCCACTTCTCGATCAATCTCATCCATTTCTGTTGGATCCACGTCTTTAGGGAGAAATACATCATCTAGAAAAGACAAAGAATGATGAAAACATGACTGAAGGTTAACAGACTCAAAGGTAGACATAACAAACTAGAATAGATGATTAAAAACACAAATCTATTGAGCGTTAGAATTACAGATCAACAGATCAGCCCATTATTACGTCTTCTAATCCAGATTATTTCTACTCTAGCTACGGTCCCTCCTGCAGCTAACAGGATGTTGTGATGCGGATGTCGTGCATTAGACTTTCTACACTGTTAAACGTAGCTTCATGTACCCAGAGCGCTGCTGGGTTTTTCACCCTTGTTCTTGTTTTTCTTATTCTTCCCCTTGGTCTGCTGCTGATGCTGCTGTTGACCGTTGGCTGAAATCGCGTGATGGACTTTGTTTTCTGACTCCTGTTCAGGCCGCTCTCGTGTTTCTGCGTCACCTTTGCCTTTTAGTGCATTAGAGAGGCTACCGTGTGCTGGATGTTTGGATGATTTCCCCTCTTCTGGCTTCTTGGATCCATTTCTGTGGTTCTCGTTGGAGTGCTGGAGCTGCTTGTTCAAAGTCTTTGTAACATTTGCCGCCGTGTCTTTAGACTCGTTTTTCTGTGTTTCGTTGCCAGAAGCAGCTTTGGTTTGCTTGTTGAAGCTCTGCTCAGGCAGCGATTGCTCCTGCCGTTGCTGCTGCTTTTTATTCTTTTTTGACTTTGAGCTGCTGCTGCCAACCGCTGTGTTTTTGAGATCAGGGGCTTCCTCCTTCGATTTGGCTGTGCTCTGTGCTGGAACCTCCGGCAGCGTGTCAGATCTAGTGGAAGTGCACTGTTCTGGGGACTGAACCCTTATGAGCTTGGAGAGACTTGGGGCCGTATGCAACCGCTGGATATCCTTGGAGGGAGCAGGCACCCCTGGTGCACTGGAGGTGAGACTGGGGCACGATACAGTGGTCTCTTCCCATCCATTGGATAGGTCCAGGTGGTTCTTAAAAGTTCCAAGTGAAAGAGGGGCCAGGTCGAGGTCTATCTGCTGCGGATCAGAGGAACCGTTAAGATGGGACAGTAAATGGTTGCCTTCCAACGTGGCTGCCTTCTTTGGGAAGTCATTGACATCCAGATTGAGGTCGTACATGCTGAACGAGGCCCGGATCGAGTCTTTGATGGTGTTTTTAATTTCTTCCAGCCGGCTTGTGAGGAAACTGTTGACTCGCTCAAGCTCCAGCTGAGGCCAGTCCAGCAACCGATTGGCTTCTGAACCATCGGGGACCGGCTCGTCGGTGGGCTCAGATGGATTAGAGTTGGGGTCACTGCCTGCAGCACCCACCCCGTTTCCCTGCTGAGCTTTCTCCTGAAAGAAAAATGGATAAAATTTCAATTCAGTCTGTCACAAGTCCTTGTGTTTAATCTTTATAATAATAATTATGCTGTAGAATGTAAAAGCACTATGTAACTTGGTCTGCACCTTCTTCTTTTGTTTGTGTCGTGCCCGTTTAGCAGCCTTGGCACTGTTGACAGGTTTGGGCTCAGAACTGTTGATGAAGTCTAACAGCTCGTCAACATCTCGGTTGTCAATGGCGCTGGCCACCGTCAGCTCCGAGTCTTGACGCTGAGGCAGTTCTTCTTTACGCCTGGTCAGACGCGATCGAAGTTTCTCCCGGATCTCAGCGTAGTTCCGGCTTGTTGGTGCGGCTGGAGGCTGCGATGAATGAACATGTTATTTTTCACACTCCGCTTTTAAACATCATTATTGTAGCGACACTTTTGGGTTTAAAAGTACCGCGTTGTGCCCGAAGAACTCGCAGTAGCAGCAGTCGCAGTATTTCCCATCCTTCTGGTTGGTAGAAGAAGAGGCACAGGAGCTCCTCTCAGAGCTGCTGTCTTCATCCTCCCCCTCCTCCAACTCAGGCGAAGGGTGGCACAAAGCACCGTTTGTCATTTTATGCCCTTTGCATGCCTGGTCTCTACAAATAAATGCATAAAAATTACATTAACTCATTGTGGACTGGCTTCTTGTTTTGAGGGGAGGTGGATACACCAACCTGCAGGCCCCTGCTGTCAGATGGTTGACGCTGGGAGCAGGTGCTGTTCCTGTGCTGTGTCCGTTACAGGGGTGGTTACAGCCCATGACGGCTGTGCCCAGTTTGTTTTGCTGTGTGTTCATGGCAGGAATGTGGGAGTTCTTACACGGGCTGGGCTTATGGACAGACGTGGGGCTATCCGGACTGGGAGAACCGAGTTTGGATGAAGGGCTGTGGAGGTTTGGTGCCAGCGGAGAGAACGATGCGTGCGCTGCCACACCAGTGCTAGAGTTTAGGTGCCCGTGCTGACCACAGCTGGGCTTCGAGGGCAGGAGTGTGGAATGCTGAGATGGTAGGCCGGTGGGACTGTTGGGTGGTACCGACAGGTCTGTGTGTTGATGGTGGTCGCTGGGGTGGAAGGCTTCACCTGCACAAGAAACAGACAGCATTTCACACCAGCGCATCTGAGAAGAGTGGTGTGCTATTTCAGACATACAAAAGATTGCTAATCCAGCATATTCCAAACCTCCGGATGGTTCCAAAGTCCACACTGAAAAGATGACATTTATACCAATTCCAAGAAAAGCACTCTCAAGTTCTGTACTTGAAAAACAAATCCCCCAAAACATTCCAGAGATACTTTGCCTGTGAAATCTCGGTAACCTTGATCAATATTAAACACACCCGTACTGCACGTATGGACAATATTGAGGCACCCTGACCCTGTTGAAGGCAGGTAAGCCTGTTAAATCAGAACTATTCTTCATAAAGAAAATGTCTGTATTTACACATTTGTTTGGTACTTCTAGCTGCACATTTTTCACTTCCAGTTGCACATCTTTTTTCATGTTGCACTTTTGTATGGTACTTAATCTAGTTGCACATTTTTCATGTTGCACGTTTTGCACCTTAGTCTTTGTACATTTAGCTTGCTGTTAATTGCTGTAATCTGCCACACTGGTTTCTACCCTAGCCATCTTGCTGTAAATATTATTGTAGTTACTGCTGACGGTTGCTGCTGTAACAAGCAAACTTCCCAAGTCTGGGATAAATAAAGTATTATATAAAGTAAAGTAAGTCTATTCTATTCTATTCTATTTACAACTAGCAAAGGGGAGAGAACTACCTGGTGGCGTTGGTCGACGACACATGGTCTTGAAGTGCTTGGGGGTTGTCCTACACAGGTCTGCTGAGGTAGTCAGGAGATTCCCAGCAGACGAGCCGCTGGAGTTCTGCGATGACGGGTGGCTGTAAGGACAGACTTTGGTCCCTGACGCTTTCGCAGATTTCCCAGGTGCCTCGTGAAGTCCTCGTTTGTCGTGACAGAGAGTGACGCCTACAGATGGAAGCAGTCTTCAATTACAACCAGCGACAACAGAGCCAACACTTTTAATCAGTGGATTTGCATAACTGATGGAGGATTATTAGTCGAGCAGCTGGGACTTTTATTTCAAATTGAACTTCCACTACAAGCAGAATAGAATAGAATAGAACAGAATAGAATAGAATAGAATAGAATAGAATAGAATAGAATAGAAATTCATCCCAGACATGGGAAATTCACTCAAAATTCTCATGGGTCTGACAAATCCTAACAGAAAGACTAAAAAAGGGTTATTATGTAGAACTCCAACACAAGCTTATCAGTGCCGACAAATCAGACATGACGGTTAGACCACAAGTTCACCTGCCTGCTGTTCCAGCCCTCCGCTCTCACTCCGTCTCTTTCGCCTCTACTTCTATGACAAACAGCAGCACTCTACAATAAACTTTCTTCAATATGAGACATATCAGCTTCAGTGGGAGGTAGATATGGGTCACAATAATTGAAATAATTGTGAATTGTTTAGTTAAAAAGCACAAAACACATTTATGCTCTTCAGAGTTGTTATTACAATGTTATGTCAACATTGTAATGTTGCTGATACATGGAAGGAGGCAATGCTGCCGAGTTATACTGAAAGCCCTTTTTGTGCCTTAAACAATAAAAGAAATAATCAGCTACATCACAGATCTGAAACACTTAGCAAAATTAAAAATAGCACATAATATAACACATTTAAAGAGAGAAACCTCATGAAAGCAGATCTGAGTCAAACTCTGAGCAAACCTAAACATGGAAACATGGTTTCCTCTATCACACACTTTCATTGAGTTAGCCGCAGCCTTTTGATTTTTAAATGATGGCCAACACCAGTGTTTGATTTCAGGCCACAATCACAGGAAAATCCGAAATGAATCTACCAAATCAGTACATTTCAGTATAAGCTTAAGGAAGAAGCATCTTTGTCGGTGTTCTTTCGAAAGATTTCATACCTAAACAAAGCATTTTTGTTGCTAATAAAGCTAACAAAATTTTCAGTCCTCGTAACAAAAACAGAACCTGGTTACACCACATGAGGTTCACTTCTATGACACTTGAGCCATCAATGCTGCCGTCTCTTACCCTGTGATGACAGACCTTGTTGTGGGTGCGGAGACATGCTGTGGTTGCAGTGTTCCCCTCCATTCGTGTGAGCAGAGTTCCAAAGACCTGAAAGTTTGTGTGCTGACAGGAAGGAACTTGGGTCCCAGTCCACAGTACTTTGCTCGGGGTAACCATTTCCACAGCTCTGCGACTTACAGGAAGAAGAGTGTGACAATGGTACCTGAAACGAGGGAGAAAAACACAACATATGAGCTCAAAGATTTAATACCCTGACGACTGACTGACTGATCAAAAAGCTGTGTGTCAGCTGGCTGTGTGTACCGTTTGCTCTATTCTGCCCCTTATAATTAAATCTAAATGCTGAGTAATTTTGAAAAAAGAATGTTATCAAATGCTAAAACAGCGTTAAACTAAAAGGAATGAGGGTGCTCAGACATATATTGCAAATCAGTCCGTGTTTAACTACCGAATTTGGCTGCTCCTGAGTGCTCCTTCTCTCCTCCTCTTCCACGCTCTTGCAGCAGCTCTGACAGATCCACAGAGGCACCTCTCCCAACAGGGACTGAGATAGCGATGGGACTGCATCAGCAAGCTTACGCCCAGGCGTCTCCCGCAGTAAAGCCTGGGAAAGAGCTGGTATGGCATCAGCCAGCTTGGTCCCGTACCCACCGGGGAGTCCGTTTGGAGAGCTTGCTCCCCAGTCCTTAAACTCACGGTGGCACAGAAGACAGCACGTGTGCATAGGCTGGGCAGAAATAAAAACAATGAGTGAGCCATGAAATATTACCTTGTTTTCATCAATCAAATTATGTATTGAGACTTTTATTTTTCAAACTCTACAAAGAAAAAAAACTTCAAAAGAGCAACATACAGTATTGCTATCTATTAATAGCAATAATAGACACAGAAGAGACACAAAACTGCCATTTTTTTCTAAATAAACAGACTTCAAAAAAGATGCAGTTTCTTAGGAAAGTGATGGTTTTGTCTTCGTCCAGTTATAATAAAGTCAACTGAGAACATTATCATTTGGCTTGATATGGCAGATAAATTAATGTACTTGAACATTTTTGTAACAGCCCAAATAAAGCTCTGCTAAAGAGCGCATGAAATGTAAAGAAATTAATAATAACGACAACAGAGTCTTTGGAATATGAGCCCGTTATCTCTGGAAGCTAAAATAGCGAATCAGCTAATAGCTGGTTAGCTACTGCTGGCTGAGTGGTTCCTGTGGCTACATTCAACGGTGACAGTGTGCAGAAGCCACGCTTGAAGCACGCTAGCTCGAATCTAGCCCGACTAGCCATACGGCTAAGATTAGCAGGTCGGAACAAGAGTTGTAAACGTTGAAAATGTGACCAGCTCTAAAAACTACAATGTCACTTGTCCCGCAGAGAAGGTGGGCTGCAACGCCAGTCCCAAAGCCGTCAATTGGGCTTGCGAAGTTTTATTTATTTATTTATTTACAAATGCAACGGCGGAAGGGGGTCTCCATCCAACACTTTGCTCATTAAAATCAAAGCAAAAATGCTCTCCAACCACTGAGTTTATGCAATATGACTTAACGTCTCCTCAATATGAGCAACAAATAACACAATGGAAGATGCTTAGCAGAACGTTGTTAGCCATTAGGCTAGCTAGCTTATTTTAGAAACAGCAATTGGCTCTCCGCTAGCTAACCTACCTGGTTCGCCCTGGTCGTGGGCAGCCTATCCAGCCCAGCATCTCCACCGCCACCACCAGCTGCATTGCCGGGAGAGACTGGGTTCTTCGGTACGCTCTGCTGTCCAGGCACAAGCTCCTTCTGGGCCACCCCTTGCTGCTTGCTTTTCTTCCTCGCCATTACGACAGTGTTTATGATACGCTTTGGCCAAGTTTGCAGCAGTTTCGATGATTTTCAGAGCGCACTTTCGTTTCTTGTAGGACCTCAAAACGTTCTCTATCTCCTCTAGTCAAGACAACAGTGAATATGGCGGAGTGCTGGCACACTCGGGAGTTCAGAGGTCAAAGATACTACTGGCAAAGTGGCTTCACTCCTGCACGGAGAACACCATTGAAACACGATATGGGAACTGACGCCGCCTGCCGCCATATCTACTGAGGGCAATCCTCTCACCTTACTTTCCGTTAATTAAAATTTTGGTAGCTCGTCCTTTTAAACAATTAAATGTTATTTTTATTTCACAGCTAGTGTGCAGAGAACTGTCTTTTTAAAATCTGGATATTAATTACGTGTCATATTACTAACATTGTTTTCTCATGAAAGCGCAGCGTTTACTTACTGTAACAAAAGCGTTATTTGAAAATATTGATATTTCAGTTCTGGATTTGTTTTCTATCATTTATGAGCATAGAAATTAATGTCGGCAGGCTCTGTACATGCTTTATGTATAGTGCTGATTTATGTCAGGCTTCTGTGCTTTGTGTGCTCACAAGAGCACGCAGAAATATGCAGATACATTTATTTGACAGAAGGGCGACTGGAGTCCTGACTTGGCCGGAGGCTCCACGGAGGCTCCACGGAGCTGCACAAAGGCTGACAGCCCCCCACTAAAAAAAAAAAAAAAAAAAGAAAAAAAAAAAAGAAAAAAACGAGTCAAGCAGATGGCAGACAATACAGATGCTACACATCTCAGAACTCACAGAAATTAGTTTTGTGTAAACGTATTCCTTGCTTTACAGATATGTGTGAACGATAGGCTATATAGGTTTAACGTTCTGCAGGGTGAATTTCCGAACATTTTGTATGGTATTAATTACAATTGCTATTACAATTGTAATAACACAGGTGCAAGAACACAACGCCGCACATCTTGCTCGCTGATACAAATATAACTTTGTAATAAGAAAGAATTTTAACTAACTTTTAACCTAAACGCTGTTTAGTTTGAAAAATGAAGGTGCTGAGAGGAAGACAGACGGGGGCTTGGCCACCGATTGACGTTTCGTGTTGCGTTTTAATTCGGTCGAAAATACAAAAAATGCAAAATGTGAACGGACATGGAATTCAATAAAATATAGGCACGTTATGAGACTAAATTTGTTCAATCTATGGCATAATATTGCTCTAAGTGGTAATCTGGATTCGATTTATTGATTATCATTGCAGTAACCACCGTGGTTCTTCCATAAATTTCAGGTGTCCGAGCATGAGTGGGCCAGTGAAGGCAGCATGTGGGTTGCGGACGTAGCAGCTGCAGCGCAGACAGACTCAGCCTTCGTCTACTTACGGCTGCCGTTTGCACCACAGCAGGTTGTTTACTCGCGTTTTTAATACCATTAAATAGCCACAAAAGCAACAATGGACGGCGTGTACAACATCCAAGTGCTCCTCCGGGCCGCCGAGTTCCTGGAAAGAAGAGAAAGAGGTAAAGAACGCGCTTTGACAACTATCGTCCGCAGCGGAACAAGTTATTGTTTCAAACAACAAAATCGTCAATGGGAAAGCGGCGATTTTATACGTGTGTGAAACGGCCATTGGGCAATTTATTTAGAGCAGATGCCAGAGAAAGCGCCGAGATTGTTTCGGGGAGGTTATTTTGGGGCTTTTCCTTGTTTGACTCAGTGACCTACATATCGGTCGGATCATTGTACTCGAAGGCGCCAATCTGGTCCGGTTTGAAAATGAGCCGCTAGTGCCTCTGCTTCCTCCGGCAATGAAAGGCGGCCAGAAAAGGCCACAGCGTTAGAATACAATCATTATTTACACGCACCCAGTTCTATAGTGAGAATCCGCGTTAGGGAGGGTGCAAGCGGGGCTGAAATAACGGCGGAGACGGTGTGTGATGGCGCCAAAACCAAACAATGTCCAGTAGGTACCGATGACAGCAGCCTCTTCTGGCCTCCCAGTAACTCATCAGCTCACGGGGAAGAGCCAGAAAAACCTTAAGCGATCTTCATTATAGGAACCTACTATAAACAGCAGCGTAAATGATTGAGTTTCAGAACTGTTTTTTTTTTTTGTTGCCCTGAACAGAGGCGGAACATGGCTACGCATCAGTTCTTCCTCTGAGCCCAGATCATCCTGATAAGAGGAGCAAACAGAAGAACAAGAAGATGTCTGGCGGTGGGAACAGGTGACTACAACACACGACAATTACTGACCGACAACAGTGTGTGGTTGCCAGGTCTGATACACAAGCATCTTCTTTTTTCCCACCTGCAGGGTTGTTCACAACGAGCTGGAGAAAAACAGGTCATTATTCACTTATCTCCAACAGTGTTAGAGTTTACATGCCTGGGTTTATTACTTGACATGGTGCTGAACTGGAATGATTAGTGCATGCAGTAAATGTCATCTTTGCATGGTAGACGGGCCCAGCTGAGGCAGTGCCTGGAGCAGCTGAAGAAGCAGGTTCCTCTGTCGCCGGACTCCGTGAGGAACACCACGCTCAACCTGCTCAGGCGGGCCCAGCTCCACATCAAGGTAGGACAGTTGCGGGCTGTCGCCTCATTGCACGTACGTCAGCGTGCGTCTGAGCTGGGCTCTCTTGCGTTGCAGAAGCTGCAGGAGCAGGACGAGCTGGCCGAGCAGCTGAAGGGCCGCCTGCGCTGGCAGCAGAGGGAGCTGCGGGTTCGGCTGGAGCAGCTGCAGAGGGGCTCGGAGAGGATGAGGAACGACAGCCAGGGCTCGTCCATGTCGTCGGAGAGGTCTGATTCTGACAGAGGTTAGTCGGCCGTGACCTGTGATAAGTGCGTTCTTTTATTATTAAAAAAAAAAAAAAAAAAAGAAACAACATATAGATCATAAATACACTCAGTCACCCGATTTCTACTTGACGTTTGATTCTGGTGTGTACTAAAGCTCGGTAATATGTTTACACCGTGCACTTTGAGACCACCTGGAAAATAGTTTATCGAACTTAAGTGGGAATTACTGAGTTATGTAAAGTCTATAAACACAGCCATACTGAACAAAGTGCACGTATTGGGTCATGGGACAGTTAAATTTGTTTTAGTCAAAGTCAAAAGTCAACTTTAATGTCAAATATGCTATACATGCTCGACATACAGCATAAATGAAATTACAGTCCTCTTGGTCCCACGGTGCAGCAAGTAATAAATAAATAAAACTACGAACTAAACTAAATGAAAAAGAAAACTAGCATGAAACTACAACTAAAAAAACTACAATGTACAGTATAAACAATATAAACAGTATATGACACAGTCATGAGTATATAGACATGATAGTGCAAATGAGCAGTGTAAACAGTATATTTTAGTATAATATTAGACTATAATGTATACTGATGTTATACCTCAGAAAATCACCAGTTTTCAATTACTGAAGAGGGTTAGTTTTGAGATTAAAACAGACAGAACATTCGAGTACACTCAGGAACTTGTTAACTATAATATTTAAAAATCTGATATGAGTGAGATACAGGTCTGTTTATTTTTTTAGAAAAACAGTTCTAAATCCCCATTTGCAAATAAGAATGTGATCTAAGAAAATCAGGCAAAAATGTATATATACTTAAGTACGCCTATTTGCTCTGGTGTGTAAACGGAGCTTTGGTTTGCCTTCACAGAGGACGTGGAGGTGGACGTGGAGAGCATTGTGTTCGACTGCATGGACTCTGATGGACTGAGCATCACACACACGGACGCAGACCACTGTTACTCCAGCACGGACAAATCCTGGCTATGATCCCAGGGGAGCTGATGCCAGCCCAGACGGACAGGATGAGGAGGAACCAAAAAAAAAAAAAAAAAAAACATTCCAAAAGAGCGAGCAGACTGAGAACGGGCAGTGACGTCACTGTACAACACAACACTTACACTTTTTTTATTGTTGTTCTTTTTGAGCATTATGTCAGACCAGAAGCTAAGCGATAATAATGAGCTGCGTCCACTTGCACTGGATGGCAGTTAAAGTTCACTGGGAAGGAGTGGATTTAACATCCCGCATGCAGATTTCTATCTTCCCCTGGCATCCACAATTAATGACAGCGGCATTTTCACTCACCTTTAAAGGCTTGTTTAAAATCCAAAAAGAGCTTTTTCTTCAAAGCTCCTTGTGTATTAACTCTTACAGCGTGCTGACGCTGAACCGGGTTCACTTCTGTATTTCCAACAACTGTTCTTTAGCACTAATCCCATATTTCAGTAATATAGCAAGCACTTAATCTGTGCCATGGCTGTTTCCATCCTGTCGCAATAATCCAGTTAGGAACTTTGATTTTCTTTCATCTGTTGCACAAAAACTCATACATTGCACTTCTTTTATACCACAGCGAGGATCGCGAACAAATTAATGACGGCGTCACCGGCGGCAGATCAGCTCTGCAGCAGCCAGCCCGTCGGTCAGTCGGTCACTGAGGTGTGCAGGCTGCTGCAGAGGCAGCTGAACTCCCCGCCCATATTAACTGATTAATGATGAGTACTTTGCACTTATGTGCTTTTGCATTTGTCTGTATAAATAAATGATGATTATGTGTGCAGGTGATTCACTGTTCAGGCAGGTAAGTTTTTAATTAAGTGATTTATGCTGCATTACATGAGTGTATCATATTCAGTGCTGCGTATTTAATAACTGAAGGTGCTTTTGTATACCCTTCGCTTTTATATTATGCAAGATGCCTTACCTTTTAATATGTATGCATTCATCTGTCCTTCTGCCCAGTAATATTATGTAGCATTTTTTATTCTGAGGTATTGTCTTTTTTTTAATGAAATAAATATTTTCTATATTTATGTGCCATTTCAGGTTGTTTACTCCTCCACAAATCCAAGAAAAACTTAGATGCTTCAATTTTCTGAGACGTCAGAGCTCAGTTGTAATAAACATGTTCATTTATTGACAAGTCCACATTTGATCCGTAAGAGCACATTATTACACAAGTTGCATCGTCAGATGTAAGTGCAGTACAATTTCAACTTGGATTTTGCATTCAGGCAGTTGATAAACTTCAACTTGAGGTGATCAGTAGGATGATTAAGGTCAGCAGAAGAGAATAAACATATAGCTGGATGGCGACAGAAGACATTTGTGTGAATTAGCATCAGTCACAATCTTAGCTTCTGGTCAGGAAGCTGCTAGCAAGGAGCTACTGTAAAATGAGCAGATGTGGTGTTGATGGGCACAAAGGTGGAGGAGAGGTCTGAGTGACAGCACCAATGATGACGGGTCGGTACTGTCAACATGGCATCAGCGGCCACAGTGAACTACTCCAGATTCCTAAGATCTCTACCTGCTGCAAACATTGAGATGAGGTGTACGAAAGATGAGGCTGACAGGCTCCTGGACTCTGCTCGGTCCTTTAAAGGTCCGCCCATCAATTCAAGTTTTCACTACATTTCCTTATTTTGGCAAGCAGCCACGAGCAGGAATCAGTGCGTCTCACCACAGCAGGGGGGTGGAACTGTTCCAGCGTCGGTAGCCAAACAAGCGCTGGATGTGGCTCACACGTACTGCTTCTTCTGTGCGTGTGAGGCCAGGTCTTTGGCTTTCTCTTTAGCTGCCAGCGCCGTCTCCCTCGCTCGCTCCGTAGCAGTCTCTGCTAAGGTCCTCGACGGCATTTCGCCTGCAAAAAGCCAGCGTGCTGGGTTCAATACCTGCTCAAAATACCAATGCAGTTCTAACAGTTATGAGCATCGACACTGCATCGTCTCACCTTGCATTTTGGCCAGGACATACTCGAAGCCTTTCATGGTCTTTGTGATGCTGCTCTTAAATCTTGCAAGACCGAATTCCTGGTAGGAGACAAAGACAACAATACTATTATAAACTTAATTTTCTTCTGACTGCGATTTCATACAATAGCCATAGTTACATTTATTTTGCCCACATTTATCATAATTGCCTTCCAATCTTGTGGAATGGAGAACATGACAGCATGATGGTGCTAAATGAGGAAATCATATCAGTTTGCATATATTTAATTTGACACAGTCCTATAAAGAGTCTACTTTGTCACAACAAGTAACCATTTGGTTCTGACAGTGAGATGCTGACTTTCTGGATCCACATTACAATGAAAGCGCTCAACATTGATATCAATACAAACAATATAAACATCAAGTCTGTAACGAACTAGAAGCTGCTGAAACTCAGGTATCAGATTCTTGTTTTCTGGGGCAGAGCAGCATGAGATCTACTCAAAGGAAAACTAAAAAGCAACAAAATCCCATTGATTGAAAACAACAACAGATCATCTGGCCCTGGTAGGCATTACTTATCTCCACTAGTGCAGTAGCATCTGTTCTCTGCATGCATTGTCCTATCACTGAATGACAGACAGGCTTAGTCTGGCTTCCAGACACCTGTGTGGCTGAATCCTGGAGCTCTGGACTCTACTGACCTGAATAGCTCTTGTGAGCCCATAGACATTGGAAGAGATCCAAGCTTCTCTTTTTACTTCGGTCCAACTGCCGTTCTCAGGGTTAATTTTGTACACGCAGCGCTCTTCCACAGACTGGAAAATGAAAGAAGCACCAAACAAAAGCACTGTGAGCCTGTGTTATGTTTGCACTGTGTGCAACAATGTGTGTGAGATTGAGCATGTAGGAAAATGCTGCACTACCATAAGGCGAGCATGGCTGATGTTCCACGTGAGCGTGGTCATGGTCCTTTTCTGAGGGTCCACAATGGAGTCCTCAATGATGTACGCCGAGCTGGCCATGTGCTTTGGAAGGTAGCGCTCCATCCAGCGGGGTGATCGGCTAGTTTTGGTCAACAGACGTCTGGAAATGAGGCAGTTGGTTGGACTAACCTCCCGGAAAATGATGTCCTCTGTCAGAACATGGTTGCTACAGCAAGGAAGGAAAAGGTGGTTATTAAACATAAACAGGTTCTGATTATTTCGCATAAAAATTAAGCATTACCCATTATTCAGATATATAAAATCAGATTTATTTCTGTTTGCATTGATATTTACTTTCGAAGAAGTCCACCTTACATCAACATATAATCAAGTGGACAGAATGAGCGCTTTCTCTTTTCTTATCGTTGTTACTGAAACACCATGTGACTGGCTAATCAACTCATCTGGCTGTAAAGTGATAATGCTTTTGCTAATAACTAAATAAATACTGCAGAGCAGTAATGACATGACTTATAGTAACGACAGTAAAAATATAACCACAGTGTCAATATATATCTACTGCTCTCAGTCTGTTCAGTGTTTGGGGAAAATGCATTAATTTATTTATCAATGTTTATCTTCTGCTGCAGATCCGCTTCAATCTTAACTAGTTATGTAACACTATTTGCTTAAAAGGTTCAAAAAGTGAACCTGTACCCAGACCTGACTGGTTTTATCAACCTCACCTGTATGGGTTGGGATATCTTTGCCAGAAAGCAATACAAACTTGGTCCCAGGTGCTTTTGAGCAAACCTGTGCAGCAGTAATATTTCACCATTTTTCCATGCAGCTCCGATTAACAACACCTTGGACAAAGGAACAAATTTGTTAGCATAAACATACAAAAGTATTTCTTTAAAATACATTGTGTTTTACATAGGCACACATCATTGTGAAGGTGATATTGTGAGATAGATGTATGGTTCCAAATAAATAAAAACAGAATCAAATGACACATTTTAATGCTTCGAATGCGTCTACAAGTTAAAACGTGACAGATACCAAGCAAAAACATTTAAGTTGAACATGACCGTAAACGCAAGATAATTGCTAGTGCTATTTCAGCTAAATAAGAACAATTCGTGACTAAAACTGCAAATAAATAAACGAAAAAATATAGACGTAGGTAACGTCAGATATCACATTTGTCACGTCCACACGTCTAAGCTTCCTGTTTAAATGAGCTAGCCTAGCATGAAACTTAGCCCACGAATGAATGACATGACAACTAGCTTGTTTCTTTTTAAATATATATTCTACGGTACAAACTGCTGACATTTTCAGACGCAAATGCACTTACCTGTATCGTAATACCATTTAGAGGAGACGTGTCAACATCGTTTTCCGCTTTAGCGATTAAATTCACAACACGGAGATCAACGTTCGACAATTCACGTTAAACATGAGCGGAAGTCTGAGGAAGGTCAAGAACTGACGTCACGTCCGGTGAGTGACGCACATGGAATAGCCAGTTTGAACGCTAGAGGTCAGCACACCACATGACTGTGAAATTCATGGTATTTTGCCCATGACTGGCAAAATAACATGATATATTAAATGTTTTATTTAATTATATATAGTACATTTAATGGCCGTGTTTATTGTCAGTTTAGCACATAAACTGGATCCTGCAGACGTTTATTTCTTTATTGCAGCTCAATGAAACTGACGTGTGTATTTTTTTTCACTGCTTCAACTATTTTGACGTTCAATATTATTGGTCCAAACCCTCTCTCACATATCCAAAGCAGCTGCCCACATTTTGTATAAGATATAAAGTCCGGATCCTGTTTTTCACACTTGTCACATTTCAGTTGTCAGTCAGAGCCTTTAAAACACAGCGGCCTGTGCTCCATCTAATCAAAAACAGATGTGGTGAACACAGTTAAATTCCCAGTTAGGTTAAAGGCTTTCAACAGTCTGGATTCTTCATTTTGTGCTGAATGCTTTTCTTTGAAAATACTGGCACTACCTCAGCAGTAGGATTAGCCTTATAAAATCTCCCACAAACAGCAAATTAAAGTTGCTCTTACAGTCAGAAAAATCACATGCTTTTCTCTTAATGAGTATGAAGACACTGAAGATTTCAGACTAGACACAGATTATTAATTTGATATGTTTTAACACAAGTTCAGCATTTATAGACGTCTTTTACAGTTAAATAACATCTCAGGAAACATTAAAAGCACATTTGTATAAGTTCAACAAATATATTCACTGGTACCGTCCACGGAGAAAACAGAAGCTTGAACAAACAGAACAGCATGCAAAGTCTTGAGCCCTCTCAATACCACAGATACGCAAGCTCATATTCAAGTTACAAGGATGCTGTTGAGCCACAGGAGCCACAAAATACATAAGTGTGTTCTGCATGTTCAGTCAGAGCTTGTCCAACATTCAAACAGCGGTGGGGGGGTGTCCGCCATTACGGCTGTTAAGAGTCAGCCGTCTCACCGACCTTGTCCTGAAGGAGCCATCGGGGTGGAAAGAATCTGGTTTGTCCTCGCAGCGGAACACCATGAGGAAGCCGTTGCGGTAGTTTTTATTCATCCAGCCATACAGCAAAGGGTTGGTAAAAGTCGAGCACATGGCCACTATGTGGAACACAGTATAAATCAGTTTGTATTCCTTTAACCTTAGCGCCAGGTCCAAATCGCTTGCCAGCTGGATCACATGAAATGGCAGCCAGCAGATGGCGAACACCACGACCACCAGCGCCAGCATCTTGGTGGTATTCTTGCGGCGGTTGATGCTGTCGTTGCGAGTGGACGGGCTGACGTGATTTTTCAGCTTGACCCAGATGCAGATGTAAGCGTAGCTGATGATGGCTAAGGGGATGATGTACTGCAGGAGCAGCATGGAGAGGCTGTAGATGACCCCGTCCCTACTGGTCCCGTGGGGCCACTTCTCGGAGCAGACGGAGATTCGGAGGTTGATGGAAGGGATCTCCTCGTGGCGATACTCTCTGAAGATGGCCAGGGGCGCCGCCAGGATGGCGGACATGGTCCAGGTGAAAGCCATGATGAGAAAGCTGGAGTGCCAGGTGAGGCGGCGGCCGAGGTGGAAGATGATGCAGCGGTAACGCTCCAGGGCGATGACAGTCAGGGTCAGGATGGACACGTGCACACTCAGGGCCTGAGCAAAAGGCACCATGTGGCACAGCACACCCCCGAACTTCCACTCATCCAGCAGAGTGTAAACCAGCGTGAAGGGTAGGCAGAGAGTGTCCACCAGGAGGTCGGCCAAGGCCAGGTTAGCGATGAAGAAGTTGGTCACTGTCCGCATGGTCCTGTAGCGAATGATCATGTAGATGACCAGCGAGTTTCCCAGCAAGCCCAGCAAGATGATGAGGGAATAAGCCGTAATCAGCGTGATCTGGACTCCAATGTGCTTGGTGATATCAGTGTGGAAACCGGGTGGGTATAAACCCATGCTGCCGTTGAACAGAGTCCAGGCTTCGAGAGCCCCGTCTTCGTTCGTGCTGTTGGAGGTGTCTGGTGGGCTCATCTTATCGAGAGCTCAGAACGGCGCTGTCACCTGGAGAGGGATTGAAAAAGTAATCATTTCAGGAGGAAAGGCTTCCAGACCAGTCTTTAATATATACCTTCATATGGATGAAGGATTTACAGCAGCTGTCACACAGCTGCCCCCAAAATGCTACTAAATAATGAAACAGTCTTTATATACACACACACACACACACAGATAATTATTTCATTCTTCTCCTGTCACCTGGAAAAGGGTATGTTGCCTTGTTAATGTCAGTCTCATTAAAGACTCATATTAAAGCCTTTCAGTATTTAACTGGAGGAAATGAAACAGAACCATTCAAAGATAAGATAATTTTCTAATGAATGGAGGCTGATTATTGGAACAATCACACTAAATTGGGTGGAGGAAGAGGATGTTCTGGAAAAAAAAACAAAAAGTGTTTCCAACTGATAATCGTTAGAAAATGAGTTCTCTTCACACTGGTTAGAAACCAGCTGCAGTGTTTGGCACTCTGAAAATTTGCCAAAGGTCTTTAGCTGAAATTAGGTCTTTGTTTCAAGCAGTCTGATTTCCAGACGATATGAACACACGTGCTGTTCTGATGGAAAATGATGGAGTGACCCTGAAGTCGACCACGTCAGACTGCTCTTATACACTGCGTTATATGCTTGAATTTTTGCCTGGGAGACAGTTCAAAAACTGCTGCTCAAAAACGTCTCTGCCTCTGTCTCAAATGTGTAATATTGTAGTTTCTGTCATAGGTTTAATATACTGTATTAGAAAAAAAACTACAATATTTGGATGCAGCATAACAGCCACATTACTACTGTATCAAGTGATATTAAATTGAGTAAATGACTAAGAAAAAAAAGCTCCTTTTCTTACTTTACTCCAACGCTTTTTAGTGGGATTATTAAGACAAGTGGGACACTTTTTGGTGAGAGGTCATCTCTGTGGTGACAGACGCTTTTGCTCCTGGGACCAGCAGTCTGTTATTTGATCATTGCACAGACTGATGCAATGTCGTTCACAACTTCGGTCTCAGAACATAGTGCAAAAAAATGTATTATGGTTGCTGGTAGATTCCAAAAGGCAGCGTGGAAGAGTGATCTTCCTTTCTTTGCTTTCCCTTCAATTTATTTGTGCGAATCTTAACTTTAAACCAGATTATTCAGGTTTTAAGGCCAGCCGGACTCCCACCTTCACCACACACAAACGCACACATGCCAGTCACCACAGCAAACAGATACACCGTGGGACTAAATCAAACAGACTCTAGGCGACATGTGCTCTAAACGAGGCGTCAGTAATCTGTCACAGCGCCCTTTTCCGATCGCCGACAGAAACAAATGACTCCAGGCAAGCTCGTACCACCAAGGAATCTGTTTCCACACACCGCTTGTAAGGGCAAAATACACGATACAACCGAGTCGTTGTGAAATTCAATGACTCTAATCAAATGATGGTAAAGTGCATAATCCTCAATCGACTTTACTGCGTAATTTCGTCTAGATTTGTTAAACTTGCTAAATGGTGCACACCTCCCAAGAGAGAGCGCTCACGGTTCAGCTGCAGCTTGCGCAAACCATGAAACAGGTGCAAAACACAATTTCTTCATGATTTGGACACTCGTTCATCTCGCTTTTTAAAGGTTCCCACTTTCAAAATTACGAGCACATCATACTTTCGCAAACAAAGTCTCAATAAACGAAACTGATTGATTACGTCGCATACGTTTCTGACTACAGCATTTTCTCAGAATCATCCTTCTAATGCCAACCACATGTTATGGCACTCACCTTTTGCATTTGTGCCTCCTTTGGCAAGCGGAGCTTCGTTCGAAAGGCGTGAAATAAATCAGTGGGGAAAAAAAATCTCCCGAAACTCCTCCCAAGCTGCAGTGCCTGGTGCGCGTCTTCTGGTTCAACGGTGCGTCCCTGAGGCAGGTCCAGAGCGTAAGCGTCCACATCTGTGCCAGGAGATCTGCGCATGGACAGCTGGATGGCGTTGTCTAGCCAGATCTCGCTTTCAAGCGTGGCATCTTTGTTAGTTTATTTTTTTACATGGTTTTGAAGGGTTTTTTTTTTTCTTAAATTTATGACGCGCGTCCTTTTTACGCATTTACCGTCTTTTTGCGCACAAATATCATTGAACTTTGTATCAGTGGAAAACAGGTTTACCACCAACAGCTGTAAAGTCTACAAGTAAAAACCTGACAGGCCATTAGATGAAATGTTTCGGAATTCCAATCGTTGTTTTAGTATTCTGTGTGATCTCAGTTGTCACAGCTGTCGGTGACATATTATGGTGACTCTGCATCCATTTTGCTTCACATGGTATAGCTGTGATCAAACAGAAATCCATCTATTTCTGTGTACACAGTAGATGTGTGTGTGAAATGGTGTGATATCTGAGTACAGATACAGTATCAGTAACTCCAACCGACTCCAGCCTGCAAAATGATCTATATAGGAAAGAAATGTAATGTCATGGAACGAAATCAGCCATGAATAATGGGATGTTTGGAATCTTGACAAGTGAATGTTTTGTAGTTTTGATAACAGAGTGGGAGATGGTTTCTCCCTGGAGCCTCATCTGCGCCTTAGCTCTGGTTTGTCTCTCGCATAAAAAATAAAAAAAATTTATAAGCTCATCTCTGATAGGATTTTTTTCCCCGTGATAGAAGCAGTTAGGACGGCTAGAGAGATTACATTTATTGATTGGTGGAGAAGCTGTCTCTCTGCCTCAATTTATCCTTTCAGTTACAGGGACTTACCTCCTGCAGGTGCTTCAGATCACTTAGCACTCAAGGTTGACTGGTTCTAGCTTGCATACATTACTGATACAGGATTTCTGTCCTTGCTGTTTATCCCCGTCAGACTCTGATCATTAAAAATGTTTTTCCTGTGATTTGCATCTTTCTCTACATCTTTTCTGCATGTCCCTGGTTGGCACCTCCGCTGCAGCGTAGCCAAGGGTCTCTGACTCATTCCTCTGTCAAGCGTCTCTGTACCATTCGTGTGATGACACAGTGGCGTTCCTGTCTCACACAGTCTTACAAACTTCACAGCAACACGCGCACAATCAGGGCTCCTCGTCCCGACTGTCTGCTTTTCTGTCTGTCCATCACCTGGTGTAAGCTGGATTTAATGAATGTGAGAGAAGAGCTCAGACAGACAAACCCAGTCATGGTCGGTGTCTCCTGTGGCTCTGGCTGTTTATTACATTTATTCTGGACAGGTGGGGACTTAATCTCCTTAACTGCCTCTAAATCTTCAGTGATTCTGAATATTGACTAAAAAACAGGGTCAAGCGTCTGAAGTCAATGATTTCTGCAGTGCATGGGCTGCTCTGTCCTTTTTTTTCACTCTCTCTTTCACTTTCAAAGTCAAATGGAGTCAAACTAATCACAAATTCCAGAAACACCATTCAAAAAGAGTTGGGCTAGTTAACAATACCAGAAAGAAAAAAAAAATCATTACAAAAGTGTGCACCATAATTGAGGATAGGGAGTTGGAAATCAAATGCAGGTGAAGGTCAGTTTAACAGATTATAAACACAATTTCTCCACAGACATTTGCAAGATACTGCAGATGTATTAAAATTGAGCTCATTAAAAACCTGTTGGAGAACTTGAACAAGTTTCTGCAGATAATGGGAGGGAGCAAAAACGACAGTGATGGGTCACTGCATTAAAACTAACATGAATTGATGCGGGCTCATTATCAGCAAACACGGCGCAAATGTGGACAAATGCAAATGTCAGGCAACACTTTCTATTACTCTGAGACGGAGCTTATCTGAAGAGGAACAAGCCTGAGTGATGCAAATTGGAAAAGCATCCTTTTGTCCATCTAGTCGTCTTTAAGACGTCATGGATATTATGTCCTATAGTTTGAAGAGGAAAAGGCTTTAGAGGAAAACAGAGCATAGTGCGTATTTAATTGAAGGGATCTTTGGATCAATAAAGATGAACTGCAAAATGTGACAGTACAGACTTTTTTTTATCAATCAAGAATGAGCAGTGCTTTCAAAACATGAGCAGCACAAAACAAGAAAGGATATGAACTACTGAGTTAATCAGATGAAATGAGCAATGTCTTGTCTGTGTTCTGTTTTAGAAGTATTTCGCAAATTTCGCAATATTGCTATATGTCAGGTGGAATATGAGTTACAGAGACAATAAAGAGAACCTGCATATTCCACGTGCATTTATAGCTACATGGTGTGTGAGCACTGAGCAGGGACCTGAGCAGGGCACAAGAGAATGTTTTGTTGTTGTTGTTTTTGTAACAAATATATGAACAACAAACATTAACATCTATCTATCTATCTATCTATCTATCTATCTATCTATCTATCTATCTATCTATCTATCTATCTATCTATCTATCTATCTATTAGGTGGTGGTCTGCAGCATGGGGGATCCACAGGGGACCGTGCTCTTACCATTCCTCTTCTCACTGTACACATCAGACTTCAGACACAACTCTGAACAGTGCCATCTCCAGAAGTTCTCCGATGACACTGCCATCGTTGGCAGAGGGGGACAAACATGAATACAGAGGAATCCTTGCTGACTTTGTGGAATGGTGTGAGGAGAACCACCTTCTCCTTAACACCAATTAAACAAAAGAGGTGGTGAGAGACTTCTGCAGAACATCCACTTCCCCACACACCGGTGAACATCCAGGGTTTGGACATTGAGATAGTGGACTCTTTCACCTCAATAAGAAACTGCACTGGTCTCACAACACAGATGCCCTGTACAAGAAGGGCCAGAGTCTCCTTCACCTGCTGAGGACATTCTACAACAATGTAGTGGCCTCACCAGTGTCTTAGGCCATCATGTGTTGCACAGACAGGGACAGGAAGACTGGGCTGCAGCCTGGTGGCAGACAGAAGGATGCTGGCCAGGCTGACATCCATCAGGAGTAACCCCTTCCATCCTTTGCACCACACTGTGGAGGCCCTAGGCAACTCCTTCAGCGCTAGACTGAGGCATCCTCAGTGCAGGAAGGAGCGCTACCGCAGGTCGTTCCTCCCCACAGCCATCAGACTGTATGCAATATCTGCCTTCATCATGTGCAATAAACCCACCCATGGGAAATGGTCATGCTATTCATGTTCAGCACTGTACTTGTAGATATATAGGGTTAGCCATATATTTATTTATTTATTTTTTATATTTTTATCAAAGCTCTTGTAAATTATTTACTTCTTCTTATTTCTTCTTCTTATTTTCTGCTCTGTATGCTGCTGCTGGGACACTGCAATTTCTCCATTGCGGGATACTGCTATCATCTTTCACTTCAGTTCCTACTAACCCACCAATCAGCACTCCGGATTTAGCGCATGCGTAGTAGACACGAGCGGACCCGACCCAAAAATCGCCCGTCCTGGAAAGTTTATATGGATACCTGTTTATCGAGGAAAAGCAGCTAAAGTAGGTCTCTGAAAATGCTAACGAAACGTTGACTCTATGTAAAGCTTTTGAAGCTGTCTTGCTTTGTGTTGCTCACCGAGGATATATTCAGCGCTTTGTTAAAATAGGCTTTGGAAAGATAGCTGGAGGAGAAATCGAAACAGGCATCAAAACTAATGCTAGCACAAACCCAAGTTAGCTTAAACAGGCCTGTGATCATCAGCTGCTTCCCCAACCCTGGTTAAGCTGATTATATTTTACTGTAGCGACTTACGCAAGACAATAGACGATCTCGTGTAACTATGGGCTTAAACTTGCATGTGGATACCTGAAACAACAGGGAGCTACTGCTAAAATATGAATTTTATGTCATTTTATTTATGCTGACTGAAGAAGCGAAGCGTATGTCCCTACAAAGGAGCTGTTATTCTTTTTCTCCAGGGTTTTGTTTACACTCCTAAAAGGCGAAACCTGTCCTTCACCATGGCTTCTGCTCCTGCGCCTGACGCTGTCCCTGCTGCTGTTTTTACCCCCACATTCTCCAAAGGCAGCCTGAGAGACGACCTGACGTGTTCCGTGTGTTACGATCTGTTCCGGGAACCTGTCATGCTGGCTTGCATGCACCACTTTTGCAAGCTCTGCATCTGCCAGTACTGGAGGGGGACCGAGGGCCGCATAAGATGCCCACAGTGTCGCAAAGAGTTCAGCTCCAAGCACTTCCAGACTAACTACCTCGTGTCATCCATTGTGGAGAAAATCAGGGTTGCCACCTCAGACACCTACATCCAAAACTGCCAGGTGAGTTCACAGCTACAATATGCTGCCTGACGATCCCTCTATCCCTCTGGCTGTTTTTAATGTACTATTGATAATGGATAATGTGTCATAAAGTGTTTGACCACCTTATACAAATACATTTTTCTTGCCAAGATAAACTGGCATTCTCTAATCTTTCTGTATTGTATGTTTTCAGGTCCCGTCTGTGTTTCTTTCACTGTTGTCCTACCCTAAATATATATTGCTTGGATAACACTGGCTAAAGTTCAATCTCCACACCCTTTTATATGACCTAGTATGGTGAAGCACATGAGTCAGCAGCAGGGACACACTTTAGATCGATATGAAATGGGTTTCTTTAACTCATTCAAGTTGAAATTCTACTTTAAGTCTTTTCCTCTGACTGCCTGTTTGAGCCCTCTGCATGAATTTGTATGTTTGCTGTACAGAAACAACTGAGAAAGATGCTGGAGAGTCATCATCTGAGGAAGGAGGTGTTCATTAAGAGTGTTAGCACAGACAAGGACAAGATGGATGCCATAAAGGTACGCTCCTTCCTGCAGGGAAATCGAGAGATAGCAGCACTTAACAGATAAGAATATGCAGGTCCCTCCATAATAGCTGTTTGCTGTATATGCTGTGTGCATATTTAGGAGTATTTGCAGACGTGCAAAGTGACAGTTTGTGCTTTAATATGTAAAACCTAATGGTAATTGCTTGGTTGGGTAAACACTTTTCTAATTTTGGACATGAATGTGTCATCTTTGCAACTCTAATTCTAATTTCACGACCTGTTTTTTTTTATTATTATTTTTTATTGCACTTTTAAGTAAATGGTTGCCAAGGCAGCTTTAGATAACAAACAAGTGACCAGACAAATACAAATGAGAGAAAAACTCATGCTGACAGATGAGCGAGAACAGCTTGAGTGAAGCTGTGCGTGCAGGAAATTTTTCCCTGCTTAACCAGGCTGCAGATTTTCTGACACAAGAGATCTTTGATGCCTGTGGCGTTCAGCTTCATTTACATTTATTTGTCTCCAGAGATGTGTCGACCAAACTGTTTGGCGTCTTTGAAACACGATGAGTGCAATGATTCTAAGACTGTGCAACATCAGCGGTTCTGTTGTCGCAGAAAGTCGCAGCAGATCTGCAGGCTCGCATCAAAGGGGATTTCAGAGCTCTCCATCAGATCCTGCATGATGAGGAGGCCTGCTTGCTGGAGCAGCTGAAGGAGGAGCAGGTGGAGGAGCTGGAGAAAGTCCAGCGCCACCTAGAGGCTGCCGAGCAGGGTCTGAGGGAGCTGGAGGATAATTTAAGAGTTTTGCAGAAGGCCAGCACCGCAGCTGACAGCGAAATAATGACTGAGGTGAGAGCCCGTTAAGAAAACAACACACGACGTCAGAATTTGAATACAGATAACAGTCCAGTTTATTTACCGGATTGATTTTTTTGACATGATTATTTTTCATTCATCTCCCTCTAGCTGCCGCAGCTGAGGTGAGGGTTCACTCCACCGGCAGGACTAATAAATCACTTTTGGCATTTCTGCCCCGTGAACATTTAAATTCTATTCTAATTCCATTTTCATCTGGTGCCTTTCCGGTTTAGAGTTCAGATATTTGCTTTGTGTTTCGCAGACCATGTCCAAAGCTGGATGCTGCCCCTGAGTTTGATGCCAACATTTTCAGCAGTAAATATGTGGCTCCACTGCAGTACATCACTTGGAGGAAGATGTTCAAGTCTTTAAAGCCTGGTAATGTTCATACTTTCCTGAAAAGAATTAACTCATCTGCAATTCTGCCTGGATAATCCTTGAAAATGAATCCATTTATACAAGATCTGCTGAATTGTCTCGTTCTGAAGGCCCTTCCCCGTTAACGTTTGACGTTGAAACAGCGCACAGGAGCATCCGCGTCTCCGTGGACAAAACTTCAGCGCTGGAACTGGATGATGTGTGCATATACCCAGACAACAACAAGCGCTTCGTCCAGTGCGTGAACATCCTGGCCTCGCAGGGTTTCCAGTCGGGGCGACATTACTGGGAGGTGGAAGTGGGTTCCAAACCCAAATGGGATGTGGGCGTGGCCTCCGAGACCGTAGACAGGCTGGGTAAGATCAAGCTGAGCCCTGACAACGGCTACTGGACCCTGCGGATGCGCAACGGGAACGAGTGCTCGGCCGGCACGCAGCCGTGGACGAGGCTTCAGCTGAGCTCTGCGCCTCAGAGGCTGGGGGTCTTCTTGGACTGTGAAGAAAGGAGGGTGTCCTTCTACAACGCAGACGACATGAGCCTGCTCTACTCTTTCACCAACGGGCCGAGGAGCAAGGTGTTCCCCTTCTTCAGCCCCTGCATTAATGAGAGCAGAGAGCCACCTCAGCCAGTGAAACTGCTGCATTACCCTCCCGCCCCTCTGTCCTGCTAACAGGACATGAATAAGATTGTCAGTGTGTCCATTTATGGACATATTTAACATTTGATATCAGTAACTGTCATCAGACGTGTTTTTTGCTGAATGTACAGGGATCCTTAAAGTCCTTGAATGTCAAAACTTCCATACTTTAAATTTCTAACCCACAAATCAAGAAAAGCTCATATGCACCAGTCTTAGGCTGGAAAGAGCAACATTTAGATGCATCAGCATTTCTGTCAGCAGGTGGAAGTTGCTGTCTAAGAAGCCTTCCGGCATGATTGCATGTAAACTTTAAAGGCTTGTCATTGCACGTCAAGCGCACGTCACAGCATATCCTGACAATGACTGAGACGGTTATTGTAAAACGTGCTGATGCAAATACAACACCCAATCGCTTTTGCTTTTCCAAATAAACACCGTCTTTTGATCCCCCCGCTGCAGCTGCGACACCCCCGACCTCCATGACCTCACTCCAAATAATCAAGGATGTTATTAAGCATCATCAAAGCCAAGTGCGCAGCTACGGACGGACGCGAACGCGCGGGCCGCCTCCGACACTTGAGGCACGAGAGCCGAGGCGGGCCCTTCGGTTATCTTCACAAACACAAGAGCCCTGGCGTCCTGTTTCCTCCCGCCAGGTCAAAGGTTGGATAAACAGGAGTGGCAGTGAGGGGGTGATTCTGGGGCTGCCCGCTGGACCTCTGGGGTGCGTTAAAGCAGGATGCTGCTTCCTCTGCTGTAAATTGGAAAGGTGGCACAATGAAGTGCAGCAGAGAGGGACCTGTGCTTTTCCTGTGCAGCCGTCGTGCGGAGCAGGGAGCAATTAAAATGTGGCACATTCCACACTGACACAGTTGAGTCTGTGTCTGTTGTTTTAGCCTCTTGCTTTGCTTTACAGAAAAATGACGCAGGAATAAATTGGTCCAGCTCGTCTGTAGCTGTAAAACAAGGGTATTTCTTCTGCAAATGCTAATAAACTTTTGTTTTAATCAGCTGTGATATGAATCTGCTTTTTAAATCAATGTTTTTAATCACACACAGGCATGGCGCTTTTCCACTCGGTCCCTCTTATTTGGAATAGTTTGATGTTGAATCAATGCTGAGACCTTTCTGAAGTCCTCATTAAACAAAGATCTTTGGCTTCATGCTTTTAGTAAGTCTTCTTCATCCTAAGGAACATACTGATCTTCGTCCCACTCCGACTATCGGCTTTATGGCTAACGACTTTGTAAATAATTCACATCCAGATTTACAGAAGCACTGCTTTTTCCTGTTAGCCAGCGAGCTTTACTATTGGTGTCGACAGATTTGCGAACAGTACCCAGGACCTCAGAGAAACTTTTTTTTTCAACATTAGTTAAAATGAGAGACGATAAACAGCTCTTGAGCCACTTCAAAGTGCTGCTGGACATGGACTTTGTGAGCGGGGCCGCACGTGTACGCTGCATCCTTCCTATGATGGCAGTTTTGGTGCAGTTCTGTAATGTGTTTCCTGGCCCGAGGATTGGTCTGGATAGTGTGTTGGCATTTCAAGGACAGGTCCTTGATTCCTCAGCAGTATTTGGAACTGCAGGACCGCTGTCCTGCTTCAGGCTGACTGTTTGCTGTCTGAAAGGCCCATCTGTATGCCTTCAGTTTATTGTTATATTATCGCTCATTTTATGACATTTGTTTGGCATTGATGATGAGATTAAATTATCTTCCAGGACAATTTAGTGTGTTTTATTTACCTTCCGCAAACGACAGTGCAGGGCAGCTGAAACTAGGGCAACATTTTGTTTTAAGGTCAGAAAAATGGGCCGCCACGTGTGATCCGGAGCCAAATGCGGCCTCCGGTCATCCTCCAGACTTCACCTTGGCTTTAGAATCACAATAACACAATAACTGCTATTATAAAATCACGGTAACTGGGATTACCATTACATGGTCAGTCTGGTTCCTCTGTGGCTCTGGGATGTACTGACTGCTCAAAGGTGCTGTTCAATGTGAGTGAAAAACAGAATATTTTTGGTCAGACTCAACTTGATGTTTGATTTATTTTCATGATAATCAAATTGTTTAGCCCACAGAGAAATATGAATTACTTTGAATAAATCGCTTTCACTCCTGACAGACAGACAGTGCTGACTGAGGTCCCGTTAGGCTCTTAAATACATGATTATGATTCATATTGTGGACTCCCCCAAGCGTGTGGATGCCCCGGAGGGAGCAGGATTTGACCGAGGCTCCGGGATTTAACTGCGGTCATTTCAGTTTTACTGGAGCTGTCTCAGCGTCTGACCTTTCAGAAGAGTTATGACAGACTGGTAATTGCAATGTTTCCCCACTGGACTCGGTTTGAGTTTGTTGACGGTAGAGACTGTTGTCCACAGAACACACCAGAACTCTCCCCCTGGTGAACTAATAGCAGATATTTGGCCCAACTGATAAAAGTCCTCTGACAGCAGGAGGATGGAGTCAGAACAGTTAGAGACCAGAGCTATCGCTTCAGGCACAGCGGAGCAAGAAACAGCTCAAGAAAGTGTTGCTGCTCCTGACACTGTCTGTCTGAATGACTGACTGGCTGACTGTGGGCCTGCCTGTCTGTCTGTCACCACTTTCACTGATCTGATGTTTACTGCTGCACATTTAGCATCTCAGGAAAGATTGAAAAGACAACAAATGATAAAATCAATATCAGCTTTCAAAGCAACAAAAGAACACTAACACACACACACACAGACACACACCTCGAGTACCACCATATAAAATACGCATTTAATTCATTACATGTCTGTTATTTTTACGGATGCTATATCACCAGTTTCATATAAAACAAGAAAAAAAGATGAAATAACTGAAGATACGTGTTTTATTTCAGAACAGACTGATTTTTCCTCAGAATTCACTCTCCTTAAGCATTTCATTTCTTGGAACCCTGATTTGAGCATATTCGTCAAACGTGCTCTTCAAAGTGCTCGAAACCTTCCGCTGTATTCATTTAGTTAATTTAGTTAGAGCTGGGATGGATCGAAACAGTCCGCTTAAACCCGACTCTCTGTTCTTGTCTGTCAGTTTTGCGGTTCATGACGTCATTATTGAGTCAAGCGTGAGTTTTGCGTCATTTTTGCGTTTAAATGAAACTTTTGATGCAAAAGGGAATTTGTTGGGGATGTTACAGAGGAGACCACACACGCGCACACGCGCTCAGGACATGAGCAAAGGAAAGGGAAATCATTGTAAATCCCATTCAGTTACTTGTGCATCCTTTTTGGTGAAGGTGGTGGAGGGGGGGGCGACAGTTTTTTTGTGCGCCCCTCTCGTTTCCTCCACACTTCGGCTCTGTCCTCACTGTGCTGCACACACACCAGTCATCGATTGCTTCACCTGAGAACCTTTTTTCCCCCCCTCTGGAAAATCATTCTTCTCCACTCGTTCTCCGACTAAAGTTTTTTTCTTTTTCTTTTTTTTTTTTTTTTTTTTTTTTTTTAAACAGAAACTTCTGCTCGGGTTTGTGCGCGTCTGGAGCAGAGATCTGGAGATGAAGACAGGTTTCCCGTTTATCTGTCGGATTTGGATTGGAATAGCGTGCGCGTCAGGTGAGCAGACGTTTTACTGTGAGAACTTTGGAGCGCAGAAGTTAATGAATGCAAATCTGGGAGTTTATCTGAAGCCCCCTTCTCCTGGAAGTTGGAAGTTTTCTGAACTTGAAATTGAAGCTGTATGGATGCTGTAGGCCCATTTAGACTTCCTCCATAGGTCCAGTTGAAAGACCAGTCATTTAAAAGAACTCTGTTCATGTACTGTATATTCTTTTTTTTTTTTTTTTAAATGTCCGACGCTTGTGAAAGTTAAAATTTGCATGCAGATAGGCACTAGGGGGTGGTATGCAGTTGTGTGTTTGATGAAGAGTCAAAGCTCTTAATTGATAAAAGCAACAGTTGATTAATTTCCGGCCAGTTTGTGTATGTAGGTCGCCTTTAGTAGAGGAGAGAGTCTGGACTGACATGTGGAGGAGGAAGGAGAGGAGGAGGAGGAGGAGGAGGAGGAGGAGGAGGAATATATCATGTAAAGCGAGGGAGAGTTGACAGAACCTTTGTGTACTCGGTAAAAAGAAACTAGCTCAGATAAAGACATGAAAGAACTTGGCTTGTGTTTTGGGGCCTCTGACGGCCTGTCGCCCACGTGCGACCGAGAACTTGTTGTCTTCATCAGTGCTTTGGCTGCAGACGGAAAGATGAACGCCGCTGTCTGAGAAGAAGGAACTCTAATGGCTTGGCAAAAACTGTTTCAGCAGCCGCCACCCCCCGGGGCCCTCGCTGATGCTCACAAATCTAGAGGCTGCAATATGTAACAAATGGTGTATGGCTGCAGCTGAGGCTGGTGGTCCTTGTTCTCACGACAGCAACGCACAGGCCTCACAAAGCAGACTCCCAAAATGATGAAAGAAACTAGCAAACACTTATTTAGTCCCAGTGTTTGTCTCCGCCTCGTTAATTATAGATTAGTTTTCCCCGTGGGTTTCCACAAGTTCTGTCATGAAACAATCCTGCGATCAGCTCCTCTGTTCACTGTGACCCCGTGAGATTAGAGGTCACCAAAGGATGAAAATTACAATTATACCAGCTAATTATATCTGGTAATGCTGCCTCTGGGGGATTCATTTAATCTACTACAAAAAACTGTTAATTCCATGTGTTGGGTGCCAGATGTTACTGGAGTTTCATCATAAAATGAGTGCAGATGAGTCTAGTAATCTTGTAAAGGTAGCTGACGACTCACATTTGTCACTACTGTGAGTAGTGAGAGCGAATGCAGTTTCTCCTTCCTGACATTAAAAGCTTCTCATTACAGGCTGTATCTAACAGTCGGCCTTTCAAATATTCACCACCTCATGTTTTAAACAGTAAAACCGTGGGCAACAAATCCTCTTTGCTCACATCCAGAGTGATCAAGGGGCAGAACTGTCAAATAAAGTGGAGACTTTATCAGCGACGCAAAGCAAATATTGCACTGTTGTCTGAAAATTCTCAATCAATCAATCAATTCATCAGCTCCCTCGCGGTGGAAACGGCGAGGAATTCTAATGTGAAGCAGATCTCGGAGCCAAATGATCTCTGGCTGGCCCTCAGGATTTTGGTGCAGAAGTGTTGATGTTGCTTTTAGCCGAGTATTTTCTGTACGCATACCTCTGCCTGATCAGCTCGTCCCAGAAATCTGACTCTCGACTCTGGGTATTATTCTAGTGGTCCGCTTAAAGAGCTTGAGTTGTTTCAGCCAACAGTATCCCCCGATCCTCTGCGCTGATCCAGGGATTCAACGCCAGGACTCCGAGGAGCGGTCCGGTGCTGCTCCATCAGCTGGAGAGCGGCTTCATTCAAGCCAGGAATGCTGCTGCAAGTTCAAATAAATAAGAGGCCTGGTGCCTCACTCATCGGTGGCACAGTGGGCCGGGGGTCTCTGGGCCGTCCGCATGTGCGGTGACTCATTTTCTCTGCAATTACCAACTCCAGCTGAGAGATAAGCTCTGTCAACAACGGGACCCTGCAGCTAAAATGGCAAATATGTGTCCAAATTGGTGCTACAGTGTTGATGGAAACCATATGGGGTACTTTTTATTCTTTTAATGTCTCCATCCACACAATCTGTGCCCATTTGTGTGTGAAGTCCTGGGTGTCTGCAAGCATCACACCTCAGCTGCTACACATCTTACAGGCTGCTGAAGATGAAAAATTCATCAAACGTGAAATATTCATTTAGTATGTAAATGAGGTTTAAGAAGAACTCCATCAATATGCAAAACAGAAAAAGCAGATATGCTACATTTGTCCTTGATCACAAACAGAAGCATAAAAGCATAAGGTCAACATTTAATGGCACAAGAAAGAAAAAATCAGTAAAGTGGGAGCGCTGTGCCATCTAACGAGATGATAGACGTGTGATACGAGAATTACAGTAAATTTTAGTGAACTACAGGAATAATTTTGGCAGGAATATGTAAAAATGATGCATCAGCAGATGTGTGTTACACCAAAATACCAACAAAAGGTGTAATATTCATGAGTTTCCTTTCCCAAAAGCACTGCGCTACCATTTACACAGTTGTCTAAAAGAAACAGTGTCCTGGATTTTGTTTTTCAGGATGATGTTCAGTGTCTGCGGTGAGATGTTGTTTTTGTTGCGCTTGGCAGTCTAATTATCTGCCACACTTGGATTAAATAAGTCGGAGGGAAGGTTTAATCCCTCCGTTTGTCGTGCATCGTCTACGTTACTTTCAGCCTGAGCGCCGCCACCGGCGTGGCACAAAATGGCAAATTAATTTGAGTAATGCTTCCCTCATTGGCTGGTGAATTAGTCAGCAAAATAATTAATCCACCTTGAAAGTGGCAAGAGTACACACGAGATTAAGTTAATCACACGTCAGCGCAGCTCTGAAAATGGGCAGGCTTCTTCTTTATTCTTGTTCTGACTCTCACAATCTGCGCTGGCAGCTGAAAAAAAAAAATTGCTTTTTGCGCTATTTATTGTGGTGCATTAACAGGTGTAGTTATGTAGACCTGACACACATGGAGGAGATTGCTTTAATGGACCTAAAGCCTTTGTTGGTACATCAGGCTACACATGCGCTGGCAGGCAGAAACTGCAGACGTAAGCTGTTACACGGATATTACAATACTCCAAAGTGTTGTAGTTGCTTGGAAACAAGAGTCAGTTTGAGCTCTTATCTGGTTAAAAACGGCTGCTATTGCTTTTCCCTTCAAACTGCAGCTCAGTTTTCGGGCGCTGTGCGAGAACTAGGTTGTGAGTTGGAAGCCTGCACTCGACTGGCCGCTCGTACCTATGGCCTCGTCGCTGTGTCATCAGAGGTCACTTGGGTTCATGGGAAAGGGTCCTGTTGGCCACGTCTGAGGAAACCGCCGGTTTCCCCCTCCTGAGAGAATCAGCTTCGTAAGTGTTGACCCTGCACCGCTCGCTCTGCCCCCCTGGTTTTCTGCAGTGCTGCCATGGCTCGCTGCACACTCTGACCGCAATAATAAGATGATTAAAATAGACGAAGCGCTAAGAAACAATATCTCATATATAGAAATGATGATGTGTCATAAGTTGCCACAGAGGAAGCGGCCGGGCTGTCCGGTGTGCCTGTGAGGCAGGTACAGGAAGATTTGGTCAGGGACAGGGGCTTTAAACATAGGAAGCAGGCCCAGATGGCGTGTCACCGCATCCTTCATGCTACATCCCCCTCCTCTGGCAGGATGTTGGAAAGGACAAGCTCCCCCAAAAGCAGAGGACAGGGACGTGGCGTGTGTCGTCCCTCTCCGTAATAACAATGAAATCAAAAGCTGCGCTGCCAGTCAGGCCGTCGCCCGGCTTTAGCCCAGCCTTGCGTCCACATGACCTAGGAAGTGCTTTTTATTTCTCTCAGGGAGAGAGGTTTTTTTTTTTTTTTTTTTTTGTTGTTTGTTTTTGTTAAAATCGCCTGGCGCTGGATGACTCCACATCCAGAAAGCACGCCTGTTCTCTGGCCTGCATGGCCTCCTGCCCCTCACTGGACCTCACACAGCTATTTCAGAATAGATTATCCTTGGACCTTTGCCATAATCTGACAGAGATAACCACATACTGTATGTACTGTACTCCCACTTCTTTTTTTTTTTAAGGACACGTGATAGCATCAATCTAGTTTTCTGGTTTAATCTCCCCTCATTCCTAATCTGGATTGTGGAGGAACGGATGTCCATCAGAAGAAACACACACTATTCCCTCACACTCACACCTAGCTGCAATGTAGAGTCTCAACTCATCCGAACGTGCACGCTTTTGGACTTTTTACACAGTAAAATGTCCACCAGACTATTTGTGTCTCCAGGTCAGAGTCTTTTGCAGAAGAGAAACATTCCCATGATGGCATATTCTGGGTTTGTCTCTGGTCAGGTGGGGATAGATGGGGTGGTCCTTTCCGGTTGGAGTGCTTCGTGCAGGGAGGTGTTGGTTACTAAAGTTCTGACATGTGATTGTTTTTTTCCAGTCCCGCAGCTGCAGGCACGCAGCTTTGACATGCAGGCTGTATATGTGAGATGAATTGCGAGCAGGTTCCTCACTGATGACTGGTTCAGGTTAAACAATGAGACGGAGGAACAGAGGGACAGATTACGCCGCCCACGCATGAATGTTTCAATGACACTGCTGGCATTTCACCCATTCGTGCATCGTACAACCACCAATCAGATGCACAAGAACGGGTGCTGAGAAAAGACTGATCTGTTTACTCAAAATTCCTCTTTTCCTCTTCCTGACATGTGACCTATCAGAGGCTGTCGAGAAGCAAGGAAGCTCTAATGGCAACATCTTATTCACCGACCGTGAAAAGGGGGAAATGGTAAAAGCGCAAACAAGATAAAGCAAACAGGAAATCAGCTCCCAGTGAAGAGCATCCGCTCACAGAAGCTTTAATGTGCAAGCTGCTAAAACCGTGCAGAAAGCTGCTATCATCCTTACGCGTACACCTTTGATGCACCTCACAGAAGCTTTACATTTATAACTGGGTCACAGTGCCTGGTTGCAGTGGGGTTATTCCACTGGGCTGTAAACGTTTGCCCGCATGATTTATCTGTATTCAGCAGGTGCCTTCTATAGGAAGATTGGTGCCATTTTGGCGTTGATGACTGAGGGACAACCACCAGCGTGAGCCAGGAAGAGAGCGGGAAACGATAAGATGAATGCTCCGGGTTTCTTTCAACCGTTCGAGGAGGAATTTGTGCTGTTTTAAGCAGGTGTACCTCAGGTTACGCAGGAGGTGTAGCTACCCATCATCAGCACAGGGGGTGTGCTTTACTCTTACATTCTTGTACACACACACACAAACTCTGCTCTTGCACAGTTTGAATGAGATCACTGAGTAACTCTTCGTAATTTCCACCGATCGCTGGTGGTTGGCGTGTTGGAGAACAACACAACAGTTTCAGCTTCTTGCTGTTTTTTTTCCAGCTCTGATAAAAAACAAATATCAGGAAGCCCCAGAAGTGCGCTCATGGGAGCCAGCTGGAGCTCTTTGCAGCTCAGAGTGAAAATGACGAGGGTTGGCAAGGACGTTTTTAATGCATCTGTCAAATGAACGCCAATTAAAAAGTCTGTTTTCGGAGCCTTTGTTATGCTTGAATGGTTTTTGGCGAATGCTCTGAATTACTGAACATAAAGTCAGGAGAGACGTCAGAATCCCAGAGAAATGAGATCAGCTTCAGCAGCTAAACTGTTCAGTTCTTCTCAGCCTGCCTGCGTGTGACGCTCTGTTCTTGACTGGTTTAAGCTCCTCACAGGAAACTTGAAGCTTATCTCCAAAATACAAGCTGGCGAATATGTGCAGAAAATGGAACATGACTCTGATCTGAGTCTGACTCTGGTCCCTAAATCTTCATCTCAAGCAGCCGAATTGTGTTTCGAGGCCGATGCTGATAAAATAAATATTGATCCATCAGATAACATTAGCTAGAAAAAGTTACGCCATCTTGATCTCTATCTCTGCAAGGACTTTGATAGATATAATACATTCCCCAGCCCCTTACCCTAACCCTAACTAAAATCCTAACCTCGACACTAAAACCAAACCTAAACCTCAAACTGACCTTTGAAGTTGTGAGGACCAGCAAAAAAATGTCCTCACTTCCCAAAAATATCCTCATTTTGCAAGTAGAATTCACACACACACACACACACACACACACACAGGTCCTTTATTTGGCAAATTTGAAAACTGGCAACCAAATAATCTCAAAAATGTAATTTCGATCATACAAAAGCCTTTCATCCAGATCCGTACAATTTTTGTGAGTCACAGGAGTAATATATGGATGCGTATGTAATAATGTGTGCTACAGCGTTACTTCATGCTGTGAATGAATGTGAAGCGACATGACTGCAGAGATGAGTAGATCCTGTCTTGTCTTGTGGAGCTGAGCCATGCAGCAGACGGTCCTGCAGCCCGACTCAGAGCAGATTTCTGTCTGAAACGGTCAGTCTGGTCTGTAGCTGAAGCTGCTGCAGCATTGTTCACAGACGAGTAACAGTTTCCCACTTCCAGCTGGAGGGCCTCTTAATCACACTTCTCTCCAGCACTGGCTGTCCTCCAGCTGAAAGTACTGCTGAGGTGGAAGCCTCGTAACATCCAGGCTGTCCCTTTTCTATATTTACACAGAAATGCACAAGCATCTGTCACAACAGTCAAAACAATCATGATAATTCTGCATGAAACGCCAGACCGGGAATATTCCTTTTTATTGTCAAGAAGATATGCCATTGGCTGCTGACTGATGTTTGGTTTTCACCTCATATCTGCACACTGGAAAGACATGTTCTTAACAGTGTTTTACAGAAAGTGAAAGTGCTAATGGGATTATATTCTCAAAGCATTTACTAGGCTGATAGGCCAACATATCTGGTGTCACATGGTTTGGAAAGGCATTAAAGAATTCATCAATTACTGCACCTACTGACATCAAAAAGGTATTTTTCAAATCTGATGCACAGGAAAGAAACGGGAGCATCACGGGGAACAGCCACTGCTCTCAGTTATGTAAAGTATCCAAAAGAGAATTCACTTGTTGCCTTTTTTTTCAGTTTTTAAACACCACTTTGAGTTTATAGAGCAAATACCACTTAAAAAGAGATTTGAAAGATTGAAATTCCAATGCTTTTTATAATTTGTGAAACTTATAGTCGTTTTTACTAGATGCAGGACCATTAGCAATGAATCGAGGCAACACGAAAGCATTAAAATCACTCCTTGGGGGTAGGTGTATCCTAAAGCTCTACTTGCACAGGATTAGCTACAGAGCAGGAATAATTCTTGATAATTGTGGGGGTCCGTGATCCCCTGGGAATCATGAAATTGAAAGTCAGCTCCATCACGTGTCTGCCTGGCACAAGCCGCACAGCTGCACTGCATTAGCAAAACCCAGCTCCTCTATAACCCCCAAAAAACACACACACGTGGGCGCACGCACGCACGCGCACACACACACACACACACACACAACAGACATTTCTACAAGTTGGTATGTTAGCTTGTGTTTTCGTCCTAACAGTTAAGTTGACCCTGAGCCTCAATTGAAAAGTTCTTTATGTGTAGATGTTCTGTTCAGTTTAAGGTGGACACACTGACTTACTACTGTGTAGAATCCGTCTCCAAATGACATTACCAACCCCAGACTGCCTCTGTATGATTTCATGTCAGTGTCTTCTTCAGGGATTTGCTAGCTGACCATCATAGCCTAATAACATGCCACTGTTAATAAATGTTCCATCGTGCCAGCTAGCACTGCTCCAGCTTTGAGTTCCAAAAGTTTCAGAACCCCCTATCTTTCATCAAAGAGTCAACTAATGCTCGTGGCGAAGACGGTCCTGAAAAACACCACCGATCAGAATGTTTTGTCTCCGATTTCATGCAAGCCCGTCATGACATTTGCGAGAGATTTATAATTTGCATTCTGTCTGTCAGTGCGTGATCCCTCAACTGATTGTGAGGGAAACATCCATCACCGAGAGTCAGCTGAGGCTCTGCAAATCAAAGCCCTACGTGTCTTACATGGAACAGGGTTCAGGACCGGCTGATGGAAAGAGTGGGCGGATGACGTTAGCTAGGGTGACCTTGTACAAAATCTGTAGCCATTTTATCGTTGTCTTACAAAACTATAGCCTCCTAATCAAAGAATCACTGAGTTATGCATGTTGATATTTTGCTTTGCTACACTGACCTTTCAGAGCAACTCATTATTCACACATCCTCAAGGTTGATGCCCTTAAGAGATTAACAGTTGTACAAGCAGGCCGAGCAAATGAGCAGCTAATTATTTTCTCAGAGTGCAGCTGGAAACTTATTTACAGTTCCGCTTCCAAGGAGTCTGGAGCGACTTTAACCTCTGCTCTGCCAAATGCAAAATCTCATATTCGCTCTGCTTTGGCCCAAATAATCACAGATGAGCTGTTACATGTGTCGGATGTGCTGTTTGTTTGTGACTCTGCAGACACTGGCTGCGCAAAATGGATGCAATAAAGGCAAATTCCTGAAGAATAAGTCAGTTAATGAGGAAAGCTGTTTTTTTTAGATATTGGTTTGAAGTCAGACTCATATTGCAGGAGGTTTAAACTGAGTTAAACCCTTCTGACCAATGGAAATCTGCACTGGGACCCTGGTCGATACTGTTGATCCGTCGATCCACCCATTACACCCCTAAATTGCCCACTGACTCATGTATAAAATGTAATGAGTTAAAGTGCTTTATGAGCTCTGCAGCCAACCAGTGGGAGAAACATCAGCGAGCAGCCAGAGAAACCATTCTAACCGGAGAGGTTGATCTCAGCTAGCATGCAATCTGCAAGTGCATGTTTCCCAGTAGATCCAGCACTGAGAGGAGGAAGGCTGGACAATTGGCTGTGTGGTGCTACAGGGCTTCAGTGATGGGACCAAGCTCAGTGGCAGGTTCACATCTGAGCTCTGACAATATGTTTGGGAAAAACAGCTCCTCCTCCTCCCCATCTTCCTCTGGGAAGATTTACAGATCTCTGAGAGGCTGAGGAAGGAATACCCTGCTGGGAGCAAAGCCGGGAATGATTCATGGGCTGCCAGCACTTCCCTCTTCAGCGTGCTAACATACTGTATTTGTTTGTGTCAGCATGGATCGCAGCTATATTCATTTACTTTTTGGCTTCATGCGGATGTAAATGAGCAAATATCACATTAAGTGGCTCAGCTGGGATGGAAACAGATGTTGCTTGTGTGCTTTTTTGCGTCGGACATGACCTACAACGTGTGATTTGTGAATCGTTATTCTCTCCAGAAACTCCGAATATATGAACACATAGTAGGAAATGGTTCCATCTGAATTTCTGACAGTATAAAAATGTGAGTCAGTTATTGGCTTTCAGAGTCACAAAAGTCACTAAAGAAAGTGTCAAGCTCTGGCGCACCACTGATTTCACAGCTATCGCCACGGTCAAAACACTGAAAAAGCAAATGATTGCATGTTTGTTATGGAGTGTTGTTTTACGTTTTGAGCACTTTCACCCCTGCCGATTAAAGGAAGTCTTGTTTTCATCTGTTTGTTAGTTTGTTAGCCTGGCATAGGCTCATTACGATCTGGGACACACCCACGAACATCAGCTGTGGGATAATGAATCCACTGGGTTTTGGTTCTTGTTGTTTTTCTACCTTTACCGCTGCTAAACCCATCTAGAAATAGCCAAAAAGACACTTAAAACATGAGTTTTCATTTGGAAGATGGGCTGTTAGGCTGTTATGATAAGGCTGAATGCTTGTTCTTGTGTTGAGGCTGCTGTTTGTTGCTGTGCACATTCATCTGCTGGGACAAATGGATATTATTTACTTCCACTTCCACTTCTCCTTCTATGCCTCCGCTCTCGTTTGTGTGTTTTCCACTCTAATGATATCCGAGTAAGGCATATGTCACGCTGACACTTATATATATATGATTGACTGGAGGTGTGAAGCCTGACTAAGCAATGATGATTGCACCCTGAGGGGTCTCTGGGATGGTGGGACATTCTCTACAAACCATATTAGTCAAGCAGCAGTCAGCGGAGTGAATACATTTGTAATGAATCAAGGCAAAAACATCATTGTGGCACTTACAGGGGCTGGCTTAGAGGGCACTAAGCACAGGGTTTGGGCCATGATTTGTCAGACTGCTGCCGGTGGCTCTACACATCGTAAATGTAATAAACAACGTGCAAACGATGTGAATTTGAGGAGACTGCAAGTTCCAGCTCTGCGAAAATGACCATGTTCCTCCTCACTGACCTGTGCACCACTTATCTCGCTACCTCAGGTCTGGCGGTTGGCTTTTCTATGAGTCCACCTATCCTCGACGGCCCCCAAGACGACCTGGTGATTCCAGTCCACGGGACACTCGACGTTACATGCAGGTACGGCTCTGCTGCTGCTGGGTTTCCTCCAGCTACTGAAGTTTCCTCCCACAGACCACAAACGCGTTTATGACTCTTTCCTGGGATGGACCAGCACACCCATCAACTTGGTTAAGAACAAACAACACCAATCAAATTGCAACAGTAAAAAAATTGCTTAATGTAGTAATAATTAGCCGATGTCAAGTCAAGCTTCTAGATCTAACACACGACTCTTTAAATGCTCCAAAATCTGCTAACAAAGGAAACATTTGGGTGTTTATCCTCCTTCATCTATAAAGTTTCAACAGGCTTTCTTTCAGTGTAAAAACACTTGCCAGCACTCAATGAAACTCTATGCTCTCTTTCTGTCTTTATCTTTATTAAATATCTGCTCAGAAACCCACAGCCAAGTTTCGGCTCCATTAGTCTCCTGGCTTTTGAGGCGCACACACCACTGAGAGCGCTTTCCCAGCACTGATTTGAATAGTCCCTGCGTGCGCATCGCGTCGCTTTCGCTGCCGATATCAGGCTTTTTCACCAATGTAGTCATCACAATGTACAATTTTTAGAGTCACCATAAACATGCCCTAGTCACACGGCGCTGGGAAATGGCCTGCTGAACAGGCGCGCAGCTGTTTATGGTTTCTGCGGTTATTTTCAGCTGTCACATTTTTGGCTTCCTCTGCAGATGCTGAGGCATCCGTCTTTGGTGGAGGCTGGCGGTGAAAGCTATCAGTTTGCAGACAAGCCATTATGACTCAATCTGGTTCATAATGCCCGTGGGTTGGCATGTCCATCCCTAACTGAATTTATGTGACAAGGAACAAAGCGTGCAGAGACGCGGGGCTGTTGGAACATGCCCATTACAGATTTGTTTTGACTGTAAAATTGACACCATGAGGATGCAGATGAAAACATTAGATCAAAGGTGCTGAAGTCACACCGTAAAATGTGATTATCGTCACAATTTTGTCATCGTCACATCTACAAATTGGGCTATTTTTCCTGTCCCGCAGGGGAGAGTGGACTCTGGCCTGGGCCTGGCCTGATCAGAATCTGCTGGGACAGGAGCTTACCAACCGTCAGGCCCTGCTGGCCGGCAGCAGGAGCGGAGGGCGGAGGGCGGCTTTGGTCAGCGAGTGTCCGGGACAGCCGGGGAGACAGTACTGCAAGAGACTGACTCTGTCAGCCGCGCAGGCCAAAGACACGGGCTATTACCGCTGCTACTACAAGGATGTCAGGGATGTCATTGTTGGCACCACTGCCGTCAGCGTTTACGTCTTCATCAGGGGTGAGTCAGAAAAACTTTGCTAAAGCCCATTAGAGACGGTCCTCTGATGTCATAAGTGAAGGAAAACGAAGCCTCATAGGTCAACATAAACGAGTCACCGATCGCTTTCAGTGCAAAACACAGCAGCAGAAAGAGAAGCCTTTCTGCAGAGCACACAGTATGAATGTGTGCCCATTGTATTCATTTTATATATTTTGCTGAAAGTTTTGAAAGTAAATTTGGACTCCACAGAGGCTTGCTGCACAGACATCTGCAGATGCTTTTTGCAAAACATGCCCAGTGTCTGACAGCAGCATTAGCATTTCATCCAAATAAATAATGTGCCAGAGCACACGGCTGCATGCTGCTATACTTTTTTTTCCCCAGACTGTGATGTTTAAAGTTAAAAGCAGTTATGCTTTTTGCATTTTGATGTTTGAAATTCTTTCATGTCTTCAGAGGCACAGTGATTAGAAGTGAAAGTTGTTGACAATTACAGATGCAAAACGTTTGATAAAGGAACAGCGTTGCTCACTTCAGCGTTGTTAAGTGTTTGACCCTCTTATCAGAGTACCTGATTATACCAGCGGGTTTCCCAGGTTAGTATTCAACATCAGCTCCCTCTTCCTCAGGTAGCTGCTTCAGTCTTCCTCGCTTCCCTCGCTGCTGGAGTGAAATAGAAAAAGGAGTGTATAGACAGCTCACAATAGCCGGTTGTCACAAAAGTCCTGCTGACCGGTTCGCTACTGAGAAATACCAGTTTATTCCATCTGACACGGTGCCAGCGCAGATCTGACCAGTGGATGACCAGACCATCCACCAGAAGTGGGGTTTAAATCATCGCCAGCATGTGACAGGTGGAGCTGAGGTGGATGTGGATGGGGACGGACAGGCCAACCGCCTCGTCTCCCACCTAAATGCTGCCTCTGATCACTCGAGCGTGCAAATGTTCACACCTGCTACACAATTTCCCTTTGTGTCGCACACGTTCCCTCACATTCTCATGCTAATAGCATAACTAATATCCTTTATATTCACGAATATATCACCCCCCTGGGGAAATATCCTCTTCTCCAAAACTGAAAAATGTTGCATTTCTCATCCTTTAATCGGAATATAAACACAGCATTTTTCACAAATAAAAACTCACAGCGGGAGGAAAAAAGAAATAATACCAACAGCGGTACGCAACTTTGTTGTTCTTGGCATTGACAGGAGAGTTAAGCCTTAAGCCTTTTTCATAACAAGAGAAATGTTAAGGTGTCGAGGAAGAGAAAGCTGCGTAGATATCTGCCACTATCAGACAGCTCCAGCTGAAATTGTGGGAACTGTTTAGAGGATTAGCTCGTGCAGCTGTGCGTATCCTAGGGAACATGTAAAAGCACTCTTCCATAGTATTCAGTGTGAGAGGACGGGTTCAACTTACAGATAATCGCCATCATCCCCACATATGTCTGGTCTCTGGGGGTTGTTTTCAGGCTGGGAGATTATCAACAATATTACACCAGCAATAACCCTCAGTAATCACATGATTACTCAAATATCGGCGGCTATTATCTCGGCAGTGTGAGCTATCGCTCAACACTTCCCTCCCTTGTTTCTCCATCCAGACCCTGAGCAGCCCTTTCTCAGCAGAGGGGAGTCCGGCCAGGCCAACGGCAACATCTTGGAGACCATTTTAATGACGCGCTCCTCCTCGCACCTCACAGTGCCCTGTCTGGTCACGGTCCCGGACCTGAACGTCACCCTGCACGCGGTTTGTAGCCGGCGGCGCTAGCCTCTAGCTCCTCTCGACATCCACTTACGGCTTTGAAGTGCTGAGTCATTCTGTCTCTGTGGTGTCGTCTCAGTATCCCATGCCTCTGGACGGGAGAGAGATCACGTGGGACAACAAACGGGGCTGGTCCATACCCCGGTGGGTCATAGACAGCTCGCCACTGCTGATCTCCGTTTATTGTGTTGCCACACTTGGAGGCAAAGAATTCCAGTCTGCTGTTTACCTGATCCACGTAACAGGTAAGGCTGGCAGGAACTAAAGCTCAGGACTCAATGCATCATTTAAATGCTAAATCTGATCCCTTCGTCTATGGGTGGTCTCAGAGAGGGGCTTACACGACCTCCTTGGCAGAGCTGAAAGAGATCAAATTGACCCTGTACAGCATGCAACTCAGCTCGAAGGCTACGCTGTCAATTTAATGACCTGTCTCCATACCAGAGGTCAGAAGCTGTGATTAGCAGGTTAAAGGTCGCATTTACAAGTGGCTCACACATCTGAGGTGGAGCTGCTGGGTCAAGAGGAGCCGGCTAAGACGGATGAGGCATCCGCTGATAGAAACTCCTGGCCTGCTCCCTGGGGAGGCGTCTGAGGCTCGCCCCTGAAGCAAATCCAGGTCAAATCATCAATATCTGGAGAATCAGTTCCAGGGGCAGAGTAAAGGATGGGCTGGACTCCTGAACATGCTGCCTCTGCAGCCCAGACCCGGAGCAGAAGAACATGGTGATTTTTTTTTTAATCAAACATATCCCAGGAGGAGCAGGTACTACCGGGTTGATAGGGAGCGTCGAAGTCTAGGTAACAGTGGCCACCGTGTTTCCTCAAGATTGTTTGTGAGGTTTCAAAAATTTAAAATGAAACAAGGAACCAGGATATGGATCAAAATCTGCATCACTACCAGATTTTAATATTCCATTAAAACTGAAAGAAAACATAAGTCACTCAGTGGAATTATATAAAATCTATATCCAAACATCTTGTCTTGAAAGAGAGAGGAAAAAGAGAAAACAGGGAAATATGGTGCCAGTGTGACTGTGCTATAATTCTGCATGGTGGTAAGTGAGCCAGGTAGGCCTTAATGCTGACCATTTTGAAGGATTTGATTTCATTATGTAATTTCCTGGAGAACATCTCCCTTTACTATGAGACCCGCGTCACCCTGCTAGTTGAATTAACGGGGAAAAAATGATGAAGAGAAGCCAGGATTCAATTTTAGGAAATAAAGAGGAACGGGTCAGATGTGAAGGCCCCTTTCGGAGTGAACTCTGAAAGACCCGGAGGCTTGTTACCATGTTGTGCTAGCTCTCGTTTCAGAGAGGTGGAAGAAGGCCATAACCGTAGCTACCGCTGCTGGGCCAAAAGTAAAAGCACTATCGGTCAGACAAGAAAGGGAGGGTGCGTTTGTCGCTCTGGATGCTATCGGAGCGTTTAAATAATCATGCAATCACAGTCAGGTCCTGCCAGATTACCTGCTTTTTTGCAGCCTCTATCAGAGGCTAAAATATCAGATGCGCTAGCCAGTGTCCAAAGCTTTGCCTTCTCTCTCATCTTTAACTGAGGTTGATTTCATTTAATTTTCCTTGAGCTGTCACAGCTGCCGCTCTGCTCCAGCTCTCGCCCTCCCCTCTCTGTCACACCTGCCCTGCGCTCCTGATTGGCCGCACCTGCACCATGTTTCTGATTTCATTTGTCTGTGTGCTTCAGACACAGAGGGTTCCTGTGTGTAGATATCTGATTGGCTGTGTTACACACTGCTGTATCTGACCTGATCCTGTGTTGTCTGTTGGCAGACCTGTCTGCTTTCTGTATGAGATTGACTGATCCTCTGTCTGCCTGTTTTGGAATTAAAACAGAGTTTATTTCCTTCACTGTGTCGCTCTTGGGTCCCACACTGAAACCCTGACATGAGCTACACAGAAATGTAAAGAGTGCTGGCGGTTACTTTAGAGTAGACTCATCTTCTCCAAAGGAAAGTCATTTCCTCTGGACCTGTGAGGAAGGAAAACTTACAGATGATGTCACTGTGACCTCCCTCTGTGACTGTCTCCCTTCTTTCTCCTTCCCTCTGCTCCTTTTTTCCCGGACAGGAAGTCAGGTTTACGATGTCAAGCTGTTTCCCGTGGACCCAGTGGAGCTGATAGCAGGGGACACCCTTACGCTGAACTGCACGGCTTTGGTGGAGTTTAACACCGGTTTGGAGATCCAGTGGTCGTACCCAGGCAAACTGGTACATGCAGGCAACACGTTAGACAAACACAGACTCGAGTTTATGGAAATCAGTTTTTCAGACTTGTTCTTGTCACCAGACAAACAGCTGGGTGGAAATTAAGCCCTACCGTGAAGCTCTGTCTTATGCCACGGAGGTTGCTAGCATCTTGACCATCCACAAGGTCAACACCAATGACACTGGCTCTTACAGCTGCAACGTCACCAGCACTGACACAACGCAAATTCAGCAAACACAAGTCAAAGTTTACGGTGAGTAGCAGCCCAGACGTGAACAGCAGAGCTACTGAATCTCCTAAATACCACATACTTTAAGAGTGGAGACTGAAAATCTACCTCCGGTTGCTCTTTTTGTGAGCAGCGTCTGTCAGGCCTGTGCTCTGTAACATAGTGAATTCACAGAAATTGTATTTGTTTGAGGCGGACAAACTGCAGGAAAGTGAAGGAAAGGAATGAGAGGAATTTACAAGTTTAATTACTATTACTGGAATAGTCACAGTAGGAAAAGACCATTTTTTTTCAGTCTGGGTCTAAATATTATATCTACCTTGGCTTTTCGATCTGCTTGTATTAGCCACTGTAGGCTAAGTCGTATCAGACCAGGGAAGGTCTCGGAGGTTATTGAACTGGGCGGTACTTCACTATATTGCTAATAAAAGAAAATGTTGAATAATTCCACATAGAAAATGTTTCAATGAAGAAACTGAGAACCAGAAACACATAAAATATTCAGGGATGTCAGGTGGTGGCTTATTTTTGATTCCAGTGGTGACTTGGACTCAAAGCTGGAGCATCTGAGTTTCTGACACTGGGTCACCATTTAATTCCCGGACAGCAACAAAAATGGCTGCCAATCTTCTACAAAAGAGCCTTCTCTCACAAAAGTTTTACTTTTACCCTTCAAACCCACAGGGATGAGGGATATACTGCCAACCTCTGGCAAAACTTAAGCTCTGAAGCTCACAAGCTAACGTCTCTCCTTTCAGAGAAGCCATTCATCAGCCTCAATTACAGAAATGGACCAGTGGTGGAGGTAACTGCTGGCCAGAAGTCTTTCAAATTACAAGTGAACGTGTCTGCCTTCCCCACGCCTGAAACACAGTGGTAAGGCCAGGTTGCCCCAAAATCTTGGTGCATTTGCCGTCGTGGTTGCGGTGCTCTAAAGTGTGTGTGTTTGCACAGGTTTAAAGACGGCAAGAAGATAAACCACCGGCCGGAGTTCAAGATGAAAAAGATAAAGATACACCTTAACCATGCTTTGGAGATTAAGGATGTTTGTGAAGAGGATTCTGGGCTCTACACGGTGGTGTTAAAGAACAGTGCTGCTGCGCTGGAGCGGAGACTCAACATCACGCTGGTCGTTAATGGTAACGTCCAAAGTTTTGTGTCAAATTGCATCATTAGTTCTGGTAGGTGTGATTAGGTGTGATTTTGTAATTATACGGTTGAATGATTTTAAAACATTGACCAGGACCACAGAATAAAGAGAGAATAGATGCATTTTCATGTGATCACATATATTTAAGTACAATTTAATGCTCAGGTTTCATCTAATTTTAACCAGATTCCCAGAAAATAAGAGCAGGGGAATTTTTTTTCTTCGGTCTTTCGGAGGGTGGTCTTACCTGCTGTCTTCTTTCTCAGTGCCCCCACAGATTCACGAGAAAGAAGTTGCTGCTCCGTCCAGTCCGTACCCCAGCGGCAGCAGCCAGACGCTGACGTGCAGCGCCTACGGCCTCCCGGCTCCCATTGTCAGCTGGCAGTGGAGAGCCTGGAGCCCCTGTGTCCAGAACAGCACTCAGAACAGGCCGTGAGTTTCTTCTATCCTGATGTCTGAACACAGACACACACATACACAGCCCTGAGTCTCGCCTTCTTCATCTCTGCACAAACCTAAAACACAATCAAATTCTCTAAATTTCTATTTCCGCTCCTTGAAAACTCTCGAATGCTGCTGCTCAACATTATATAATATTCACCAGCCTCCATCTTCCTCCGAGGAGTAATATTGGATGATATTGCTGTTCTCGTGACCTTTCCGTGGTCGCATGCAGCACGAGTGCAGATGGGGGCAGCCTGTAATTTCCTTTTCAAACACACACACACAGCAGCAGGTCATAGTGCAGGTACGCTTGAATCTCCCCTTCTCTTGCGTTTTTACTGAAACATATCTGTATTGACCTTTCCTGATATATATAAATTGAATTTCCTCCGTTAAACCACAGCTCAGTCGTCAGTCGTACAAGCGTCTGCCTTTGCCAATAATGTGGCAACACGGAGAGGATTTAACCCGCATGGCTCGGAGGAGTGAAGTCTGGGAGACGGTTGCTAGGCTAAACCACCTTTAATACATGCAAAAATGTAGCTGTACTCATGTATATTATCACAGTCTTTTCCTGCTGTGTATTCATCTGGAATATGCATGAGTGCAGTGTTGAAGGCTAAGCTAAAATACAAAAATGATCTTTTTTTAATATTTATCTCACTTTAAGGGAAAGAGCTACGTTATTTGCTCATTTAAATGTAATTAGCATTTGGTTATTAAGGTTCAACTCCAACATATCAGTTAAACATTTTTTAGGTTCTTTGATGGTTGTAATTAGATATCCGAGTGTAACACATTCTGACCGAATCTCAGAATCTTCCAAACACACCTTTCGCACACTGCGGACTGCAGAACCACTGAGGATGGTGCACCCGCCGAGAAAACGCAAAACGAAGTTTCATTTCATGTCTCATTAGTTCTGGTATGATGTTCAGAAGGTAGTTTGTAATAACAGAAATTGATGCTGTCTCCTTTTCCATTAGTTGCCCGCACAGCGAATATAATTGACTGTTTTCTACCACGCTGGAGTGTGTTTCAGAACAACCGTGTGTGTGTGTGTGTGTGTGTGTGTGTGTGAGCGAGCCTCAGGACGTCTGACCTGATGTGTTCCTTCTCTTGCATTGTCCACTCCCTGCTATGAATAGACGTCATAACTCTCTTTCTATGTGTGTGCGCACGTGTTTTGCTGCATGCTCCAACAAGACAGGAAGGGCCGGAGTGACAGGATAGCAGACTGTCAGAACTGGCAGGACGTTAAATTGGACTATGGCATGAATGACATTGAAGCCATTGAAACTTCGGCTGAAGTTGTGGACGGCCGACAAAAGGTGCGTGATCTTACCTTTGTGAGCACGTTAGCATCAACGCCTTAATTTGAAATTATACCAGCAGCGTTTCAGCTGCTGTAAACGAACGGCTGCCAGGGACACGAAGCAGAAAATAATACATTTATGTAAATGGGCCGAAAAGCCGTGTTTTTACGTAAGCGACCCCATTTTTGATCTCCATAACAAAATTTGTCAATCAAGGAGCGTTTTCACAGTGGAAATATTTAGAGCAGCCTTCCTCTGCAGACTTCCTGCGGTTATAAACACATCAAGGCGCACAGGCGAGTGGCATCCGCACCCACTCCAGATTTATAACCACGACAGGAAATTATAAGAAGTGCTCTCACAGAGACGTGGACACGTCTTTGCTCGGTCACACCTGAGTGGATTTGACCTGCTACTGACCTTTCAGCAAAAAAAAAAAAAAACAAATGAAATCAATACTTTGTGTCAGGTTATCATGAATTACTAAACTGCAGCGTGCACCTGCTGATGCTCCTCCGCTCAGAATTTATGTCTCGCATGTGTTCTTTTTTCTGCCTCGCAGATCGTGAGCAGGCTTCACATCCGCAACGCCAGCATCTCCGTCATGTACAAATGTTCGGCTGTAAACAAAGCTGGTGAAGACGAACGGCTGATCTACTTCTATGTGACCAGTAAGTGAACCAGTCAGCCAAAGCCCCCGATCTGCCATTTCAGCAGCAGGGACGCACCTGGGCCAGACAGTGGCATCTGAAGATGAAATAAATGAACGCGTTATGACGAGATGAGGAAATAATGAGTTGTTCTCAGCAAAAACAACGGTGAAATTAAACAAAATGAGTTTGTGGTGGCTTTCAGCTTTAGTGGTGAATGTTAGGAGGTCACAAAATGCTTCTGCCAATTGAAAAGGAGGGATTGAAGGAGCGGAGGAGGGAGTGTCTGAGCGTATAAACTATGCTATATTTATTGTCTAAATGTGGATTGATGGTCTGAAATGTTTTCAAGACTCTGAATGCAGCACTTAGAAGTGTAAGAACGTGGACATCAGAGAACACTTATCAACAGCCCTGGCTGACAAGGAAGAGAAGCCTCATCTTAGAAATATAAAGAAAAACACGAGCGAGGGACGTGAGAGCACGGTTAATGTTAGCATGTGACGCACGTGCTGGCAATATTCAAGGAGACTTGAATCCTAATGAGACACAGGTGAATCCAGGCAGAGAACATTTGAAAAGAAGCTGACAGTTGGCAATTTCAATGTGTTCTGGAGCTTTTGTGCTTTTTTTTTTTAGGACAAATATGCATTTAAATAGGCTTTGGAATCTGGTTGTTATACGTATCAAGGGCATTTCTTTAGCTTTGAACTTTATCCTGTCTTTGTCCCTTTAAAGCCATCCCTGAGGGCTTCAGCGTGGACCTCCAGCCCTCTGAAAACCAGGAGCAGGAGAAGGTGTCCCTGTGCTGCCGAGCTGACAACTACACATACGAGAGTCTGCGGTGGTACCGCCTGGACCCGCGGGCCCTGCCGCACGAGCAGGGCAGGCCTGGGGAGCTGGACTGCAGGAGCGTGCACCAGTACGCCGTGACCCTGGACAGCGAGCTGTCCTTCCAGGAGTCGTCCAACAGCTGGATCCTGAACTTCACCGTGCTCTCCATCCAGCTGCAGGACGAGGGGCATTACGTGTGCGAGGCTCAGAGAAGGCGGAGCGGGGAGAAGCAGTGTCTGTTCAGATACGTCTCCGTCAAAGGTGAGACAGGGTGGATGCTGACAGCTCATGCGTGGATGCGACGCTGGGGCGGGTGTGGGCAACACAGGTTCAGCGGGAGAAACAGGCAGAGGAAATCTGGGATGGGGCTGATGCGGAGGCGTCAAGTTCCATACAATACCCGGGAGATGCCCACGCATGTTTCTATTCACACATGATGAAGCCGGTGTGAACAGCATCCCCGTGGAAGGCGTGACTGATTCATGCTGTGGGTTGTGGTTTTACATTCCTCCGCATTAATCCTACACGTTTACAGTCTACAATCTGCTCCTTTCTCTGAAACATACAGCCTTGGAGGCGCCACGGTACAAGCGCAGCCTGACCAACCAGACGGTCAACGTGACGGGGTCCCTGCGGATGCAGTGCGACGTGGAGGGGAGACCGCTTCCCCGCTTGTCCTGGTTCAAAGACAACCAGCCTCTCCATCAAATGTCAGGTGCAGGAGAACTCCCCCACACTGTCGGCGCAAGCCTTCAGCTGCACCGCCGCCCACAACCAGTCTTCCATTAGGCCTCAGTTTAAGTGTCAGTTTTCTGCTGCTTCACACTTTCACTTAACACAGTTTAGAAGTGTGTTTGTACTGGTACTTAATAGCGTTGGGAGGTACTTACCTCACAGAACTGACGCTGTGTTAGAGGAAAGAGCGCACATTCTTTTACTTCTATCTTTGTGAGGACTTTCGTAGGAATATTGCATTATGCAGCCCCTAACCATCCTGACTAACCGTAAACCCAATTCTAACCTTAAAACCAAGTTTTAACCCTCGAACAGGCCTTTGAGTCAAAATGTCCTCACTTTGCTGGTATGAGTATTTTGGTACTCAGTATGTAGGGAATACAAGAACACACACTCACAGAGGCATGAATGCGGAATCCTGCTGATATGGCTTATTAGCTTCCTTTCATATAAAGGAGGCAGGGGTTGTGGTGGAGGAGTAGTCAATCTGGGCCTGAGTGACAACTAAAGCTGTGGGGTTACTGGGGGTGGTGCTGGGAAAGGTCATTCACCACTTCCAGTAATTTGAGGGCTACACTTTGAAGGCTAAAAGTCTGAAAGTGGAAGAAAAAAAAACATAATGGAGTCTGGTGAAGGGGTAAAAGTGTGCGTGTCACTGACCCTCCCGTGTGTCGGCGCAGGGATTCAGCTGCAGGATTTCAACCGCACGCTGAGTATCCAGCGGGTCAGAGAGGAGGACGCCGGCCTTTACACCTGCACCGCCTGCAACCAGCGCGGGTGCATCCACTCCTCAGCTGCCGTAAGAGTCATCGGTAAAAACACACACACACAGACTGCATTAGACAGCACCTGAACCCACTCCTGCACCGCCGCCGCTGGCGGGCTTCTCTTCAAGCACATTCGACAGCTGCTTGAAATTGCAGCTGTCGTTAAGTTCACGTCTCACACCAAAGGTTGTGGAGAGACCATCATCCCACTCCCTCTGAAGCAGCTTTAGATGCTCTGCATTATTCAGGGTGAATTACTGAATGAGAGTCTGTCTGGGAATGCTCTCTGTCTGCGCGGCTCCATCACATTAATGGCGTTTAGCACCTCAACCCTGCGTAAACTCAACTGTTAATGTAAGGACAGGACTGTTACAGTAGGTAAGATCTCACACCTGACATTTTAGATTACAATTCTGTGTGTGTGTGTGTGTGTGTGTGTGTGTGTGTGTGTGTGTGAAGGCTCCAGCGACAAGGCCAACGTGGAGATTGTGATCCTCATCGGAACAGGAGTCATCGCCGTTTTCTTCTGGGCCTTGCTCATCCTGATCTTCTGCAACGTGAAGCGGGTCAGTGCAGTAAGCTGACAGCGACCCCTGCGTCTTCATTTTCCAATTTTTCACCCCCGCCACCTCATAATAGAGCCTCTAATGAGCCTCTAGCAGCTGCCTGATGGCACAGGTGGCTCAGCAGCCAGCTGCCCTGCAGTAGAACCAGGAACAGAGCCAGGGCAACGCTTCATTTTAATGACGTGTGAGGTGAAGCTGAGAGCAGCACGATTTAGTAAAAAAAAAAACACGTTGCTGACTGTCTGTCAGTAATAACAGGTGACACATATCATCGTTATCAACACCGGCGCCGTCATAACAGACCAAAAAAAAAAGCCAGTTTGGAGAATAATTCCCAGAGGTCTTTGTCGATTCATCCTCGAAGTGAGAATATTTTGTGGAAAAGAAAACGCCTTCTGTTTTCGGCTTTTCTTTTCAGGGGTCACCACAGCGGCGACTCCTCCCCTATCTCTCCCCATCCTCTGCATCCTCTCCTCTCAACCAACTCATTTCCTGTCCTCTCTAACCTTGTATCCTTATGTCCTGGTATCTAGTCTTGGGTCTTTCTTTCGGTCTTCTGCCTGGCTGTTCCATCGTCAGCATCCTTCTACCCGTTTATAGAAAATACACTCCTTTTAAACTGGAGGCCTGCAGACAAATATGTACCTTTGGCGCATGTATGAAATTACCAATGATTATGTTCAAAACACACAGAATGCCTCCAAGCTCCAAGTCTGTGTATTTTAATGAAGGTTTCACGTCTGTAGAAGTGTTTGCATTATTAATGTCTGCTTGCACTCAGACACCGTTACCATCTGCATCTGAATAATGCTTCAAATAAGAAAAATGTTTAATTCACTTTTCAAGGTTCAGTGGTTTAAAATGTATGGGTGGAAAATTACTCTTACTGGAGGGAGTTTAGCAAAGGAAACCCCTGATTTCCAGTCTTTTTTTAAATTTCCTTTTTTTCTCTCCTCCTTCCTCATTCGCCCACGTACGGGCTGGCGCTTCTATGACCTCCTCTCAACTCGGAATTTCAGGTCAACCCGGCGGACATCAAGACAGGCTATCTGTCCATCATCATGGACCCGGGCGAGGTGCCTCTGGATGAGCAGTGTGAATACCTGCCCTACGACTCCTCGCAGTGGGAGGTCTCCAGGGACCGGCTCCGACTTGGTGAGCGCACACACAGAGGCTGCTGGGCAAGATGAGAGAGGGTGGCAGAGGGTGGGAGGAAACATGGAACTCTGAGCAGAATAGATGGCTGAAAATGAATTAGATCTCCACAGCCAGAATTCTTAATGGCAGAAGGTTGGGCCACATCCACGGAGTTCTTTTCTCTCTTCCTTATTCCCAGCACGGCTTTTGAAAAGAGAAAAAGCACGTGTTTACTTCTCAACAGCCTCGGCTGAATTTCCGAGTCGTCCTCCTCCTCCATGCAGATGCGTTGAATGCCCACGTGTGAAGATGCTTCCAAGCGAATCAGACAGAAATATATCTGTCTTTCTTCTGTTTCTCCTCCCGGCACAGGGAAGGTCTTAGGTCACGGCGCCTTCGGAAAGGTGATGGAAGCATCGATCTGCGCCATCGGCAAGGGCAGCAGCTTGGACACTGTGGCCGTGAAGATGCTGAAGGGTGAGATGAGTTCTCGTGTCCACGGTGCAGCTCAGAGAAACGGCTTCTTTGCGGCGGCTTCCACTCGTCTCGTGTGTTTCAGACGGCGCCACGGCCAGCGAGCACAAGGCCCTGATGTCGGAGCTGAAGATACTGATCCACATCGGTAATCACCTGAACGTGGTGAACCTGTTGGGGGCCTGCACCAAACCCAACGGTGAGTGAAGGCGAGCGCTGCTGTGCGCCTGCTCCTATGTGCTGCACCTCCACCATTAAATCATCTGCTCCTCCAGGTCCGCTGATGGTGGTGGTGGAATACTGCAAGTACGGGAACCTGTCCAACTTCCTCCGAGCCAAGAGGGAGTTCTTCCTGCCGTACAGGGTATCCAAAACACCCTGACCAGACCTTAAAAATGTGGCTCAGTTCTCCTGAGCAAACCATTTTTTTGCTTCGGTTTAGCCAATATTTTGTATGTCTGTTTAGTCACTGCAGCCTGTGCAGAAGATCCAGTAGGTACCACCAGTGTCCATTATTAAAAAAAATGACATTTTGAAATGTTAATATTGCAAATGGAAACCATGATACGCCTGAGAAGATCAGTATCACACTGATCTCTCGCTAATTTCACTGGTTTTGCAGAGTGAACTGGGTTTCACATGGCAGAAAATACTACAAGGGGAATTTGGCAGATGGGGAAATATTACAGCTGAAGCAGAATGAAAACTATGAATCACGTTAACATCACTTGTAACGTGGGTGCTGTTATGGCGGACAGGATTCTCTGTGATTTGGAACCTTTGGTGCTCCCTATTTTGCAGCGGTCGGCTGTGAATTCTCCTCCTGCCATCATTGTTGTAAACACATTATTTTTTTTTTCCAAATGTGTTGAATATTGATTGCTTCTGCACTCAGGACCGCTCTCCAAAAACTCAGAGCCAAGTGAGACGGATGATTGAGGCGGGCCAGGTGGACCGGAGGGCTCCCCAGCCCCCCTCTCCGCCTTCCTCCACTCACATCGATCACGAGACCCCGCTGTGTAACGCGCCCACCCAGAGTCCCACTGTGGAGAAATGTGAGATTGGATCCACTGTTATCTAGCTGCTTATCTCACCGTAAGAGCTGCGAGAGGCTCACGCTGCCTTTCATTTTCTCTCTCTCCCAGCGGAGGACTTGTGGAAAACACCTCTGACCATAGAAGATCTCATCTGCTACAGCTTCCAGGTGGCTCGTGGGATGGAGTTCCTGGCCTCCAGAAAGGTAAACCGTGAAGACAACCCACACAATTAGCCAAGGTCAGCAGAGGTCGGCTGTGGTTCAGTCTTCTGACAGCTAGCTTAGTTTCAACTCGAGTTTGGGAAAAAAAATTACAACAAATTTCAACAAGCGGAGCCGGATTCTGTGGAGGGCAGGTTCACACGTCAGTGTTGTGAAGGCTGATTCCACTGACCCTAAGAAGTGGATTCGTCCACATCAGGTAAAATGTGGAAACAATACAGACAGAGGGTCCACACTGTGATAATGTATGCGCGTATGTGTATTCACAGTGTATCCATAGAGATCTGGCAGCGCGGAACATTCTTCTGTCAGAGAGCAACATTGTAAAGATCTGTGACTTCGGCCTGGCCAGGGACATATACAAAGACCCCGATTACGTCAGGAAAGGCAATGTATGACCACCTCATGCTTCACACGCTTTACAGTTGCAGGCTAACTGCCTGTGCAACATTTAATGGCAGTTTATGCGACGGTCTTGTAATATTTGTTCATACGTCTTCTCAGGCACGCCTGCCTTTGAAATGGATGGCTCCAGAGAGCATCTTTGACAAAGTGTACACCAGCCAGAGTGACGTGTGGTCTTTTGGAGTCCTCCTCTGGGAAATCTTTTCACTGGGTAAAAAAAAAAAAAAAAAAAGACATTTAGTGACTGTAATGACATTTAGTGTAGCAAACAGGATAAAGGAGCAGAGTTCCAACAGTGCATCAGACGGGTGTGTCTCGAAAGCATCTTCTGTTTTTCTGTCCTTCACACACGAGAAGCAGAGTTAAACTAGTTTAAGCAGTACCTTCATGTTCCTACTGCTTTTGCCCACCTCCAGGTGCGTCTCCGTACCCAGGAGTGCAGATCGACGAAGAGTTCTGCAATCGACTGAGAGACGGCTTCAGGATGAGAGCACCTGACACTGCATCCCCAGAAATGTAAGAGCAGGCTTTTATTCAGACAGTTTATTCCAGATACAGTTACACACGACAGATTTGTCAGTTCGGGTCATGCACGGTGGAGCTGCTTTGAAGAAGAGTTCATCTTCTTCTTTGTTGTGATGTGCTGCCCTCTGCTGGCAGATACGGCATCATGCTGGCCTGCTGGCATGGTGAGCCCAAAGAGAGGCCGACGTTTCCGTCTCTGGTGCAGATTCTCGGGGATCTGCTGCAGGATAACAGCCTACCGGTAAGATGCTCTTTTTACCAGGTAACAATGTTTCGAAAAATCAGCTTCCCTCTTAAATGAACTCTTCTCAGGACGGGAAGGACTACGTCCCGCTGAACCAGTCTCAGAGCTCAGAAGATGATGGCTTTTCACAGGCTTCATCACGGCCTCCATCTGAGGAAGAACTCAGGCTGGCCTGTAACACTCTGCCCAACAGGTAAGTACACCTGTCACGTCGTTAATGTTTGGGATTTATTACGGTATTTAAGTTCTACCATTTTTTTTCAGCAGGTATTACAACTGCGTGCCGTTTGCCGGCTGTGTCTTTGTGACACCGTCCAAAATGTGTCAACCCAGAGTGAAGACCTTTGAGGACCTCCCCCTGGAGGTGCACCCACAGAAGACCCCACAGGCGAGCCCCTCCCATCTGTGTGAAAATCTGAACCATCTGCTGATATTCTGTAAATGTCGCTCGGCTCACCACCGACTGATCTTCTCCCAGGACAACCAGACAGACAGCGGCATGATCCTAGCCTCTGAAGAACTGAAGAGGATCGAACACCAGCAGACAGACCCCATCTCAAAGATGTGAGTCACCAGCGTGAACCCACAGACGGTTCAGGCCTCAGTTCTCCTCACTTTTCTGTTATTTTTAACTTTGAAGAAATCATCCCTGCCGTCTTTCTTAATTTGCCATGTCTGGGATGAATAACGTACTTCTATTCTCTGAAAGATGTCAGCTATAGTAATTTAACATCAGCTTTAAGAAGCACGTTTAAAACTGTCAAAAACGAGGAAAAACGGTTTTCAGCTCAGTGCCGTTACTGGCATCATCTGGATGAATCATGATGACTATTGCACAAATACGCAAACTGCAGTCGGTCAGATAGCTGGTGTGTATTAGTCAACACTCCATTTATAGTAATATGAGCTTAAGAAATTAGCAGCAACACGGAAACTAAGGTTGCATTTTTGAAAAAAGTCTGAAATGGAAAGAAACCCAACGTAAAGACGTATAAAACAGACTAAACTGTGATTAAGGTTCTTGAAGAAAACACACACCAGGACATTGCTGTGTGTCATAATTTGGTATCCTTTCCTCTGCTCAAAGACGCTTTTCTCCATCCTGTCCACAGCCGCATGGGCAGCAGCAGCAGCACGGAGCCCCTGACGGCCTCTCACGGGTCCCTGGATCGAAGCCATGGCGCCAGTGGCTTCAGGCACCGTCCCAACTTCTTCAGCCAGCTTTCAGGACAGACCTTCTACAATAATGAATACGGGCACCTGTCAGAGGATGGCTTCTGTGACTTCTTCGCATCGCCGGATGCCCCGTGCCTGGCGTCCTCCAATATGTGAACTTTGCCAATGGTGCAGCCAAAGATAACAGGGAGTGTAGGAAAACAGACTCAGCTCAGGTTGAGGGACAGATGCAGGCTTTAGGAACATTGATAGGCAAACTATCCAATTATCAGTTAAGATCAGATTGATTGTTGTGACCTGAGCTGGCCTCATCTCAGAATTCTAGATCGCTCCGTTCTTCAGCCGCTGAGTTGTGCCTGTTGTCCCTCTAGAGGCCACTAGGTGGCAGCATTACGTCTTAAAGTATTTTCTTATACACACTTTGATTTTCTTTTATATGTAGTTTTCTTCCTTATTTGTACAAATGTGCCTTACTTGGGGATATAAATAAAAGGCTTCCATGTTATGTCGTCTTTGATTACTCTACATTATTTTACTGAAGTACCAAGTAATTAAATTGTAGATTCATTAAAAGCTGGAGTGGCAGGCTCTGTAATGACCCACCTCACACACCAATCAAGCAAATGAACCGATTTGTGGATCGGTGTCATTTAGCAGAAGTGGGCACACAATCAACGAGCAATAGGTGGTGGGGGGGGTCATTGTGAAAAGCTTTCAGAGGTGGATGTAAACACGGTGACAGATCAACACCCTAGTTTGTAACGCAAGCAAACGACAGCTTGCGCTCTCACTCTCACACTGATGTTCACCTTAAGCTCAGTGAGATCTATGGCACCTTTATTTAAGGGACACATGGAAATTTCAAACAGAAACAGATGATCCTTTTATATTTAAAAAAAATAATAATTGTAGCCATGTCACCATCTCTTACCACTGAAGTTTGCAACAGTCATACAATGTCACCAATAATGTGACCCAATAATGTCCCTCCAGCTACAGTTCCTACAAAACCCCAGTTTTATAATCCTCAAATAAAAACGTACAATTTTTATAAACACAAGTTACAAAACTTTTTAAAAAAAGACTCTTTCCTCACTACATAGAAATGAATCTCTAACGTAATGCCAGACATTCTAATAAGCATTAGAGATGGTATGAAAAGCTGGTTTTACTGAAGCATGATGATGGTCGTGGGGGTGGGCCAGCACATATAAACACACACCGGTTCAATCCTGGAAATAATAAAAATGCTGGAAACAAAAGGATAGTGCAGTTTGATCTGTGCTGGTCAGTGCAGGGCTATTTAATACAGAGTTCCTTCACATGATTATTTCCTTTGGCTTTGGCTGATACGGTTAAAGGCTCAGCTATTTCCTTTAGATCCTTCCAGCGTAGCCACAACACGCCAACACATATGGTGATTAACTCATTTCTGTTGCACCTGTCACTGGGTGGGATAGATTAGTCAACAAAAGATCATTTTCTTCCTTAAACCTGGTGCTTTCAACTGGGATGACTAAGCCTTTAAACCCTGAATAGTTAAAGGACAACCAGAGCATCAGAAACACTCAGGACGACCACAGGCTCTGGTCAAAATGCTATCACCACGTCATGTAAACACCAGAACTGCACCAGACCTTTGGAACACTGTGGTCCAGTCCGATGACTCACATTCTCTGACACAACATGGGTCTATCACAAAAGAAGTACAGAAATAGCAACTGGAAGCAATGGGAGCAATGGTTGGGCAACGTTCTAAACCGTCTGCTGACACCTTTCAGGTGGATGACATGCACCAACAACTATTCACGAGTGTTAGAACAGGATAAAATGTGAATGACTGGTTGAAAACATTTACCACGATAGTGGTGATAAATCAGACTGATGGTTCTAATGTTCTGGCTGCTCAGAGAATACTCCTGAATGTCTGGATGTGGTTCTAGCACCACTTTTATAAACTGACATAAACTTCATGCTAAAAATCAAATAAAACAAGAAATAACCTTCAAATACCCAAACGAGTTGAACCCTGACACATCTCTCCCCTGCAGACGCTGGAAACAGAGAAAGTGGACGTGTGAAAGTCAGCGTCCAGGCGTCCCCGCGGCAGACGGATCCTGACGAGGACCTGCAGTAACTGAGCTGCAGCCTTTGTAGCCTGATAGTTGGATCAAGTGCCAAAGCTGCTTCTTTGGTCCCGGTGATGTGATCTCCAAAAAAGAAGCTGGTTCAAGCGGGGATTGGATTTAGAAAACAAGCTAGCAACATTGCACTTATAAATAAGATCTGAGGAGGGGAGGGGGGCAGTCCTCAGGACATTTTTCCTATCTGGATCTTCTTCCAGGCCTCTGAAGCAGTAAATATGCAAGAGTCGATGATGCCTGCGACTGTGAACGTCCCGCCAACAATGGCACAAATCTACAGAGGGGAAGAAAATCATTAACAAATCACTCTGACAATCTCGCCTTTTAAAAAGTTCTCCTTTGGTTATACAATGGCTCGATATCTGCTTTCAATCATAACAATACATTACAGCGAGGGTTCAGAATGTACTGGAGTCCAGCAGTGAGCCCTGCAGCAGGTTGACTCACAATCCTGAGCCATGACTCACGATCACGCAGCCAGAACAGTCATATCTGCAGTACGCTTTAAGTCATGATGGTGGGGAATGGTGGGGCCAAGGAATGGTGGGGCCAGTTTACGCCTGAACGCATTAGCAGTCAGCGGGAAACTTTGGTGATGAAGCGGACAATTACTCAGCGGAAGAGAGTCAGGTGGAAGAAGCAGGCAAAGAGTCAAGACGAACAGAGTCGCGGTAGCGGGTTAGCATCTCCAAGATTTGGATTTTTGAGTCCATGCTCTAAGATTCATTTCGAGTTTAGGCTTTTGTGGTGGTTCAGCAGAGCTTCTGCTGCTGTGAACATTTGCTTCCTGCCGATGCAAACAGAACAATGGACTGAAAGATGCTGAAGAAGCTCCCTCTGACCCTTTGTTCCACTGTTAAGACGCTATAAAATCCCACTGGCGTGAACGGGGCTTCACTTCAGAAGTAAGGGTTTGAACTTTGGCTATCATTACAAATGTGATGATTTTACTAACGGCTTTACATTTCCTTGAATTAAAATAAGTGAGCTTTAGCATTTCGGTGAAGCAGGACTGACTCACCGTTGTGATGAAGCGATAGAAGGGCTGCCTCCTCTCCGTGTATTTGACTGTGATTGGGCTGAGGTCATATCGGAACCAGATGGCCGGGACGATCCTGCCCGTGTGGCTGTAAGCAACGTATTCCTGTGAGGGACGGAAGAAGGGCGCATGTAAAAATGTTGTTTTTGGGCCACTGTCGGTCAGTGGAATCTGTTTAATCAACTAAAGGACAGTCAATCTGGCTGTGTTTAGTCAATCGGGTGAGAGCAATGTAGGAGATAATATTTATCTGTACAAGTGCTGAGCAGCAGCGTGACTCATTTCTGCAGTTTTTCTGATAAAGTCACCCAAGTCATAAATGGTTAGAAAAGATAAATTCTGGATAAAGATAGTGGAAGGTTTAAACAAATCATACTTAGAAATGGGTTCAACTCGAGTTTGAACCTGCCAGACTAATATATATATATGCGGCTGTGTGCCTGTGGAAATGAGATTTTTGGAATATTTCTCTCCAACTCGCATCCTCCACAGCTGACCTGCACCGTTATTATCCCAACCTCCAAACCCAGCTGTCAGTCAACACAGTTCTAAGAAGTCTGTTTATGGTTTGTTGACATGAGGGGAGGCTTTCCAGTCAGCAGGGGTGAGCTTTCACTTCCAGGTGAGTGCGCAAGTCAACACAGCAATGCGCGCTCGGACCATATGTCGGGATAGTCGGCTGTGTTGGTGACAAGCGCAAAAACAGCCTGTGACGTTCAGGTCGAGTCTCGAAGGGAGACGAGCAGCACCTTGTTGGCCACTGTGTACTGGTAGGAGAACTTCTGTTTGCCCGACAGGTCCTCGTACACCGTTGGAACGATCTTCAGGATGTAGTCATGCGAGGCCAGAGCTGCAGCAGAAACAACAACAACATCTCTCAAACCCAAATTTGTGTGAAGGTGTTAAAGTTAATGGTGTTATTCCTTCGCAGCCTTCCATCAAGCTCACCCTTCAGGAACGATAAGCACACGTTCAGCTCATATACTTACGATTAGACGCCAGCCGGTCAGCCCCTCCTAAGGCGTTAAAGGCCCCTTTTACTTGATGCATCTGGGCGAAATAAACAGTGGTTCAATCAGACGCTGCACATTTTAGCTAGCGTGGGTTTCCCCGAGTGGGTTTTTGCAAGTGTGCAAACCTGGAGTTTGTCTCCAAAGGCCAGTTTGTGGATGAAGTGGGTCATGTCGGGGTTTTGGGGCTGCGCTGAAGCGCTGTGTGTAGAGATGTGGAAGTTCCCTGGTACCTGAAGTCAAAAAGACGCACGGGGACAAGTTAGCACTGTTACATAATCATGAAGAGACATTTGGTTAACCAGTGTCCAACTCTGAGCACAGCCACACAGTTATCTAAATAACAGGACAGAAAAACACGCTCTTTAACACGTTTCACACTTTCCAAATACACCAGGAGGACGTTAACTGTGCAACCGCCGGGTTAATCATTTTAAATGTCCTGGAAAATCTGACGTGCGACATGCAGGTGGGACAAACAGAGCCCATCGGGACCCAGAACCTACTGTGAAGCCACAGCTAAGGACTGCAGGAGGCTTGGTGCTTTAGTCACGTTAACACAATCCAAACACGTGCAACATGACCACCACCCACAGACCAAACAGGTGGGACCCGTCTTACTTTGTTGATGATGAATTCTCCTTCAAAGCGACAACCGCCGCCCTGATTTAGAGGGATTTTCATGGAGTTCTCAATGTGGCCCACCTCGTGGCGGCCCATCTCATCCTGGATGTCCAAACCCACCACTGAAAATGACATAAAAACAGATGCAAACTAAGAAGGAACGGACATGAAGATGAACACACAAAGGGCGCAAACGCAGGAATCAGTTACAGCAGATCAATGTTTTGTCTCTGAAAGTTAATAGAGCAAGAGAACATTTCCAAAAATCCACCAGTATGGTGAGTATTTATTACAAATCTGCATTAAATTTGGCTTTTGTTTTAGACCTTCCCCATATCTGAGTAGTTTCTGGTACTATTTTTACTCACAAGCACAACACACACGCAGCACTTCTGGTAATATGCTGCAGCAAAGATTGAGATTTTACCATAATCTAAGTTTCACTGTCTTTTCTGTAAGCGAAAGGATAGAAACATGACATCATCATCTTGTGACAACTATTATTCACATTATTTAGACAAAATGAATCACTAAGTCAATAATTATCTTGGTCTTTGTCAGTGACTACAAGCACTGGAAGGTCCACGTTTCAGAATCACCAACACGCGTGTGTGTGTGTGTGTGTGTGTGTGTGTGTGTGTGTGTGTGTGTGTGTGTGTGCGCCCGTGCATGCTGGAACCTTTTCAAATTTGTAAGAATCGATCATTTCTGCTATGAGTGTGAACATTCCACACATATTCCGTTTTCATGACTAAAGTAGAACGTGTGTCACAGAGATTGAGAGGCCATCGTCTCCCCAGTAAAATGGCCTGCCGGCACCAGCTTTCCGGACCTTTCTGCTGAACACTGGCATACAGTAGCCATGTCTGCTGGATGGATGCTAGCAACCTCCACGTGCTGCCACTGTCTGACCTTTGACATTTGAAACATATTCAACCCCCCACCAGCTCTTAAAATACAGCGTACAAATTTAACTGCAGCCACTGGGAGTGTGTGTGTGTGCCATGCTCATTTCTCCTTTTAAAGGTGTTTAGCCACAGAAGTGTTTTCATGCTAAATGGATCTGGGTCAATGGCGGGGAAATTATTAGGAGATTAGACCCACACGGTTTTCCATGAAGTCACAAATCAAGACCTGGAAAAACATAAAGGTCACTGCAGAGAGAAGTTAATGCTGCAGCACAGCAGGCCGGATGAATATTGAAAAGGAAGGAACCGACCGCAGCTTTTCCACGGCGACATAATTAAACAACTTGTTTATTAACCCGCCGGAAAAAAAAAAAAAAGGTTCTGTGCACTACATGAGCTGGTATTTCAGTCATTGTGTCTTTTTAATAGAGGAGAGAGCTCTTTGTTTAGGCATGCCATGGCTGAGCTGCTCTAAACACATGGCGGGCAGCTGCGTAAGGCCGTACGTCAAACCCTCACAAATCTAGGCAGCTTTTCCCCCCACACACAAGCTTTCACAAAAATTCTTTTTTTCCATTTTTGGATATTGGAAACAGAAAAAGGTGCCTGAGCGTCAGAGTGCTGCGTAGCTGAGCAATTTATCTGATGGGTAGTAACTGTTGAGAACAGTTATTGTTTTAGTTACATATATCTTGCTTTTGGTCGACAGTAATGAAGATATTGCAGTTAGTTACTGCATGGTTGGTTAGTCACAGCTGGCCAAGTGTCTGCGTAGCGTCACAGGATGTGTAGGTCACATGATCAGAGCTGCATCATAGTGTGACTTCACTGTGGTCATTTTATCATTTAAATGCAAATGTTAAACTTTTTTCAACAATAATCTTAAAGATTGTGGTTTTAATGTAAACAGACAATAGGTTTCATGCATAATATTAAAGGTCTATTAAAGATGAAGGGAAAGCCAATAAATAGCTTACATTTTCAGCATTAACACATTTAAGAAAAGGCAAAATAATAGAAAAATGTATAATGCAAGAACATGAGATTTGTATATATTATATATACTCACAATCACAGTGTAAGTTTGGCAAAGTGATGTTTAAACTCACTTCTATCTTCCCACCACTGTCTTTATCTGGGTCATCTACATACAGTTCATTCACTCTGCAAAAGAAGAGCAAATGGTGAGAACGTGGCCTTCAGAAGGTGAAACACATCTGGACGCCACTGCAACACATTCATCTACTAATCAGCACGAAAAAGAGCATTTGGGCCGTCTATCTCTCAGTAATTTCCCTCCTGTGACGTCCTCCCAGGCCATCCTTTATTACCCACTGTGAGACTGACGCATTGCACAGAGCCAATTTCCTGTCAGATTACTGAGTGCAATCACCGGTTACAACACAGACGGGCAGGCGACATCATAACGGGGACTCCAATGGGCGTGATTAAATGTCTGTGTCGCATATTCAAACAGCAGGGTACCTACATTTCAGTTGCAATGAATCCAGTCAGCTCAGACAGGAACAGGAAGAGAATGAAGACACAGCAGAGGATGGAAACTGCAGGCAAACACACATAGGAGTTAGTATAAATTGATTGTGGAGCTGAAATGAGGCACTTGGCTTGACAGTAATCTCAAATTACAGCAGCCTTCCAGGGAATGAAGGAAACCAAAGGAGCCAGGCTGTTTTAGCCACGGGGAATGGCATAAACAAAATCAGAGGGGCCATAAAAGGATTCTGTTTTATTTACAGAGTTACGTTTGCAATTGCCACGGTTTTTAAACACCCTCTTGCACTGATTATACATGAAACAGAGGATAAAGGGGAGCAATTCCACATAATCTGCTTTACGAGAGGTAAGCGACAATAAAACCTGAAACGCAGCTCAGTCTGGGTGTCCTCCCACACCTCAAATACCCTCACCACCGGATTTCAAATATTAACCTCATACTTTGGAGTCAAAATCAAAGTCCATGTATAACAGGACATCTGGCCTGGCTGGTCTGCCTCATTTCATATGTCAAACTAATCAGCAGCGCCGCCACAGAACGCGGCGTGTTTACCGAGATAAATATGGACAGAGCTAATCTGCAACGGAGCAACTGCGGGCTATTCGCTATGGTAAAAGCAACGGTCAAAAAAGCCCTCACTCAGCAGGTGAGGCGTGTTTACGTGGCAACTGTCTCCTAGGATCATCACACAGTCACATGACCTTGTGGTTGGCGGGGCACCAGAGCCAAGCCTGTGGTTGGTTGAGGCTAGAAATGAGGTAATGTTTAACCAGCAAACAAAAGGGAGTGTCACTATGACACACGGGTCACCGATGCAGGTTGATCAGAGTTGTACAGTAATTTTTTCCCAGGCTTCAAAGGGCAAAGTACTGGAAAGGTGTCGTCCAGGGCTCAAGTGGAAACAGTGACCAGGAAAAACAGGGACTTTTGAAGACTTCATATGAGAAAAATGAAATGCAGTAAAAGCATGAAAGTATCCGATAATACACACAGGGGCGTCAGGCAAATACCAGAAAAACAGTTTAACTTAGCATGGCTAAACCAGAGCTACCATTTACTTTAAAACCAGAAAAGATTTAAGGTTTTCTTTAAGGCAACTGAGGTTAAGCATTTGCCCTTTTGTGAACACAGGCAGTGGTGGAAGGGTGGAGGGTCCTTTTTCTGGTCGAGTCCCCCTGCCAGGGGTGAAGCAACACCAGTTGTCTAATATCCAAATAAACCCAGCGCCCTGGCCCCAGACGGTGGAAGGCGACAGGAAGGGTGTTGATTGTGTATAGGGAGAACTTCCATCCACTTCCTCACTGGAGGAAACTGTATATTTTAACACATTCATTCTTGTCTCTGTAATTCAGGAAGGTGTTTAAGTGTTCATTGCACACTGACGGCACTGTTTTTCAATCTGTCATCGGTATATTTTAGGGTAGGCACTTAACTCCTCGTCTATCCTATACCGGTGATTCCCAAACACAAACCCCAACTGAGGACTTGCAATGGCTGATCTTTATAAAGTCTGCATGGTTAAGAGCACCGTTATCTTGACCTGGTATTATGGCTGGTCTAGCATTAATGAGTTTATAGCATCTAATCAAAATTTTTACTGATCTTAATTAAATATTTAGACCACCATAGTGACAATAACCCAAATAGTAAATGAATGAAAAACAACAGAAAAAAAAAATGTGTCATCAGGTCTCCGAAGTACCATCAAATGGCAGGCAGGTAAACACATGACACGACAGGAAGAGCGTTCAAAATTCTACTGATGACTCCTCAGGTGCCTGCAGCAACCCAAAAACACAAATATTAACATTCCTGACATTCTGGCAGCGCAAACACGGGTCCGGACCTCTGCTGAAGGAGCACGTACCATCTGGGACACGCAGGTACTTGAGTTCCAGCCAGCAGCTCCTCCCCTTTCTAATCTGTTCCTGCACACATCCACCTCCTCAACGACGTCCTGTGCAATTCACCTTCAAATGTCCCTCTTAATAGCTGTTACAACAACCCGAGAACTTTTAAAAACTAGACAAGTCTGTGGTGCTTGCTGAGCCTCTCTCTCTCTCTCTCTGCAGAAAGAGTCTCAAGCATGAAAAATTTGAGGGATTGTTGTGAATTTATTATGAACAGGAACATTTTGACATCTGTTCTACACTTTTGTTTGCTCTTCAGCCAAGTGTAAGACCAGAAAACAGCAGACGTCTGTGTACTGAAAATCTGGTCTCACAGCATAAACAGGGCCACGTTCGTTGAGTCAACTACTGTTGACAACAAGTTCTCAGCAAGAACTCCCGTGGCTCAGTGAGAAAATATGCTGTGAGTTTTGTACTGAGACAAAAAAGTTGTGCTTTTGGTTACTGAACCAGGGGCCAAGGGTGAGTAATGGGGGGAAAAAAACTGAAATGTTTAGTTTATTAGCAAATTACTAGCAGGTAGCAACTTGGGAATCTAAGCGCAGTGAATGCAGAACACTAAATCTAGCAACAACATGCTCAAGCTAAGACAGAAGCCGACAGACTTCTGGTGCTAAGCTGCTACTTCTTTGCTACCTTGAATTGTGTTGTTATCTGTGTAATTTCTGTCTTCAGTAACCTTTTCTATCGGTTTCAATTCTTTCCCCTGCTTTGCATTCTTCTTCACTGACCTTTTCAGGAGCTCTCCAGTTATGTCTTGTGACATAATTGTACAGCCAATGGAGCACAGGCCATCAGGCCTGCACGTGCTGCAGCAAGCCAGAACAAGACCCATCACACCAAATCACTACAAATTCCACAGAAGCGATGTGCGTGTCGTTGTGGAAATACCTTCTTAGTATGTTAACTTTGAGGAAGACCACTTACTGAAAGCTCCTGTGTATGTCGGCTGCGTGAGATCTTTTGGCACTTTCCTGTAGATATCGAATCTATGGAGAAAAAAATTGCGAAAGGGGAACCAAAAAGAGGGAAGGGGAAGTGAGAGAAAAAAAAGAGAAGATAAATAATGAGCCCAGAGAAAATAAGTACATTTTGTACCCATAAGGCAGTGCAAGTTATGATGGAAGAATGGTGGAACGTCAGCTTCAGACCACAATCAAAACACACACATACACAGATGGCCAGTGGTGACAATTTCTTTAGGAAAACATCAGCCTGCAGATTTATTCTTATTATATTGAGTATGTTGCATGAAAAACACACAAGGGAGGATCATGTGACCCATGAGAGAAAAGTCTTTTCTAAATATTATGATCGTACATTTAAGAATTTTGGAATAGCTGCTCACTAACTATGTAGGCTCTTGATTTCTTAGGCATTTCCTTTTTGGGCAATGAAAAATTTTCAACACCAGCGTCCATGGCTGAATTTGCAAACCCCACCCACACCCCCTGACATAGTGTCTCCATCAAAAAAAACATCTGTTCACATTTTCTTCCACATGGAGCTGCCTCTGAACCAATCACAGCTAATGTAACGCAGGAAGAAAGAGGCTGCGCTTCCTTTCCAACCCCAACCTGTTGCATCTCTGGTTTTGTCTCAGCTCCTGCTTTTACTTGTTTTTGTCCCGGGGTCCCAAAGATTTCCCAGCTGTTTCTCTCTGATCCGCATCCATCTCTGACTTCCTGGACCCACAGCCCATTAGCATTAGATCACTGTGGGCTAATAGCTGCCCTGGCAGGATATATACTGTCGGGCAGACGGCAGAGAGTGGGGTTGGGCGGAGAGCTGAGGGAGGGGTTGCTCAGTATCACAGTCAACATATTTTCACACACTTCCTGATTGTTATGAACTAACCGATCACACCTAAGTGTTGGATCTTCCATTTACCTCAGATACTACTCATGTTAAATCGCAGCTCCATCCATTTTCCCACACGAACACAATAGACGTAATCCCATGTTCTAATCTGGTATCTATTTTAATCCTGGCGTGTCTTCCGTCATCTATGGCTTAAACTGTACCACTTATAATGCACAATTCAGCTATTCAGACAGATGTGTGAACCACAAAAACATTCCCAAGAAGAAGTAGTGCCAGTTACGCATTAGAACTCAAGTTTTCACTTTTAATTTGAACACAAATTCAGTTAATAGTGAATAATTAGGTGATTCTGAGCCATAAATGAGATCAGACCTACACATACTGTATGTACAATATGTAGAAATATAATAAAGGAACATACAGCCAAAAAGTATATTTGTATGTATTTTTTGTAAGCAGTCTAGTATAAAGTATATAAAATATAAGTACTTCTTATCTTCTTATATTATGTTAGTATGATGTTATCCATTTATTAATTTATGAAAAAGATGAATGTATGTTTTTCCTGTTGATGGACTGAATGGCTAATTGTAAAAGAAGAAAAAAAATTTCGGGACTTTTTGTGGAAACAATTTTTCCACAAATGCTGTGATAGAAACACCCATCAGAGACTAAATGTACAGGGTAGTGAGGGGCAGAGACAATAAATTGGTTGGACTGGGACAGAGTCTTAATGAACTGGTTAGTGAGAGACTGACAGGATAAATGGAGTGATTAGAGAAGCACAGACACTAAGTGGGCCGGTCGGTGAGGTGAAGTAAATAACAAGGAAGCAGTAAATGTAATGGTTTTAGTGGAAAATGAGATGAACCACAAAGAGGCTGGGGCCTGATAAGACTCAGTGTCTTATTTTGTGTTCTTTTCAAGAATAAACATAGGCTGGTTCTATTTAGAGCTAATATCTGGAAGATAGAGCTAATACTTGGAATAAAGAGATGGCTAATATTACAGTCTGTCCAGACATAAGAGCTCACGGGACTCGTTTTATAGTGTTTCACTTGTGTCCGACATGTTATTAAATCTGGATTAGTTTATCGAACCTGTCAGGGCAATTCTTTAAATGTAACAGATTTTAACACTGACTTGTATTTAGAGTGGTTTTATCAGATGATTTTATCTCTACATTTATAAACTGTAAGCACACGCCCATTCATCATGGAGAAGTGTCTTTTAGAAGAAGCAAGATGCTGCCGTGGAAACGTAATTTTAAAAAAGTATCGTTATGAATGAAGGATTCAATTTCCTTCTCTGGGGGCATTCTGTAGTCCTATTCATCCTGTATTCATGAATATAAACGTTGACTTGAGAGTTCACCTCTGGTTCCATCTCTGGCGTCTGTAATTTCCTGAATTGCGCTGAATGCACTCCTGCTCCGTCACTTCCCGCTGTTCTGCCTCTTCCTAATGGCCTTACATGTTTTGTCATTAGGGAGGACACCATGTACCAGTCTCTCTCTCTCTCGCTGTTGACGCCATGGACACCCCTTTACTAAACACACCATCTCTCTCGTGACTCACGGTCGGCGTGAACAGATCATCCTGTTCTTGCATCGTTGAGAAAACCCGGGCAACAGACGGTATGAGCTTTAGTTTTCACACGAGTTCATCTCATATCGCAACATATACATGACCTGGAGCTGGTTCCAGTCATCAGGCCCAGGCCACGTCAGCCCCGTCGATTATTAAACATTAAACACTCGAGGTTATGATATTTGCAGATAGACGAGCATTGTTACCAAACCTCCATGATCTAATCATCGCAGGAGCAAACACACTACATAATAAGTTTAATTTTGTCAGATGTTTTGGTCCTCAAGCATCACATGACACAATGGTAAAATATTGTGATAAAAGCCCGGGAGTTGTTCATGGTTATTTGTTCTGTTCAGTCAATCTTTATAAGGTCTGTTCTGTTATTAGGGGATAATCTTAGCATAGACATTTGATCACAGAATGCTATTTTATAGATTTACATGCTGTAGTTGATTACTGGTTTATGTGAGCCTCTTTTATCGCTGAACTATAATTTTGTGTGTTATTTAAGGCTTTATGCCTTCAGTGAGTTAGTCAGACAGGGAGTAATAGGACACTTATGACATCATAATAAATATTAAAAGAAAAGAAACCGAGGATGAAATCCATTACCGTAATAAAGGTGCCAGTGACTCACACCTGAACTACTCATCACACAGCTAATCCTCAAACCAGTTATTCAGGCAATCAACCCATTTCTGCCTGCTGCAATTCAGGTTTTCAACACCATTAGGGAATTCAACAAAAGATGACTTGATGACACTGACCAGTGACACACACTCCCTCAGCTTGACCTGCATACACTAGTCCTGTGTCTAGTGAATGAGAGTTGCACCAGAACCTGTGCGTTCTTGGCCAATTCATTCTCTCGTTACGTCACAGCCATTTTCCGGGAGATGACCACAATGAGTGTGACTGGTTCAGGTGTGCGTGTGGACCGCTCACTCGTCGTTTCTCTTATTAGTCAGTGGGGTGTTCCGTACAAATAGGAGCAGAAGAACACAGACAAACTTAAAATTTGACAACAAAGATAATATAGGGATAGTAGATTGTGGTCATTATTTTTTTGCTAAAATACTAATACAAGTCTCTGCTTAATGTTTACATTTACCCCCTTTTTTTCAGCTTTCTTCTTTTATGCCATACTTTTAACATACATTTCCCAATACCAACCAATATATGCAGATATTTTAATATTATAATCCATCCCTACTATGATAAAGTAATAAATATATCCGTATTTTGCTTGCATTGAGCGTGATTCATCTAATCATTCTCACACAAGTGCCAGTGATTAGTTTAAAGATGTAGTTTGACCAGATTAGACTGAAAATCTGTCATTATGCAGCCAGACACCGTTACAACAGAGTGTAAACATCCTGTCCCGTATTTTGATAAGGTTGTCGCTTATTGACAGTATCAGCCTTAGTGCTATTATTGCATCACAGATGGGTAGGTGTATGTCTTGCAATTTGGACTTTTTGTGTTTTGTAATATTATTTTCTACATGGCCGCTCCTTAGAATTTGATTTTATCAAAGATATTATGAAAGACTCTTTAGAAACACATGCAGTTGTGTAGTGTTATGACCCTTAACAGAGCGTGAACTACCATGCTGGGATAATTTGGGGAAGGATGTGGAAAATCTGCACATGCACTGGCAGGAATCACAGGTCTTTATGTGGCCTTAGATGAACAGCATCACTCAACCACCGACCCACCAAACACTCTATTGACCCCAAAGCAAACAAGGCCAGTCATGCCAATGAGAGAAACTCGACTTTTAACTTAGCCGATGCTTTGCTAACCGCTCTTACATTCAGTGGCCACCAACCACAAACCCTCCACCGCCGCAAACGACCTAAAGTGAAAGGAAGCGCCCCACACTCACCTCCTAACATCGAATGGCATGATGTTGGCGGATTTTTCGGGGGGGGGGGGAAACGAACAAAGCTAAAAACAACGGGATAATGTTCAGCTCTCTCCTCTCCTCCCGGCTGTTCATCGGTACCGGGCTGACGTCAGCTTAGGACGCTTTGCACAAGCCGATTGGTTGAGAGTGACTTCCGTTTTCCGATGATTCCCTTTCCGGTCGTAGATCCGATTCGCTTTATGGTAAAATAAACGTTAATTTATTTCAAAGCTGGATGATAATTAAAACAAATTACAAATATGAAATGAGGGGAAATGAAAATAACCAGCCTCTGAAAATGTGAAAAGTTCCTCCCCTCTTTCATTTAGCATTACCAACTCTATTACACTCGCCGTGACAATAATAACAGTTACTCTTAAATACAAAAGCAGACTCAAATTACCTAATTCAGGAATAATAAACAGCATCACTCTAAAACTTACAGCTCCATATGGACAACCATTCCAATATCTCCAGGAGCTTCGTAAAAATCAGATAAAAACATTGATTTCTTAATTTATTATCAAAAACGTAAATTTATGGCGACAAAAATATATTGCGTTACAGCCTTAACAAATTCTTTATCTCTTGGGTGTGAACATCACATCACATGATGATCGGGAGGCTCCACCCTACTTTAATAATGCAATTTACCAGCAAGGAATACTAACAACAGCATTCATTAAATCGACGCAGCACATATAACTCTGGTATATTTCCACCAGTTATGTTAGAACTGAAGAAGCCTCATGGATAAGTTACATATCTTCAAACTAAAGAAAGTTCAGTTGAGTCCAGCCAAGATTCGTCTTAACCCTGGATAACCTGGAGTATATGAATCAACAAATTCTTTATCATATTGTAAATACAAAAGGTTGTAGGCCTACAGATGCCAAAATATGTGGTAAGTCATTTGGCAGTTAGTGCAGTTTATGCCCATGAAATAAATGCCCTATACATAATTATTTAAAGTTTTCAGAACATTAACTTTCTCACAACTAGAAACAGCAATAATGTGAAATAAATACAATATAATAGGAATTGTTTTTTGTGGCTTTATTTATGTTCAGAATTTTTGTACTATAAATTGTGCATATTACCATAGTTTGCTTGTTGAAAGCATACAGAGCACAATGTAAAATCTTAAAAATGGCAGCAACAATTGATTGATAATGCAGAAAAATATATAATAAAATACTATCATCAGATCATTTAGGATTCTTATAAATGTGCATTAATGAAAATTGAATTCTCAACAAAGACATCCTCATGATTAATTTAACTACTTGCTCTTTTTTTTTTTTTTTTTTTTACCACCAATGTTGCATTTATCATAATGCCACATTTAGCAATAACAAGAAAATTCTCCTGAAGGTTCATTATCTTCAGTTTTGCGTGATCACATCTAATACCCCTTAATATTCTCTAAAGGCCTTTCTTAACATTGCAGGTTAGCTAAAGATAGAGAGTCAGCTTATAGTTCTTTTACAGGTAATACTGTAAACAAAAGGAAATTTCATCCCACCATTGCCAAAAGTTTATGTAATGGTCTATATTTGAACTATATATTCTGGCAGCAGCAGAGAAGAAAATGTCTCATACTTTATATAGAAACTCCATCAATTAAGATTTTTCCCATGGAAACACTCCTGGTTTCTTTTGTCTATGAATATTTACACAAACTGAAACATTTTTGGCCCACTCAGCATATGCTCGTCAGACACTTAAAGCCAGGATAGACCCTGTGTTTTCCCACTGATGGTTAAGCAGTTGCCATAGTTACACTGACAGTAAACAGACCATGATGCCAGCAAGTCTTGACTTCAGGAAATGCCTTTTTGTCATCCTCTGTTTCATTTCCCTTTCTGGAAGAGAGCTGTGGATGGTTATAAAGACTAAGTATGGGAATCCAAAACAGAGCATCGTCTCTGGCTCTATTTTCAGACTTCTGCTCTGACTTAACACTAATTTGGGGTAAAGAAAATAGTTTGTGCTCGAAATAAACAATCGTTTTTGTAACTCTTTGTTCGCTCCTTTATCGGGTGTCTTATTTCTTGCCCAACTTTCAGTGTGTAAGCCCAACTCCTCCACCACAAACCAGAGAAATGAGGACAGAATGTTTGGGTACAGACTGTTTTCAGGGCCAGTTTGGCCCTCTTCCTGCGTGTGGTGTGTAACATTCCTTCTCTTGCGGCATGTGCCTCATGGTTGACTCATCTCAAAGGAGTGCGACGTTAAAGTTTTTGCACTCGGTCGTGATTGGAGGAGATCCTCTCCTTTAGGCATCTCTTCCTCGTTTTCTTTTTGCTTATAACCCATCTATTTTCCCTTCACCTTGAGAAAACAGGTCAATTCAGGATGGATGTGGATTGCAGTGTGACAGATTCTTGTAATGTGGCTAACAAGACTAGAGCCAGTTTCTAAAGCTGCTTTGTAAACATTTGCTTCACAACAATGGAAACCCTGCACGTCTCTGCTGTGTGATTTCAACACTCCTTTTTATCAGTTGTTGTCAGTCAATAATGATCCTCCTGTTTCCCCAAATATGAGACAGCAGTATTGCCTGTGTGACTCAGCAACCACAACAAAACATATTTTCAAGATTTCCCACATTGACCGTAAGTGTGTTTACATTACGGACATTTACTTTACATTACACTTTATTCTGGGAGGACACCTCATCCAGTTGTTTCGGTCGAGCATATGAAAGAGACCAAGAGATCTCCATCTGCTCTGCTCTTCCTGGTAGTTCGGTGTTTTGTTTCTCAGCATGTGGAAATTTACTGGACTTCAGATTTCTATACAGTGATTAACTTTTATGGTTAGCTTTTGCTCTTAGGCCATTGAGCACTATGTACCTCCGACTAATAAAAACAAAGAATAAACTTTTATGGCCTCCATGACACATATTTACCTATTATCTTGTTATTTGTCAACTCTTGGGTGAAGAGGTGAGAGAGGAATCTAATTGAACACTAACATCATGGAAATTTTGGCCAATCCCAAACCTGAAAAATTAAAACGATCAATAAAATAAACTGATTAAAAAATAAATGGGATTAATTATTGGATTTGTTTTTAAGTCAAATTTGATTTGACACCGCGTGTCCGCGTACGTGCTGTACGCCAGTACAAAAATGTCCCTCATGAGCGCGTGCCCTGAGGGCAGCAAAAGGAGGGGGGAGGGTTGTTGACGTCAGCACGTCTGGCAGGAAGCCAAGAGAGGCGGGGCCCTGACGTCAGCGGTCACTTCATTCACAAGCGGCAGCGCTATTTAAGCTCGTTGGAGCGCCAGCACGGACACAAGCGACGCGTTTTAAACTTGAATAAATTTAACTTTGTAAAGAAGAACCGCAGCTGTCAGGCGCGTCTGGCGCGAAGAAAGGACCACCTAAGGGAGTCAGAAACGTAACTTTGTTTCTGGTTTGTTTGCCTTTTTTCACACCTTTAAATAAGCTAACGGAACAAAGGACTCGCCACCTCACAAAGTTCCTTAATAAGTTTTGGAGAAAACTTTTAAAACAAACGAAAAGCTGAAAGTCAGTTTTATGTATTTGGATTTTTCGTTTCTATCACGCCGTCCTACTATGGTCATCATGGAGGTCCCCACCATCGACTGTGCGTCCCTCCGTGGCTTGCTGGAGGACGGTGTCCCGAGCTGCCTGGTGCTGGACTGTCGATCCTTTTTGTCTTTTAACTCGTCCCACATCTCGGGCTCCACCAACGTGAGATTTAGCACCATAGTCCGCAGGAGAGCCAGAGGTGGGCTGGGACTCGAGCACATCATCCCCAACGAGGACACCAGGAGCCGGCTTCTGTCGGGGGAGTACCCGTCAGTGGTGCTGCTCGACGAGCGCAGTTTGGACTTAAGTCAGGCAAAGAAAGACGGGACGTTAATGCTAGCTGTCACGGCCCTGTGTCGCGATCCATGTGGAGTCCGAGTTTTAATTCTGAAAGGTAAGAAACAGGATCTACTTTAAAAAAAATACACACGATTGTTTGTCTGTATCCTGACAACGAGGGCAACAAATGTGGATTCCAGCTGTCACTGGACCAGCTGGTCTGGAGTAAACAGAGTTCTAAAATAGCCCCATGAGCTGTTGTCGCCTCATATTTACATACATGGATTTGTCTCTGTTCTTGTTTGCAGTCTCACCAATTTCACTTCTTTTTTTAGGCGGATTTGAAACATTTTCTAGAGAACACCCAGAGATGTGTAGCAAACCCTCCGCTCCACAGGGGCTCAGTTTGCCTCTGAGCTCCAGCCACCCTGAGAGTGCAGACCCCAGCTGTAGTCCATGCAACACCCCTCTATATGACCAGGTTTGTGTATTTATTTAAGGTTAGAATAGTCAAATGTCTGTTATTGCTTTTTTGCTCCTGTGATAAATGTTTGTTGTTGTTTTCTTTCCCCCTCAGGGTGGTCCAGTGGAAATCCTGCCCTTTCTGTACCTTGGAAGCGCGTACCATGCTTCCAGAAAGGACATGCTGGACATGATGGGGATCACCGCTCTCATCAACGTCTCTTCCAACTGCCCCAATCATTTTGAGGACTCGTACCTCTACAAGAGCATCCCCGTGGAGGACAATCACAAAGCCGACATCAGCTCCTGGTTCAACGAGGCAATCGAGTTTATCGGTGAGTTCCCTCAGAATTTTCACCACAGTGCTGTGATCACCTATGGCAGCCATTAATTCCTGAGTCTGTTGATGAAGACGCAAACACCCGACCCAACCCAACCCCCCTGCCTGTCTTTGATTTGCTCCTGATTTAAATTTTTAAAAGTTCCCTCCAAAACTGACCAGCTGGCTCAGTACAGGCTCCCCTCTCCTTCACAATAGCAGTGACATCATCAACACCTCCCGCAGGCGCAGAAGAGGAATGCCCTTTTATTGGATTGTGAGGCAGCAGCCTTAAACTAGTTTTGCAGTGGGCTGACTGGCTGGGCCTGAATAGCTCCTTCACACAAGTCTTTGTTCCGACTGAACAAAAGGCAACTTCTCCTCACTGTCAGCCTTCCTCTCAGATCAATATCCCCAGCGGGAGTCTGTTCCCCTTCTTTGTCCCTTTAGGCGGCCTCCTCTGGGACTAAGCCCCCCCCCCTCCACCGTGCTAAAAACCCCTCACCCTGGCCATGTTGTTTTTGTGTTTTGATGAAAAGTGCTGAGTTTAAATGGCAACTGAAAATGATTTTACTTCCTGTGATAGGCTTTTTTCAGGCAGGATATCATGTCCTCGGCGGCGTGTTAACGTATGTTACTTATCTCTCTCTCCCTCAGACTCGGTGCGGAATAAAGGAGGCCGCGTGTTTGTGCACTGTCAAGCAGGCATCTCCCGCTCTGCCACCATCTGTCTCGCCTACCTAATGCGGACCAACCGTGTGAAGCTGGACGAGGCCTTTGAGTTTGTCAAGCAGCGTCGCAGCATCATCTCCCCCAACTTCAGCTTCATGGGGCAGCTCCTCCAGTTCGAGTCCCAGGTCCTGGCCTCGTCCTCCTGCTCCACGGAGGCAGGCAGCCCAGCCATCGGCAACAGCAACACGGTCTTCAATTTCCCAGTCTCCATCCCCGTGCACGCATCGGCCAATCAGCTTTCGTTCCTCCACAGTCCCATCACCACATCTCCTAGCTGCTGAGGACCTCATGTGGGGCAAACTCCTGACCTTGACCTGAGAGACGTTACGCTCGGTGTTGTGGTGACGCTGGTATGGCCGGACGGCATGATGATATCATTTCAAAGGGATATTTTGTATCTATCACCAGGCAGTATTTGCATTCAATCGTGCAGATGTGATAGTCATCCAGAGCTGTTGGTGACCTCGCTGGCGGCTGAAAGGCTAGTTTTTCCTTTATAGGAAGGTGGATGTATCTGAATATTGTTTATTCAAGGACACTTTTTTAAATATTTAAGGTAACTGCTTTGGATAATCACAATCATTTTAGAGTAGACACATTAGAGGGGCCTTTGGGGCGTCTCTGAAATGTCGCCTTATCCTTTCAATGGACTATTTTTGCTTTCTGTAGTTCAAAGCAATCGCCCAATAATGCTGTTTGTTAGTCCTCCATTTGCCGAACAATGAATGTATTCCCCCTGTTTGTCAGTGTAAGATGTGGCAGATATCTTTATAATCAGCCGGGGAGATGAATGGGCTGCAGAATCAAATGCAGCCAGTCGCCTTTCACAACAAGAACCCTGACGATCCTGACACATTGGGGAAAACAGACCGTTAAATACCTCATGTTTCTGTACTGTGTACCGCAGCACCGAGACGGATAAAGCCCCCACCACTACTAAGAATGAGGAGGCTCATTCCTCAGTGGCTGCATTCTGACGTATTTATTGAACTAAAGTAATATATTTCATTATTGGATCTATTTTTGCATTTATTTGTCTGAAGGTTGTTTTTATACCGCTGAATAAATCACATTTTTCTACTAAAATTTTCTACTTATTTGCTCTTTTTTCCATAAGCATTGGCTAAATGATTATTTGGTATTTTTTAATAGATAATTTAAGCACAAGTGTTTATCCAGGCTCTGATCGTGTCTGGTATATAAAAAGAACTACTCTGAGCTAATAGGATATAAACAAACCAGCTAGGGCTGGATGTAAAGCTAAGTTTGAATATTGTCTCTACAACCATAGTGAATTTTATTGTATATCACTGTCAGTATTAACAAATAACTACATTTTCTGGCCAATAGTTCAAACGTTATAAGACTTAAATTGGAGGAATAAAAGTACTAGGGGATGCACCCCCTTACCCCGACCTGATCCATGCAACGGAATCCTTCCATGTTTTTACATCAGAATTAGGCCCACATAAGAAGCATGACATCATGCCATCAGCCATTGTGCTGGACACGCTCCCTCACCATGAACCTATTTGAGCTCAGGGGCAATGGTCCAGGGCAACGGCGGGAGGCGTGAAGGATCAGCTAAGGAGCCATCCTTCTGGGGCCACAAAAGCAGCAGCTGCAAAGCGTTTGGGAAAAGTGCAACAATCAAAGAGCATTCAGGGCTCAGTCAAGCACCGGCCTGGTGTCCAATGGGGAGGAGGAGGCAGGAACGGGCGTGAAAGGGAGTGGGCCGCTGTTTTGGCTTGCAAATGAGTGAAAACATTGGCCCTGACCCTTGGCGGGGTGTGAGAACACGGACAAAAATCTTCCTCCAGAGTAGATGATGAAGATGACGACACCATGAAGGATGTCGCTCCGAAACATTTTCACTGGGTTTAACAAAAACAGGGAGGTTTCCACCATTTGAACCTTCACAAATGACGAGCTGGGTTTTCTAGAGTGGCACCACAGCAATCACACAGCCTGGCAAATGTTTGTGTCTGAGAGAAAACATGACCAGTGACGATGCCCCCGTGATGAAAGGCTCATTCAATACCTCACCAGCTTCCTCAGACAAACTGCTCTTTTGGTGACATATGTGCTTCCACCTCCCCATCACACCCCCTTTTGTGTCTAGATTCAGTCCAGTGTATGTCAGCGTGTGTGTGTGTGTGTGTGTGTGTGTGTGTGTGTATGCATGTGTGTGTTTGAAAGTCATTAGCCCTCTTTTATGATCTGATGAGGGAGCTTCGGAGGGAAAAAAGCCCCCAGTCAACGACCAGGCTTTTGAAATGGTAACAGAGTGATTCCAAATGAGCGTGAGACTAAACTATATGCGGTGCGAGACGACAACACAGTCCTGTCGCACCACAGACCAGGTCCCAAAGTTCCACCCTTAGACAGATGTAACTGAGAAGGAATTTGATTTGGAAGTTCCACTTTGTTGCCAATTGACTGCTTCGTTTTGCAGCTGAGCTGTGGCTGAACTTCAAAGTCACTTTAATTAATGCAGAGCTGTGAAAACAAAGCGTCTGTGTGGGTTTATGTGTGTGAATGTGTGTGTAGGTGTGTGTGTCCCAAGAGGAAGACACTCAATCCTCAATCTCAGCCCTTCCCTTTTTCATCTCACCCACTTTGGGTTTTTTTTTTGTCAATATGCAACAAAATAAAAGCTGCTACAAACACGATCTGGAGACGAGTTTGTCGCCATCTTCAAAGCATCAGTTCATACTTGATCATTTAGAAGATGAATAAATATGAACCAATATTTTAAAAACGAACAACTCCATCTTGTTCTCCTAAAAAAGGCCTTTTTACGCCTGCTGCCGGTCTTTGTAAACTCCAAATGACTGGAAATAACATTTGGCCCATTTGTGTCCCAGGATGTAACCCAGCGAACGGTCTGAGTGGCTTCATGACCCCAGCACCTCTGTTTTCAGGGGCAGTTTGTTCCCAGACTGGACTCCATCCATTAGGATACAGTTAGCTCAAACAATTACCCAAAAGAGATATGACTACCTACAACTGCATTACATCAACTGATGTCAGTGAGTCTCACTTGCAAGTGAACGTTACACAACAGGGACACCAAAGGTTTCACCAAAGAGTGAATACAATAAAGAGCCAGACCGTTCCCAATAAACTTAACCTGACATCCTGGGTGAGAAGAGCTGGAGTGTGAAAAGCTCTTCTGCAGTTCATTATACCTTGAAACTGCACTCTCTTTTTCTCCCTCTTTTTCACCCGATTGTCTCATAAAAGAGAGAGAGTAGAGAAAGAAAGAGAGAAGTAGAGAGACAGAGAGAGAGGTTTTGAGGTTTTACCGAACAACTTTATTCACAGATCACAACAAACACAATAAACACATAAGTCAGTCACTTAAAACATTGGAAAATTGCAAATTGTCATCAGCAGCAGAGCACAAAATATCCTGACAACACCAGGTATCGATAAAAGCCTGCAGGTCATGTGACAGTCTATAAAAACCGACAGAGAGAGAGAAGGAGAGAGAGAGAGACTTTGACTTTTAAAAACACACTTTCTTTACAATTTATCGTCAAATAAAAAGAAGATAAAAAGGTCACAGGCAGGGACAGGTACTATAAAAGGTTAAAACGAGGTAAGTTCTACCCAAGATGATTTAAAAATATTAACTCCTCTTGCTGGGTCACCTTGCACAAGCCTTCCTCACATCCCCACAGCTGAATAAAGGCTTCCAGGTTCTTGGTCTCCCTGTAGAAGCAGAACTCCAGCCTGATTCTGGCTCGGACTTTCTGCCTCCACAGGGAAACCAGCTCACACGATGTCTCTGCTTGTATTCTGTCTCTGCGGGTCAGGTAGATGGCCATTTTGGCTTCACCACTCACCAAACTCAACACAAATACTCAAATACTACACCAACACAACCATTAAAAAAACAAAAACAAAAAAACAAACAAACAATAAAGCTATTAAATTTGAAATAAATCCAATTTCTACCACTCTCAGCTCGCTCGTACCTTCCCTCACGCTCAGAGAGAGAGAGAGAGAGACAGAGAGACAGAGAGAAGATTCAGTGTTGACATGGCAGAAAGCCCATCTACAATAAATTTGTAAAAGGATTATGAGTGTGACGTTAACACGTTTATGTCTTGTACTCTCACAAGTGCTAATTTGCACTTTAGCCACAGATACAGTGTGTCCTACCACAACTTGGATCTCACAGAGACATAGTAAAACCTTATATTCTCCAAATCAACCCAACATCTTTTCAGGTGCGTAGACTGAACATTCCAAGGTGCAGCTCAACCTGAAATCCTACAAAAACCAGACAAGCAGCAGTTTTGTGTGTGTGTTTGTGTGTGTGTGTGTGTGTGTGTGTGTGTGTGTGTACAGCTGTTGGAGATAAGGCCAGATCTGTGATGTGATAACTGAATACTTTGTGTAGCATAAAGATGAATATTATGCATGGCCCACAGAAGTAGCCTTCCTTCGACAACCCCACCCAAGGAGGAAATATGTTGGCCCTAAATGGGTCACACTATTGTATGGCTCTGCAGGGGGCGTATAACAGGAGTGTGCTATTGTGTTAAGTAGTGCCACCTGTCCAATAAGAGAAGGTAAGTCAGGTAAGACTGGCAGCAAAATGATGGAATTATTCAAGTGGCACAGAGGTCACTGCTCCAGCACTCCACATACTCAGCACATGGTGTTAGCATCAGAATGTGTGTAAAACTGCATTTGTGTATTTATTATGATTTCTGCTAGTATATGGAAGGCTTGTCCTTTAACTAAACTACTCAATCTGAACAGTATTGTAACTTTGGAGTACTTTTACTGGCATTTTAATTGTAAAAAGCTTGACAAATCAAAATCTTTCAATGGCTTAACCATAAAAAAAAATCAAGCTCTGTCAGAAAATTAGAGCTCTCCATGCCTTTGGTCTGCATCTGTAAGTCTGAACAAAGCCTGTACTTTTCCACTTAACAGAGGGTTGAGGTTGTGTTCACAGGCAGGAGCAAGATCCTGTGTGGAGTGTTTCAGGAATGTCTGGCATCCGGTCTTCAACGCTGACCGCACTCTGTGTGAATGATGTCACACAGGCAAGAAACAAAAACATACATACGAGCAGGCATACGTCCTATAGTCAGCACCGCCCTGTTAATGTTGAAGAACCAGCACTGGAAGAAATCAGTCCAGTTGTGAAACATAATCCCGCTTTTGAGATTCCAGAGCCAGGGGCAAAAACCTAGCATGAGACCTCTTGAATCTGGACGCTTTTCACTGATCGCACATGGACACAAAGACTCTCCTACAAGTTGCAACAGATCCCATGATCGTCTGCAGCCGGATGGACATCATATGGTCTAACATGTAACGATGAAGAAGCTATTTTTTTAAATTTCCTTTCTATTTCAGTGGCCTGAAGTTGTGCTTTACACTTCTTTTACATTATTTTGTCTTTAGCATACATTATCAAGGCTGCAAATTTACCTGGGGTCTAGAAAAGGTAGATTTTCTGTCATCATATTTGGGGGGAGGGGGGAATGCACAAATTTGGCTCTATTTAAGTGGATTAGGAATACAAAACCTCCTATGTTTACTTTTGGCAGGTCATAGGGTCTCTGAAACCGGGGGTGGGGGGTGGGTGCAGGGGAAGAGATGACAGCGTGATGACCGTTACAATTTTTTGTTTTTACAATGCATGTCGTATGAACAACAACCCACTACTAAAGTAGTAGTAGAAATGTTTGTGTTTGCCTTATTGCTCAGCTTGACCAGGCCCGATCACCCCTGCAAATGACTAAAGCATGTGGACACGCATCTGAGTGCTCCAGTATTTTATCTGAAGTGTCCTATAATACTGAATTTGAACTTAAAATAAAGCATGAACACTAATTTTCTGGGGAAGTTTATATTTTTTTAGATCTATTCTTTTGTTATTTTATTTTTTGTATGCTGGAACTAATATTCTACCTCAAGGTTCAAACTAAAGATTTTGAATGCTCAAATGCCTCTTTGTCCCTTTTACCTCAGATTGAATGTGACCCTTCGACAAAATCCTTGGCCCCACACTGGCCCAGTCAGTGAAATAAGTCTGGAACCGCCAGTGACCTGAACCTGTTCTCATCTCAGTTTGTTAATCTGATGTCTGACTGAATCAGGATGAAATTGGACGAAACATCCTGAGGGTCAAATATAACATCACTTCCTGTTACAGACCACCTGGTCCGGGTGGATCTGCTCCACTCCTCATCCCAGCGCTGAAGATGGTTCGATCCCAATGTGGAGGCCTGGGTTCAAATCTCAGTTTGGATGGGGTTGGATGTATGTTACTCAGCTGGTTTCTGAGTGTGTCTGTCCAACTATACCTAAACCAAAATTTGCTGTTGATTTGAGGAGTGGAAATGTAATTTTATTTTTTAACAGTGGTAACTGCTGCGGTTCTTGTTTAGTTTTGAGCAAATATGTTGAAAGTTGTTGATCAGAGTTAATATCTAAAGCCCACAGGGGAAAATATGCTTTTGTCTAAACGGGGGTGCAAACAGAGTTCAGGAAGCAACCAGGCCAAATTTCATCAGATTTCAACACAAACTAAGGTTTTGGAATAAGTTAGACATGCTGGAGGGACTCTCTTGACTGGCCTGGGAATGCCTCGGGATCCCCCTGGAAGAGCTGGACAAAGTGGCTGGGGAGAGAGAAGTCTGGGCTTCCCTGCTTAGGCTGCTGCACCCGCAACCCGACCCCGGATAGATGGAAGGATGGATGGATGGATGAATACATTTTTTTTGTTTCAACCAAACAAGAAAGAGAGAGAGAGAGAGAGAGAGAGAGAGAGAGAGAGAGAGAGAGAGAGAATGATAGAGAGAAAAAGTGTGAGTGTACTAATTTCACAGAGAAATTCAGTACTTTTCATGCCTTATGCACTGGGTTGTTGTGCATAATCTCATTTTAGATTAATACCTGTCCTATGTTTGCCTTATTGCTCAACGTGACAGCACCAGATTGCCCCTGCAAATGAATCAAGCATGTGGCACATAATAAACAATGCATAAACAGTCCAAAAATGTCCTTGACAATCACATTAGAAAATGGGAAATGTCAAATCTCCCCTCCTCCTCCACCCCCCTTTCAACCGTAACACGGTTGCACGTCAAGGCGACGAACGCCCCTGATGACGCCAACGGTAGATTTGCTGTTGGTTAGTTGTGTGTCAGCGTCACCCTATGGCTAATTTTTAAAATAGCAATTTTTTTTTTTTTTTTTTTTTTTTTTTTTTTTTTTTTAAATACAGAAACAGCAGACAAGCGGCCACACAGAAATGATTGGTATTGATTCGTTCTTTCTAATTTAAGCTAAAGTCCGACAAAATACGTGAGCAGCGTTTGAAAAGCGCTGAGCCGAGGTGGAAGCTGCTATTGGTCCGATTACAGCGGTTCTGATCAACGCCTGACTTTTGACCAGCGGTGTTAATGAATAACAGCGATGACGTCAGCACTCACTAATTCAGATAACCTTGGGCCCATGAGCAATGGAGTGTGAGTGGAAAAGATCCTGATTACAGATAACACAACTGAAGTGTGAGTTTGAGTATGAAAAAATAAAATCACAACAATTTTACATTTTGCTCATCATTTGATGATTTGCTGTATTGTTTTCTCTGTCTTCTGTCTTTGTAAAGTGTCTTGGAGTGTCTAGGAAGGCACCTATATTTTAACTCTATTAATTAATCTATATTGTTGAATGTCTCGGGACATTTTGGACAAATAAACCAGTAAAACCACGAAAAGTGAGCCACTCTGTATAAAACAATTTTTAAAAATTCCTAATCACTTTCTAGTCACTTTCTCTGTTTTTTTTCTCCCAACAATTATTTTTCCTTTAAGTTTGAATTGAGCCTCTCTGAAATACAAGAGAGCTCAGAGACGACCACGTGTGTACATGTAATCAAACTGTGAATTCTTATAGTTTTAACGTCTCAAGAACAGCATCCACCGCCCCCCACTCCCCCAACCACCCACCCACCCACACACACACACACACACACACACACACACACTCCATGTTCCTCTCTGCTCAGACTGATCTTATTGGATTAATGGTTGATAAGAGTAGCCATGTGCTCGTGTTTACACTTATTCAAATTTCAGGCGGGATCTGGGGTTGTTATTAAACCCGCCTCGTCTCCTCTCCTCTCACCAGAGCACATGCACACCAGCCTCTGACTACTTTATTCAGATATCAGAGCCAGCATGGGGAACACTCAGTCGGACCTCTCACATTCTTTTGGTTCGTGCAACATGCTCCTCTCCAACAAAGAAAAGAAGTTACCCAGCAGTGCAGAGGGTAAGATGCGCTGTTTAGTCTTTGTTTTGTTGTGACATGTTTGAATTCTTTGTATTGTAACAACAGGTCTGATTAACTATAGAATCATGTCAGCTATCAGAAATGCCAAAGCTTGATGCATTACATGAAAATGTTCCCCTCTAAATTCTTAAATAAAGGACATTATTATGGGAACCTCTTGAACTCACACCAGAGCCTGGACCCCCATCTGATATTATTTTAAAGGCTGTAATTTGTTGCTTTAGACTGACAGGAAATGTCCATCACTCATCCATTCCCATGATGGACCCTGTGTGACCAAAACGGGTTGAGAGAGGCCTCTGGTGATGTCATAGCTTTCCCAGACCCCTGCAAGAGATAACATGCATGAGAACAGAAAAGGAGGCCAGTAGACAACGTAATGGGGAACAAATGGAGGAATCAGCTACAGTTTGTTTACATACCTTTAGGCGATCCCTTTTTTACTTTGGTGATTTTCTCACCCACTTTTATGGCTGTTCAAAATAGGCCTCGATTTCCTGCTCTAATACGCGATCCGATGATTTTAAACACAAAAAAAAGATAAAGAAGAAGAAGGAGAAGAAGAAAAGTGGTCAAAAGCCGTTATGAAAATTGGAGGGTCAGTTAACAAAAGCCACCAGTAGATGACGCTAGTTCACGACGTGATACCATAAGGTTCCTGTTAGGGCATCTTATTGTGACAGTTATTAAATATGTATAATTCTTCCAAGTATGAAATAAACAGCTAAATCATTAACTGGTGCTTTTATGATTTCTGACAGCTGACAGTTTAAATATCAACACGATCATGGAAGATTATTGTGAATTGTGAGCTTTTTTTTTCCCTGCTCTGAAGGGTTGCTGAGGAGATGGTTAGACATCTTTAATTCAGATCCTTATGCTGGATAATAAAATGAGGACCTTGCATGTGTCCATGTGTGACCACTTCAGTCACGTGTGAAGAAAATCTTGGGGGGCATAAGAAGAAGCAGTTAAATATTAAGCAGCATCTTAATTATTAAAGACTTTGTGCAGCTCCATCTGTGCAGGTGTGAGCAAGTTTTCATGTGTGAATGAAAGAAAATGAGACATGGCATCATTTAATCAGATTATATCTAATGAATTGCCTTCAGTAATGAGTGATCAGTGCGAAACGGTTATAGTTGGTCGTGATCTTTAATAGAATTTAACTCAGCCCTTCTTCCAGGGGGTGCGGGGAAGTTCCTACAAGTTCCTACAAACCTCAAGGAAATTGTTCCCCGTCTTCTATTAACTTTGGAGAAAAGCAGCTCAGAGTTCATTTAACATAGCACTGATACAGCTTAGAGGCTGCCAGCAGATCTCCCTAATCACAATCTCAGCTTCCTCCTCTGAAATTCCACTTCAGCAGTATCTCTGATCCTCGTCTGGTCCCAACATCATAGGGTCAGCTTTTTAAACCTATTGCTGCTGAAGGCCCATTAAAATTAAAAACCCCCACATTCACGTGGCTGATATTCTCATGCACAGCGCTGCAATAAACTTAATCAACAAACAACAACTGACGATGAAGTGACAAAGGATGAGCTGCATTTTAGACTCTGTGGCCAATAATCCGCGGTTGCATGGATGCACTTCACAGAAGGAAGTTCTCGGATTTGCGAGTTCCCAAAATAGCCCAGTCAGGCAGCACTCTCAGTGTATCAGTGTCGTTCTGCAGGCAGGGGCCCCGCAAGAGTTTCCCACACGTGTCACAGGCTAATGTCATGACGAGAGAGCGAGGGCGTGAGGGAGAGGGCCGGAGGAATGGGAAGGAACGAGATTAGCTGTGAGGAGAGGGACAGAAAAACAAGGAGGGCACAGAAGAAAAGCTCGGTGTTCAAAGTAGACGGCAGTGGAGGGACACGACCAGCAGGAAAAAGGGCACCAATGGCCGGAAATACTCAGCTGTGTCAAAGTGTTAAAGGTGACTGGAATGTCTGTGAAACTGACCCCCGTACTTCCCCCCTTCTTCGAGTCTGAAGAGGGATTTACGTAATGGGGTTTTGACGGCGCCCCTCAGTTTTATCTCCCAGAGCGGTGATGAAAGATTTCAGAGGTGGAGGCCCCTACCTGCCGCTGAGCTGTTTACCTGCTGCAGCATATCAGCTGCATACTGTACATCCCAACATTTCAGAGGCGGCTCAGCTTGCAGCGGGCTCACGGCCTCATGTCACTGCCTGACAGCCGAAGCCTTTAATGTCTGGTGTGAGATCCGCCCAAACTCTTCACCTTAGAGTTCTGTCCATGCGGGAAGATGCCGCAGACGCATTCAACTGTTTGATATGCAGAAATATGGACGGAATCTCAGTAGATTTTACAAGTAGACTGAATGGATCACAAATAGTGATTCTGATCCCTTCTGTCAATGTTGCGGAGACATTGACAGTTTTTAATCCTTTTGTTGTGTGTCTGCGCACGATCACGATGGATTTAAACCCTCAAAGCAACAATTAAAAGGATCAAGTTGTGTTTTTGATGTGGGACGGTTAATAAAAAAAAGTTGCATTTAGCACAAAGTACATCCAGTAAGTGTAAAGTATGCAAAGTATTTGGTCCAAGAATGGGCAGGAAAGTTACCGACCCAGGTGTGGTCCAGCAGCTGGAAAGCCTAGAGCAGTTTTAAAGAGATAAATCTCTGCCACTGTCCAAATATTTTGGTACAAGACATCTTTTTTTTCTCTAAATTCTGTTGGTAGGACAGGTTCCGAACCGCAAACTGTGTGTTTAAACACAGTAAAATGTAATTTACACACGTAAAAACACAATAAAATTGCAATTTTAAACAGGGGATTTTATAAGTGCACTTTGGAACCAACATGCTCTTGCAGGCAGGTAAATTTCAAATAATATCTACAGAGAATAAAGTTATTTATCATGAGATGCTTTAATGCAATAATTTGATTTGAGATATTTCTTAGGAACCAGTCAGATTACATTTCTTCTCAAACTTTAACTTGGATTAAAATCAGACCACCCCTCTGCGATCACCCAGATCCAGAACCCCCATCAAACATCTGCACACAGAAATCTAATTATCTCCTAAATATAGTCATTTTTGCTCTCCTTTGGGGCAGCGCAGCATTCTGATTATTTAGGGGCTGAACCTCATCTGAACTGTACGGGTCAGCCAAAACAAGCTGATGCGAATCAAAGGAAAACAGAGAATTCCTGGTCCTGTTTCAGCTTCCTGCCTCAGCTGCAGCTGCAGGACTGGTCCAAGTCCATCCTAAAGAGGAGATACTGCTCAAACAGATTTTTCTATTTCTATTTGTTTGTTTTTAGCTAAGCAGAAATGCGTGGTGGCGCCTTTGACTTGCTCTTCGTTTTCAGGAAAATGAGATAAATAATAATGTGTACTGTTTCAACAAATCAGTGCTAGGAAGTTAAAAACCAGCTGGAGAGTGAAGGCGGGGCTAAACAAGAGCCCGCATTTTAAATGAGGCAAAAGTATCGATTTAAATCAAATATATTTGGTCCAGTTTACAAAGCAAAACTTTGCACAAACCACCAGACAAACTCGAGGGTGAACCAGTTACATTTAGGATGTTAAGGGCCAAAGGCCAAACACAAGAGTCTTAGGCCTCAAAAATCAGCCCTTCTTAAAGAGATCATTTGCTCCACTTTGGAGGATTTTCGCAGAATTAAGGAAAAGTCCTTCCACCAGCAGACATTAATCACATGCTGATCTGGATTTTCACCAACAGTTATTAAATCAGAGCCTGCAATTAGAGCTTGGAATGCAGGAATTTTTATGTTTGCTGAAACCTGAAATGGGAGCGAAACGAGGACACGCTCGTCCTTCGAGTTTCATTTTCATACCGCAGTCATCAGTGATCTGAAGTGATGTGGGGAGGAAGAAGCCCCCGATGTGCTCACGAAGGGCATGCATCCGGAACAGACTGGTGGCTTGCAGAAGAGGCTGCTCACCTTGGCTTCAAGCGGCTCCATGGGAACTGGGGATGGATGGAGGCGGTTACCCTGGAGATCTAGAGCCACAGGACCTAAAGGCTAATTATGTACACCCACCCGAGAGGGCAGCGTGACATGGAGAGTGTTTCAGTTCAGCACCTTCAGAGAAGAAGTGAAGAAAGGTTAGAGCTTCCGACGCTTTGGAAGATCCCCGTTTAAAATCTGTCTGCCGGTTTCAGGCGCTCTTTTGCTGAGGGGGACTTGTGGTCTTTGTCCTTTTTCCCACTACCAACAAAATTGGCCTCATTCCAATGACATTTTGGATGCTACATGACATATTTTGAATCACTGTCATTGTGATGCTACTAGTGGTTTCTCTGTCGCTGACAACAGACTCCTGACCTTCATAGTGACAACGGACATGAGTGACTGGTGCACCCTGGGCTCTCCTGGGAGCAGTTTGACTTGTATTCCGCCGGCTGTCACTTAAACAAGCGCCACAGTGGTGGACGGTCCAGTGCTGCTTTAGCGTTTGTGCCTTTGTTCTGAAAAAAGACGGGTTTATTTTTGAAAACAGGAGCCATTTGCTGTATGGAATCCTCATCTGTTTGCGTGTTTCGAAAGGCTGGACAGCATGTGCATGTGTGTCAGTCAGTAGTGGAGATGCACTAATGCTGGGCCCTTTGGTCTGGATCTGTCTCCTAACTGCAGAGAAACTGAAAGAAGTTTTCATTTTTGAAGGAAATGTGTTATTGTGTAATCTAATACCTGCAGCCCTCTGATGTCCTTGTGTGCTCTTTGCTTTGGGACTGCGAGAAGACGCGTGCACCTTGATGGTCAGTGTGGAATAACAGCTGCTGGCTGTTGTTCTTGAACTTCCTATGCTTCGTGGAAACCTTTAAAGCTATTCCTGACTGGATTTTGTCTGGGCTCCTGTTGAGAGTGGGCATAATGTCTTTTTTAGTTTACTGGATAACTGCATGGGGTAATAATAGCGATGGAATTCGGTGCCATAACCCCAGTGGGGGCTTCACTTGATCGCTTCAGACCCTGCGGTCAAGGTTTCACCATCACCACCAGTAGTGACGAGACAAAAATCTTTAAAGCCTGTTCATATTTTTAGAAACGTATCGTCTTACCTTCTATAAGATCATTAGTGTTTAAAAACAAACACTAAAGGAATGTCTTCTCTACACGTTACAACTAATAGATTTCACAGTTAAGACAGACAAAAACATCACTTTAGAACATTCACTCCGAGGAACCTCTGCCTTGGCTTTAGTGTATATTCATACAAAAACAGGACCACAAACACACCTTCCCTGACTGCACACATGACTCTCTCTCCTGTGTGTGGTTTTTCCCTGTATTTTTGGATTTAAAAGTCCAGCTTTAGCTTGTAAATGTTGATTCTTGCTGCGTATTTCTGGAGCGTGTCTGACAGGCCGTCCAGTAACCCTGACGCTGTCAGCGGGGTCAAGTTAAAGATGGTACAGACCTTGACACCAGCACCTGCGAGCTCCTGAGCCCTGTTGTAGCTGTTTAACAGCCCCATCAAGCAGACAGCTGTTAAATTAAAATATAAATAAACATACGTTTACATTACATAACACTCACGCAATGTTAAAAAAAAAAAACTAAAAAAAAAAAAAAAACCTGATCATCAGAAAATGCCTGCTTCTGGGTGATCCACAGCCGCTACATGTGAACGGTTTGAAGAAGCGGGCCGAACTGTTCTGTGGCCAAGAGTATTTCCTGCATCTCCTCAAGTGGTGCTTCCGCTCCTCATCCCAGAGAACAACGGGACAATAGAACAGATGGAGGAAGAGCACTGTCTGTGCATCTGGCTGAGCACATTGAAAGCCCATTTTTAGCAGGTCTCCCACTGACACAGAGGTCTGAAACAACATTTCTGCAGAGTTCTGTCTCTGTTTTCATGTCCTACAGCAAATTTTCATGATCCCTTTAATTCCTTTTAAACCATAGATGTGATAAAGATTCACGGATGACTTTAACATCTGTTAAAGTGTTGCTGCAAAGGTCTTCCGATAACTGTTAACGGCTTCCATTGTGTTGGAGTCACGGGGTCATCTTATCTCGAGGGCCTGCCATGTTACCTAATGTCATTATTTAAATTCCTTATGTGCAAAATGAAGCAGGAAATCCCTCATATCAAAGTCAATATATCTGCCTATTATCTTTACCATCGACATAAACAATAACGGCACGTGCAGCATGGACACAATGCAGCCTTCCGAATGTCGTCAACGCTGTCTTCTGACTCTGCCTCATCGCAGTTCCTCTCATTATTTCCCGCTCATGTTACAGAATGCTGCCAAACACTTCTCCTCCTATAAATAGCTGGCCGAGAGAGATATGTGATTTAATGCAGAATGTACAGTTCTCATAGGTTTGAGTGAACATAGATGGACGGATTAATAATGCATAAACATTAACATAAGTATAAACTTCCTGAGATTTTAGGCACAGTAAAGTAAATACAGTGGTTGGCATGAATAAATAAAGAAACATTACCAATAGTATGTACTGGTATTGTTTTGATGAAACAAAAAAAAGTTTAAACCCACATCCATTAAAGATGACTAATGTTCTGCCCTGATTTTCAGTGTGCTGCATAACTAGCGCTCATACCAAAGTTCTTTGTTCCCCACTTGTTAGTTGCTCGGCTCGTAGTGGTGTTTTCAATTTACTGAAATCTGAAATTGCAGAAGTTCAACCAAGCATGCGTGCATTTTGTCTGCTTGGACTACCGCAGCGTTCCATCTGATGATCTGAGGATTTTGGAAATGAGAAAAATCTGCGAGGGCACCGAAACACATGGAGCAAAGGACCTATAAAATGTCTCAAATGAAAGGAGAAGGCCACACCATTGCTTGGAGAAAAAGCAGCGCGTTTTATCATCTCCGCATGGGCCTTTTACTGATGCAACTGCTTTGGTAACAGATGAAGTGCATTTTTGAAAAGCAGGTGCTTGACGCCGACGGCCCATTCGGAGGCTAATGAAATGATGGGAGTGCATATTGCAAACAGATGTCAGCGTGCTTTAGGAGAAGAAACAGTGCTCGAACCGAACGGGGTGACCGAGAGAGGCGGAAAAACATTGTTGTATGAATGTGGTCCATTGTGCGGGCCCATGTGTGTTTGATGGAGATGTTCGAACTGAAGGTGGGTATGACTCACTTCGTCCATTAGATCAGTGGTTGAGGTTTGGATTGCAGCCCTCCCCCGATACCGAGACCACCGCATACAAACAACCATCTGTCAGACCTTTTTTTTTTTTCTTCTGCGTTTTGGTCTTAAAAATTGCAATCCTGCAAATGTAACGCTTTGCTTCCCAAACACAAGTCGCTCGGCTGCTTCGGGTGCCAAGATTCCTTGAGGAAAGCAGGCGTGTCTGCTCTCTTGCTCCCAAAACAGCTCTCCTCTATAGGCGCACTGGTGAAATCACCATCATGGACACTACAAGGGAGGACAGCATGAGTCATTTCAGAGCAAATCGTTCCTGTTTGCGTCCAGTTAAGCAAAGAACAGACTGTGAGTCTCTTGTGCGCACGTTTGTTTGTGCTAACCTCATGTGACAGAAAGCACGCCCCGTGTAGCAGCTGGAGTCTCGAGTTTGCTTCTGCGCTGGTGGCTCCTGTGGTCCCCACATCCGCCTCCGGAGGCGTCTTTGCCCCCTCGTACTGTCACAATAATCTATGCTGACAGTGTCCGGGGGTCACGGCCGGGGGCGAGGCCAGCTTGCAGCTCCAGCGCAGAGTGAGATAGAGACGGTCGACGTGCTCTCCCAGCAGACGACAGTCTGTGTCATCATCAGGATAAATAAATTCTCCCGCCCTTCATGGAGAGCCAGAGACACGAACACTCATAATTCCAAGTTAATATCAAGTTGACGTAGATGAGCCTGTACGTCACACAGCACATCCACCTTACCAAGTCACATCCAGCAGCTGCGATGGTGGCATTTTTCGTCCATTTGACAGCCCAAAACGCCGTCAGAAGCTTTTGTGATAGCCATATTACTGTTGTTATAAACGTGGCTGGGACACAGCCATGTTGAAATGGATTAAACGGAACCAAATGCTGTGCGAAAAGCTGGAGTTCACCCCCTGAACTGGGTCTGGTGGCGTGCCCTTGCCCAACATGCAGAAGGGACAGGTCGACGTGCACGCTCTCCTGCACGCTGCTGTTTTAACTTTCCATCTCCGTGAGCCCGCATGCGCCCATACACATGTGCACTCATTGTGCATTTCAGGGTTACCTGCACAAACATCTGAAGGAAACTCTGGGGACTAATAGTTTCAGGGCCTCGCAAAGTTTTGCAATGTCGCCATCGTTTACAAACAAAAGGAGAAGGAAGCGGCTCACCACAGCGATGCGACCGCGTACGAGCCTGAAATGTTCACAATGGCTCTTTGCTGGTGTGTGATCGCAGCACATCCAGGACTACGACCAACAACAGCGCAAATCTGGACACGCTCCTGATGGATCCTGCATGTCTTTACTACGCGGTGGAGCACATACTGTATATTTTGATAAATTAGAGTGGGTCCGTGCAATAAACACAAGTGCAGCTCGTTAGCGCAGCTCAGCGCTCAAAGAATGAGGAAAGACCAGATGGTTCAGTCGGAATGAAGCAACGGAATCCACCAGCTAAGGCCTCCGAAGATCAATACTCACTTAGCTGCCGTCTTGTCATCGACACTCATGTGACCACACAAGACACTCAGAGTTACTGCAGACATGTATTAAAAAAGGCAACACTTACTGTCAGTTTGGAATGGGAAGAAAAGGAAAGTCCATTATGATGTTTGGTCTGTGCCTTCCAAACCACCTCCATATAGGGATTTCTGTCACACAGCAGCGTCACCTGACTTCCTCCTTTGTACCAGATCATCGTAAGTCTCACGGGCAGCCACTAAAAGCCTCCCTGAGCTGTTAGCGATGTGCACAGGCACCCGCCAGCGCGTCCAACGATGGTGCAAGGTGGACCATGTTCGACCCAGCAGTCATTAGGCGTTCATTAAGCCCCCCATAGGCAGGCAATAAACAAGCAGGAAACTAGGAAAGCAGCACTTGTTGCTGCGGCTCTGCTGTGTTTACACAGAAAGCTTGATTGCAGACTCCATTTCAGCCTCAAATTTGCTTCCTCTGTTAATCCCCTTTGTCATAACAGATCTTTCTTTCGCGGGGCGAGTGTATGGGCCAGGGGATTTCACTTCTGCCTCACGTCACCCCAAACACCATTCATCCAAATGTCATATAAGGAGCCATCATATCCTGCTAAAACAAACAGCATTGAGGAGGTAGAAACAAATGCTTTTGTCTTTGAGATATATTTAACCGCAGCCTCTCTTCACCAGCGGCACATTTCGCACGTTTTCGCTGTCCTCTGACTCAAAACAACCATGACGTGTTGAAATCTTGAAACCACTCAAGTCAATTTTAATATCATCTGGTATCAAATCCCCCGTTTCAAATGCAAGTCTCCCCGGGTCATTTTCTTCTCCCCCTGGCTAATTAATTACCAGATTTACCCGAAACATTTAATGTGAAATAAAAAAGAAAAATGAAGAATCTGAGCAGAAGGTCTGCCTTTTAAATTTTGAGTATGGTTGACACGGTTACGTGACACGGTTAAATCCCAAGTCTTCATAAAGAAATCTTTCTATGCTATAAATCCTCTTCTTAATAATGAATTTTTTTTCTGTTATGCTTCTATTTCCAAAGTTAGTAAGAAACCTCTTAGATGAGGATGACCTCGTTCGTTTGCACTCTCTCATGGCCTATTTGCTCTGAGGCCCCTCTGAGAACACTGGCAGCGCTTTGAGGACGCCGTCGTCAGAAAGCAGGAAACAGCTTGAGAGACGTCCAACTGTAGTGAGGCAGAGGATAGGGTGGGAAGAGAGGGGATTTCCTCATATGGTTCTTGCACTTTCATCAGAGGTCCAGACCTTAATGTGTTGGGCCAACTCTGTGATTAAAAGTCTGATAAGCTTCTTGTGTGTGTCTGCCATCAATCTTTATATTTATCATTTATCATTACATTTGACTTGGCGACCTTTTCTGCTGCCTCCGATCGTCTTGACCCCTCTGTATTCAAACGCCTTCAGTTCCAAATGTGCTGATGAGATTTCACCAGTGGCTGCAAAGTGTGTGTGCATGGGTGGTTTTTCTACACATGCAGGGGTGAAGGCTCACCTTGTGTGGGCTGAGGGCCAAATGTTGAGCAATTTTACATCAAATGTCAAAGTGAAACCTCACGTTTAAGTGTAAGGTCCTCACAACTTCGAAGGCCTGTTTGAGGGTAAAGACTTGGTTTTAGGTTGGGGTTAGTGTTAGAGTAGGGAGCTGGGTGATACATTATGTCGATGAAAATCCTGGCAAAGATAAAAGTACAAGGATGTAAGGATGTATGTATGTGTGTGTATGTGTGTGTGTGCGCGCGCGCTCTCGCTCGCTCGCTCGCTGTGTCTTTAACGTCGTGCAGAGGGGCGCCTATACCACAGAAAGGAGGGGGCTGCTGTGCGCCAGTTGGAAGTGCGAGCCTGTCGCTGCAGCTTTGCTTTGACATTAAGAGCGTCTTCATGCTCCAGCGGGGACATCCAAAGCGCTCTGAAGCCACTGACACTCGCACTGATCTGGTTTCAGGCAGATACTCATCATACCGGGGACCCACGGATGGACAGAAAAATCTTGCAGTCGGAATTAACTTGTCAGCCGGCGCCAAAAATTACTGAGTATAATGGGGAACTCCACACCTAAACCTTTAATAGGTGAGGCTCGATATTAATGTGTCATTTTTCTGGGCATGCCAGCGCAGTTTTGTGTCGATGCGTGTTTGGTGGTCACACATGGCTCGTCCTAATTCCTGTATTAGGCGCTGCGCGGAGACGCGCGTCTGTTCCGTGGGAGACGAGCGTCATTCCCGGTCAGAGCAGAGCGCTCCAGCAGCCGCGCTTTCCCCATGAAAACGCATCGACATCTCTGTTAGCAGCAGCCTTGAGTCGGAAATGATGGCTGCGGGACCATTATCAAGTGAAGGGGATGCTAATACGTCAATTGCACTTTTGTGAATAAAAATCAGCAGCAGAGAGAAGAAGGGTCTTGTATTTGTTTTCTTTACGCTCGCATCATGTTGGTCACTTGATGTGAGCGCTGCTTCCGTCTCTTTTATAAGATTTCAAGCAGAGATCTTAAGTGATCGCTGCTGATTCCCCCTCATTATAAGCCCCTCTTTCACTTCGAAAGCTCCAGACCTCAACTCAGGCCCCGACACCACTTTGATTTAATGTCAGTCCCACTCCAGGCTCACTTCGGTGGCTACATGAGGCGGTTCCAGAGCTCTGGAGCCAGTTGCAGTTGAAATGAGAATTAGTTTTCACACTGTATGGATTGGATTAATATGGCATCAGGGAGACAATCAAAATATCTTTTATGAATTTGCCACCTTAATGCCTGTGCTGAACTTAGGATGGTCTGGTGCTTGGCAGATTCTCAGCTCCCAGAATCTAAGATGTAACACCAGATCCCGAAGTTCAACATCAGCTTCAGGGTGATGACTTCAATTTCACGTGCACATCCCGCCTGGAGATATGAGAGAATAAAAAGGCCAATATTAAATGTACATAATCAATTCTGCATTTCAAAAAGCCACCCTCTAGTCTTGTGGAGTCTTGTGATTAGATTTATTTGTGCCTTCTTCTTTCATCTCCAGAAGGACATGCGGCATGAGCAGCCAGCAAGTTTATCTCCATAAATAATCGCGTGGTAGCAGATACTCTGTGGCAGAACTTTGCCTGATAAACAGTTGATCATCAGCTGCCTGATCTTTGTTCTTTTTATGTCCCCGATCCTGCTTTAATTCCAGCCTGTCTCATGACTTTTCTGTCCTCAAACCAAAGCTGCATCCCCGGTTCCGGCTCCGCCCTCTTCTGACATTCTCCTGAAGTTTCGGGGTCTCAAGTAAATCACAGACGCTGCTGTCTGCAGCTCGGAAGAAATGATCCCAAGCGGTGGCGGCTGCAGTGGACCACACAATGACACCTCACAGCTTCCCCACCTCATGAGATTTTAGGTGTTTTAGCTGAATCACGCACCCTATATGTATGTAAATATTGTAAAGAGCGTCTATGTCTGCTTTTTTAAAGTCTGACATTGACACAGGAGGTACCGCTTCAAATACAGGTGAGGGGCAGAGTGAGGGATGGACTGAAACAGTTATCTGCTTACTTAATGAGGCTATGGCAGATCCTATCTGCACTTCCATGCACAGACGAAGCAGGATCATCACCAGGCCGTCCACGAATGATGCAGCGCTCGTATCCCGGATATTATAGCCTCGTCTCTGCACAATGGGAGGAAGTGGCGACGTGTCGTCCGGCATTATTTCTGTCAGCTCTTGGCATATTAGTGTTCTGGTCACAGATTAGACTGTAGAAGATTATGAAAGATCTTCATGTTTGGAAACTTTTTTTGTATTGCGCTGCAGAGGAAAATACTTTTGGTGTGAGCTTAAAGTGACCTTATGAGCACTCTGTGTCCTGATAAGTGGCTCTTTTTTGCCTTTGATTATTTGTTCTGCATTTTTAGAATCTCCATTAAGTGAAAACACGATGGCTGCCGTGCCTGGGGCCAGCACCGACAGTGAGATGTCTTGCCTGCGTGACTCGCCGAGCTACGCTTGTCAGCTAATAATGGCTTCTGTCTGCATGGTTCCTTGTTTTAGGGGCGACTCAGTCAGCGAGGCGCTGTCCTCCACGTATGGTTATATACATTCTGCCCTGTAAACGGAAACCCTTTCCACACTGTGGAACCATTTGAGATGTTGCAGGCATTCTTCCTGATTGGTGGTTTAGAATATAATCAGCGATAATGTCTAATTTAGGAAATGTGCTGTGGACCATTTCACCGAGTCGCCATCTTTTAGGCCAGATCACGGTGAATCTAAACACATTCAATCTGCGAAGCAGGAAAGACCGCCTCCTTTTAAATATTGCATCTCAGCTTTATTTTAAATATTCAGCTGCTGCTTTAATCTTATTTATTTTTTATCAGCCTCAAATAAACAGGACTCACATTTAGTGCAACATCACTTTGTTTGCCTACTCATTTGATTGTTGCCGTTCATGATAAATTCTCTTAATCCTTCTTTTGGTTTTTCATTCTTGTTCCTTTTCTGAAGACGGTGATGGGGAAATAGAAGCAGTCATTCAGTTTCGTTGGACTTACAGGCCATGGGGGTTTGTCCATGGATAAAACATTCACCTGTTGTTGACCTTTGTGCTGTTTTTTGAATCCCCCCACCCCCCCAAATCAGTTTTTATATTTCCCAGTGACAGACACACAGGGGCTTTGTCCACAACTCGTTACATAAAATGTAGACTTTGTTGTTTTTATCTTGTGCCGATCTAGAGGAAATTTGGCATAACTGCCGGGTGGAATTGCTTCAGCTCCTGACCTTGATCCTGATTTTGGTCTTTAATTTTCATCCCAATATCCCAATTTTTTTTTCTAACAAACTGACTAGGTGGAGGAGGAGATATTTCACACGCTGTCACACTGATGTTCTTGTTGATGGGCAACAGAGCTGTGTGGAGTTACATAAAACAGCACCCTCAGTGTGCTCGAGTACAACGAAAGCCTCACAGGAGCCCTTTAAGTGTGTATTTGCACTAAAGGCTCAAGGTGTCATCTCAACCAAAACACATAGTCGGCTGTTTTGCCACTTCTCTTTTCATTCCCAAAACACGGACTTGAGAAACCAAAGTGGGCCAGCTGTTCACGTGTCTAGTAGCTGGTCTGTAGATGATCAAATGTAAAAACTGATGATTTCCTGTTTGATTTTTGCTCGTAGATACAGCTCTGCAGTCACGCCCAGTGGTCAACAGGCACTATTATAGCCTGCCTAATAATGGGGCGATTATCGAGAGAAGAGCCTCTGCCCTTCCGGTCAGCATCAATGTGGACCCACCTCGCTTCCACCCCCACGCCAAAGGCAAGAACATTAGGCTCGACGGGCAGCTTCGGCGTGCGACGCGCAAGAACAGCTTCTGTAACGGCATCACCTTTAGCCACAGGCCGGTCCATCTCTATGAAAAGGTTTGTTAGGACTTATGCTACTTTTACCTGCTTGCTACTGCACTGTGGATGCAAATGGTGGCGTGAGCTCCAGATGCCAGCATCTGTATCCTGCCTTTAATGTTTTCACATTTGCACAATGGAATAAACCTGCCAATGTACCATCTAGCTTTATTGTAGATGCGTGTTTTCGGCTCACAAGTCCATTTTAAGCTATAACTTTTTAAAATCCAGGTTCGCCTTCGCTTGACTGGTGTGCACACAGGCTGGAGCGGAGCCCTACGCTTCGGCTTCACCAGCTTGGACCCCAGCGAACTGGTGGCTGCAGACATCCCCAAGTACGCCTGCCCGGATCTGGTGACGCGGCCCGGCTACTGGGCCAAGGCCCTGCCCGAGAGATTGGCCCTGAAAGACAACGTGCTGTCCTTCTGGGCCGACCGCCACGGGAGAGTTTTCTACAGCATCAACGAAGGGGAGCCCATCCTCTTCCACTGTGGACTCAGCATCAGCTGCCCTCTGTGGGCCATCATCGACATCTACGGAATCACCCAGGAGGTCACGCTGCTCGGTGAGCGCCATTAAAGATATTTAGTGCTTCTTATATTTTTTTTAATGAGCACAGACAAGACAGTAAGGATTATTCAGAGTCAAAAAGAGAAGTGAGAGAAAAACATTTCACAAATGAAACTCGTGAGTGTGACACAATCCAATCCTGATATTGCATAAGCGGAGGTTTTTTTTTTTTTTTTTTTTTTTGGCTGGAGGTGATGTTGAAAATCATCTGAAGAAGCTCTTACAGCCAATGAAATATCATAAACGTTTCATACATGGTGTCAACAATTTCTACAGCTAATTTAAGCAGCTTCCTGAGAGCTGCTCTCTCGTAATGGAGGCCAGAATAGTGGAAAAAGTAGTAAGGCCTGGGACAGCTCAGCAACTCCATCCACCAGCTCTCCGTTCATGCTATCACGTCGTCTGTTTTTTAGTGTTATATCATTTTCTCTCTCTTCCATCCCCCCCGTTCCATCTCAGTCTCTCTGACTGTGTTTATCTCGGGTCTGACAGGACCGATGGCCATGTTTGGGCAATGCAGTAAATCCCAGGGGCTTTGGTGAGGGGGCCAGGCCACTCAACTGCATCACTAGAAATAGTAATAAAGGAATGTATTATAAGTCAAACGAGGGCTATGAATATCAGAATTGTTTACATCCCCCAATCCAGAAATTCAGCTCCACTGTGAGCCGAGTTTGTTGGAAGGAGCTTATGTTAACAAGGTGCAAAAATGCAGTAAATATGGAACTTCATATGCTGGTGATTTATGGCGCGCTGGCTGATTATTTGTGCTGAAAGGATTATTTCGCTGTGCAATAAATGTCCCAGTAAAAAGAAGAGAGGGAACGCACTGGCTTTCCACAACCATCCCGAGCTGCAAAGACTGCAGGTGTAAAATGTCAGAATTGATTAGCTTCTGAGGTTGGATTTTTAAAAAAAAAAGCCTTTACTGTTATTGTATGACCGTCATAAGGGCGATAGGACCGTGATGGAGACGATAAAGAAGAGAAGAGAATGATTCTTGGGCGAGTCTTCTGATCCAGTGGTGTGATTGTCTGTGTGGTTCCTGCAGAGAGCACGTTTGCCGAGAGCGTGGGATCCAGCTGTCTGAGTGCAGCTCGTCTCAGCGCCTACCTCCCCCAGAGCAGCCACGACTCAGCCAATTACAACAACAATCAGCTGGAGAACAACCAGGCCGTTGCTGCCAAGATGGCCACCCTCCAGCTGAATAACTACACACAGCTCATCCCCTGCTGTTCCTCCACCGTCTCCTCGTCCGCGCCGTCCTCGTCCGCGTCCAGCGCATTCGGCGTCCCGAGGCTGGCGCGGGGCCTTCCCTCCCAGCTGGACAATGACTTGCACTTTCACCCGATCCGGGGCTCTGACGTGGTGCTCTCCGCAGACCGCTCGGCAGCCTGCATCCACTTTCTAGACAGCAGTCAGACTCTGGTGTTCGGCGACCGGCCGCTGCACGTGGGCGAGACGTTGTACGTGGAAGTGGGTCATTTGGGTCTGCCCTACTTTGGAGCGCTGTTATTCGGCTTAACGTCCTGCGACCCGGCTAGCCTGCACGCCGAAGACTTGCCAGCAGATCCCGACGTTCTCTTGGACCGTAAAGAATACTGGGTGGTGCACCGGGGATTCCCCATGCCCTGCTCTGGTGATGTGTTCAGCTTCACTCTGCTCCCCACCGGAGAGGTTCACCACGGGGTGAATGGAGTGGGACGTGGCCGCCTCCTCTGCGTGGACTCCTCTCAGGTTCTGTGGGCCTTTTTCACCCTGCACGGGGCAGTAAACAGACTCAGGATATTAGGTAAGCCTAGAGTACTCTCCTCAGTTCAAATTCATTTTATTATCTGTGTTATTCAATTGAAACAAAACATGACGGCGCAGCTTAATTGACAAAGCTCAAATGAAACCTGGGTAACCAGAACCTCTCCTGAAAATTGGTCGCTACCTTGTAAACTGTAAGGTCGAGAATGATGTCACCGTCACAACATGGCAGCAGCTGTGTTTCTAGAGCAGACCTGGGTCATCAGAATTAAAAGGAGGCATCTATAAACACCTCAGATAAAATCCTGACAAATCAAGTGCATGTGTAAATGTGCTCAAGACGTAAGAACATGATCCAGAGCCCCAGGTTCCAGAATTCTTATAGTTTTTTATGTGCAATGATGATCATATTCAGCTAATATTAACAACAAATGGGAGTTTGTTTATGAGGTTATAAATACCTCCCTTTTACGAGGCTACCATTAGCTAAGTGTACACGGCAGACTAGAATGACGAAGAATGTGGGGCAGAGATAACTGGCATATAAAGATATTTCTCAAATGTCAAACTAATCAATTCCTAAAGAGGATATTCTCTTTCGAGGTTATCCCTGAGTCAAGACAGTCCCTAATTTATTTTTTCCCAGACTAAAGGAATGCAGTTTAGCCGTTTATGTCTGCATGTCTGTTCAATTTAGAACTCTGAACTATCTGTTCTAGTCCCACTACTCCCACATAAACTCCCATCGGCTTAAGCATTTTCAGCTGCATCTGACTCAACAGGATTCCCAAACGAAACCAGCCGTACTACCGAAACCCAAGTGTCTCTTATTCAGCTGTTTGGGTCGGTGTTTCAGAAAGGTCTGAATGTGGATCTAATTGTCTTTTGGTTTGTTTCCGTCTTTTTCTCGCTGTCACAAAGGAACACTACAGTGTAGTCCACCCCCCACGTCCCCCAGCACTTCTCAGAGCAGCAGTTCAGAAGACAGTGACTCAGATCTGGCCTTCAGTGTCAACCGGTCCTCCTCTGCATCTGAATCCTCTCTGGGTAGGTTAGCACAGCTATGGCTGGTGGGTTACGAACCTTTGTCCAGTTTCGGATGAATTCTGGATGCGCACACAAAGAACCCTGCTTTTTCACATCCATGAATATCTGATAAAAAATGGAGTTTGGAAATGAGAGCAAATTGAGCTCTGTTTTTGGTCTTGGTGCTTGCAGTGATGTTTTATTTGTGTAATTTTTAGTAAGGAAAGAAGGCAGAATAATAGCAAATGTAAAATATGTCCTGTGACTGATGTTGAATTTTTACACAGTACAGACAAGCAATGAGTGAAGACTGGAAGCTCCAGAGTACAGTAAACTATTTAAATCTCATGTTACCAAAAGAAAAAAAAAAATACTTCAAAAGGTTTTCCCCTGCTTTAAAAATCAGACGCTCCCCTGCCACCACCATGTTTGTTTTAGCAGTCAGACTCTGAAGGCCTTATCCTAGGGTTTATTCCTGTTTCTGAAATCAGACTATGATGTTTACACCCATAAACCCCAATACCGCAAAACAGGATATTCGTGGCTATGCAAACGCACCCAGTGCGACTCTAGTGTAGACTCTAATGTAGTCTTGAAAAAGTGTTTCCTGTACTCTGTTTTTGTGCTGAACACTATAAATATCTGTCTCTTCAGGCAAAGCTTAGAAACAAGCTGCCTCGCACGCCCTGGCTTTGTTTTTGCTCAATAGTTGGACGTCTGGAGGCTCATTATCTTGAATTATTGCGCTACTCCTTCTCATAGATAAGCAACAATTGAGGTGGGATAAATCCAAGTTCTTTATGAAATGCTTTTAAAGAAGCAAGTTCTTCTTCTGTAGTTTTGGTTTCCTTTGAGCATCAACTGAAACTAATGCAGCAGCAAATTAATACAAATAACTATAAATTGCAGTTATATATGTATATAGAAATATAGGAATATATCCATATGAGACTGTGTCCAGTTTTTACATAGAAAAATAAAGAATTAAAATCTGAAAGAAATCAAGGAGGTGATCTCGGATCCTTTCACTGCAGAACATGAAAACCATCATCTGTTCTTTCTGAATTGTCCTCCTTATCTTCTTTTATCTTGCAGTGACGGCTCCCAGCTCCCCCCTCAGTCCGCCCATCTCCCCAAGCGTCTCTGGCTCGGAGCTGCCCCCTGCTGGCAAGAACGGAGAATGCACCATTTGCTTCGACCAGGAGGTGGACACCGTCATCTACACCTGCGGCCACATGTGTCTGTGCAACGACTGCGGGCTCAAGCTGAAGAGACAGATCAATGCGTGCTGCCCCATCTGCCGGAGGCCCATCAAAGATGTCATCAAAACATACAGGCCATAATGGTCCGGGTGTTCAAACTGGTGCTACTACTACTACTACCACCGCAGGATGCCACCCGTGTCTCACTCTCAGGTTTGGTCCAACCCTTTGAACTGGAGATCAGCCATCCCCAAACATAACTGTGCCTATTAATTTTTGAAAAAGAAAAAAAAAACAAAGAAAAAAAGAAAAACAATCATTTCTGGATATAGACTATGCTGTGATGATGTAATACAAAGACTGCTTTATTCTGGCCAACAGAATCCTGATGTGCATTGGTTTTCTAAGTGGTGTCTCTTCATGTATTCGTCGCTGAGCAGCAAAAGCCAGCTGTGCATACTTTTGTGTTTGATTTACGCGTGCAGAATATGCCCCCTGTAGTGCCTTAGATTTGTCACATCATGCGTCTGAGTAATTACACTAACAATCTTAGCCATATTTGTGATGTACATATGCTGAACGCTTTAATGGACGGCGGAAAGATGTGTGGTCAATGTTAAATTGTAAAGTATTTCTGAAACGTATAAAGTAAAGACTTCGGATTTGCACATTGAGAGACTAATAAAAGTGGACTGTGATTAAATGTGTGTGTTTCCTCACGTGTTTCTCAATAGTCCAGATCCTGTCAATATGCATTTTGTAACTTTATCTGCAAGGCTGCTTTCCTGAATAAAACTGTTTTTCCTGATGTCATCTTTAAATGATTGTAACTGACACAGAAACAACCGTGAGCTCCTTTGGCCTTCAAATAGTCCAGAAAAGCCACTAAACTGACCACGTGACCGCTATTAAAACAAAACAAAACAAAAAAAAACCAAGAAGAATCCAGAGAGAAACTATGCGGCACAGGTGACATTCAGACAGTTCCAGGTTCTCTTGTTAGCTCTTTTTAGGACCGCAGAGAGTTTCTTTCACAATAAAACCCCGTGAAAGGTTAAGCGAATATCTGTCATATCTGCAGACAGGTTTACACAGGAAGTAAACTTGAGGCTAATTCAAGGCCTGAAACTGATAATGTCAAAATATTTCTTCAAACAGCCTCACAAATAAACACTGAGAAGAAAAACTGTGTTCCATCAGAGTCACTGAGATAACATCACTGGACAAAGTACGTTTTTGTTATTTCTGCTTGTATAATACTCATTATTTTTCGCCTTTTCACATTTAAAATGACTTCAGTGAAGCAAAGGCTGCGCCCAGCTGCGTTTTTCTGCAGTGCTACTGTATCAGACCTCTGAGCCAGAGGCTTCAGGTATGTGTTCACCTCCCCAAATATGAACATTCATGACAAGACGTTGCCCTGAGGAGAGACACTCATTCTTATGCTGCATAATTTGTGTGCGCCATTGTTTGTTCAGGGAAAAACTGGATGAGCATCAATTATTCTGTGTTTTGAAGATGACATTAAAGAGGGCTAAATATTGCAATAATGTTGGAATAACAACAGCAAAAAAAAAAAAAGAGCTTGAGCTCCAAACAAGACTGGTTCCCCAAAAAAGATCAGATATGATAATTAGGACAAACACCAAACTCATCCAGGCTAGTCAATAGAATTTCAAGGGACCGTGGTGAATGGCTTTGAAGACAAGTGGGTTATTAGAAGGTCTTCATGTAGTCTTAAGGTCATCGGGGAGTTTGAAGGTCATCAGGTAGCCTGAAGGTCATCAGCTAGTCTACCTTGTAGTGTTTGATAAATAAAGATTGGGACAGTCTGCTTGGAAAGCACAGTGGCCACCAGTGAAAGCCAGAGCAGTGAGGTGGCTGTGCTGAGTGAGCAGTATGTAGCCACCTTGCAGACCTGCGCAGCCACCTCCTAGCAACAAGGTTGTGGAGGTCGAGTCTGGCTCAGGGCCTTTTTTTTTGTGGAGTTTCTGTGTTTTCCAAATGAAACGCCCAATTCTGTTGGCTGGACAACTAAACTGCCTGTGTGTGAGAGAATGATGTGTGCCTCTGTGATGGATGGATGGTGAAGGTGTTAAACGGATGGACAGGTGGAGGCATGAACGATCTGGGGTTCAGAGACAAGTGGCAGTATAACTGATAAAGTGGATAAGACACGCTGTATGTGACCTTTTGCGGCTAATGATTTTTATGTCTCTGCTGATGAGCGATAAAGCACGAGACCCTCGTCACGTTGAAACAGTTGTTCTCTGCATTCAGATGTGGCTGATGTTATTCCCCACATGCATCAGTCATCCATACCAAACAGCCTCTAACGCCAAGTCTCTGCCTCTTCTTATCAGGCCCATCTCTTTATAGGCTTTGAGTAAATTCGAGAATTAGCGACCTGGGCTCCCCGGGCGCTTTTGCAGGCCAGGTGGTGTGTAATGATGAAATGAAATGTCAACAATCTCCGAGAGAAGGTTGAGGCATTTCAGAAAAGTGCAAACTCTTTTGGGTTTGTCCTGTTCTCAGTCTCGCTCGCTTTGATAAGACGGAGGTGAAATTGTCATGCACAGTGTGTCAAGGAGGGTGTCAACGATCCTTTTGGTATTTTCCTGTCGTGCGTGCCTTTAAGGTAACCTTCTGCTGTTCATCTAGTACTTGTTTGTCTTACGGTATAAAATCCTGCAACTGTCCTCTCTCACTGGGTGTCTGCAGGAGTTCTGTTCTAATCAGTGTCCTCATTTACCCCAGACTTTCCCCCTTTTACTAAAATATATTCATTGTTCTGAATTAGGTTGCAATGATCTCTGTTTATGGCACATAATGTATGTCTCTTGTGACTGTCACTTGATTCACACAGATTCTATCTGACTCTGTCTCAGTCTGCTGTGATTAAACACACTTCCTGAGGAATGTAACAAAGAGCCTGAGGAGTGGAAGGAGGCCTGAAAATTCCCCCAGATGTAAGAGCCGTTGATGCTACAGGAGCCTGGCGAGCGAGGCACGGCTTCATCCATTCATTTCAAAGTTTAGAGTTCCTAAAAGTGAATATGAGTCTGTGCCTTCCAGCCATTTTCCAACCTGAAAGACATTCAGTAGGCTCATTGGTTTCACTGGAAAGCACTGCTCCTCCGACACACACACACACACACACACACACACACACACACACACACACACATTTTAAACCAAATTAAGAAAACCAGAAAGTCACTTATGGGCGGGATTATGAGTGCGCAGGCACAGAGTCTCTTTTCCTGCGGTTGACTGGATGATGGTGCAAATCTGATGCAGAATGATCAACGATGGTGACCGTGACCATGATATGATTTATGGATGGAAGTAATTCAGCTGTTCTTTCACTGTAACAGACCTTCTTAGACACACGACGGCGCCATTTCCATGCAAACGCAGGGTTAGAAGCTCCGCGAAGAAATCTGACAATTCTAAAACTCTTCGCGTTTTCTCAAGAGAGAAACTCTTTTTTCTTTAGGAAACTGCGCCACGACGCAAATCGCAGACGGTTTGAAGCTCGGTGGTTTGAAGCACAGAGTGTGTGTCTTCATCCCATCACAAGCCAGTGGGTACTCTCCGTTGCCGGGACTGCCAGCTCCGCGTCCTCTCAGTTCCGTTACGCACAGGAGCGCACTCACATGCCTCCTGAGCGAGCTGTGGCAGCATGGAGAGGCGCGCACGGAGAGCCTCGCTGACTTCGGAGGATCGCGTGGAAGAAGCAGCTTCTGTCGCCTTTTTCAACTTCACACATCTGTGGGCGCTCAGTTCTAGCCCTCACCTCTGCGCGGACGGAGGAGGAGTGCGGACTCGACCCTTCAAAAGTTCCACATCATGCCTCCTGTGAGCCCAGTCTGAATGCTTCCACCGCCGTGGAGACATCCTTTTGTTTTGCTGTCCACCTGATCACTCGCCCTCCCAAGTATGACCACTGCACCGTGACGGGAGATGGATCAGGAGCTCCAGCATGAGAACAGTTCGAACTGTTTGTCCCGGAACGAGAGCGGCTGCGGGGCGAGCGCGTCTTCTGGAGTGTCCACTGCGCTGGCCAGCGTGCTGATCTTCACCATCGTGGTGGACATCCTGGGAAACGTCCTCGTCATCCTATCCGTGTACCGGAACAAAAAACTCAGGAACGCAGGTGAGATAGACGAACGACTGAAAAAAAAAAAAAAAAAAAAAAAAAGGACAATGGAAACTTAAATTTAATTATATGTAAATAACTTAAAAAATGAAGTTATTTTTCCCAGCAGAACTGATATTAAAAACATGCTAATAATATCAGCCTCAGTCAGACTGACCTCCGGTGTGCGGGATGCCCCCTTTTTTCATTCATGACTGAAATTATGTAATATAACATGCAGCGACCTGATTGTGTCTGACACTCTTGACGGCTCTCTGAAGCGAGCCTCCAGCCTCACTGTGATGGAGTTTGCACAGCCTTGTCTGCATGTATGCCCCCATATTCCCCTCATAAATAACACCAGCAGCCCTCTCTCTCCCCTGCTCTCCCCTGTGCCTTTACCCTTGGCACCCCTTGTCACGGAGATCAGGGGCCTGTGGTGTCCCGTGTGCACCTGATGTGAGCGGTGCTGCTGCAGAGTCCTGATGTTCTAACCCTGAGCCCTGACAGCAGGCTGAGGCTCCAGAGATTTGTTTTCAACACTTGGATACTCTTTTTAAAAATTCTTTACGGCACAATGAGGTTAATCTATTCATATTACAATTGATAAAAGGGCAAGTGAAAGACCTTATTGATGTTCTCGATGGTTTGATTGTTTCTTTGCAATGTCCGGATGAGGCTTGAAATGCCACAAAACAACAACAACAACAACAACAAAAAAAACCCAAACAAACAAATCTGATGTTTTAATTGAAATAAAACAGGATCTTATGGCTTGTGATACACCAAAACCTCAAATGTCAAATTAAAAATAAGGAATACATGGAAAATGTGCACAAATACAGATCTTGTTTTTAAAGATTGCATGCAAAGCCCACAGATGCCCACGTTTGCAGTAATCCATTGTTCATGCCAGACATTTGAAAATGATTCCAAATTAGATTTTTTTTAAAATCCATTTCTTATTCTGTTTTTCAAATATGAATGAATATAATTTGAGGTCATATCAATCCTTTCCGATGAATCTATTGTATATTAGTGATAAGAATAAGCATTGATCACATACCATCACATCACATACACACATACCAGCTAGCAATATGATATTACTAGAAAAGGGGGGAAGAGGGTGCCACTGGTTTTCCAGCAACACTGGCCAAGGAAAATATTGATACTGTTTGAGAAAATCATTACTTCCTATCTCTTTTCATTTTCCATCCTCTGGAAATGCCTCAGTCGGTCATCTCTTCATTGCTGTGAATATCAATAGTGTGCAAAAGATCTGATACTCAGAGCTTGTTTCTGTGCCACAGGCAACACACAAACAACAACAACTCAAAAAAAAAAAAAAAAAAACACACAACTGACGGGGCGGTCACAGGATAGCCCCAGAAACACACTTAGATGGAGCCCTACAGGCTTCGTGACTTCAGCAATAGTGTTGCTAAAGAGAATGCACTCTTCTCCAACCACAGGGGCCATAAAACACACTTTATTTTAATTACACTAAGGAACCTTATGATGTTCTTTTCATAAATATTCGCACAACACAAGATACTTCATCGGACCGATCTCCCGGAAGCAGAAAGTGGTAGAAAAGGGCATTTTTTGGCAGATCCGGAATAACTACACTCCAATTAGGCAGCAGGCTGGGGTCAGCAAGTGTTTGTAACACTGACATTTTGATGACAATTTCAAGTGTGTTACGTAACAAATGTGTTCCCTGCATAAAAACAGCCACAGCTTTGCAAGTCCGGAAACCCCCGAAGAATAATTTGATTATCCAGTTTGCAAAAATGCCACAGTCGACTGGCCTCGAACAATGGCGAGGGGGCAAACAGCCCGTTCAAAAGTCTCACACTGGTGTTCCACAGACGCGGCACACCCGGATTGGACTTGATTGGTCCCGTCACACGCGAGTACCATACCAGTGTCATGGCATCCCATTGATCAGCAAGCGGAAACCTCTGCCTCCCGTGATCATGCCCACCCCCTCGTCCTTAAGTGACTGAAAAATGCTACTGTTGTTAGCCTCTCACCAATCTCCCCTCTGTTCCTATCAGGCTATATATAGCCTGTTTCACTCTGTATCAATGTTTAATCAAAAGGCAAAGGATGGATTCAAAGCATGCCTATTTGCTGTGTAAAATCCTTTTTTTTTTTTTTTTTGGCAGCAGATAGCTGTGATGGCAGATGTACACAGCAAAACACAAGGGACGTCCCTGGAGCCCCCCAGACTGAATCATGAGTGATGCGCTGAGGTGATTTTACCGACTGTCTGCAGAAAATATATTTTGGTGGAATCCAGGCAGAAAACATTTCATCTCCTCCGCCTATTACGCACTGGTTGGCTCCTCACGCAGCAGCAGAAGCGGCACAACATTTCCGCTCTGCTTCACTTCAACACGCTCGCCTCTCATGCTGCCTCTGTATCCACCCGACCACCACCGCCCCCCCACCCCTTCCCCACACCCCTGCTCTGTACCACTCCGAGTCAAAAAAAGGTAAAATAAAAGATTTCTCCGGCGCACCTTCAAGTCACATAGCCGAACCTGGCGCCACATGTTGTGCTTTCGCCCCGGTTCGCTGGTGTGCTCATGTGTGAGAGGATCCATCCAGTGAAGGTTCAAAGGGTGCAGGGTGCTACCGCACGACTGCCATCGGAGCGCGAGAGCAAGAGTTTTCCACCGGAGTTAGCCTCCTAAAAATACACTGCCAAAGTGTGCAGACGCAGACAAAGAAGGAGAGGTGATGGGAGGGAGCAGACGGGGGCAATAACAAACACAGGAGGCCTCGGCCGACAGCTGTGGGAGGTGGAGGCAGGCGCACGGCATCTCTTAAATGACAGTGAATAAAATCTATTAAAAAAAGAAGAAGAAACTGTCTGGGTGCGTGTGGGGTGGGGGCTAATTGAGTCAGAGGACATAGTGAGACAAACCAGAAGCCAATTTAAATTGATAGAAGGGATCCATGGGGAGTATGCCTGAGTCCACAAGATGTCTCCCCCTTCCCGACTAGAAAATCAGAGCTGACATTTGCCATTGTAGTCAGGTCAGTGTGGAAGTATGAAAACATCAGATTAGAATCATTCATTGAAAAGGAAACCGGACCTCGACACGCCTTCCATCGCTGATTCTGTATTATGTATTAGTATTAGTATTAATATTAGTTGTTAATGAGAGGAAATCGTTTGCATAGTTCCTGCAGCGCCTTTGGCAGCAGTGACAGTTTGACGTCTTCCTGGGTTTGATGCCACATATTTGCCACAGCTGGACGTAGTGATATTCTGACATTCTTCTCTGCAGATCCTCTCAGGCTCTGCCGGGAGTGTCGGGGACATTTTCAGTTCTCTGGAGATCTTTGAGCAGGTTCGAGTCAGGTTTCTTGCTGGGCTTCTCGAGGACACTCACAGAGATGTTAGAAGGTGGACCTTCAGCCCTGTCTGAGGTCCTGAAGGGTCCAGTCACCCTGTCCCAGCTGCAGAAAAACAGCCTCTGGACTTTGTTACAAGTGAGCTTTTAGGTGTCTTTTATTGAGAATTTCATCTGGACCCTCAGACATAACCGACACTCGACCGTCTTGATCTTTCTCTCATTCACACACCCGCAGGATCTCCTGCAGAAATGTTTTGGAGCCTTCGCCAGATCTCTTTCTGGATCCGGTCTCATGTTTTTCCTCTGACGTGCTTTATCAGCTGTTAGACCTTTTGCAGACAGGTGTGTGGCTTTACAAATCCTGTCCTGTCAGTTGAATGTACGTGTGGACTTCAAAGCGTAGAAACATCTAAATTGACGACGAGCTAAAGAGGGAGAACGCTTGCGTCAATGCAGGATTTTAGAGAAATTTCAAAATGTTTTCTAGAGTATGCAGTGTAGATTGACTGGAGAATGTTTTATTTATATATTTAGCATGAAGCCACAAAATGTGAAAAAAAAGTGTAAGGGTTTCTGACTTCGCTGTATATTTCAGCTAATTTGGGATCGGCAGCGTCTGTCAATACAAACCCTGGTACATTCTGCTTGTTTGAAGCCATGCCAGCACTCCTCCACAGTTCTTCTGGATTTCTGAAGGTGTATAAATATAGCCGGGTGCCTCAAAGCGGAGTGGATCACGTTTCCCGTAAAAGCAGTGGGAGTGATGGGATACAAACGGTGGGTTTGACGGAGGCACGCGAGCCAGCGAGACTCGCGCTCAGAACGCAAGTCATCGAATTGGGAAGAGGCTGCGAGTTGTTTGGCGCGTTTTGCTTTGTTTATCTCACATTTTGTCATTTTAGGATCCTTTTCCTTCTCCAGCCTCCCTTCTCATTGCGTGTTATTACTCCATCTAGAATTCTGCTCTGAACTTTCCACCTTAGACCCAGCTCGATCCAGACAGACATATTTTAGAATATTGATGACAACTAAATTTGCTGCGCTAACGTTCTGATCCTCACGCTGTTAATTCAACACAGTGGTAAACTTGGGTGTGAGTTTTATGAGACTCTTCGGGATGATAATTACGGAGGTATTGGTGTCACAGAGAGAAAAGGCCATAAGTAAAGTCTCCGCGATGGCGTTGATCCAGGTTAGCTTCTTTCCAACCCTCTCCTGTTAATAATAGCTCTGTTGTGATCGTCAACATGAGCGTCTCTCACGTTACCAGATCACTGAGAATCATTAACTCCAAGTGTGATGAGGATGAAGGCAGCCAGGTCAGGATTAATTACATTAATGACTTTTACAGTCAAACATTTAAAAAAGAGAGAAAGACAGACAGACAGAGGGGAAGAAGGAGAGTCATTGGCCGCTTCAGAGAAGGCTTCTCAGAGGCATTTTAGCACTTACCTCACTATCTATAACTGGCAGTGTGGGTGGAGGGGGGGTCACCCACAGAGACCTATACGGCTGGAGCGTATTCTGCCCAGCCAGTGTGCATGATTACAGCTGCATGCTGTCAGGGAGGAATTAAACCTCTGCACACTGACAAATGCACACAGCAAGCACTGCAAATCCAAGCTGACAGACCTCCCCTTAAATGCTTTTAATTTTTATCCTGGCAAGCACTAGCAAGTTCTACAGATTAATAATGCACAATTCTTCTTTATTCATCATACAAAAATGATTATTAATAAATAAAAGTGAAATGAAGTGAAGGGAAATCAGACCGGTATCAGAACTGCATTCTGCAGCCTCCGGGCAGTCTGTGGGTTCTAGCCCTCTTTAAACAGCGAGGACTCAGCAGAGGCGCATTGCAAATCTGCTGCCTTCGTACATGTCAGTCACGCGCTGTTTTTTCAGCTGTTGTCTGAGACCTTGTGTTTGGACTTCAGGAGGTGGCTTATGTTAAATCCAGCCTGAAATCAGCCCAAACGTCTGCTCAAAGTGAGCAGCACTATAACCACTGACTGATTATTGACAGAAAAAGACCTGTCTTATCACCACTGATGTGTTGGTGCATCAGCAAAAATACCCATAATCAGAAGCAGCGCGGACAGACACTCTGGTTTGTGCTTTTGTGATGTAGGTTTTGGAGTTTTGCCCCACAAAAAATTGCTTCTGCACACTCGAGTGAACGTTTGTCAGGTTGCCAACTGCTTTATGTTGTTTGTCTCATCTGGCACAACAACTTCATTTATTTACTGTTCCTTCCTCTGAGCTAAACGGCAACGATATCAGACATGTTGTCTTCTGAGAAGATTTAGTATAATGTACAAAGCCCAGGAGGGCAGGATGTTTGCATGTAATCTAATGGCACGAATGCCCATGTTCTGGTTTTTATGTACTCTGTGTTTGACTGTCTGTTTCCTGAGGCAAAGGAGCTTGGGAAGAATCCTGTGTGCTACATTACATTTTTTAAAAAGCATACACAGCTAACAGCCCTGTAAGGTTACACTCATGGCGGAGCATTTCCCACTGACCTCATCATCATCATCATGGTGATACGGTTGCAGTGGGTTGCAGGATCGACAGTATACTGATAACTGTTGCTAACGTGTTAGCACGCCAGATAGCACAAAATATCTATAAGCCTCCAGCTGTGGTTGATGGGAATACCATTCCATTTGCATTTTAGAGGTGTAGGTGCAGAGAAGAGAGAGCATCAATAAAAACAACAACAACAACCATTGATTATGCCAGGGAGGGCAAAATGGGGGATTCTGGGAAATAGGCTGGACAAAGCAGCCTAATAGTGCATTCTTTGTGAGATTTGCCAGCTGAATTCGGAAAAGGCGGAGCCATCATCTAACAAGGTCTGGGAGCATCTGAGGTTATCTGAGTTAAGTATGAGCTCTATTGGTCAGTCTCATTCTTAAAGGAGCACGGACGCCCTGCTTAAAATAGAAATAGGTCATAGAGGTTCGAATGTAAATCCATCACAAATATACTATTGCGCCAAATTGTAAGGCTGGAAAAATAACACGCCTTAATGGGAGCTCCCATGAGTGACAGCCTGACAGGAATGTCTTGCCTATTGACAGTAAAACACCATACAGAATAATACCAGAAATACGCCCCCAGTTATGGGTGTCAGAAAACTGGAGCGTTCTGCGGGCGACTGTCAAATCTACGAGCTGGGAGATGAATCGATTATGCCCCTACCATCACCCCTCCTGCTGTTATTATTACTATTTATATGTCTATATTGATGATTTAGAATAAACTGTGATGCCGGCACACATTACACATGCTTCAGCTAACTAACATGTGGTACACTAACACCCCACTGGCAGTTTCTTTTGTAGTACTATGAGTCGGCCAAAAAAAAAAAAAAAAGTGCCCTATGACTAAAACACAACACTCTGTGGTAAGTGTAAAGCTAAAAATAGAAACAGAGTGGGCATACATACATATGTATATTAGAAATAGGCTTGGGAGATGCAAAAAAATAGGTTTGCATGAAAAAAAGACTGTCAAACGGTTCATTGTTGCAGTGAAGAGAACGTGGTAACATCCGCATGGAAATATGCCACAGAGGACACAATGAAGCTGCTCTTTTATGGTACTAAGTCACAGTTGCAACTCCAGGGACGCGGTTTATTTTAAGACTTTATAACCTGGAGCGGAAAGGGAAAAAGGGTTACTGTCGACTTAAATTATACACCAGTTTGAGTCATGTTTTGTCAGTTATCTAAACCTCCTCTTGTTTTCCCAGGCAACATCTTCGTGGTGAGTTTGTCTGTGGCGGACCTGGTGGTGGCACTGTACCCCTACCCTCTGGTCCTGACAGCCATCTTCCACAATGACTGGACCATGGGGGACCTGCATTGCCAGGCCAGCGGCTTCATCATGGGCCTCAGCGTCATTGGCTCCATTTTCAACATCACCGCCATTGCTATTAACCGTTACTGCTACATCTGCCACAGCCTCCACTACGACCGGCTCTACAGCCTGAGGAACACCTGCTGCTACCTGGGCCTCACCTGGTTCCTCACCGCCATTGCCACCGTGCCCAACTTCTTCGTCGGCTCCCTGCAGTATGACCCCCGCATCTACTCCTGCACCTTCACCCAGACGGTTAGCTCCTACTACACCATCTCAGTGGTGGTCATTCACTTTCTGATCCCAGTGCTGGTCGTCTCCTACTGCTACCTGAGGATATGGGTGCTGGTGATTCAAGTCAAGCAGCGGGTTAAACCCGATCAGCGTCCCAAGCTGAAGCCGAGTGACGTGAGGAACTTCCTGATGATGTTTATGGTGTTTGTCTTGTTCGCCGTGTGCTGGGCTCCGCTGAACCTCATCGGTCTGGCTGTGGCTATAAACCCTGTCAAGGTGGCGCCCAACATCCCCGAATGGCTCTTTGTCACGAGTTACTTCATGGCGTACTTCAACAGCTGCCTCAACGCCATCATATATGGACTGCTAAACCAAAACTTTCGTAAAGAATACAAGACAATCCTTCTGGCTGTCTGCATCCCACGTCTGCTCATCATGGAGACGTCGCGGTGCGCCACAGAGGGCCTGAAGAGCAAACCCTCGCCTGCTGTGACAAACAATAACGTAGCAGAGTTAAACGTGTTGACCAATGCCTGACTGGGAACCTCAACGTCTGCTGGAGCCACACCGAGACATGAGACACGCCGTGCCTTTCATTACCACACGTAACTGGGATTTTTTTTTAATATTTTACAGGTGATTTTGCTGTTGTCTTGTTCGTTTCCTCCATTTGAGACTGTTTCCTCTTGTGAGGAACTGTACCAGTGTAAGGCCAGTGCGAGAGTGATTGTACATTAAGTGCTTGATCATTATTCCCACACTAACCCAATAAAGGATTTGAAGGCAAAAAAAGGGCTCCCTTAAGTGTATTTATAAAATTGACTAATGGGAGCCTAATACAAGATAAACACAAGATAAACAACTGTTTGTGTATGAGTAAAGCTAAGGTTCAAGCTAGAATTAGGGCATAAATAATCAGTCTTCAAGCATGGAAATTTAGTTCTCACACAAATAATACAAAAGCTGTAGTTAAAGTCTGGCTTTTTTGTTAAATGTGACCTATTTCCCACTGACATGAACTACAGGAAAGCTTTTTTATCACACGTGTGACACATTAGGGGCTCGCCCAGCTTCATCATTGTGGCAGTGAAAATGAATCAAAAGGCACTTGAAAGGTTCTTATCACTGAGAATGACGCGGTGCACTTCTTTTTTTTTTTTTTTTTACAGTGAAGGAGCACATACTTGAGGAAGCCTGGATGAAAAATCTTCATTTTGGGATGCTGTTGAGACAAAGAAAAAGTTTATATATTAATGAAGATTACGTTGTATAATAAATGAAGCCAGAATATTCCAAATATGGAGATTTCTGAGCCAGGGTTAGGAGTTTATGGCCTATACTGCAGCCCACCAACAGGGGATGATTAACCGTTTGAGCTGCTTGTTTTTTAGGGAGCTCTTATATAAGCGATCTTATGGGTTAGTACAAAAAAATACTTTATTTTCTACTTGAAAAGGCAGCATTTGTCCCTTTCAGAATCAGGCAACGATCTTTCTGAAAACCCACAAACTAACATATTTTTACTGTAACGTTTTTTTTTTCTTTCTTCTTTTTGCATTGACGCTAAAAGGTAATTTATTCATACAATGTTTGAATAAAGGCTGACATTAACAGAGTTAGGTGGATTTTTAGTAAACAACCGTATTAATGATCCAACCTGAGAACACATTTAACTTTAGGAGTAATGGCTAAAGTTTGGATCGAATATTTTATCCTGCCTTCATTGAATGTCCTGGATTTTTTTTTTTTCTTTTAGTGACAGCTTAATTATTCTAATTATTCTAGAACAGGACAGATTCTTTATGTGTGTTAGTTTTCATGGTTTTTCAACACACATAACCTAAAAACATCATATTTGCAACCCATTTTACTAAAAGTGATGAAATGGATGATAAAACAAGACTTAAAGCACAATAGAAAATAAATCCTAAACAAAACCAGTTGTTCTTTGCGAAATGCCCATGAGGCACGATATGCATCAGGACTCACAAATGTAATTTTGCGACTGTGTCCCAGCACATGTCACTGCAGATGACATTAGCTCTGAATGTTTCACCACACAGCGAGGCCCGAAGATGTCAAAGCGATGCATTCCTGATGCGATACGCTTTACCGGAATACAAACGAGATCGCACATTACCAGTGTCTGCTGGAAAGTCTTTATGAATATTTTACATTTCCTCTCAGATCTCTTTTATGATGTTGTGTCTTGCTTTGCTGCGATGGAGTTTGGACAGGCTGCCTGCTGCCTGGCTTCATTAAACCCTCTGCGGACCGTTATATATGCAGGAACGAGAACGGCGCCGCGTCATCAAGCCAGCTGCCATCAAGTCACGGGGCAGCAAAATGGCACAAAACTGTTTGATGCTGCCTGCAATCATACGAGGCAGGGCATCTGATGTGGAAGAAAGCAGCAGCCCACGCGCCAGTTCGGGGGTCAGCCACAGATGAGTGGCTATAGGGGCTTCGGGGAAGAAGCCAGTCTGCTCTTAGGCCAAAGGGTCAGACTAATTGTCCCTCCCCCCCACCACCTTCTGTTCCAGCTCTCTTCATTTATTACGCTCTCCCTTTTGATATATGCTTTTCTACTTTCCTGCCATGTGCAAAATGTAACTTCCACTCAGGTGTCACATCTATGGTTAGCAAAAGTTTGCTTAGTTTTTGATTCCTTCAACCTGAATAACAGCGCTCTTGTTGTGTAAGATTTTCTTCATGTACTCTGGAACATCCACTGCAAGAAAGACAAACAAATAAGCTTGAATAAACATGACTGGCCATAAAGTTAAAACCACTTCTTTGGTATCAACTCGATCCGACTTAGTCAGTCCAAATTGCTATAAATTCTCCCATCATAATGCTGAACATTAGCAATGACTCTGGCAATAGGCCCGCTCTCGTGTGATGAAAGGTGTGGCTTGTATGTTCTTTCCAGTCCCATAAATGTCTGATTAGATTGGAATCTTGTGGTCAGGCCAAAACCTCGGGCTCCTTCTCATATTCCCAAAAGATATTTGAGGTTTTACTTGCTGTTGTGATCGGGCTTCATCTTGTGGCTAATAAAACTTTGTGGCTGGCACTCGCAAATATGTGAAGGGAAACAAACATTTGTATTGCTAAGTGGGTAGATCAAAAACAGTCCTGGATGGATGCTCACAGTGGCCGCCGCGTCCACCCGCTCTACCTGTCAGTTTGTCTTTGATTTAATGTAAAGGACAGTTGCTCGCGGAAACTTGCATCCCAAGATCAGCATGATCCATCCACATCACCCTGTGAGATCCTTTACAACTCATGGCTTTATTTATCAATAAAATACAAATGTAATGTTGTCTAATATCAGAATTGAAGGCGGTAAAACCAGACACAACAGCACCTGTTTATTTTGAGCTCATGTGCAGTATTGTGGGCGCTGAGCATTACTGACCAGACAAATTCTGGCTAAATTTGTTGTTACTGGTCCAGCCACAGCTGTGCGTTTCCTTATGTTGCTTCCTGTCCTTAGTGGTACATGGAAATGCCGGGGAGCCTACGAGAAACAAATTCTCATTAGTGGGATATAAAGATTATGTACTTCCACCACAGCTGAACACGGCCACTAATGTGTTAAGCACAAAAGTGGAAGAGGAATGAAGTATTATATGACACTCAGACATGATGGGGGTTTTTTCGCCTGCTTGATGACGCTCGGCAAAATTCCTCTCGGTACATGGAGGAATGTCTACAGCTAACTCTTGCACATCAGTGCCTTTTACAGCAGCGGGGTCTCTTGATGGGACTGCTGCCCCAATAGAAAGCCTCCTAATGGATTTGTGCATGGACTTCAGTCCTGCGTTCTCATGCATATAATGGGCTCCTAAATTTCCCAGAGGCCTGTGGATCACAATGATACCTGGAGGCACTGCTGTTGTGCATACAAGGAAGCCAATAGAAACAGGAAAAACAATGGGGGCAATGCTGTTTGATGTTTTAAATGGAATCATGTCACATAGCAGATGTGACGTGGAGCATCAGATAGGTTAACCATATGGGCAGGCGCTTCAGGTGTGGATGCGTCTCGCTGTCAGACCTGTACCAGCTATTCTTCTCTGTGGGTGTCATGATTCCAGTCAGCTTTGTTATGTTGACAGTCCCGGTGGGTGGACCGTTAAGGTGGGGTGTGGTTGACCCAACCATCAGACCTGGAGAGGAAAGACAAAGTTGGCTGCAACAGGGCGGTCATTTATTCTACTCTGCCCTCTACTGGACTCAGCGGGGACCCAGTGGGTTCCGTCCTGTCCCTTCTTGTGGTGCTCTGCTACTTCTCAAAATAGTTTTAACCCAGTTTAAAAACAGACCTGGTTAATGGAGAGTCGACGGCAGGCCTCCACCTGCACTTCCTACATGATAGGAGAAAAAGGGTGTCTTTATAAAGAGGTAGAATTTATATCCCTTTTATGAAGAATTACATGACAAGTGGCAGTATTGTTGCGCTTGGCTTCCGTAATCTCACTTTGTATGTGATTGTTATGTCATTCAAGACACATGGCAGAAATCTGAGATTGTGCTTGACCATTTTTGGTTCAGTTTTATGACTGCCTGATGTCTCTGATAATCATAAGTACCCATTAGGATGGCCTTCCAGTGGACACAACATAATAAAGTGCCCCAAGGGCATTTTTTCCAATGGAAAATATTTTGCGAAGATGCTCTCCAGGGAGAGCTCTTTCTGATTTGCCCCTGCTCTAATGACATTTGGAATCCACCACTGTTGAGCAAGGATCTTTGTTTCACTTTTGCTAAGCAACGGAAGGTTTTACGACATAGATGTCATTGTATGAAGATCAGGTGAAACGCATGTATGCATGCATGCAGCACGAGAGGGATAAACAAAGAGGCTCTAGAGCCCGCATCCCCCCAACCAGTAAATACCAAGCTGTAAATAACACGGAGCTATTTTAAAGTGCTTTGTGTGCTCATCATTTCAAATGGAAACTTCATAGGTGGTAATATTAACCCACACACGCGGGTTAAATATTCACTGAAGGACTGTGCGTCCCCAGATCCAAACAACAGGTGTACGATGCCTAATGTTTGGGTCAGAGCGCTAGTGACACACGAAACGCAAAAAAAAAGGTGTAGCCGAGGGTCAGTGTGAGGGGGCTGAGACAACAGAGCTGATGGGAAACACGTCAAAAGGGCCAGAGGTTGAGGTCTACGGGGGACTCTAATCTAATATTGAACTTCTAATAGAAGACCTCCCAGCCAGATCTCCTCTCTGTTATTCTATCGAGAACACACTTTCAGTCCAGCTTCGATTTTACATGCAGTTGTTTTATTAAAATTCATAATCCCAGTGTAGCGGAGCGAACATGTTTGGTCAGCGTTTTCCTCTGTGGTTTATGGACTAGTCCCAAAGCTTAATACAGAAAAAGCCTTTTAATAAGTTTTTATTTTTGCATTTGTTTCCAGAAAAAATAAAGCACGGTGCATTCAGTGTATCAGGAGGATGTCATTTTGATCAGGAACAATTACTCATGACCTATTTATGCAAAGAGATCAGATTGTTTGTTTTACATAGTTCCTATCATGTGGCTCAGATTTTTATTATAATAAAGGGCTGTGATTGTGTGGAATAGATAAACTTTAAAATGTATGCAACATGCTCCTTTATTAATAGAGGGTGGAGAGCTGGACAACGTAGACAGGGAGAGGGAAGTCTGGGCTGCTTAGGCTGCTGCCCCCGCAATCTGACCCCGGATAAGCGGTAGAAGATGGATGGATGGATAGGAGGATATCCAGAAAAGAAAAGTTTCACAATAGTTCTCAGTGATTCCTTTTGCAAAAAGGTTTTGTTTCATACAATCTGGGCTGTCTTTTGAATTTGCAAGAGGAAAAAATATTGGAAACATATCATGGGATTTGCTTAGTGTTGTGAGTGGACTCTCCTGAGAAGCTTTTCAGATGAAATGTGGGTTTTAGGGGGCCTGCTGAGCACGAGGGCAAATGAGAGAGAGCCAATTGGAGCATAAAGCAGCACGCCTTGACACTCAGCTGGGGAGATCCAGCCAGGAAAACAGTCATTGCACGATAGTAATAGCCGGCCAGAAAATGGACTGAATGACTCTGTTACATCAGCAATTGAACAAAGAATACCTGGCAGGAATGGGTTGTCATGTTCATATTATGCAAGTGCAGCCTTAGGAGCCATTGCCTTTTAGTTTGTAGAGACACCTTTCCCCCTACTACAAACATTTATTTCAAACTGCAGTTAAAGAGCCTTGAAACTTATTAAAGCCGTTTACTTTACTATTAAAGTCCAGTTACTTCTATTTATTGAGTCCATTAATGGGAAATGTGGAGAAACTGGCCGGTGATGCCTGGATATGAGTAGGCAAAAGTACTTTCTTTTACTGAGAATAAAGGATTCTAAATTTAAAAGCTACAAACAATTACAATCGTCTCCTCTAATTTATTTCTAAAATCTTATCAAGCTTAATACATTTTTAAGTGAGAGAATTATTGTGCTAACGTTTTAAACACGATGGATTAGTACCTGGGAATCTAATCTGTACAAAATAACAATAACAATCCATTCTTTCCTCGCGTGTTTTGACGAGACTATGCGCGTGCTAAACTCGTCATGTGATATCGTCGTCATGCGGAAGTAGTTTTTATCCGTGACAGCAACAAAGAAGCGAGCGCAGTTGTAAAAGGCACCTATTAGCTCGTCTTTATATACATTTTACCCTCTTCTGTCAGTGCAGCAATGGACGGTTCTTTTAGACCCTCTTCGGACGCGTCTGCCGGTCCGCCGGCATATTACAGAGGGTGAGGAATAACGTATTTAAAATAAATAGCTAAGCTTAGCTAGCATCTGAGCTTCAATTACTAGCCAGTTTGTATACAGAGAAGAGCTTGACCTCTAAAAACCCCTCGCTTCCTTGCTGTGTGATGCGAAACACGTGTCAGCAAATCCAGATGACTTTTATTTCATGTGATAAATCGATTGCCAAGTAGTCAGCGTGAGCCCCGTTGCCGGGCATCAGTAAGGATGCTGTGTGCCACCGCAGGCACTTGAACTTTTGCATTCTTTTGCAGAAACGAAAACTCCCTGGTTTCAGCCCTGAAAACACTACTTTTCTTCACTGTCCTGATGGTCACGCTGCCTATTGGACTCTACTTCGCATCAAAGGCCTACATTTTTGAAGGTAAGGCTCGTAGCGCTACTTTGTTTGTGTTTGAAGGACAGTGCGGACAATTGTACACCCTAAAACAGTTTAGGATGGAAAAGGTGCAGATTTTGAAGTCTGATATTCCCCCGATGTAAAGCTTTGAACAGAAACCACAGCCCATAACTGACATCACGCCCTTATGATTTTTTTTTTTTTTAATATTTGAACAAAATTTAGCACAATTGTGCTTATTCTCATCAGTCTTCATGGTGATAATATTGAAGTGCACAAGTCTGATGTACTTCTATTTAGATTCAGTAACTCTTCTGTTATTTTGAGCAGGGGTAATAATAAAGCCAGTGTTGAGGTCTGTAGGTACAGAAACCACCCATGCTTATAAAACTATTGAATGCAGCTGTCTGACATCATCTTACAATTTGCTCCCCAGGTTCCATGAAGATGTCGAGCTCTGACAGCTACTTCTATGCAGCCATCGTTGCAGTGCTCGCTGTGCACGTGGTTTTGGCTTTGTTTGTTTACGTGGCCTGGAATGAAGGCGCGCCGAAAGGGAAGGGCAAAGACGACTAAGATGTGTCTGCATCAACTCGTGAGACCACAGGAGACGGACAGATACAAGCACAGACCTGTGGCCCTCCAGCCCCAGGCTCCGACACTAAACACACCACCATGTACAAAACACACCGTTGGGAGATCTGGGCTGCATTTAGGCTTTGACCTTAACTGTCTTAGTGTTTTCTGGTGTGGTAGATCGGAGCCTGTTTTATTTGTTTTTGATCAGCTTCTGAAGGTCTTTTAATTTTTGTCTCGGTGTTAAGAGAGGATGGTCCTGAGGATTTGTTATATATTTGTTATATGTTTTTTGGCTGAACTCTGGAGTCCCTTCATAGGCGTTGAAGTGTGAGCAGTGTGTAAACACTCTTTGTTCCCTTAACATATAAACATAAAAGATTAAATGTTTTAAATGCAGTTTGAAGTACTGAATCAATCAATGCTATTTTCAAAACAGCTCATATCTGTATAAAGATCCTTTTTAACTACAATGTAGCGTTAGACAAGTGTTTGGTTTATGGTTTGAAGAGCCAGAAGTTGCACCAGCAGAGCCATTTCTTGCCACTTGGTGGAGACAATGAGCTGCAAAAAGGCTCGTCATGCTTGAATCCAACAGAACCTTTGAGTTTCCCTGTTTCACATCGACTTTGGAACTGTGTAACTTTCTTAATGTGTTTTCTGAATAACAGATTTAATGACGTTCTTTTTTTCTTCTACTTTCTTTGTAGTGCAAAATGTGATGAGATGTGTCTAAAGTAAGATCCAGATGAGCTAATTGAGTTTTGTTCAAATTAAACAATACTGTAAAGAGACCTTTTTTTAAAGCTTCCCAGTATTTTTTTTTTTTATGTGAAAGTATAGCTCCAGCCTGTAAATATACAAAATATATCCCCAACTAAAGATGAAAATACTCTTGATAAGGACAAGTTACCTCAAAAACTCTCTGATAATGTGAAAACAGACTTCAGGACAGTGAAAGCTACTATTGGAGAACTCCAGATTAATTTTATCATTCAACGATTGTCTAAGCAGAATCCTGCCAAAGGTCTCCTTTCACATTATCTAACTTTGAATTTTCCCTGAATTAGACTGAAAATAATTATTTAAATAACAGTAACACACTAAGACAAGTGCCAGCAAACAGGCTACCGTGCACCCACAGAGTGGTGAGAAGCTCTTCCAGGCTGTAATGATGCTGACTGTGCTGTCTGCCAGTGGGTCTCCCACGCTACCGCCTGGATTTCTGTCCTGGGTCTCTGCAGTCCGGCAGATTGTAACGAGGCTGGTGTTGGTGACGAGGTGACGAGCCTGCAAGCAGTCATTGCAGATTCAGTCAGCAAACATCAGAAGTGGCTGGTGTTTCATAGGCATCAACCTTGCAGCGATACAAAGCTTCACAAAAGCGGGCTTTACTTCTGGCTTTTGTCATTTATCACACGTTAGTGTGAATAAAACACCAGAGGACACCGAACCCTTCAGACACATAAACACGATACTGTATCTAGTTATAATGGATGGATTTTTGAGTAGATCCACACCTTCTCCATGGAAACAGCTCCATTTTTGCCCGAAAGCTTGAAAATGGTTTGACATCAGAACTTTTGCTCGACTTTTCCACAGCAAACAGACGAGCAGGTCGGCAGTGTTCAGGCGTAGGAAGAGGGCAGCAGAGCTCTGCGCTAACCATCACATCCAGCAGGCTTTACTGTGTCTTAACCGACAGTTATTGTCTATACGACTCTCTTCAGATGCCATCCTCCTTTGTTATTACTTACGAGTAATAATTTGAATTTTATAAGCCTAGAAAAAGTTAATTTCCTTAATGGTACATCTGGATTAAATAAAAAGCCACTGAATTGAAAAAAAGAAACATGTTTTAGGTCACACAGAAGTGTGACATAAATACATTTATTGGGGTTTGCAGGATTTTTCAGCATTTTTCACTCTGACCCAAAAGCTTCTGTGCTGAAAAAGAAACCTTTTCATTTTTTTAACGGGGGGGGGGTGAACTGATCCCAGGGAGTCAGACAACTTTACCTCAAGTGGTATTATTGTTGGCGCCAGTGTTGCAAAGACGACGGCATCACTTTCTGCTTCCCTCAGAACAGATACCTCCAGGAAAACGGGACAAAACCAGATTTATTCATTTAATATAACGCGGACGTGAAAGTAGAGATGGTGGAAAGCTGCCAGAACCGCAGAAATACAACATGGCCTTTAAGGGTTTGAATTGCAGAGGGATTAAAAAGATGCAGCATGTCTCAGGTTATGTAATAAAGCAGAGGACAGGGTGGGGCTTCAGGCCCTCCACAGAGACCCTCCAAGTGCTGACACCACCACTGTAACTCTACACACACCTTGAAATGCGTTCTCCCATGTAGAAAACAGTTACAGGAGCTAACTTTCCTCTGGGGAAGAATCCTCTGGTTACATTAAAGTGATGTGAATCATCTTAACGTGACGTCATCTAACAGTGCAATAAACAAACAAGCCTGGCAACCACAACCTCCACCTCTACAGCACGGTTGTCGGGACCCAGTCCTTCAGGGCCACGATCCAGCCGGGATTTCCGTCCTTCCAGGCAGAATCCAAAGCAAGTTGGGACTCAAATGATCAGAAAACCCGGTTGAATTGCAGCCCTCGAGGACTGGGTTTCCATATCCCCGCCCTAAAGAGTTTATAACTCACTTATTTTTGATTTCCACGTTCTTTGCTGAGTTTTAATTGATGAGGTTTCGTATGGCTGACATTTGACCGTTTGACACACGCTTCCCTCAAGTAGGAACTAAATTAGTCCACCTAAACAGGGAGTCATTTAAATTAGAATGTTCCTTCTTATGGCAGTATGACGCCTTCGAGAACTGAACTGTGGTGCTTTCATTCTATAATTTAATGCAAACATTTTAGCGTGAGCATGTAGGTTGAAATGTATTAATATATTTTACCTTAAACAAGCCCGTCTTTGTGTCATTCTGCACTTCCTCAGAGCTGATATCCCAAACTAAAGGGTCTTCTTGTCTATAAATTGACCAGTGAAACAATGGATGACTCACACACATCTTCTAAACATCAGTATAAACCTAATTCCCTCATGCAATTTGTATGAGAAGTACTGATAAATGTGTGCTTTTTCAAACCCAAATCAAACTTCTGCTTCAACACATCCATTCTTGGACTGCAGAAGAATTATAAACCTGAATAAAAATTAAAAACCCTTTTCTGGCCTGCGGCATCAGAGCTCCGCAGCCCTGAAAAAGGGTTTATTTCAGTGCTACATCTGCTCCCATAACTCACTGCAACACATCTTTCAACAATTCAAAGAGCCATAAACTTTATGTCTTGAATAAACGACCACTTCATTATACATTTAAGGTGATATATGCCTTTAAATTCCCTTTAGCTAATCTCTGTTTCATTTTTCTCATAAAGGAGAAGTGAGTTGTTTTTTTTTTTTTTAAGTGCGTGCAGTTTGGTTTTACTTAACGATTTATGGAGCTGTTCTATGGCAGTAACACTGTTTTATCTCACAGATCTGAGATATGTTTCTGGCACCGGAAGGAATGTTCCAGTGACTGCTCTTAATCATTTCATCAGCTGGATTAAAAAAAAAAAAAAAAAAAAAGAATACAAGTTTAAAAAAAAGATCAGTGTGTTTATGTGTTGACACAGACAGCAGAAAACAATTAAATGAGCCATCATCCTCCAGATCACGTTTTACAAGCTCAGACTTTACACACGACACGTTTGTTCCTGTCAGCTTTTCACGGGCCGAGAGCTTTTCGCCTCACATCACCGTCTCGATTCATTGGACAAGATTAGAAAAAGTCTGCTTCCCTGCAAATGTAAGACAGATTTATTTCAGCCGTTCTCACAAACGCACTCGTCACCAACAGCACAGACATCTCAGAGGAAAATAACCAGCCGTGGCCAGCCGAGGACTCTCTGTCTACGTTTTGAAAGAAATGCAGAACTTTTTCTGAGAAGCAGTTTCGTCAGTTTCAGCCTCTCGTCCTGTCAGGTTTTTCACTGAAGGTTGTTTCACCGACTGAGTGGCGCTAGGTGGTGACTCTGAAAGGAGACTGTTCGGAGCCACTTCTGCCTTCTGTGATTCTAAACTTGACAAACTCACATTTTTCTCTTCTCCACATTTGTCACGTTTACAAATCAATCTTGAGTCAGATACTCAGTGACATCATGATCAAATCACTTATAAAACAATAATTGCTGACAATTGATTGAAAGTTTGATGTGTATTATGGATTATTTAGTACAAGACTCCAACAGTCAAACCCAGCTGTGCTCCACCGTGTGCCCAAGCAGCGTCGGTCCCCTCTCGGCTGGAATGAGTCAAAGGAGGTGACTCGGTTCAGCGTGTTGGAGCGATCCCCCTTGTGGCAATTTAAGATCCCCTCGGAGAAACATAAACCTCCTCATATCTTCAGATCGTCTATTCTAGTCTTGTTGCTGCTGTGTCTGGTGCCACGGCCAGACCTGACCAGCGTAGGTGACTCGGGGACAGAACCCGGATCCTTCTTTCCTTTCAGGTCGCATTCCTCCGGCTTGCTGCTGCTCCTTTCCACCAGCAGGTTGTCCTTATTCTGCTTATAGGCCGCCTTGCTGTTGTAAGGATGGAAGGAAGACTCGGTGCTGTCAGACAGCGGGGAGAGGTTGTAGCTGGGCACGGGCGGGTAGGCCGGCTGCACCGGGTGGTGTCCGCGGAAGTACTCGTCGTAACTGGGCACAAAGGGCACAGAGGCCTCAGCGGGGTCCTTGAGGATCCCCTCGGAGGGATGGCCCCGCCTCCTAAAGGTGAGACCCTGGCGGCACTTGGTGAAGCCCAGGTGATAGATCTCAATAAGATTCAGGAACAGAGACACACTGGCCACTCCCAGCATGAAGATGATGAAGATGGTCTTCTCTGTGGGCCGGGAAATGTAGCAGTTGACCACATTGGGGCAGGGGGGTCTATTGCATGTATACATCGGCTTCAGCTCAAAGCCATAGAGGAAATACTGAGCCACAATGAAGCCCACCTCAAACAGTGTTTTAAAAATGACATTAAAGACGTATGTGCGCAGAAGCTCCCCCTGCAGGCGCACTCTGCCCTTCTCGTCCCTCACCAGAGGCTTTTTGTGCTTGGAGACCAGCAGGCCCTGCTTTGCAGACAGTCGAGCCTGCTCCTTCTCCTTCTGCTTCTCCTCCATTCGCACCAGGTGGAGAATGTGTCCCAGGTAAATCAGCGTCGGCGTCGACACGAAGATGATCTGCAGCACCCAGAAACGCACGTGGGAGATCGGGAATGTGATGTCATAGCAGACGTTCTCGCAACCGGGCTGTTTGGTATCACAGGTGAAGCCCGACTGCTCGTCGCCCCACACCTTCTCGGTGGCGGCGCTCAGGATCAGGATGCGGAAAATGAAGAGGACGGTCAGCCACACTTTGCCCACGACGGTCGAGTGCTCCTGGGCTTTTTCCAGAAGTTTTCCCAGCAGGTTCCAGTCCCCCATGGCTGTGTGAGCGCAGATCTGATAACAAAGGTTCGGAAAGATATCAAAAACCGGTCAACTCCCTTATGTATTAAGCACCGCATCCACAACTCAAAAGTTAGTCCTCCTAAACTCTGTCAAACATCTCAGCTCGAGCAAAAGCCATCTCCTCGGGCGCCTGAGCTGCTGACCGGGTGCTGCTGGTGGCTAGCCAAGCAGGTAGTGACTCTTCCAGTGTGGACACCGACCGACAGGGGTTATATTGACTTTGGCTGGGTATATATTTGGCAAGTGCAGACAGGAGGGAAGGCGAGTTCCAATCATGATTTTGTAACTCGTGGCCCAAGTCGAAGGAACACGATCTCTTCAAGGTGAAATTATACACCAGAGCGATGGTGGTGAAAGTATGAATTACAAATAGTCGAGAAATGCTGCTACTGTCAGTTCCTGTAACACCAATATTCTATTTTTGATGGAGTCTACGGTAGTGTGGTGACACATGCTACTCTGATGGATAGAGTTCCATCAAGTGTTGAAACGTGTCAGGTGATTGTTAAGTCAACCGGAATAACCACTGAACATCAACAACCAGACCTTTAGACAAACGCTTCCCAAACCAACGCAAAACAAGCAAGTTCACGGTAGTTTTTCCCCGATAAACTCACCTTGTCAGCTTAGACATCTCCTCTACTGAAGTCCCGTATGTCTTCGGGGGTCCATGGAACCGCCTTGTTCGCACACAGGCCCCCGTCTAAGGCGGATTTTCAGGGATTCAGCAATGCCCTTGAATGGGCAGGAAAAGGGACCTGCGTTATCCTCCGCGCCACACCAACAAAACCTTTGGCTCCGTCTTCTGTTTCCAAACACCCTCTTGGCTGGGAAATGAGACAAAGGCCAGGGGTCTTCCACTGACCAACACAACACACACAACCTGCTGGACACACTCTCAACCATGTCCGGCCTGCAGTCGCCTGGAAGCCCCCTCCCCCTCCAGGTTAATTTTGGCATGGGGTACCGTCTAATGTAAACTATTAAAGCCTGCTACAATGAGTGATGCAGCAGCTGGCCAATGACATTCTGCACAGTCCGGCTGGTCACAAGTGCTTCTAGGGGCTAAATTTAGCAGGAAGCTCTCTCCTATCATGGCCAGGGGGGCATGATTTGAAGATGAGGAGCCATTTGCAACCTCAAGCTACAAGTCAGAGAAAAGCCAGTGAAAGTTTTGTGCATCACAAAGTTCAAAGCATGTAAAATAATCAGGCAGTTTATTGGTTTATATTTCATATTGTACACTCAGCATTCCCACCCCATATTACACAGGCTTTTAACTGGATTGCTTATCTGGGAGTAAACTCATACACTCTATACGTCTGGACATCAGTAGTGTTTAAGCTCCTAATGAAACCAGCAAATGGGCCCCGAGAGAGAGCAGCTGTCCATTATATTACACAAGAAAACAAGAGAAAAAAAAACGGAAAAAATGAGTTACAGACAACAAGGAGCTCCAGTTAAGAAGAAGGTGAACTTTGAGAAAGATGTCAGATCAAACTCAGGGAAGCAAAGCAGTGTTCATACAGTTAAATAGGATCTATGCCCCAAGCCATCAATACAATGAATGAAATCCAAAATACTCGCTCGCTCACATGAATATAAGAGTTGCAACATTATCCATCTCTGAGTCAGGCTGAATGCAAAACAATTCATGTTAATTAAAAAGAAATTCAATTTATTTCCAGCATTTTAAATGCAAAGTAGCCTCCAGTCCCCTTAAAGGACAATAACAGTTTTTGTTCCCTCAGGTCAAGCTAATCATGATAGATGGATGGATGGATGGATGGATGTCAGGACAATGTTGAATCCATTGTCTGCTCCACTGTGGATATGTGAGTGATTAGTTGAAGAGCAAACCAGTTCCTGCCCTTCTCAGCTGGGCTTCTTTTTGGTCACACTGAACTTTGACCTGAGGGGATGGTCCAATATCAGTTCGTTGATCTCATTTTGCCTGTAAGAGGACAATTTCTGACTGATCCAGGGGACTTTGGAGGATTCTTCAGAGCCTCTGATGCACTGTCTGCAGGCCCGGCCGATGAGGTAGACCACCTCCGCCAGGTTCAGAAGCACGCACACCCCTGAGACCCCCAGCATGAACACTGTAAATATGGTCTTCTCCGTGGGCCTGGACACAAAACAATCCACGGTGTTGGGGCAGGGGTACGAGTCGCACTTGACCAGACGCACCATTTTGAAACCCGGATAGATCAGGTAGAAGATGTAGAGAAAAGCCACCTCAAAGATGATCCTGAAGATGATGCTGATCATGTACGTCCACCACAGAGCTCCAGTGATCTGGAACCTCTGGTTCTTTATCTGCTCCAGGTCTTTGGGGGTGCCGCGGCCGGCCCTCTTCAGGATCTTCTTGTCGATGTGACGTCTGTGGGCTACGTGCATGGCTACCAGCAGGGCCGGGGTGGAGACCAGGATCAGCTGCAGAGCCCATAGGCGGATGTGCGAGATGGGGAAGAACTGGTCGTAGCAGACGCTGTTGCAGCCAGGCTGCTGGGTGTTGCAGGTGAAGCCCGACTTCTCATCGCCCCAGACGCTCTCGGCGGCCACCACCAACACCAGGATCCGGAAGACGAAGATGACGGAGAGCCAAACCCTTCCGATGCCTGTCGAGTGCCTGTTTACGCCGCTGATCAGGGCGTAAAAGGTTCCCCAGTTCATTTTAGACTCCAGGTCTGCAAACAGGTCACAGTCAGTAAAGACAACATTGCCGCAAAAATGGCTTGAGGTTAACGATATTAAATAAAAGTAGAGCTAATTTTATCCAAATTCCTCTTTAGGCTAGTCACGATCGAGGTCTTTCTAGCAAACAAATGTAGCAAATAAGTATCTATAGCTTCGAAATCTGGAAAAGTTGTCGTTGGTGGAGGTTTACCGGGCTCAGCCAGCAGTGCAAGCGGCGTAAGCAGCACCGGGTCCAAAGATGACCATCTTGGGGCAAAACCTGAGCATCGAGTTAGATTCGGCAGAATAAGGAACAGAAAAGAAATGCAACGCAGCCCATTGGCCGAATGAAAGCGGGGGCGACGGCCGACCACCAAACATCGTCACAACACGCAATTGGACAAAACCAAACTGCGAAACATTTGCGTTATCACGTGACCAGTTCGGCCTGTATTAATACTGGAGTCACAAACCGGAATACAGCTACAGAAAGAACAAAGGCCTGAGTCTCATACTCCACTTAATGCAATGATCTATATTATTTTTTACATTATTACTGTGATGGCCAATATAATATTTTGTTTAAGGCTCAACAGAGATTAGTTAAAAAAACAGTCTGACCTAATAAGGCTGAGGTAGGAGTAAAAGAAGCATTTTTACCTTCAGCTGTGGTGGTACACACAAATGTGTACAAAGCAGTAAGAAATGGAATAAAATATGTTTTCAAGTGAGCCAAAAAGCTGGATCGGGAACACCATGCGCTTGGAAAATGCTAATCATTCCTCCACCACTAGCCGCTGCCCTGCACCGGAGCGGTCATATGCTCTTATATAAACTATTTACATACAATGGCGGCCTTTATTGGGCCGCAACAAGACTCTTTACAATTCAGATCAAATGCCTCGATTTCCACCCACCCCGAGCAAGAGGAGGAATCTGTGTGGACACAAAAGGCCTCAGCCTGGCACATTATTTATTGTGCAGGGCTGCAAGTGAAGGAAACTTTTGACCTGAGCCATTGAGAAACAAGTGACTGACTGGCTATGCAGATTCCTCTGCACTCAAACCTCTCAGCTAAACTTTAACTCTGCGACTGGATCGAGTAAAAAGAGCATCTCAATGATTCCAGTCTTTCTGTACATGCCAAATATTTCCTAGAGAAATTACAAGGCAGTGAGTTTTTCCCGTATTTTTTTTTTTTTTTAATACTCATTGAAAATGGCTGCCTGGGCAAACTCTGTCCTCTAATAATTGAGAATAAGATCAAACACAATATGGTCATTTATTCACAGTGCAGCTGATTCTTCCCGTGGCAGGAGCGGTTTCTGCGTCAGAGCAGATGGTGGGAGGGTTTGGGTGGTCTGCTAATTCTTTTGAATGAACTCTCAGATACGGTCCTCTGTAACCCAGAAGCATTCATGCTGTTCCTGCAAGTTTACACAAGCTGGTTTTTCCTTAATTGCAAATAAAATATATGCAGTAGAAAATAACAAATCTTAACACATGACTGAAAAACACAAGGGAGATCTGGCCATTGCTCATGTCTCCGAGTCTAAAAACAAGAAAAGACAAATGATAAAATCTGATGTGACCATGGTTTAAGGCTCTTGACAAAAATAAAGAGACATTCTTCTATGCAATTGTTTAATAGAGTGGCTATAATAAATAATAAAAAAAAAACTTCAACATAAGTGGGACAAGGTCCAAATGTTAAACATGTCCTAAACATGTTTGCAAATCATGACTGCACTGTCTAGAACAGTTCAGATCTAACAAAAGGAACCCAAACTGGCTGGCATCATTTTCAAACAAGGCAATAGTACCGAAGGTGCGCCATCTGGTGGCAGCAACTATCCACAAATCTGAACAGAGGAAATAAGGGCAAAATGAAAAAATCCTTTGAGGGAAAAAAAAAAAAACCTCTTTTGTACGTAGGTCTATTAAAATGTTAAATCAGCTGACACGCTGCATCAAACAACGGTCGAATCTTTTTAACCTCTTGAAGAAAAACAAATTCTCGACAAGCTACAGAAAGTGTTAATACAGCTGCTTCGATGTGACCATCAACAGCCAAAAAAACACAATATTGTGAACCTTCACAGCACAAGTGCTGCAAACACAAAACAGAAACATGCTGCAAGGAGCAGATAACAATGGCTATGTCTGTCTGCAGGAACCTCAGATGGGTATGCTGGACAGCCTAATCTAGACTTTTCCCTGTTATGTATGATGCTGCTACTAGTTCAACTACTGGGCTAATGCAAACTGCAATGGCTTAGTAAGAGTGACGTGGTGTGGGGAATATCTCATTAACTGTATTCAAAAACTAAAAAGGCACCTTGCTACCAACACTTGCAGCAGCTTTTCTCATTTCTGTGTCTTAAATGTCTTCCTACACGCGTGTGTGTCTGCAGAAGTCCCTTTGCGGAGCCTCTTCACCACTGCTGCATGACCTGTTACATCGAAGTTACAGGCTTATTGTCCAAATCTATATTATAAACAAGAACAATGACCTAATGTCGAGAAACATTGAGTCCATGCCTTCTATTCACAGATAAAACATAACTGTATTAATTTTATTTATTTAAATATCCTTGTTGCCGTCACATTGCAGCAGTTTCTCTGTGTGAAACTTGTACACTGTGTCAACTCGGTGAACTCTGGATGATTCATCTGTCATATCAAATCAGGAACAACGTGGACGTGGGATGTGCCAGCACAAAAACAGTTACTTCTTGTTTTGAGAATAGCACAGGATGAGGTGTTTCTCCCAGTCAGAATCCTGTTTTTTCTTTCCAATATTGCCTAAAATGCAAAACACACCCATCTGTGTCAAAATAAAAGTGCACAGTACTGATGGAAATGACTGCTGCTGCAATCAGACAGTTACACTGCCACCTACTGGACATGCAGAGAGAAGCCTGGACTTACTTCTTTGTACAAAACTGCCATTCCTACATTTTGCATGTCCATTCTGGGACAGTCTCACAGACAGCGATGCACCCCTCCTGAAATACAATCACCAATGCTCAGGCAGGTACAGTCAGGGGAAACGACACAATAACATTCCATTATTGCCCCATAAACCTCAACAACGACAAGACACATTAATACTTTAGATTCTGTAGTTATGCACCTCATAGAGCCAATCTTTCCCTTTTCCAAGAACAGCTCCACAGTAACTTCACATCCCCGTGGATACAGTCTAGCATAGAGAGTCCTGTTATGCACCATCGTGTGGAACCACTCAACCGCCTCCTCGGACCAACTGATCCCATTCACAGGCATCACCTGAGGGGGAGCAAAGGCAGGAAACACACAGGAGAGAACAGATTACCACCAAGTAAAACTGATTCACTTCCCTTATCACTGAGAATTAGATAAGGCTGTGACCAATGTTGCGGACCAATGCACCAACCGGACCTGCAATCTCAGCTGGACATTTCCATGTGTGGACAATCTGAAGAGATCTTGCATGCCTGCTGCAAATCCCCAAGAGGGAAATTAGTTCAATTTAAGGACGTGAATAGGCAGTTCCTCCAGGAAATCACAATCCTGACCATTAAAGCAAATTCAACCAATACCCAAGTGCAATACTGCGGTGGGACACAAAGGGAAAGTTACTGCTAGGCCAGCACTTTGCTACCGCTAAAGAATCTTTTAATTACATTATGGTGTGTTAAATGGTATTTATGGGTATATTTATGGCCTTTTAAGGTGCAACATCCATGCCCACCAAATGCTAAATGGACTGAAAGGGTTAAAAAAAAAAAAAAAAAAAAAAAACATGGACGTTGTGTACTCTGCGAGCTATAATTCCAGTTAATCACATAAAAATTATTTTGATTCAAGTTTGCCAGGTGTCAAATTTACATAAAAATAAACCATTTCATGAAATAAAAATTACTGAGAAATGTTGCTAAACTATTTATTATGAATAGGAGTATGTGTAATCGTGATAGAATCTCTTTCTTCATGTCTACTGCTGCATTCGTTGTGAAATTTGCTGCTAAGCTTCGCCGTGTTGTTGATCCGATATAACACGACGTACACGGCTGTAACAGCTGCCATCTGGCCTGCACACGGCGGTTCAAACACAAGCCCAATCAAAATGTGTTAGCTTTCCAAAATATGCTGGTGTGTGCTCGACAGAAACATGCTCTTGTTTAAAACACAGCGCAACCAACAGTCGCTCTCGGCTACATTAGCTGATCCTGGTTGCTAGGCACTGGCATCTGGGGGGTTTCTAGCATTATTACACCCCCTGTTAGGCTCTCTATCATACATTTAACTTTTCACAAGTCAAATACTCACATTTGCCAACGAGACCTGTAAAGCCTGGAGTGGGAGAGTTGTCATTTCTGGGGACATGTCGGTGATGTTTTGCAGAGAAAGACAGGCGCCGTCACCATGGTCCAACCTCTTCACCTCCACTTTGATAGACTTTTCACCATTCATGGCATTCTTATCTACAATGCAAAAGCACAGCATAATAAACAGATCATCAAAATAAACTAAGTGGACACGGAGCTAAAGCACACAGTGATTACATTCAGAAATATTCATTTACAAACCTGGACCCACCTTCGCTGACTCCACAGATCTTTAGCACTTGAGCCCTGCACCACTGCTGCTGCTTTGGAAACCAACCCATGACTTTTGATCCAATGTCTGGAATTATGTTCTGCTCAGCATATGAACAACATGCTGACCAGCTGCTGCAAATCAGGCAAATATAACAAGCTGAAACATAAATTATTCAAGCGGAGGATACCAAAAGGGGAAGTCTAAAATAATACAGGATAAGTTGTCTTAAATTTTGTTCATGCGTTCAAGGAGAACAGCTGAGGAAAAGCAGAAAAGGAAAAAAAAACCCAACATGCGAAAAGACTTACTCTGTGATTAGGGCCTGCAGCTTGTTGATGGAGTCCACCTGCTGGATGTAGAAGTCGCCTGGGGAAATGATGTGAGACACAACAACTTCGGTTTCTCCGTACCTGTGGATCTGGAATTCGGGGATGGTGATCCCATTGACTGCAGGCATTTGTGCAGCATGAGAGCTCTCGTGTACGGGTTTTGCTGTTGTCAGACAGGACCTCATATCCTCCTGCTTTATATTTCCACATGCTTTATCTTCCACAGAGCTGGCGTCTGAATCCTCCTGCACTGCCTCTGTGAAAATGTCTCCAAAATCCCATAATTCAGTCGGTGTTGCAGTAACGTACGCGTAGGTCAGAGAGCCGCACGATTCCACGCGCTTGATTTTGAAGACTTGGGTTTGGATTTTCATATCTTGCTTTGGGACTTTGGTGTCAATCACATCATCTGGCACATGTTTAGGATGGTGGGCCTGTTCTCCAACATACGTGGAAACCAGCTTTGGTGAACTGGACATGTCTGTGCTCTCTTCAGACCACGCCCTCACTTGTACTGCACCCAAATCATTAGCTTTGGCTTTGAGAAATTGAAGCAGCTGAGGTGATGTTTGTTTCTGGTGTAGCATCTTAACATCTTCCACGTTTCCCCAGTTTATAACCTGTATTAGTTTCTCTGACCCGGGAACCGTGGTTTGTGGGAAAATTGTTGGTGTATAAGGCAGCAGGAGAGTCGGCCTCTCTGGACCAATCAAGGGACTCTGAACAATATCAGGGGAAAGGCTTACATCGTTTGGTGTGTGTTTCTCTTCAAGAACAACAGTTTGTTCCTGTTCTTCCTCTTTTACCCAAGAGGATGATTTCACAGTGATAACAGCACCGCTGCCGCATATTCCATCATCCTGCTGAGTAAAAACAGGCAGTGGGATGAGGAAATGTTTCAGCTGTTGAAAAGGCAGCGGTGATCCAAACACCTGGACCATTTTAGATATGGAGTGGGCTTTGAGCAAGTCATGCAACGTGGGCCCAATCTTGAAAACAGGTGCCATCCTTTTCCACCCAAGTGGTTGAACTGAGTTCAGCCTTGACTCATTTTTAAAACTTTTAAAAATGGATGTGCCTGCAAAGATGAGAGGAACATAGAAAGAAAAAAAGAAAATTCCTCCCAAAGAATACCAGTGATAGCTACAGTTATAGTCTCCTTAAAATGTGCATTAATTCAATGTATGGCTATTGTTCAAGCATACAATGCAATTGGATGATTAATTTCCAACCTACCCACTGAAAGTTCTTTTACAAAAGCTGAAAATGCCTCAACAGCTTGCAGTTTTGTATCCAAACTCTTCACAAGATCACTGAATAAAACAGGAGGAATGGATGAAGAATTGAAGAAAATTCGAACTTCTTCATATGCCTGAAAAAACGTCAGAGATGCAGAAATCTGGTTAATTGCAAAATAAAACTTGATTTCTTTTTTACTGTCTAAAAAAAAAAAAGCAATGTTAAATAATTTCCAAGCTTCTAAAATATTGTAACTATATTATTTAACTTCCATTTACAGAACAAATATTTGCTAAACTAGCTTAATGATGCTACATTATGTGGTTTACCTACTAGCCTGGTAAACAGATGTGCAATTTCAACATGCTAAAGTTAAACTGGGATCGATTTTAAATACCTTTTTGGTGAAATTAAGAAGTTCCCTTTCCAGCGTGTTTCGTGCATTCTCCAGCAAAAACAGTGTGTAAATCAACTTGGCCCTCTGGGTATTCATCGAAGGGCCTGGCCAGTGACGGCTAACCCGCAGCTGTGGAGCCATGGTGCTGTGCTAATGCTAATTAGCTGATTAAGTAGCGACTCAAAACGGCGACGGTGTTCGGTTCTGACTACGATGTTGTTGATCTTAGTTCACGCGTTTGTGGCTCTGGAACGTTACCAGTTGGGGAAACTTTAAACTTCCACCTGTGCTCAAGTTGTGATTGGCGTGTTCTGGTCGCTCCTTGGCCGCCATATTGGAAATTTACGTTAGCTGGCTGAAATAGTTGAGCTGTTACAGGTCAACAGGTAAAGCGTTGACCTTTAATTGCAAAATCTAAATATTTAATTATTTTGTCATTACAACATGATTAAAAGACTTTGTACTGGAGTTTTAAAATAAATATTTACAGGTAATCTTGAAATTTTGTAGAGATATTAATAATTAATGTGAAAATCCATATTTTCATATAATAAATCCAAATGCCAAATATCAAATTATTAGATATATGAGTTTTTTTTCCTCTTCAAGTTCATTGTTGAGTTTTTGCTGTAGTTGAAACTTGATAATAATAATAAAAAAATAAATAAACGTGTTTTTTAATAGTAAAAAAAGCTATTTGGACTTGCAGGTCAAAATATTAGAAAATGTAAATAATCATAGCCCAAATATTGAGTCTTTGATTTGTACTAATTTGGATTCAACAGTATTTAACACAGCAAACATTGAATCAGTACAATTCTTTTGTACTATTCTTGCAACTTCATGGACATCCATTTATATGTCATGCTGTCAGATTTTGAACAATTTAAATGAGGCTTTCGGAGAAACATCCCCTCAGAACTTAACTGCACATAGGATAAACACATCCAGCTGAAACCTGCAATGTTCTTGTTAAATCGTATTAAGGCACATCTTCCAGTGACTGTAGGTCAGGAGAAACTGCAGGAAGAAAAAAAAAAAAAAAAAAAAACTTTTGATAACGGTACATTTTATTTCAGTGGATTAAGAGGAGATCACCCACCAGTGGTATAGTTTAAGTCTGCCTTTGATAAAATCAAAGTTAATTGGTCTTCTCTGGCTCTCCAGATGTGCCCATAATCCCTGCTTCATTCTCTCCATGCTGCTTTTCTCCTGTTACCTTTTGTTAAAAAAAAAAAAAAAAAAAAAACAAACAAACATACTTTTTGTGCATTATCTGCAATATGTTTTCAAATAATTTTATTTTGTTTTACACTTTTTAAGGTATATATTTCTATATTAAAATATTATAAAATATAAAATATTATAAAATATAATACAACTACTAAAACAATTTAATTCCATAATATCCACAAAATAGGCAGATTGTTGCTCTGAGCACATCAAACATGAGATAAAGTGAGTCCTACTCTTTTTATCAACTTGGAATTATTATATTTGGTGTGTCCACCTCTTGCAGCAGCACATCTCTCTGCCATTGTGTCAGTGTATTTCCTCAGAACTTCAGCTCGCATGTTCTCCCATGATTTCTGCAACTCGAGCCAAAGCCTCTCAGATCTATCCAGTTTATTTTCTGGCCCCAAATGTGCTCGATGGGGTTGAGGTCTGGACTTTGTCCATCAATTTCAGTGCTCCAGCAGATTGATTAAATTTTTTAAATAGTTACAGTGATGTTTATTTTAAAACAACAACAACAAAACAACTGAAACTACAGTATGTTAAATATGCCAGTTGATCCACAACCATCTTTCCCAGTCCACTGTCCACTGAGTAATGAGTAAATGAGCAAAAGCATTAAAATAAAATCCACTTTTCATAACTCTAAATGTAAGATGAAGTAATAGAATAATAATGTGATTATTCTGCAGTAGTTATTTTTCTGAAGCAGCACTTTCTCTTTCATCTTTTCTCCCTTTAGACCAGTGTTTCTCAAAGAGTGGTCTGTGGTCCGCGAGGTGACACGTAACAAATCACATTTTAAAATTTAAAATTTCAATATTTAAATTTCAGTGTAAAATCATTGTTTCTTGAACTCCCAAGATTTAAAGAATTCACTTTATTATATATATATTGATGCATCTGTCATACCAGTACCCAATCATTACTTAGCATATTGTTTGGGGGCTATTTAGAGTCAGGTGGTCTGTCAGTGTTTATTTATGGGTTCAGTGGTCCTTGGTCTGAAAAAGTTTGAGAAACACTGCTTTAGACAAACCATCTAGCATGAAATTAACCCGTTTGACTTGTCTCAATCATTTCCCGGTTCTGTGTATGAGCCATGCATTGGGTCATGCATGCATGCATGCATGTGTTCCAAGAGAAATCAGAGTCATTAAGTTAAGAATAAATGTAGATTTCAGTTCCTCTTAAACTTAAGTGAATGTTTAGAAAAACATGTCAGCATGTTTTTTACTCTTTATTATGTGATATTGCCACATTTGCTGTGATTTATGATCGGCCAGAGCCACATGAGTTCAGGAGAATAACAGTGACACACAGTAAACGAGTTCTGTGTACACGCGCTGTCAAAGAAACCGTGTTTATTTAACATGTTTACATACAAGGACTTATTCCATTTGGTCTGGGAGTGTTGGGCCAAGCTTGGTTAAACCCATAAACAAAGATTTCACAATGAGAGGTGAAGGAAAAAAATCCTCTGTCGATGATTTTTATTTTCATGAATCATGACCAGCACCCGAGGAGCTTTTACACAGAATAACGGAGCTGCTAGGTGTGAAGAAGTCCAAGTCAAGCCTCTGCTGAAGATTCAGAATAGACACTAGATTATAACACAAGAACTCAAACTTTTTTTTTTTATTTCCTCTGGACATAAGCAGTAAATATTACAACAGAAACAAATAGGTCATCTGGCCATTCTGGCACATTTGTGTTGAGTGAAGGCTACAATAAAGGTTTGTGTGACTGATGGACTGGTCACAGGGTAGCACCAGCTCACCAGCTTCCTGGTGATTATAATCAGTGCTGTTAATATAACAGTTCCAAATAAAACAATTACAAGCAACTGCCCAAAATGAATTTCATGTGCTTCTGGATGAAACGCACATTCCAACGACGTTTGTCTCAAAATATCTGCCAACGCAGCGTTTGTGTTACTGGTGAAACAGAGAGTGCTGTTGATATCCACCACCTTTACCTTCCTCTCGTGGAGGATGGTCAGCCACTGACTGTCGCAGCAGTTGAAGTAGTTTCCGCTGACGTACATCATGCGGAGATCCGAGGACAAAACGCGGGTCAGTGAACGGTTCAGAGACACAAAGCGGTTGTTTCTTATGTCGAGTTCTCTCAGAGGGGAGCAGCTGAAAACGCTGGGGATGGAGTCCAAGCCGTTGTTAGATATGTTCAGGTGAGTTAGCGCTGGCAGGCAGGGTAAAGAGATGTTGCTGCTCAGGTTTAGCTCACTGATAACCAGTGACTGAAGGGTGTTCTGCACTCCCTCCAGGGCACCTTCCTGTATGGTTAAATGTGAATTTCCTGCAAGGTTTAAAGTGAGCAAAGAGGTTTCTTTAAAAGTGTTTGGATAGAGGATTTGTATGTGGTTTGCTTTCAGATTGAGATCTTTAAGGGTCTTTAACTTCCCAAACGCCACGCAGGAGGCGTTGAGAGGCTGCAGGCGAGAGGGAGAATTTTGCAAACCACCAGCAGGGGCACATGGCTGCACAGCGTTGTCCTGCAGATTCAAGCTTTCTATCTGCCTGAGCGCGTTAAGGAAGAGCGGGGAAATGTGCACTAGCCCATTGCTCCGCACGTCGAGGTTCTTTAAGGTGTGGAAGAAAAGCTGCCGACGGCGGCCTCTGTTATCTTGTCTGACATTCCACGTGAGCTTGTGCAGACAGTTGTGACTGAAATTTAGCATCTCTAAGGATGAAAGAATGCTCAAAGTCTCCACGGGGAAAGAGGTGAAGTGGTTATAGCTCAGGTCAATAAAAATCACCGGCATCTGCCTCCAGCTGGAATGGAAGTTATTCTTTGTCACTGTTCTTTCCCTCGTGATGCCACGATAAAGAGCATTGACCTCCGATACCATCGCTGCCTCCGCTTTGAAGGTGCCAATCATGTTATTCTGCAAATAAAGATACCTCAAATGGTTCTGTTTTGGAATGATTGGAAAGTACAAGAGCTTATTGTGACTCAGATCAAGAATTTCCAGCATGTATAATTGGTTGTCCTCATGTGTAACAAAGAACTCAACAGAATTTCTACTGAGATTCAGATATTTAACTTGACGGAGTTTAAAATCACAGATGTATACCAGGTTATTTTGAGCTAAGTTTAGACTCTCCAGGTGACTCAGTGGTTCAAATGTCCCCTGTTGGATCACTGATATCAGGTTGTCATCGATACTAATGGACCTCAGGTTTTTGCTCTGCTTAAACATCTTGTTTGAAAGTCTGGTTAAAACATTACCGGTCATCTTGAGATGATCAAGAACTGATTTGTTCTGGAGGTACAGCTCTGCTGCATCGTCGCTTAAACTGTTCATTGATAAGTCCAAAGTCTTCAGTCTGCCCAGGGATCGGAGGGCTCTTGTGTTGCTGCCAAGGTTGTTGCCGAGTGCATTTCTGGACAAATTCAACTCCTCAAGTTGTGTCAGGTTTTCAAAAGCCCCCTCAGAAATGAGATGCAGCTGGTTGGAGCTCAGGTTGAGCTGCTCCAGGTGCGGCAAAGCGAGTGTGTGCAGCTGTCTGATGAGGTTATTGGACAGGTCCAGCCTTTGCAGCCTTACGTCCAAATCCAGAGGGAGAGAATGGAGGCTGTGGTTGTTCCAGGACTGCTCCTTGAACAGAAACATTAATCACCATCCGACAATGCAAGCCAAACTCCAGAAAAGCTCTGCAGCTCTAAGATCTCCAAACCAGTAAAGCAAAGTTTTTAAGCACACAGAAATATGCCCAGTGATGCCACCTTCCCCCTACCATTGCCAGGCCGGCGAAGCCTTTGCTGAATGTCCAGAGGAGAAGGAGATGAGAGAACACATGCGTGACCATCCTCCTCTGCTGCTGTGTCTGCAGATGTCCCCGCTCCTGTTGTCAGAGCTCATACACATACACACGCGCCCTCTTATAGCCGTGCTTCATTAAAAAAAAAAAAAAAAAAAAAACTCGACACAAACAGCTGTGGACACCAGATAGGCATTCTGGATTCTATATTTAGACAATAAAGGCCTGCATTAATTACACTTCAGCCTTTCATTTGAGCCAAGAGATGGAAAAGCAAAGAAAGGATGCAGCAATTTATACAAAAGATGTGTTTTTAATATAAAATGCACAAATATGTTTGCGCCAAGAATAATTTATGATGGCTTTATTTTTTTTCAGGAGACGGTGTATATTTACACTGTTGTGGTGTTTGTGCAAACACCTAGAGAGTGGTTTAAATTTAAACCTTTGTTCCTGACAGTCTCATGCAAACGGAAGCCGCTTTAAAATAGATGATAGGAACAAATAAACAGTGCAGAGGTGGAGGGAAGCCCTGCTACAGTGTAAAGAGAAAGGCAAAAATAGACCAGCAAAAGGTTGCAGTTACACCATGGATGGCCTGCAGGTGGGCGGCCTGTGCGACACGTGCGCCGCGTCACTGTTTTTTTCAGTGGCTGTCTTCTGACACATGTTGATTTCGACAGCTAATTTTAGCTTTTCCTCAGATGATGAGCATCCCCCCGCGCTCTTCCTGCTGCTGTCACTCCTGCTATCAGCAGCCCCTCACCCGTCTCCCTCGGTTTTCTACATCCTGCAGCAGTGAGCCACCCCAGCGCGCCTTGTTTCAATTTAGCTGTATGACACCGAAAAAAGTTGAGTCTGCATCCATGGAGACGAGGGCCTGGGGGCTGAACGGTATCACCAGCTCCAGTTCATCACCCTGACGCAGCTGCACTACGCCTGCGAGACATTAACAGAACGACTTCAGATTTGGTGCAAGATGAGTGAAAAAGGACAGAAAAACCGACACATCTCCTGTAAGAACACAACAGCAGCTTCAGCGCTTTTTGATGCAAAACGTGTTAAGTGTTCACATGAAAGCGGAGAAGTTGCTGAAGTGAAAAATTGGAGAAATGTGCACAGCTGCTGCAAACAGCTTAGCTCTGCACAAAACAAAAGTGGAAACAGCCTGTCGTGTACTGTCAATTTCAATCTCATTTGTTTAATCTGCACCAAAGCCAACGTGTAAAAACGACATGTTGCGGTTTAAGTGTTTTGCGTCTGGATTTCTTGGCCAGAGGCAATCTGGGAGACCTCGGCGCAGTGAGGAGGTTCCTGGACATCACTACTGACCAAGAAACAGTCTGGCACCAGCACCTGTATGGCCTCAGTGTGTGTTTTGTTGGGCAGATCAAGACCTGTGTCAAACTTGTAATCTCGGCAGCAAAGAGGTTCTTCAGTGACCTGCGGTGTAACACGTGTTGGTCGGCGTTTTTACTGGCATCTCTTGCAAGCAACGCAAAAGCTCGAGTGACGTCGCTGCTGCTCCCGCGCGACCCCAGCTCTGAATGATGTGACCCATCACCGTGCTCGGGCTCTCAAACAAAACCTGTTAATTAAGCAGATATTAGCTGAATCGCTGGAACAAATCAGATGTATTATCAAAGTGATGAAGGCTTGAATTACAGTGACACAATACTTGTCCAAACACCAAGTAATAACCATCTTCTTGGACAACAATTCTGTTTTCCTTTTGTAAAATCGCTTTTCCTTGCTGCACAGAAACAGTCCAAGGGATCGCTGCGATATTTCCTGTGGGGGAAGTCAAGGCACACTTATTCAAAATAATGGCAAATGAAGCAGCACATCAGTTTTAGCTTTACCTCTTATGTCTGGCTGCTTGCTGCCGTTAGCTGTTAGCTGCAGGAATGAAGCTGGAGCTGGTGAGGTGGAGAAATAAAGGTATTTTTCATGAAGTTAACATAGAGGCAGTGATCTTTAAACGAAACTGCACTGTAGATATCAGCACATGCATTCCTGAATCTCTGTGCCGACCCACCTCTGTAGCTGCCCTGTTCCCTTTTCAGTCTATTAAAAGACATCTTCAGGGGACTCTGAGCGTTTTGAGCAGAGCAGGACTTCATGTCCAAAGAGAAAACAGATATAACTGAAAATCTACAATCTGGACGATAAAGGCATAAATCTTAGTCATACAAGTCCAAGAGGAGTCTTTGATAATGGGTGACATACCTCTCTTGTTTTAGTCATCTTGGCCATTTTCCTACTGACTTGCTCAATTCGTGGCAGGTTTAACGGTAGATTTATGTCCTGTCGGAGGTTGTGAAAGTCGTTCTCTAAAACAGCAACTTTATGCACCAGGAGAAGACTAAGACAAAACATAAATACCGTTATCGAGAATAAAACATCATAAAGCATTCTGTGAGCTGCGAGAACTGGGCGTTGTCCAGTTACTTAAACGGGTGAGGTACTTTTAGTTTCAGAATTTGATGTGAAATGAGGAACTATGCCCCTCTGTTTCTTCATAAAGACGTCACTGACTTGCATAAAGATTGAAAGCAAAGCTGCAGAATGACAGAATGAACTTGCAGTCAAAGTAAGAAAGGCTTATATTAAAAGGTCCCACTCATAATTTGTTCTCGTCTGTACTTGTGCCAGAGGAGGCCTATCTAAAAAAGAACTTTTTAACGTTTTTAAATCACTACCACCTGCTTCAGGCGGACAAAAGACAGACGAATGTGTTTGGACAGAAAATGAAACAATTTAATCCATCAATTAACTCCATTTACAAAAGTATATCCCTTTTATATACAATATATACATAGACGTATAAACAGCTCATTTTCCCACATGGATTCATTCACCCGCCGACTAAACAATAGCACTGTAACCATACGTATTACTGATATTCTGCAGAGATGCTGTAGTGCAAATGTGCTTAAACTATATCATGCTGTGGATCAGCAAGTGCCTTATGACGCCACTTTAAATGAATTTATTCCTCACCTTTGAGTGACTATTATGCTGGCTTTGAACGTCTGTTATTTTAAACAGACGGGGGAGCTTAAGAGCTCCTTGTTAATGTTACATGAACAAGGCAGCAAAGATGTAATTTTATTAGCAGGTGAGTTTGGAGATAAGATTATAAATCAACAGCACTTGGAGATATTTCATTCATAACTATATCAGCACAGTGGCCTTCCGTCTTGTAAGAGTGATGCTGTCTGTGTTGACACAAAATGGTGACTATAAATAGAAGCTTCGGTTGAAGAACATGTGGATCATAAGTCAGTCAGTGAAGGGGCAGTGAAACAGCATATGGGGCTATAAATCCAAAGTCACTTTAACATTCTCTCCAAACAGAGGAGAGAACACAAGTCCCATGCTACTTGTTCTAGCTCTGAACAACTTCTCTCCAGCGTAAGGCTGATGGGCTGTGTAGTTATCTGTTCTGTCCAGCAGATGGAGCTTCTCCAAGCCTGACGCTTCCCAGGAAAGTCGTGTGGTTGGTCATGCTGATGAGTGTGTCCTCGTACACTATGCGTATGGAAATCCTCTGGCCTGCACGCAGCAGGCTCACACCAGCCGTGTAGCATGTGTTAAACTTGCGCTGGCCCGTTTCAATGCTGCAGGTGCAGCGGAGGAACGGGTTGGAGTCCACCATCACCTCATAGCTTGCAATGTCAGTGAAGTTGAGGTAGTACACCTGGTGGGGAAGAGGGAAATCTCATGAAAGACTGAGAAATATTATCGATAATAATGTAAAGTTACACATCATTTAATCGTCACCATGCACAAGAAAAGCAAACATGCTTCACTACATGAAGTTCCAGTTCTTTTGATTCTGAACTGTAAATGAGGAGAGTTACGCCAAGGACCGTACTCACTTCTACCTGACTATATATGAAGTAGACACCATCCAGCAGCACCTCCAGCTCTCCAGAGCGAGAGTGCATTTTGAACACTCGGTGATGGATGGACACCATCTTCCAGTTCCTAAGGATGCCTTCAGACAGATCTAAACACACCACAGCAAACAAACAAGAGGCATTCAGTCAGAAAAGAGCTGGTAGCTCGCTCTGCCTTTCTGTTGCAGAGGAAAAACTGCAGAATAACTAGAATCACACGTGAGGCTTGAGCTCTTGAGTTAACACTGCTGACTTATAATATAAGCCTATTACTGTATACTAATCCTATAAAAGCTATTTGAGTTGCTGTAATCTTATAGTAAATACTGGCAGTAGCATTTAGCCCTCTAAACCATAAATTATGATTTCTGTCATATATTTGATGTTGAATCTCTTTGATGACAACAGTTTATGGAGTTGAGATTTATTCTGATTTAAGCCTGTGGCTTGGCAGGAACGTGGGTAGTAGAGCAGTTGTAGACTTTGGTCTTCATGTCAGAGATTAAGTATGGTTAACACGAGTGTCAGGAAACCCACCTTCTCTCACTTGGATAGTGGTCTCCTGGCCTTGCAAATGAACCACTGCAGGCTGAAAAACATCAAGATATCTGGTGACTGTTCTTGATATGCAGCAAAACAAAAGAAAGGCTTGCCAAGAACTTCATATTAGATCAAATTTAATACCCAAAAGATGGCGTACTCTACCTGGAATTCCCTTGTTTTTGTTTTATCTGGATCTCCTGGAACAGTAAGAGACAGGCGTGAGGAAATCAACTTCAAAACTACTCAGAGACAAAGATGAGACGACAATTCAAACAAAACAAACACTACCACCATTAAAAGACACATCACTGCTATCCCACACTCTGTTTGACATTTTGCATTAGCAGCACTCACTGTGAAGACACTGAGCTCATCAATTAGGTAAGCTAGGCCCCGTTCTAGTGTGGGAACTAGCCCGCATGCAGGAAAAAGTTGTAACCTAAGAACAAATCTCTCATCTCGTGGGTGTTTCCAATACGTCTGACCCCAGTCTTGGATAATGCAAACTTTTATTTGTGTCATTTCCACTTTAAACTTTCTACCTGCTGGGCCTTGTGTGCCTGGAGGTCCTTGTGGCCCAGGGGGTCCTGGGGGACCTGCAGGCCCCACAACATTGCTTCCAGGAATGCCGGGTATTCCAGGGATGCCCGGTGGCCCTTGTGGCCCGGGAGGACCAGGGGGACCTGGTATAGACCTTTTTTTCCCTACAAATAAAAAGCATTTCAACCATTTTCCCTACTTCCTGATGTGTGAAGTATTTGTATATGGACAGATTCATCCATCCAGTCAAGAGTGATGGTGGATTTTTCATAACCAGGCTGAATTATCAGTTACCTTTTTTCCTCTCTTTCCTTTTTTCCCTTCCATGCGACTCTGAAATAAAACAGACACAGTGTGATTAAGCCCGAAATGCTCTTTTAGCACAACGATCTGCTCAGATCAAATCGGAAGTGTTCATCATCACCTACATGAGCAGGTGTGGGCGCTTGGCACTGAGAACACTCAGAGTGCAGGTATGTCAGTCTGCGGTGTCTTTTAGTGTGCTAATTTGTACGTGTGGCTTTCGTCTCCTCTGCATGAACATGCACTCGCAAGCAGTTGAACTGGAGAAGATCATTAGAGAGATACTTTATCCTGGCAATAGCCCTTTCTTTGAATTAAACCCAGATGGAGAATGCAAATCAAAGTGTGTCTATATGTGTGTGTGCCTGCATGTGTCCCCTTTACAACCATATGTAAATGTGTGTGCGCGCGCCTGCAGCTGATGAATCCTTTTCTCAAAGCCGTCTCGCTGTTCTTGTGTTTAGCATGCTGTTACAGCTACAAAGGCCATTTAACCTTAAACCCTCACAGTTTGAGTTCCCCTTGAACATATGGCCAATATTTCTCCTCTAGCTGAATGACTGGATGCGTCCGCGTAGATTTCTCTTAACGAGCGGTCCTATCTGGAATCTGGTGCCCCTTAGCAGTGCCCAGAATGAACGCTTGCACACACACATGCAAATATACGACACACACGTGTGCACAGAAACCCGCACCTAAGAGGGAGATAACAAAAGGCTTTGTCTGTGCGCTGTGAGTGAGGCAGAGACCTGGGAATGATTAGTGTTTAGAGGCTTTACTGATTTATGTAGAAAGCCTCAAAGGTAAGTTTTCTCTTCTCATTTAAACACAATCACCAGCGCCCTCCCCCCCAGTATTCGGTGTCACGCCACAGACGTTGGAATGCTTTGTGATCATGCTGCACTTGTTGCTCTCAGACATGAAGCTTCAAAGGCTTTGCTTTTTTATTTGCATAGCTTACATTCTAAACAAAAACTATAAAAGCAAACACAGACGGATCAGCCAGATGAGCGTCTGCCCAGTTATCGATTATAATAAATCAATTCTGAGATATTAATGAAAAACAGCAAAGAACAGATGATTACTTCCTTCAGAACACAGTTTGTCAAATAACTGAATGTTCTTGCAAAACATGTTTTTAAAATCTAATTTTCAGATGGGTCAGAAGTCATTGATAACATGCTGTAATTTCCTGAGTCCGTATCTGCTTGGATGACTGCTGCAAAAGATATTTCAGGGACCTGATATTGCTTTGAGATGCTGGGAATCAGCACAGGGTTTCACATTGTCTGTTTCACATTGGTGAAACCCTCCCAACACTGCACTGTTCTTGTTTGTTGTCCAAGTAATAATCAGTCCCATTCCATGTAATCCCTTTCTCCACGAGCTCGACAACATTACGCAGTGAGCTATTTTCTTAAGTAAGCATAAAGCTTAAACCCCCAAACAAAATAAATTAAACAGTTGACAATATGTAATTATTACTTTTTTTTTTCTTTTTTTTTTTAAATAAAAAGAGCTTAAGCGACAGTGACACTCCGTACGTTGTTCTTAAGCCCTTGTTCGATGAGGAGACGAGCAGGCCTCTGAGCAGCACATGTGGCTACTGCAGCTATAACATGTACCGCTAGGTCCTTTCCTTTCTGCTCTGAAATCAGAGTTTGCTCAAACTGGCCGGTTAAAAAAAGCTTTCAAACAAATCAAGTCAATAAATTCACATCAAGTTTAACCTGAAAAGACTTTACGCCGTGCTGTAGTTACCCTGTTGCCATTTATTGATCAACGAGCTGACGCTCCCAAAAATTGCACATGGCAACGTTGCAGACGTGCATATGATCATGTTATGAAGCCTAGTCATGAGGAGGTCAGTTAGTCAGAAAGTCTCAAAAACAAATACGTTTGATGCCCCAACATGTTTTCAATGAAAGTAAACGTAAACTTCTCTAACAAGTCCAAAAAACCCATGTGTTATTCAACTTTGGTTGCATGAATTGTGAGGAGGAGAGACTGAAACTGTTCATCTCAGACATGTGGATCCACACCTGCGTGCAAATAGTCACGACAGGAGGGGTCAAATGTGTAATGCTAGAGCCTATGGCTAGGAAGGCTAGCCATAGCCTTCCTAGCTATGGCTAGGAACCAGAGAGGAATGAGCAAGATCGCCATCATTACTTAGCAGTCATTACAACAGCGTAGCTAATGTAGCTACGCAGTTTAAAATGCAATAACAAAGACAGAAGAGTGATAGAGGACATGCCTGTGTCGAGCTGTTTGCCAGGACTCCTTTTTGCCCGCTGAGTTATGCCCCTGGTATCTTCTGTGGTGTGGAAGTCGTTATATCTGTGAAGTAGCTTCTCCTGGAAAAAGCAATATACAGGAAATCAGCAAGGTTTGGAAAAGACATGCAGACAAATACCTGACGTTACCTACAAATGCACTAACAAAGGAAAAGAATGATTCATAGCAGCATGTAGTTTTGCTGTAAACCTTGTAAAAGACCCCGAACCAAAATCCCAACAGAATCCCAACAGAGCAGTCAACAGAAACATGCCGCCAATGCTGAGATGTGATCCTGAGCTTCCCACGTTCCAAAGAACAATACCACTGCCGAGACATTTTTCCTACAATGTCAACTTAAAGTGATGTCACTGTTCAGGGTTAGACAAATATTTCCCAAGAAACCTAATCCTATATTCGCTCTGGTATTGGTTCCTAGCAGTGAAATAACTGGCTGCAAACGTGTCCAAACTGGGACAAACATCTTCATAAAAAATGACTTTCCTGTTCCATTATACCAGAAAAAAAAAACATTTGAAGGAAAAAGGAGACACTTCCAGACAGTTTATTCATTTGTGGAGAGGTATTTCTTTGTCAGAAATCCTGTAACCCCTCACTTTTGTTTGCATCTGTGATATCCGACGCAGCTGCCTGCACAAGATTGCATTAAAATTCAACTTTGATACAAGAAAGAGGACATGAATTGTGCTTAACCAAAGAGTAGTACCTATTCATAGAGCAGCTGCTCCCACTCCTATTCAGAGGGGATCTGAATTGGAAAAACCTTTTAGGCAAAGTTCATCCCAAACACTGTATGCTCCAGTATGCCGTGGATACATGAGTGGAGGGTCAGACTGGATGTTGGTGTTGACTGACCTACAATCATGTGACCTTGTCTGGGAGTAATGGCCTGAGAAGCGTGCTTGACACACAGGCAGCGTGTCGCCGACAGAAGGGAGATGGCGTTTGTTCTGTGGCGATTTATGTTACAACAACTTCTGTCAGAATCCTAAAGACTCTAAAGTCTCAAAGAGCTCTGAACGCACCACACAAACTGTTCCTTAATAAAACAGAGTATTTTTATCCAAGACACTGTGATACCCTTAAGGGCAATTTGGTTGAGGAAATACAAAGAGAAAACTAGTTCTTGTGCAATAAATCTGCTTAGTTTGAATAACTGAGAACTCCATAAGAGCAACACAGGCAGAATCTTAGCATGAATACGTAGTAATTTTAGTAAGTGTGTATTTATATGTCATTTATTCTTAATGCTAGGAATGAATCTGACATTCTTGGTGACATCTTGACTTCCTTTTCCCACACGGGGCCTTTTATACCCTATTGCTTTGACCTCTTAGACTCAAGCCAACATAGTAGTTAAGCCCATGACCACAAAACAATGTTGGCTCTCAGCGCTTCTTTGTGCGGTTTTTATGTACAGCCACTGAAAGGCCATATGAATGCAAGCAAAAAGGTTTTCGGTTTTAATGTCTTCTATACTTTCCAGATGGGGGAACCCCTTCTTTAAAGAAAGATGAGTTGTATTATGTCATTTGGTGTGCAGGTGTCACCACATCTCTCCAGCTGGTGCCATATAGCAGGCTTTTTTCCTCTCAAAGGATTTATGTTAGGATATACGTCTGGCATTACACTTTCATCTGTTCTGACAGCCAAATATGAATTACCAGCCAACTTCTTCACAGCACGCCGAGTTACAGTAAATCAGGATGACAATGTGTTGGTATGTATGCCAAGTGCCAACTATTGAGTAAACCATTCTTTTTCCCTACAAGGGAAAAACGCTATTAATTAGAGGGCTTTCAAATCTTCAAAGCATTGTGGGGGGGGGCGGGCAGTGAGAGAGTGTGTGTGTGCCACAAAGATGCGATTCCCTGTGGCTCACTCACTCACCCAGGGATGTGTAGTTTTGTGATCACCAGCTTTCCTTTGTCCTTCTAACACTTACATTGCTGGTATTTGTACTCATTTATGGTACAGAATGCTGATAATTTCACAAATAAGAATTAAAATGTCAATGTTTTTTGATATCCCCCTATTTTAGAAAAGTCAGGGATTCCCTATTCTGCACTACCTTATCTCTAATCGACAGAGACAATTAGCAATGCTGTGGTTAAGATTAAGATTATGGGTTTTTTGGTTATTTTTAAATGTGTGTGTGTCATTACAGGACAGTTCTGAATAAGTTCTGAACAGAAGAATGACAGCATTTCCTTCACACTGAATAGAGTGAATGCCCAAAATTATGTATTTGAGAATGTTTGTGATGTACTCTGCTTGTGCTTCCAGGTCTGTCAGGACAATTCAGCTTCGTATAGGAGCGTTTGCAGCCTGGTGTCTCTGCTGAAACCCCATCACCCGCCTGCTTTTATAACCCTTGTCTGGACTGATTGATTCCTGATACAGGTCCTGTGCGTGCATGATATTGCCATTTTAACTTATCATGCAGTGGAGTGGGTGACGGCCCACCCTGGCGCCCCCAGACCTCGTTTGCCGCTAAAGACTTTGTGTCCCATCAAACTGACTTTTTTTTTTTTTTTTTTTAATAGCAGTTAACTAGACTCCAGATGTTTCGGCATCTGTTCTCTCTAACACTTTGAAGGCACACATCAGAGGAGGAGAAATTATTTCATAGTTTCATAGAACTATTTCATAATAGTTCTAAAAGTGTCAGGCAAGAGTAAAATGTTAAATACTCGTTTAATAACGGCTCAGTGAGGGTCAGGTCGACTACAAGTGACACTTGCTCCTACTTGGCAGTGCCCCGCATCACGCTCGGGCTGCAGCCTTTAGAGCTGTATACACCTGGGAGCGGCTTTTTACTGTTGGGAACCGCGCGGATCTGCTGGGCAGCTGGGAAATTATTGCCTTGCTCAAGGGCATACCGACTGCGGTATGTAAAGTTGTTTGTTCACTTCCCAGGCTTGCATCATAAATGACCAGATCATCTCCTCTCATTAGCAAACAACTAGAAGCTTGTGGACAAAGCAGGAGACCTTGATTGGCCTGTAGGTCTGGGTGCAAACATGGACTATCACACGTTCAGCACATGTATGAAGAGTAGGGCTGCAGCAATCGATTAGTAATCAAGTATTCTATCAATTATTCTGGCGATTAATCGGATAAAAAGTATACTGCACACTGTGACTTTTTTTTAAAGGCATCAGTAACGTTCTTTTTCCGTTAAACATGCTCAAAATAATATCAAACATAGATGTAGTGTTAATTAAACTGACTGCTTTTACAATTTAACAAAGTCACTACAGTACTTTATTTTCCGTTATAATTATAATTAAGCAAAAACTTAGCCGAGTTGGGGAAACATTATAGCTAGCAGAGCAGCCGCCGCATTGATTAAAGTTCTGAATCAGCCTTTACAGAGCTCTAAACAAAGTGTTAGTTACCAGACTTCTCTCAATCATAGATCACATCGATTTCTGTTAACTGCTACTAATTATCATTAACCTTAGCTCGCTGTTTCCGGTCCGATCTGCAGACTTTTAGCATAGACCGGATGTTTCCTTTGGAGGTGCCACATCAGCTGCGTTGTGCTATTATGCTAGGCTAACGGCATCTTACAGTAAACACATTGCACTACGTTTTCTTTTCTTTTCACAGCAAAGACATTGAATCAATGACTTAACTGCTGCAACCAATATGTGTCTGTTTGAGACTGAGATTGATTAAACACACTGTCAGACAGCTGGGATGAAAGGAAAGGAATATGTTTAAAAAACGGAACACATTTCCTCGGGAGAATTCACTAGTGCTGATGGAGCTAATGCACAAATAAAGCACTAATGAGCAATAATAGTAAAAAAAAACAGTCAAAATAACTAAAACATAGGCAACGACTGCACGAAAACTGTGCTGCTAATTAAAAAACAAAAAAAAAAAAAAATATATATATATATATATATTCACAAAATACTTCCAAAAGTGTAAAAATTGAAATTAAATTTTTACACAGCTGGATTAATTTTTTAAATGTCACATTGTAACCACAAAAGTAAAGTAAATAAATAAATAATAATAAAATGCTTTGGGGATAACAAATGCACAAATGTTCTTCTGTCCTCATGGTAGCAGGAACAGTTAGAAGAGAGGGACAGAGATGGTGTGCAGATGTTGGGCGTCCTCTCTGATTGTACACAAATACATTGGTGGGTAGGATAACAGTGCATATTTAAGTTATAAAAGGACGTGTAAATTACAATATTCTCAGCTGAGGTTAAATGTCAGTGTTAACAGACACATGGACGACACCAGTTTAGTCGCATTTTAGCTGGATTTTCACATCTGACGAGTTGGTCAAATATACTTACACTGCATTAGATATGGCCGTGACGTTTACCTCTGATACTCTGAAATAAACCAAGGAAATTGCAGTGGTGTTGGCTATTTCAGCTAGCTTGATGCTACCCCTGGATGGCTACGGCAAACCCAAAGTCCAACATACCAACAACCAAATCCTACGTGAGATGAAGCACTCTGCTGCCACTCTGAGTATTTTTTCCACCTTATCTAGTGAATAACACCTTTAAAACGATCAGTAACTGTGTCATCCGGGGAATCTCATCGAGATACGACATGTTGGCCAAGCTGATGATGCTAACTTTGATAAGATCCAACAAACAACTTTTTAGGTCTGTTTTTTTTTTTCTTTTTTAAGCACTCTTCAAAGGAAATACTTGAAAAGCTAACAAGTGCGGCCGCTGTGTTCGAATGCCACATGCTCCTGTTTCTCCAACTATGTAAACTGCGGGATGTGTAATCAGAGTTGTTTAATGCAGACATCTGGCATGGACAGCATCACAGCACGGTTAAATATTTACAGCTGGGCCACTTGGTGAAGCGTCTCCATCTGGGTCGAGTACCAGGCCCATCTTATTTAGCTCTAACCAGAGAAACCAAAAGTAAAATAAGCCTTGTGAAAGATTAAGTGAATAGGCAGCGCTTCCCACTTGTGAAAGGAGAATGCTGCGGCTCAAACGCCCATGCCAGACACTGATCTTGACAATCTTTATTGCAGCGACTGAAATGCCTTCAGTGTGAGCAACTCAAATTCTTCCCGATTACTGTCAGTCTGAAAAGCTCTGCCAAAATAAATGTCCAGCCAAAGCCCTGGGACAGCATCACTTAATCTGTGAAAAGCTTGCACAACTGTTGACACATGAACTAATTGAGTAAGCCACGTAGAGTTCACGACTGCATTTAGTCCCATTGTACTGATGAAATTAGGTAACGTGTCGAGGTGATGTGATGGCGTGAGCTGCTGCCAAAGCCACAGACAGCACAATCAACATCCAATCAGGCTGCTGCAGGTGAGGGTAACCTGTGAGACAAAGCTGGCTCAAATTCAAGCCCCAACCACCCATCTAAGACCTGAATAATGTACATCAGCCCTGTGGGTCCTGCACCTGCTGCTAATCCACTTCATTTGCCTTCCACCTGCTCCTGCACACACACTGACCCCACTTCCTACATTCAGCTGGGAGGGCTGCCTAAACCTCTGGAATATGGGTCCTTTAAATAAAAAGCTATTCCTGTTTTTTTTTTTTATTATTATTTATTTATTTATTTTTTTTAAAGTACACTCACCGAGGCTTTATCTATTTTTGAAGGTGTATTTATGGGAAAAGACTCTGACCAGATTAAATACTTCAACCTTATAACTTGTTACAAATGTGTCAAAAGGTTGACAACAGGTTGAAAAGGACGTTCCCTGGCCCCGTCATAATTAGAACAGAATAAAGGGTGCAAAAAAGTTTATGACATTAAATTTATGACGAAATTCTCTTGCATGTTTTTTTACCTCATGACCGTCTCCTCCGCTGCCAGGGTCTAGTCGCTGGGGTCCGGGTGAAAACACGGACGGGTCAGCCGGGTCACTCCCAGCAAGTGTCAAAATGGAGTCCCGCTTCTGGTGGATAATTTCTCGTCTTACTTCGGAGCGTAGGTCCATATAAAAGACGAGGGTGACAGCGTGCAGACACAGTGACAGCAGGAATAATCCCAGGAAGACGACGCTGCCGCTCCAGCTCCTACACTTCTTCGGGCACGTGCAGGGAGTCGCTCTGTGCATCGCTTTTTCCGGGAAGTCCTCCGCGGGTGAATCATCGTGTGCCATCATCAGAGTCAGGAACTATTTACTTAGGCATAATCGTTCCGTTTGTCTCGCGCGGGTCGCCGCTACTCATTGACGTAGAGACTAATTGGTGCTGCGGCTGCAGGTCGCTCAGAACTTTCTCCAGGGTCGGTGGTGAGGTATATACACGCCCGCGTCTTCGGTGATTGGTCACCCGAAGTTACGAACCCAGGCAACCCGCACAGGAGGTTGGATAGATTTGGAGTGGGGGCTGGAAGTACCAGGGGCAGTAGTGCAGTGACCCCTACAGGATAAGCAGGGTATCTCAAAATACTGTGAGCAGATCCAAAGTAGATCTCTCTGTGTCACCTGGACTGAAAGGTTTCCTTGAAAACGTTTCGCCCTCTCTACAGAGAGCTGTTTCGCCCTCTCTCCAGAGAGCCTCTTGCTCTCTGGAGAGAGGGCGAAACGTTTTCAAGGAAACCTTTCAGTCCAGGTGACACAGAGAGATCTACTTTGGATAACCATCACCTGGATGAGTGAGAATCTACACAGACACTGTGAGCAGATGAATTAGTGAGGTTGAACTTACTGTAGGGCGGCACGGTGGTGCAGTGGTTAGCACTGTCGCCTCACAGCAAGAAGGCTCGGGGTTCAAATCTCGGCTCTGGCCTCTTTGTGTGGAGTTTGCATGTTCTCCCTGTGCATGTGTGGGTTTTCTCCGGGCACTCCGGTTTCCTCCCACAGTCCAAAAACATGCTTGTTACGTGAAGTGAGCAATCTAAATTGACCATATGTGTGAGTGCTTGTCTGTCTCTGTGTTAGCCCTGCGATAGGCTGGCGACCTATCCAGGGTGTACCCTGCCTCTTGCCCCTTGACAGCTGGGATAGACCCCTGCAACCCAAAAAGTTGGATAACGCAGGTACAGAAGATGGATGGAATTTACTGTATACATGGTCTTCAGTTCAATTTCTTCTTAATGTATGCTTTTCAATTTTATACATGCACGCACATGTTTCGTAACAGACACCAATGTTGGAAATGCTGCTCCATGGAAAGCAGTGTGGATAGTGAAGTTTGCATCCAATTACATTCCAATGAGTGTCCTCTGAGAAAATACACACAGTGGGTGTATGTATGTATAGACAAGTTAAGAAAGAAAACAAACCAAAGAGTAGTACAAAGTGTTAGTGTTCACTGGAAGCGTGTTAGCTGCTAACCAGTCAGATACTGAAGAATAATTATTTGATTGATTTTATTTTATATTTATATATATATTTTTAACATCTGTAATGATCCCAGCATATTTAAAAAAAAGTTTCCTTGCCAATATAAATTGATGCTAGATGTTACTGAGATATTTTGAAAACTGTCTGGATTCATTAGGTCGTATAAATAGTACAGGAAGTTCCTGTCTGGTACAATATGTGGTGATATGTGGATAAGTGCAATTTGATGTTTCCATCAAAAAGAGGTTTGCTATGTATTCTCTCTGAAGTGTTGTGTCGACCTGCTTTTAAGAAGCCCTCTGTCTGTGGAAAAACAAATATTGAGTGGAATAGCTTGAAGATGCTGTGGCACAGCTCTTACCTGCTGCTGGTGCAACCTTGTGCAGTTTGGAGTAACGACGCCAGCATGTCCAATGAAAAAGCAGGGTAAGTGTCACAGCTTCATTGTGCTGTCTGGTAGGCTACAATCCTGAAACAGACTGGGCACACTTTAAAATCTGTGAAGCCAACACCCCGCCCCCTGCTGGCCATTCTTCAGAGTGACTTCCGTGTTCAGAATTAACTAATTTAATGCCGCTTTTTGAGAAAAGTTTTTATTGTCGCCTTTGCCTAAGACTACAACTGTGGAGGAAAACATCAGAGGGAAAAAACAAACCAAGAATTATGTGGCACAAAGGAATAGAAAGTATAAAATACAACAGCAATAACACAGTAGTAGCTCAGGTTTTCCTTATATTCACATATTAGCAAAAGCCCTTTCTTTTTCTTTTTTTTTTTTTTATAAGTGTACTAAAGTTAACATAATAAATAAATACATACATAATAAAAGAAAAAATAAAAGTTGGTTTGTCAGATTCCATTCTCATGGCAGAATGGGGTCAAAGTGATGGAACATGAGGGTTTAATGTTCTTGTTGCTCTCTCAGTCTTTTGCTTTACGTGTTCAAAAAAAAAAAATATTCAGGACTTGTCAGCTGGATTTGATGGGCTAAAATTAACTACGTGATCATCAACAGTCAGCACAGGCAGTGAAACACCTTTCGTGACCTTTCTGTGTTTCTAGGCCTGTTGGGTAAGTGTGAGGAGAACAGCTGTATTCAATGTTTCTCCAACTGTGGACAGGCTATTATTCAAGCCATGCGCTGTGTTTGTCCCTTTGTTTTGTTACGTGGGTGGCACATATGGTGGTCCTGAGTAGGCTTGAAAACACCAAAAAGGAATAAATATTGGCCAGTTTTGTTGTTGAAAGTGGACACGCACTCTCCGAATTCTCCTCATAAAAGGCTGGGAAAGAATAGCAAAATGACCCTGCAGATTACAAAATGCCATCACATCTGGACCCTGTCACAGTGAGAGAGCCAGAGCTGGTGTCACGTGGAGGCTTGTCCCACTCTGTGCCCAACACCTTCGAATATGTTAACATTTGTAGCCCAGCTGGACACTGGGAACGTCCAACAGTGGCTGCTGCTTTAGCAAGGCCCAGTGTGCTGCCGTGGGTTCGCAGCATCCAGCACAGACCCTCTCATTCAGATGCAGACGCTTTGATCTCGTAGGAGAGAAACCAAAAGAATCCTATGGGTCACTCTGTCCTTGAGCTTTGAAATGATGAAACCAGTCCGCTGAGTGGAGCTGAAACTCGTCGGCTTGATGGATCACCAGCTTAGATTAGTTTTCAGGCAAGTGCCACAAAACATCTGTCTTTATTTCTTATGGACAAAACCTGACATTTGAGCGCACTTGACCTACAGAGAGGCACTCTCCTTCATAATATGACTGACGCTGACTAATCTTGGTATGCCCTCTGAATTGTGGAAGAAATTAATGGAGAAGAATGGCTTGTGGAGATCAGAATATGGGCATTTCATCACCGTGAAATGTCCTCTGTGTGGAACTGATGGCTATAAGAAGACGAGGGGATTTTACCACTGCAGAGTCCGACTGGTGAGGGAGAAAGTGATTCTTGCTGGCTGCCACTGAAGGGCAGCATTGCCAAGTCATAAATCATTATCACTGCTGTATCCTGATGAACCTGGAATTAAAAGAAAGTGGAATTTGAGCGAGGTGTGAGGTGTGGTTGTATCTACATACAGATTCCTTCTGGGCCGTCATCCACATGGGTTGTTAAATACCCACCATCCTTCTCTCATTTTCTCTATTGCCAAATAAAAGATAGCAAAATTTATAAGCCAAAGGCGTTTAAAGTAACCCTCGTAGGTCCTGTGACTGAGGGCTAAGCCTAAGCACATTTGACACGCTTTTCATCCAAGCTGCAGGCACAAAGAGTCTGGGAAGCAGATAATTCAGGACTGGAGTAGTTATAGGCACAAGCAGCGCTCTCCAAAAAAAAAAAAAAAAAAAAAAATATATATATATATATATATATATATATATATATATATACACATATATAATTTTATTTTTTTTTTCAATTGGGTTGAAAACAGAGAGCGCTGCTTATATATATATATATATATATATATATATATATATATATATATACGATGGTTTGCTTCAGGTTATTTATTTTATTTGCGGCTGTTGTTTGTGAGATTGCAGATTGCCCCGAGGCTCTTTCTGTTACCATGACAACATTTATTGCCTGCAACAATTAAAACCAGTTTTTAAACATTCCATTTCTCCCAACAATGGGTGGAACTCTATCCTGTCTGAGCTCCTAACAAGATTTAAAGCTCTTTTTCCCTTCCTGCTGATGGAGGTTTGCAGGAGCTGCAGGCAGAGCTGACTACTGGGAGGACGCTCCCACTTCACTGCGCTATAGGAAATGGTGACGGGCTCCCGGCCTCAACAAAAGAGCGCATTAGAGCTGTCGTTAAATCTCTCCTTCCATGGTTTGTTGATTAAAGGGGAGAAATTAAAATCGACTTTCAATTGAAGCCCAAGTGATTCATAGCTAATAGAATAATATTGCTGCATATAAAGGCCATGTGTTTCAGACCTCTCCACCCCATACTTTACCTTCTGAGTAGTCTTTGTTTCTGCACATTGAATTGCAAGGGTGTAACCTTGCCTAATTGATACGCTGTGGCACTTGATTTCCAACCAATAAATCTCTTGTAAATTGGAGCACGTCTGCCGTTTCCCGGAACAGTGATTAATTCTCTTTCACTTGTGGGTGTCTGCTTTAAGAGTCCTGATGGGGAAGCTGTCAGTCTGCATTGTCTTTCTTACTATTGTGTGCAGGCTGTCGTGTACAACTCTTTGTGTATTTATATTCCAATATTAATCCATCTTTTTGGCCTTTAAAGGATTTAAGCGAGTATAATCATCCAGTTTCCATATTCATTCATATTATTACCTCTGCCAAGGGACGAGGTTATGTGACAGCTGGCATTTGTTTGTCTGTCTGTTTGTTAGTAAAATAACTAAAACGAAAATTACGAATGGATTTTAATGAAACTTTTACGAATGGAAAAGGTGATTAAAGTTTGGTAATGATTCAGATTCCAGAGGGACTTGACCCTTTATCTTACAAAGATCAGTGCCAAAGGGCTTTGATCATAGAGCAACCTTCTGTTATGACGCTATTGGTAATATTTTCCAAAAATGTCATTAAAATCTGGTCAGAACTATTTGAGTTCCTTTGCTAAGATACAGACAGACAAATGCCAGCTGTCACATAAGCTCCTCCCTCGGCGGCGGTAATGAATGTCAACTTTATTTTAGTAAGTGTATGCATTTCCCATTCATTTATTTTTATTTTTCTTTCTTCTTTGATTTTCCAGCAGTTCAAACCATGTAATAACCTTGCTGAGCGCAAAACAAAACCATCATCTGTAATTAGAGTACAAAATGATAGATTACAAAATGAAATTGAAATAAAGGAGACAGAGCACTAATAATAACTGCAAGGAGTTATTGTTTTGTGAAGAGTTATTAGGGCTAATTTATTTCTGTTTTTAATGGAATCCACCACAGCTTTCAGAATCTGTTTAAAGGACAAACTATATTTCCCTCTGGACAGAAAGGAGATAAAATGGAAGAACTAATAAAAGAGATGATATTTACAGGCTGATGTGCTTCTTCCAGTGAGTCGAGTGTAAAGGCCGTTGTTGTTTTAAATATGAGATGGATAAATATCAACAATTTTATAGGAGAAACAAGCTCTTCCTGCTCAGATTGCACAGGTGCTCTGCTGCCAGCTCTTGTCAGAGGAGCGTTTGCATGTTGGGCTTTTCATGTTCCTCCAGGCAGACCCACGTGTATCTGGGATGTGCTGCAAATGCGAGAGCAATAAATAGGTGAAATATGAGTGGGACTAGCTTTCACGCGTGCTAGGACAATCACTTACGGCCTGGATGGCTTCCACTCTTATTTCTCAGCCTCTGTTGCCTCTGCCCATACAATAACGCCAGCATCAATAAGCAGTTACTGTCCGCATCAGCGCCTCTAAACCAAACCAATAATGTGATGAAGAGGCGAGCCCAAAAGTAATCAGCCTTTCACTCTCTCTGCTACAGTCCTCTGTTTGTTTTCCTCCATCCTTCCTGTTTAACTCGCCTATATATTTCCTGATCTGTGTCAGCTTCTTGACTCGACACGGGCACACGCTCCACCTTCAAGGATAATCTAAACATCTCATATTCTGAAGTTTTTCATTTTCTTCCCAGGACTGAGTGACTTGAGTCTATTTCATAGATTGCCCATCGTGCACATTGTCACACAATATTCTTTTTCTTCCGTCGCCCACTTATTTTCAGCTCAGTGCCGGTTCTCCGTACAGTCTCTGGAAGGAAAAAAAAAAAAAAAAACAGGCGTTTGCACGGGTCAGCGTTCATATTTTTCATCTGTGTGAGCTGAATTCCAAAACCATCAGTCAATTCACCTGTACTTCACAAGATGAATGACTCGGGCAATCGCATTGGAGAATAGCTGTAGTTAAACAATATAACCTGGCCGGCCCAGCTGCTGAACCTGAATAGACAGACTCAAAGGATGTGAATGGAGGGTGTGAAAAGGCCAACGACTGAAAGTAATTGCTGTTGTGTTCACCGGTGAGAAAACACACGCGGAAGTTGTTTACAACACACCATGAGAGCAACATATCAAATCGCCCCTGCAGTGAGAAGTGGTGCAGCTTTAATTTCCTGAGCAACGTAAATTGTTTCCAAGCGCACATTTATATGGCTATATAAATGTGCGGCTATATGGCTATCTAACTGTTTTTTTTTACTTGAGTAAGATGCCTTGACTGTACAGGTTTCAGTACTGGTACTATTAAAGTACCAGGTGAATTTTATCACTGGCTTGGTCAAGGTTCCAACAAACATCAGCCAGGGCTGAGAGGAATTTTCACCCTTTAAAAATAGTACCAAGAAATACAAGTTGTTTTATAGCTAAGCTACAAACACAGACTCTACCTGTGCTGCAGAGGCTGTTGAAATAAATAAAAAAAAAAGAGTTATTATTCAAATTGGCTAGCTCACACTGTAGTTAGCCGGTGATCTATGGTGTGATCTACCGATGAGGCCAAATATCAAAGCAGTGTGACACAGAGCTGCCTTATCAATAAAAAACAGCAAAACATGCTGGTAATCTCTCTTATACTCCCCTTGCAGTTATTTGAAGGACATGACCGAGATAATAAAAGGCAATCATTTCCTGTCAACTGTCAAGTGTGTGATTAGCTCCACTGATGTACCCAAAAAGAAAAAGAAGCAGTACAGTTAAAAGAATATGTATGAATGGATGGATGGATGGATGGATGGGTGGGTGGGTGGATGGATGGATGGCTGTATAGTTTGCTCTCTACCTCTGACACAGAGCAGTGCACCAGCTCACTTATTCTTCTCACTGGAATTCATCTGACCACCATGAGTTTAAGGCTACATCTGCACTTCCCTATTGATTATTCCCTATGAAACAAACAAACAAACAAACAAAAAAATAACATGTCTTTATGGTAAGTGGCTTAAGTGGCTGTCCTATGTCAAAAGAAAATGTATTTTCATTAAATGATGTTATTAATATATTCAGATGATTCATATGATTCAGAGTGCAAAACTAGATACAATCAGTACCAGCTTTCCTTTCAACTCTTTTATCCCCACATTTTTTCCTCAAATATGGCAAAGTCTTAAAAAAGAGTGCAAACCTCAGCTGGGACTAGTGTCTCAGTGTGACCTTAAAAAGTGCCTCAAACCACCAGCTGTCACTTTGGGTTAAGACTTTTCTGTTGACGAGCTCAGTTCCTTTGCGCCCTCTTATCTTCTTCCCTGCACCTCATTATCTGTCCAAATATCATAACTTATTCAGAAGCCCTTAAAAAGCAGACTATACCCTGACACAGCAATAACCACAGCCAGAGTCTGTCGCTTCATTAAAAACCTCATCAAATATGCATCGACGCGCGCGCGCACACACACACACACACACACACACACACACAGACAAATTCTGCTTTCTAAGTACTACCCTGTGGTGCTAACTATCCGTTGTCATGTGTGAGTGTCTCGGTGATGCTGCAGGTTTGTATGCGACTGTGGCGGCTGTACTTAAAAAAAAAAATAAACACAAAAAACACACACTCTTTGTTGCTCTTTCTTTAGGAATATTGTTGCAATTCAACATCTTTATGTAAAATATGCTTGGGTGGGCTGCATCGTGTAGGTGCACATTTACTTTCAGAACAGGACATAAATGAGCTCTCTCACGGCAGACGTCTGTTCCACGCACGTCTTCACCACCGCGGTCACACACACGATTTTGTGCATTTTCCTCCTGTCTGTGTGGGTTTTCTCAGGGTATTCCGGTTTCCTCCCACAGTCTACAGACAAGCGCTAATATGAGAAACTGTGAGTGAGCCCACATCATGAACAGGTGGATGAATTGATGTCACTTTACTCAAAATTGTATTTGCCAGGACTGGTTAATACCTCTTACATTGTGAATTGCAGGGCTGGCGTTACACGGGTAAATAAAGTAGATATTGCTCTTCGGTTGCTTAACTACAAGCCACAAACCAGCTGGATGACAGTGGTAAAAGATGAGCACAAACGTCTTTGTTTGTTTGGAGAGATGATGATGTGTAATTGTCAATAAAATGATCACAAAGCAGCTAACACCTCAACAGAGAGCCATGCCAGACCCAAAATTAACAGCATCCTGGATCGATTCATCCATCAGAGGAAACCCACTCAGTCGTCAAAGGTCGGCACCTACATCATGGTTTTGAAAAGTATCTTTTCAGGTCTAAACATTACATCTTAATAGCCCGATTTTTCTAAAACGATCCATTTCTGAGAGGTCAAACATGCTGGATGAGTGTGCACAAGATGAGGATAACGTCTTCTCTGAAGGATGTTCAGAAAGGTGGGATGTCTAGGAGCAGGAAGGCCTGAACTATGAGCAGTTTCTACAGCTTTGGTCTACACGGCTGGACTGGAAAATGCTTGGCGATTATGTCATCAAATATCACGTACCCTGATCATTTTCCCTTCTGGCACCCAGCTTTAAAATTACCTGCACCTGGTTGCCATGTTGGTTGCATGTTTTTGAAGAAAATCACTTGGCAATGCTTTCAAAAAGACGTAACAGAACAACGCAAGGATTTATTAGGGACCGTGGGCCGGTCGGGCAGCACGCTCCTGTTGTGTTAAATCCCTCACGCATGCAGCTGTGCGTTATTTCCGAGTGTCTTAAGGTATGTGCGCTGTTGGGCAAACGTCCCTCTTCAGCTTTATTGCCTGGCCATGAATCACAAGCCTTCATTACACCCTGCTCATTGTGCTCTGAAGGTTAAGCAAACCAATTAGAGTTCCCCACATGCCGCTGGGGATCTTGGCAACAACCGCATCCCCACGTCTTGCATTTTAAAAAGGCATGCAGGGTTGGGATTAAAGCAGCTCGAGCTGGTAGGTTCGGGAAGTCTTAGAGGCTTTGCAAGAAAGGAGGAAAAGGAAGCTGTGAGGATACAGATGAGGAGGGGTGGGGGGGGGGGGAGACAAAGACCGTTACCCTATTTAAAGAAATGACACTGTTGTGGTTCAGTGAGTGTCTGGACGCGGCCGGGCTGGGCTGGGTGGCAGTAGCCCTGTGCTGAACACTCTCTGGCTGTCAACGCCACACTCAGCAGCACTGCCTGCCTGCTCCCAGGGGGGAAACTGTTTTTCTGGGCTCCGGATTAACTCTGCTGCTTATTAGAATTGATGCTGGGACACAAGTCAGTCATCTGAAGAGCAGATCTGAGGGTAGATGCAGCCTGTGTGATCGTAGTGTGACCTGCAATTTTGAGAGTTCTTCTCTCAGACACATCTAAGGTTCAGACACGGCTGCAATCAGAGCTGATTGATTATAGACGAATGCAACTCTTGCGTTGAGTGATGCTTCAAGGCCTTTGAAGTCTCCCTTCGATGAAAGTCAATCTTTGTTTTTAGGAGCCGAAAAAAAATGTCTTTCTTCACACCTTGCATCAGCTGTCAGCCAGTCGGAGACAGCTACCAGCACCAGGTTTGTGCACACAGAACCATATTTGTATTTTCAGCTTGTCATTATTGGGCCATTTCTAGTTGGCCTTTGTCAACATCCATGAAAGACCAAAAGAGTGTGCATAAGATGCAGACCTGCATCCAATCCACTTTTTTACAAAATAGAAAAAAGTTAAGTCGTTGGCACATATGTCCAAATAAACAGGAAGACGATCAAGATTATGTAAAATCTTGGGAGTGGAGTGTGTCAGGTAGGATTGGGCACCGTTGTTTATGGTCTGCTGCACTCTGGAGATTGCTGCATACGCTAAGAGAACTGTGAAAGTAAGCTTTAAAAAAACAGCTAAAATTACAGCTCTCATTTGCACGCAAAGTAGACAAAGGTGCAAGAAATGGTTCCCTTCAGAGGAGCACAAAGCAAGCTCACCACACGGGCAAACTGCGATGACAGGTTGTGTTTAATGATATGCGCCTGGCACTTTTGGGTCAGTCTTTTCTCAGAGGATGCAAAAATTACAAGACACTGACCCCTTAAGTCTGCTAGAGAAGACAAAGTTGGAGGAAAGGAGAGAGATCGACAGAGAGAGAGATATGGGGTATATGAACATGAGACACAAGGATGGGAAAGGCTGATGCTGACACAGTGAGTTGCCATATTAGCATTTCAGAAAGAACAGTAGAAGAATCAGAGGCTGGATCAGCCCTGACTGACAGGACCAACCACAAGGACTAATGCTCAGTGGAGGAAAAAAAACTCTCCTTTTCCACTTTTTCCACACAGCCAGGACACAAGACACAAGAAGAAACAAATTTATTGTGAATAATTATAATCGTGTACTTGAACATACTGTATATTTTAGAGGGTTTCATATTCTATTTGCACATTCCCTGTTTAACTGCTAAAGTGTCTAAAGAATGTCGGTGGCTGGAGCTTTAAGGGAAAGCTGGTACAACCAGGGACAACATGTAACTGTCAGCTAATAAATGATTATTTTGTGATTGCAGAAACGCTAAAGGCTGGGACGAACAGCCCAACGAACAGTGTCGTCGTATCACACTTTGTTATTTCTGCCCCAGTTATTGCAATTTTTGCTTGCTCTTCTCAGCTGTTTGGTTGTTTTTTCGCTCCTTTGCAGCCAGACAGACTTGAGGCTTTCTGCGGGGAGCCTTCTGTCAAGTTTTATCACTGTAAATAATCTGACACCAACAAGTGCAATTTTAAAACAGGCATAGAAAAGTGATAAAATGAGACCAAACTTCCATCCATCATCTCCCACGCAGCGTCGTGCTCACACACAGGAGAGATTCAGAGGCACCAGTCAGCTTGATGTGCATGTTTTTGGGCTGTTGGAGGAAACAGGAGTACCTGAAGAAAACACACACAGGAGAACATCTAAAGAAAGACCTCAACTGGAACCCAGAACCTTCTTGCTATGATGCAACCCTGCTGAATGCTGCCGGCCCTTCTGGCCCAGGGCCTCAGTCAGTTACTGTCCTTGCATGAATTTTCTCAGCTTCTTCTGTGTCCTGTGATAATAACAGTCCAGTTTTGTGTGGACATGTATAGTAAGTCTGGCTGGATGTGCTGTTTTGTGTGTAGGACCTACACAATGACGTCAGCTCTTCCTGCTTTCATTTTTCCCCGAAGCCCCTGCCGGCCGCGGGGATCTCTCCCGCCGCCCCGTCAGCTTGACCTGCTTTAGAACGCCACCATCACCACAGGAAGAAAGAGCCTTTAAGAAAGGCCAGGAACTGCTGAGCTCCGACGTCCCTTTCAGCGCTCCTTGAAAGCGCCGCTCACTTCGGCCTGATAACGGCTCCACGAGGCTAGATGGGTCCAAATAGCCTCCAAATAGCTTCCTCCAGTCTTCAGTCAGTTCAGAATAGCCTTCCCTGCTCCTGAGTGGTTCTCCTCGTCTGCTCCACTCTCTGTTCATTTACTCTCTCTTTCAGCACATTTCCTCCTCGACTCTTTGTTAGCACCTTTTAAAAGCGATGATTCTGCACTGATAAACGATCCCCTGACAAGAATCACTCCACCTATACAGTCTCCCCTCCACTCCTTTCCAGCACTGCCTAAATGTAAGAGATGGAAGACATATTTACTGCCGCAACTTTAGCAACTTTATTATTGCTGATATTGCCTTTGTAGCTGCAGTTTCCATCTGATTTTTTTGTAATACTACATCTCTCGGGACAGTTTGTATAGGCAGGTAAGACCATAAAAGTTCCTGTTTCCACGGTTAATGCTCATTGTAAATCATTAATGAGCCACAGTGTGGGTCATTTTGCAAAAATTACTTCGGGGCATCCCTGCACTCGTATTGAACCGGCTCAATGTTTGGATTTCTCTCTTTTTTTTCTCTTTTTTGTTGAGCGCCACACAGAGATTTGTCTCAGTCTCATAATGGCCTGTCCTTGAGGTATTGGGTTCTGGGACAGAAGTAATTCCCCCATCAGACAAGCGCTCCTTTTATACTCTGCTGGAAAACTGGACTCAGCAATGTCTCAGAGAAGTCAGGCACCCCGGAGTCTGCTGAAGTTTGTGTGACTAGAATCCAAGAGCTGGTGTGACCCAATTTCTTTATCACCAAACAGCCAACATGCAAAAAAAAAAAAAAGAAGCCAAGACAGCTTTAAAATGAGAATCTTCAGTCTACATCCTTGAGGCATATGGCTGGAATGAAATTTACCCATTTACCCATTGCAGGGAAAAGAAGGTTGATATATTCATGTTGACTTTGTCCACTGAGCACCTGCGTTATTCTCATCTGTGCCTTCACCGGCGTCCTGTGTGGAAAGCTGCTGTCTCATTAGACTTCAGGCATCTATCTATCTATCTATCTATCTATCTATCTATCTATCTATCTATCTATCTATCTATCTATCCTGCTTCTAAGTCTATCCTAACCGGAGTCAAATCCAGTCTTTATTCCCTACTCTGGCCCCTGATCCGCTTGGATAATACATGTCAACACAGAATCACAGAAGGTGTTTTGTGCCGAAATTGTTGTTTTGGATTTCAAGGTAATCTTCTGAGATGAAAACAGGCGAGAGCGTAGCAGAGCCAATGCAGATGAACTGCGGGGCAGAGAAGTGCCGTAACCTCACCAGCAACATTGCAGATAAACTAAAATGGTGTTTAACGTTCAATGCTCAGCGCAGCTAATCTCTGGATTCACGATTTGTTCACAGTGAGGTTTTATACGGCAGACCAAGGTGCCCTGAACCCTCAAAAGACCTATAAATGTCAAATTATTTTTAATATAAACACACTACATTTGGTACAAAAACGGTTTAAGCGCTGTAAGTGAGCTAATTAATAAAAACATGGTTTTTTTCGCCCATTTGGTGTGAATGACTGGACATAAAGCCTCACAAAGTCTACTTCATCCTGATTCACCATCATCTCTGTCTCTGGGTCCAATTTAGGGGCAGAGCGACGGCAGCTTCAGGCTTTTTCAGGCTGCGCCATGTCTAATTTCAGCTTGTTTTGCCAGTTCAGGAAACCATAAAAAATAATAATAAAAAAAAAGCTCATTACAATCAGCTGGTTTTGTCACAGGCCAAGCTTCCTCTAATCTCCCATTGAGACATCGGGTGATGCTGCCTCTCTGAATGCACGTTGATGATGATTGCATGATTTATGCATGAGCTTGGCGGCACCTGAAGACTATTACGTTTGGTAAAAGTCCTCAAAATTCTGAAATTAAAGCTTTTGTCTGTAATCTTGACACATTTGTTTGGAGACTGTATCACTCACAGGGCTCATTAAATGTGCCAGAATGCAAGTGGGAGCAGGAGATAACACTTCCATGTTGTTTGTTTTACCAAATGCTTGTACAAAGCTATTAGAAGATGTGTAAGCTGTCATGTTGCGTTCAAGCGTCAGTCACTCTTTAGCTTGTTGCCTGTCTCTCTTTGACATGAGTTTTTCACTTACATTGCCTCCAATTAGGCCGTCATAATTATCTGACTTCCCCACAACAGAGCTGAGTAGGTTGGTGACTGGTGTTTAGAGAAGGGTTAGCAGAGGAGAGATGTGCGCTTTAACCTTCCAGTGAGCCTCCTGTAAACACTGACAAGGCCTCCCAGACAGCTACAGCGAGACTACGTTTCCTGTTAGCACTTATCGATGATGATGCAGCCTCGCGTTTACTCCGCCTCCACAGTTCCCCACAGACGCTGCCTTTCACCAACGGCGACCGGCTGACTCATGTTTAGGCTGGTGAATGAAGCATCACTCTATTTACGTTTCAGCACAATCAATCCACATGTTTCTCTCTTTTCAAAGTAGCAACTTTATAGTCACGATTACACAAATTCCATCCACTTAGCATCAGCTAGACACAGGTTTGGCATGAAACCATGTGGTCAGACTTGAGGCTAGAACGGTACAGGGCTAACGATGGTTTCGTGCATCAAAGTTGTGTACGTGATGCTCTGCTGAAGCCATAATACCTCGCGTTGGTATTTGTTCTTTTTTAAACCTGTGGTTAGTAGTCCCCTTAAACAAGAAGGTCGTGTGTGTGTGTGTGTGTGTGTGTGTGTGTGTGTGTGTGTGTGTGGTGAACTGCTGGCCTGTCCAGGGTGTACTCCCGCCTCTCAAACTCCAGCACCCTCCATGACCCTGACTGGGAATAGGTGACCAGAGTTCACTAACCACTGCTACAATAGTGAGATTTAAGTTTGGCTGTTTCAGATCTTCAGCTATGATATTCGCTGCTGGTTTTCTGGCTGACTGCTGTTTGAACCTCTCCATTTTACTGGCTGCTGATGAAAATCTCCACTAGCTGGACTGAGGACCAGCGGCTGGACTTTCTTGGACTGCTGCATATGGAACATCCTTCCTGCAGGAACTTTCCTTTCACTCAGACTGCCGACCCATCCTCGCTACATACCAACCTTCATCCTTTGATGTCCATTTGCACAGCGGCTCCCCCCACCTCCCTCCCCCCATCTCTTAATCCTCCATCATTCTTACTTTGCTTCCCAACTTTCTCCTCTCATGTTCCTCGGCTGAGCCAGAACTCTTCCTCCGCCCCTCCTGTTGGAGTCTGCAGGCTGAGGCGGACTCACTTAACGGGCTCTGGCAGGATGGGCCACGGCTGCGGCAGCTGTGGTTGGCTGGTGCAGCCTCCCCCTACCACAGGAGAGTCGGTCCCAGAGCGGGAGCCTCCAGATGGACTCTGTTTGAACCACTTCACCGCTGGCTCGGCTAGATGAGCTCCATATGGGATTAGACTGCATATCTGAATACTAAATGCAGATTTAGTGTAATTAATTACCTGACTGAATGTAGGTCTGTATTTACATGCTTCTTCCTCTTGAAGTTGTGCTTTTGTGCAGGAGACGGCGCACAGGAGCTATCCGTCTGTGTGTACGATGTATTTTTATACATGAACACACCCGAGAAATGGCCCTGCCACCCCACATTCAGAGTGTGTGACAGATGTTTTGATCTATTCCTGCCTCAGTGCTCCTCTCTGCTCCGACTTGTACGAGCGGGTGGTATTCTCCCCGCGTGCCTCAGTGCTGAGACAGCTTTTCTTTGCATCCCATTGATTCAGGAGCCCAAAGTGATAGATGGGTTTAATAAAGCAAGGTGCAATACCCCAAATAAATGAGCGGACGCGGGATTTATTACCAACATCTGCATTTTAGGGGCAGTAACCAGGGCTGATGACGGCAGGTGGTTTCATGATATTCCCTTAATCAGAGTGTGGACCAGACACATTAAGTATGCACAAGTACCCGTGTGCTTGGAAGCAGTTATGCTGTCTGTCATGACTGGCTGATGCGTGTTGTTCTGTGCTACTCAGCTTTCTCCTTCGAGTTCAGGACAGAGTTTATTCCATAAAAACAGTGTTTAAATGATGTGTAATCATCAATAACCCCTTTAATGTAGCTCCACATCAGTTCTTCCACATCCATGCACCAATAAAAGAGGAGGACGAGTCTTACAGATGCTAATGAGGAAGATTAGACCTAAATTAAAAGGACTTAATGTATATGTAATTTGCTTGTTCTCTGATTAGTGCAAATCCTGGATATCCTGACACCTAAACAGATAATCAAAGATACATTTTAACTCTGTTGTCAGTCAATTTGTCCACAGTAAACAGCTCTTACATATGCATAATGTTATACTTAAAGAGGGTGACTTCTTCTGCCACCTGCACATACTTTGGACAGATGCGCTGTTGCTCTGTATCACCAGCAGGGTGCATCTGAGAGCTACTGCAGGGCTCAGAGTAGGTAAAAACTATCATTTCAAATGCTATGTGCACTGATCTGCATCCCAGGGCCTCCTGGAATAGCGAGGATAAACGCTATGCAAATGCAGAAATGCTGTATGCCGCCATCAGCAGCGGAAGGGCGGCAAAATACAAATATGTTTCAGTGACATTTCAGAGATCATGAGTGTTTCATTCTTCCCTCGAACCTTCTACCTTCTGCATCAGTGTTTTCGTTTCCTCAGAAGAGCCAGGTCACCTGTGACAGGCTGACACGGCTGTTCTCACAAAATACACTATGAAATCACGTTTGTAATCCCATGATGCTCCGCCTGCAGCGGAGGTGCTTTCGGTGGCTGCAGTCACCTGCTGTCATGCTGTGGACTCACTCAGAGCCGTGTGCTAACATTTGTTAATGGCACTAAATACAGTTCAGAGAAACGGTGAAGAAGCTTTTTCTCTTAGTTAACACTAACTGCATGAAAAGTGCAGTTCTCCACTAATAATAGCGGCACGTTTGTTACCCTTCCTTTTAAAACCAAGGCACCTCCCTCAGCTGCTTAGTGAGGGTGATTTATCCCAGCGCAGTGCGAGCAGAGCTGAATTTTTTTTTTTTTCCCACCAGGAACAGAAACAGTAGCGTGCACGGTTTAATTTCAGCTCTGTGGCGCTGCCAGGATAACGCGGGCCTGCTTCCCAGTGATTGGACTAATTAATAGGCTCATAGATGATTTGTGCCTTTCTCACCCTGCCAGAGTCAGAGAGGGCAAAAAGAAAACAGGGTGGGGGGAATACAGGAGCGGGCTTAAATAATGTAACTTGACCTGTGGACCTTAAAGAACCTTTAGAAATGGCTGCTTCATATATAAAATTTTATGCTGCGTGAAAACTCAGATCCCCCCGTGTACTCCTCAGCAGCTAAATGTGATACCCTGAAGGGTTTATGGCGGACTGCCTGACCCAATACAGCTTTGTACCACAATCAGCGGCCGTCCGACAGCCATCCCTCTGTGTAATTACACGCTGAGCTGTGATTAAGTGAAAGAAATTATGTGTTTGCCACACACGATTTATTCAACCGTACACGCCGTCAAGCTGAATGCTAGCTGTCCGCGGGGTGAGGCAGGCGAACAATTTGCAATCAGTGCGAACTGGTCGCACAGGTGCGAAGGTCCGCGGCTCTTGTGTCCGTGTGCTCAACACACTGGAGCGGTAACGAAGCAGCTCGTGGAACACTGCTCAGCCTGCTGCCTCATTGCTGCCGCCCCACTCGCAGCTAATTACCCAAATATTTCAGAAATGACTTCACACTCAGACATGTTGTCTAGTGGGCTGCGGCCTTGTACGGTAGTGGCGGGGCGTGCACAGCAGGTGTGTCAGAATGAGTGTTTATCACCACTTTATTCATCATTTCATACTGTTTCTTTTAGAATAATAAGCTGTTGTTTGAAATACAATGTGGGGCTACACCAGGAAGCTGTTCTAACGCTTCGGTCTGTTTTGTTCCCTCCTGAAGCCTTAAGCTCAAACTTTAAATATCCTGCTGAGTTTTGGTGCTACGATAACTTTGCTTAAGATCCACACTGTGTTTGTTTATTAGAGAAACTTTCACTTAACAACACTTCACTTAGCCTCCGAAGCCGGACTCGTTTGCACTTAATGGAGGTCCAAGTTCCTCCTCTGAGACGCTGTCAGAACTGCTACCAGCAGAATGTGGACCATTAACCATCTGTTTGAAATAGTTTGGTGGCACATGGTGACAAGACCGGCGCTTTGTCAAGACCAGGCCACAATTAGCCGGCGACTGGAAAACAGCTAACAGCTGTCAGCAGTTAATTCAAAGAAGGGTCGTTTCAAAGTGCACCGCTGGAAGAAGAAGAAGCCGTGTTTGTCCGCAGCAGCGCCAAGAGGAGGGAAGAAGAGGCTGGGTTTTAGACCGGTCACGCCGGTGGAAAGAAGCTCCATCTGCTGACGTTAGCTTGGCGTACAAACGCTGCCTCCGCGTTTGCCTCAGCATCATTCTGAATTACTTCTGGACTGGCAGAACGCATTAGTGGGAGTGCGTGGCCCAGCAGCTCTGACGCGCCGTATGTGTATCTCATTTCATCACATGCACGTCTGCGCTTGTGTTAAACAAAGCTCCCATAAAAGCATGTGTTTTATTTATTGTTCTGGAACGCTAGACTTTTCCACAGCTAGACAGCGGACCGCAGCGCCCGTCCAATTAGACCCCGGACGAGGTTCGCTCGACTGTGGGAAGAATCTAAAGTTCTTAAATAGAAGAAACATGCAAATTGTGCACATCTAAACCCAGGACCTGGCTGGTTTGTTTCCTTTTTTCTACTTTAAAGACGTCTGCATCTAAGGAAGAATAGTAATCAAGGCCTTGGACGAGACTTTAAATTATTCTTCCACGTCCATAAGGAGTGCTTCGGTATGTTGATAGCCTCCAACGCACGTAAATGTCATAACAAATTAACCTCTGGTGTGTTTAGATTAACCCCTGCCCTCAACGTTCTCATGAACTGACTTCTCCAAAGTTCTCCGTCTATTTAATGAGAGCCAGGACCGGCCACGAACATCCTGTGAGCGCGGCCAAACCAGCCGGGTCTCGTTCAGCAGTCGAAGAAGAAGATGAAGAAGAGAAGTGCAGTCAGCCCTGACCCGACACGGCCTCCTTCCAGCCGGGGTAGCTGCGCTAACGCTGCACTAACTACATTACATTGCTCCTCTACCTCAGACCTCTGGGGTCAAAATCGTTGCGCGTTCTCGAACCACAGCTGGAGGATAGCTGGAGGGGTTGTGAGAGCACGGCAGCGCAGCGTTAGAGGAGAGCTGTAAATGATTCAGGCTTCACAGACGGGCACGTAGTCGCCAGCGCTGATTTTAAAGCACCTCCTGAAAGATGTCCTCTAACTCAAGGTCTGGGGTCCCTGAGTGGATATTACACCTCAGGTTACCGCTATTAATAAGGATGAGACGGTTTCTGGCCTCTTTAATGCTGTTCACATGTTTCTGGAGACTTTTGGTGAAATGTGACATTTGAGGGCCATTATTCCAGCTATGCTCCAAGCCACCGCTAAACTAAAGGACGTGTCTGAGCCAGCACCTTTCCCCACCAACAATCTGTCTCTACTTATGGGTAAATTAACACCTTTGCTACTTCACACTCCTCCCCGTCTTTTTTCCCCTCCCTCTCTGGGGCCTCATTCTCTCGTCTTTCCCTAATCTTAATCTTGCCGTCTTTTCGCCTTTCTGCCTTTTCTTTGCTTGAGCGTGTCTTTTGGCTCGGTCCAGCTCCACAGAGATGAAGTGGTGGGATAAGGTCACGGAATCTGTAAAGGCTCTCATGGGGTGGTGGGGGAGGGAGGGAGGGGGGGTGTTAATTAATGAATATCATTAATCCAATCGGGGGACTTGTTTGGATGGCCGTGGCCTTTGTCTGGTCATGATGTAGCGATGCAATCAGGTATCACTTGCAAGGAGCCAGACAGGAGCCGGCTGCTAACTAACATCTTGACCAGCGAGCTCATCCTGACTTTGTGATTTCTAAGTTCAGTTTTGGTCATTATTGCTTTGAGATTCTCATAATAATTCTTTTTTATCAACGTCCTGAATGAAAACAGGGGATTTCTCTTCAGTTGGGCTTCAGGTTTTTAATACGTATATTCAAATGAAAACAGGAGCGCTGCTGCCTGTTGCATTCCTCAGATATACTGTTTTAGTTTTAATTCATGCGTTATAGGATCTCGATCCATAAAGAAATCAGGTAGTGACTCACTGACGGGGAGATTTAGGGAGCAGGCTAAAAGAGTAGCATCTTTGAAGAGTTATTTCCGAGCAAACCAGATCCAAATGATGCGCTCACGGCTCCAGGTCCACTTGTGAAAATCACATGGCAGCTTGAAACACAAATGAATCTAGATGCAATGATCATACTCAGCTTTATGGAACATTATAGCTGGGCCGGGCTCATCGTTATGTTTTGCAGCCGGCAGCTTTACAGTAAAGCTTCTCCGTTTTGCTTCATTATAACTCTCAGCAGGGTATTGATAGAGAGCTGATTTTTCCATCCGTGGCACTGGCGGAGAGCAGAGCAGAACTTACAAAAACGAAATAACTGCAGAATAACAGTGCTTATATATAATGTTGATGTTGCGATTTGTCTCCCTGATGCACCATTTGATGGCTGCCATAACTCAAAAATTGTCAGTTTATCAATTTCTACTCTCCTAAAGTGGCCAAAAAAAGCTTCATCAAGTTTCATTATCCGTATTTTTTCATTGTTTTGCCTTTTTTTTGGTCACAACAATGCGCATCCTTCGGCATTCTGTGCACCATAATCAGCTGTTTTAGTCAGAGTAAACTCAGCTGGCGTGTTGTTTTTCATATTGTGCTGATTATCGAGAACACAAGAATAATATTAGCCCAGATTCAGTTCAGCCTCTAATGTGCTGTTTTTCTTTTGACCTGCGCCAGAGCTCACTTTCCACCGATATTCTTTAATTTCACGATGCCCGACATATCAAAGTGAGGCTCGTGCACGAGTGCAGGCATTTGGAATGCGGTGTATGCTCTTTGGCCTCCATATTTAAATAATTCACACCAAGCACAGTCTCCATTTAGTTTTTATGAGCCCCCTGTGGCAGTTCAAGGCAGTTTCAGTCTTTTTATATTACAATCTCCCTCATGTGCCCTCATCCCAGGCTTTCTTAATTTTGCATTTTGTTGCAGCCTGCGAAGCGCCTTTGTTCCCGTCTGTTTTTCATAACGAGCTCTGGCGCTGTTCTGAGGCCTGTGCGGCAGAGAACTCCTGCCTTTGTAAGCGCGGTCGTGCCTCGTGCTCTGTAAGTGCACGTTTGACTTTAAAGATAAGCCAACAGGCAAACGCCCGGATGGCTTAGAGGCCCACCGCCGCACAAAAACAAACACGCCATTGCGCACAGCAGCTCCTGGAAGAGCGGCAGCAGGCCTGCAGCCAAGCGCCGTTCTCCTTTTCCTCCTAACGTTATTAAAAGTTTGATGGCGGCAGCCATGACGGTAGGTTTCGGAGGATGTTATTATTTCACACCGACTGTGAAATAAATCAATCTTTTATTAAAGGATCTATCAAGCCGTCCCCGTAAACTCCATAGTCAATCTGAAGAGTTTTCTAGGCTGTTCCTGTACTGTTCTATTAAACAGCACTATTGCTAACTGAAGATGGCTCAAACAGAGACTCCTGTGACATGGACGTTATGATGTCTGCAACTGAAAATCCATTAAATACTCCGAATGTAAAAACAATATTTTGCTAAAGAACTCTGTCCCGAGACGTTTAAATTTGCTGACTCTCCTCAACCTGTTTAATATTTATCTCCTGCAGATTTTAAGCCGGAATGAGCTAACCAACGAAGCTAACCGCTGTGACATTTAGACAGAATATTCTGGTCAGCCACATTTCAGCTGTTATGGCGCATAATACTGCAAAGCATTAGCTCAGCTGCTCCCTCTGTGATTGGATCAGGCCTTTCTTGCAGGCTCGGCACTTCTCTTCAGCCGGTCGCGGCTGGATATTGCCCGTCGGGCAGAGGAGCCCGGGCACGTGTGCTTATGCTGTTATGGTCAGCGAAGGGTGTGACAGTGAATTTGAAAATGTGCTGATGACTCCACTTGAAACAAAGCTTTAGATGAAGCAAAGATGCAGTTTCCACCCCCCCACCCCTGACCTCTCAGTGGGTTTCCATGTGAAATCTGAAATGATTGAAAACAGGTGAGGGATTAGACACAAGCGTGTTTCCTCCGCTGAACAGACTGATCCAGAGTCATTAGCCGGCCCATATTGTTAGCTTGACCTTATGCTGCTTTTATGAGCCAGTGACAAAACGCTTGTGTTTCCAACAATTCTTCACACACTTCCCTTTTACACTGAGATGCATCTCACACAGTAGACTAAAATATTTCATTCATTTATTTCCTTGTCAAATGAGAAATGCTCTGTATTATCACTTGAAGATTGATCAGGTGTGTTTTAAGCATGCCAGGTACCTGACCGTCAAGAAAGCTTTTCTTTTTAAGCTCTAATTAGAGGAGCCACCATGACAGCGACATCACCTCCTGTTCAAAGACCACTCATTTGCTGCACACACACTTTTTTTCCTCCCCTATTGTAATGAGGTAGGTACGATACTGTTTTATTTTGCAGATCTCTCTTAAATTACCCATTTTATTTGCTTGGGCCTCCATGTTTAAAAAAAAAAAAAAAAAAAAACAGCCAGAATATTAGCATTAGTAAGCTTTTATTTTCCTCATGCATGCACGCTCACAGAGAAGCTCTGCTTCATTCAATTGCCGAAGCAGCCAGAGAATGAATAATTGAATTCGGTGAAAGAATAAAATAGATTTTGTCCTCATCCTTGGCTGCACCTCATCTGTCTTTGCGACAGGTGCTGCTCGTCCAAGCCCGGTGACAGAAGCCTTTGCTTTCCATGGGCTTGTAATGGACCAAAACAACTCAAATTCTGAGCAGAAGTGTGTGGAAGTGCACTCGGATCTCCTCTCCAGTGAGAACGATGTGGAGCATGAGCTGTAATCAGGCCCAGGACGAGCAGAATGACGTGTTGTTCTCCCTGGAATCTAAACCTGCCCAGACAAGCTGCTCTTCAGAGGTCTTTACTGTAGAATTGACCCAGAAACTGCTGTAAATCACAGCAACTGCCGTCTGCTGATGCACGTTAGCTGCCATTTCATCCTCGTGGGGCTCCTGGGGATCGCGCTCCGCAGATCCGGGTCAGCTATAACTGCACAGATCGCCGATGACTCAACCGATGACTCAGAGTGAGGCAACAGATTTCTGAAGATCAGAGGATTATTGAAACCCCAACTTGCCCTTGTCTCCCTCGTGAACAGTCTGTTTTGTAGCTTCTCTGAAATGCAGGAAAACACTAATGTGGCAACCAATCTGTCTAAAAACTCTAAAACCCTTTAAAGGGATTTTCTGAACATGTTAACAAGCAGTTATTACACAACTGGGCGGCAAATTCATGCTGCATTTATATGCTTCTCATGAGTGTTTAATGGCAGATATAATATACAGATCATTGAGTCAGGAATCAGACAGTTCCACTGTCCACCTTTGGTCCAATTTCACTGGTGGTATCGATTGGTAAGGCATTGAAGGTTGTGTGAAGCTGAGGTTTCTCTCAAAAGTTCATGAAATTGGCTTGTTTTCCATCCACAGCTTCTCCAGGAATGACGATAACGTCGGTGAAAATGCTCCTGGCGCGCTCATTTGAGACAGACTCCATTTCTGACCCGTTGATGTCAAATGTGGAACAAGAACCTTTCGTCACATTAAAGATTAAACTGCAGTTTGGTCAATAAAGTTTCATCTCTCGGGCAGTTTAACCGGCCTGCCGCTCTTGTCCCAGTGCATGATCATGTTGGGGGAGTCGATTTATTGACCCTGGTCTGACTCTGGTATAAAAAGTGACAATTCGTCCCCTTTCTGGTCTTTGGCGTTGGACTGTTCCTCGTGGACAAATAAACGAGTCAGCCTGCACAGAGTTGCTGTCTTGGTTGTGTTTAGATTGTTATTCTGGATCAGCCACACCAGTTTAGGTCGGATTCAACAGAAGCTGAAGGTCTGTCCAGAACTCAGCTGGTGAGCGACAGTGGAGAGAAGAATTGGAACGTGTTTATTAGTTCCTGTGAGGAAGAGAGCGAGGACGAGTGCAGCGAGAACAAGTGCGGCAAGCGGCACAGTGAGAGAACCAGTCAACCAGACAGCATTTCTCCCCGTGGGTGTAATGGAAGTAGCCTCCCTGTGACTGTAGCTGTCTTCCTCAACACCCCGTCTCCAGCACAAACACCTTCGCGACTTCATCCCAGTTAGCAACAGAGCCCAGCCTGTGGATTACATCAGCTCTCCCAGGAGAAGAGCCAGAAACCACCAGAGGCCAGATTCTATTCCCAGTCTGACTTCCATTTTCTTTCTTAATGACTGTTACGTCTCATTTTTCTCCCACTCTGTGGACAAACAGCTGCGGTGACATCCCCCCCCTCCCCCACCCGTATCTGCAGAGAGCTGTCTGCAGCACCGTGCGCTGCGGTGCTGCAGAAGTAAAAGAAGAGAGCCTTCCCAGTCACTTCTGCTGGTTTTAACTGAGTAATTGTCCCCAATTAAAAGCCAAGCAAAGATCTTAGCTCTGGGGTCCTCCGTGGCCCAGCCGCTGCTGCTGGGAGCACCACGCTTAGCTGGCTATAATGCGTTATCGATTGTGTCACAAAGCATTTCTTAAAGACAGAAGGAGAACGCGACAGAAGGATCGCATGTCGAACAAAGCTGTCGATGGATCTCTCAATCACGGCGCGCGGAATTGGAGAGCGGGGCCTGATGGCGCTCGCCATCGATCCAAAACAGGTGCTCATATTTCCACAGGCTCATCGTCGGAGAGTCGAGCAGCTCCAAACACGACACACACGTGACCCTTTCTGTACATTTATTTACAAAATGTATTAAAATTCTCTGTACAGTGCCTCACCGAAGAGACTCGGCAGATTCTGCATGCATCTGTTGCTCTTCTGTTCCCACCGTGATGCCTCGTTAAATGCGGAAGGTGAAGCATTCAAAAAAACGTGGGGGTTGGGGGAAGATTGGAGGTGGGGGGGGGGTGATGGTGGAACTGGTTTACAAAAGAACAACCAAAGGTCAGTTATTGTGTCGCCGAGCATCATCGATTTCCACATGCAAGTTTATAAAACAATGACCAGAAGAGGGAGGGGAGGAGGGCGGATATCGTCAGCGCGTAATATAAATAACTCTTGTCTTTAAATGTATACATCTTTCACAACTGTTTTTCTTCACATTGTCATCTTTTTTTTTTAATCATATGTGTGTATATAAAACTATTTGCCCACAGTTTCAGGTGGTAAGAGAAGTCTCTGCCTAAATCCTATGGAATCACAGTCTTCTTCTTCTTCTTCTTCATTTTTTTAAGAAAAGATTACAACAATATGGAAATGTGCTAAGCTCCGAGACGCTCCCTGGTTTAACCTTGTATAAATCTATTTCCCCCCAATACATTTTTATTTACTAAGTGAAGTCACCAAACACTGAAATGCTCGCGAAAGGAAATCAAATTCAAAGCAAACCACAGTCGGTTGTCAGATGCGCTAGAGGAAACGGCGAGGTAATCCCAGCTACTACAGTTTACAAGCCATTACTGTTATCCTATTTAATTGGATTGCAGTTCATCTACAGCTGAATTACCCTTTTTTTTTTTTTTTGGGTGGTTTTCATGTACATGAGATTCTAGACTTCAGCGGGAGACTGCTCGGAGCAGGAAGTCAGTGCTCTGATTTTATATTTTACAAACTGTCAGTTTTGTGAGCATTTTTTCAGATTCAAGCACACTCTCATTACGCACAAAACCCACTCGCTGGCAGTACTGGAAGTGCGAATTATGTCCAGGTTACATACTGTCAAGCTAGACCAGATCATCTTCCTTCCTTTCTCCCCTAAAACAGTGGCAGCAGCACCAGAGTTTCAAGTACAAACGAACACTTTTCAGTGGCATTTGGCTATAATGAGATCTCCTTTAAAATGAAACATGAGGGTCACTACAAGTGAGCCGCAGTGGTATAAAAGCTATCATCTAATAATCTGTGTTTACAGAGATCTAATAAAATCATTTTCAACACATATGACCAGCGAAAAGCCGGTGGCAGAAAGGATGAAGAGTAATCTGGTCACACTGATTACAAGAAACTGATTCCACATTTAAGATAGTCCTTGTTGTGGCACTTGAAAAAATGTGCTTAGGGTTGCAAATAATGGCTTTAGTTTGCTCCAGTCTTCCATTGTCATATATATATATAGGTATATATATATATATATATATATATAGGTATATTATATATGCCTATATATATATTTCACTGCACCGTTCTTCTGTTCTGTGTGATTTAGGCAAAAAGCAATGTCATCGTGAATGAGTTGCATTGATTGGACTCAGAGTTCCATAAGGCACAGAGAGGAGGGGGCCGCGGTGCTCTTCCCGTGACCGGTCCAGTCGTGTCGTCATTGCAGATTATCGTGCCGTGTCCGCCCGAGAGGATTTGGCTCGGAGCTCAATCCCCCCCCCTTATCCCGTCCTTTCAGAGATGTTTAGTCACAGTTGTAAAGGACAGTGGAAATGTTTCTTAAACCTGTGTTAACATACGGAGCAGAAACAAGCACAGAAAGAGCCGAGGTTTAGAGGAGAGTACAGAAAAATGCACCTGCATGTACCTGCTGAGGAGGACAAGTTTTAAAACCCTGATAGTTTGTTGTTAACAGGAGGTCTCTCTCTAGTGTCTCTCTCTACAAATTTAAGCCCAGTAAGGACGTGTTCCACCAGAGGACACTGTTGAAAAGTGTTGACCTGATCAATGACTTCCTTTATTACGCTGACATATATCAAAAATGTCTTTTTATTTTTAACCAGCAATTAGCATCCTCTCTGCCACCATTAGCCTTTCATACGAGTAACTTGAAATCGATCGATGGATTGGTGCAGTTTGACAGAACAACTGCTAAGATTAAATTCGCCGCCCACCATTTGTCATAGAGATTTACCTGCTCGCTTTCAACAGTGAATTTTTAGTGTTGTGTTTATTGTTGGGATTAGCACATTTTTTCAGTTTTTCTGGATACTTTTCTGCTTCTTTAATCACAAATTCGGAAACTGATCATTTCTCTTCACGCTCAACCTCTTCTGCCCTGAAACAAGACACAGTTTAACTGATGAGCTGCCTTTGTATTTGATGCATTAGACACTTTATTGATTGGTTCCCACCATTTGTTCCTGTAAGAGAGACACCACTGTAGCAGATCCAGACAAAAACAGACTAATCTTCTCAAGGTGAAAATAGAGCACGTTCTTCTATCATGTTTACTGGGATCAATGCAGGAAGTTCTCAGTCTGTGGTGCAGCTGTGGGTCTGTAAACACCTGCAGCACGATTAACAAGCAGTGATAGGACACATGAGAAAACAGAAAGCTATTCAGTGCTTGGCTGAATGCCACAGATCAGCTGTTCCTGTATGATAACTTGATCACTTTTATGGCTTCTTGTGTCTGAGCAGCACATGGCCCATATTAATAGCATCAACGCCATGTGGCTTGGAACAGAACAGCACAGTTGAATGCAGATTTCTGCACAAATTAATACCACTCATAATCTACAGTCCAGTGTGTTTATCTCATAGAAACCCCCCCTAACCCTAACCCTACCCCCCCAAGAAAAAAAATAATAAACACCTAGTTACAATGACCATAACACGTAACAGCAGGTTTACGACTGTGTCCTGGTAAATTATGGGGCCCATGTGCTGCCCGAGGCACGACAGCAGCTTCATGTACAGCGTCTTTGTGTTTTGCTTTAACACGATATTTGGATTGTGTGTCCTGTCGTGCCCAACATAACAACTATGAAACACACACATAAAAAATGTATTCTCACAGATATGACTGGAGGCTAAAAGATTCATTTCCCCACAGTGCTCAGGGACTGGGGGGAATGGAAAACAGCAAAGACGTACCTTTAGATCTTAACACTCTCGGTTCCGTAGACGTTGTAGCCTTCTCTGTATGTGGCAAAGTTCTGGGTGTTGGTCGGGGGAGTCGGCTTAAAATTCTGGGCATTCTTGGCCAATTTGAGCCGTTTGGTTTCTTGCCGTGATTTATAACAGAATTCTATGAGAGCCACCATCATGGCCAGCCCCAACCCTCCGACCAGAATATAGAAGACACCAGCCACATTACTTAGGCTGAGAGCACTTGTCTTGTCCTGGAGGAAAGTGAAGGACATAGTCAAGAGTTCTGTAGTGGAGTGAGGGCAGCAGAACACACAGAAAAATCAGCCTGACATGACCTTCTCTAACATTCTACTGTATCTCTGAGCTACATGTGGCAGGTTAGGAGCTAACTGCTACAAGCAAAACTGCGGATATAATGAGATGCTAGCTCTTTTTGTTGTTAGGACCTTTACTCATAAAGAGAACAGACTTCTGTCTTGTCCTCATAGGAGAACCAATTGAAGTTTGGAGCCCCTACAGAGAGTTCTTGATACAAACATCAGTGAATGGTTTCATCCAGAAGCTTGACTGGGAGCTTGTTCTACAGGTTGTATCTAAAACCACAAACAAAAAAAAAAAAAAAAAAAAAAAAAAATCACTCTGCACTCTTAAGTTTCTGGGATTTCAACAACTGACGTGTTAAGCCACAGAGATTTTCCTGCCCCCAGTGAAGGTTCCTGGTGGAACCGTTGGGTTAAAGTAAGAATTCCACGTGTTGGTTGTAGAATGAAGTGGTTAAAGGGATGGGTTTTAGCAAAGAGTAGTTTTAGATGATATGATTTAAAGAGGAGAAGCTCTGGTTTGAACTTCCAGTGAGGGTCCTGAAAGAAAAATTCACAGGGAGCTGAGGCTAAAAGCATCAATCTTTGGCTGGTAGCAGACTCTCAGGAATGGTTCCAGCTGGAACTCAATAAAAGGTCTGACATAAAAAGGTCCTCCTGTGTGAACAAGCCAGAGATCTCTACGTTATTCTAGCCTCATGTCTGTCTGCTGGTGAATGTTTTTATCCCCTGTTACTTCTAATTAAATGTTTTCTGCTGTTGACCGTGTTAGGAAGGTGGTCAGTATCGCATAGGTCTATAGCTCTGAAAGTCCCTCCCTTTTGTTCTCAGTTCTCTTGTACGTGTAATTCTGGCAACACTGTGATACAGTACAGTCAGATTTATAAAAGATGAATGAAAGCTCCTTTAAAAAAACAGTAAAAATAAAACCATTTTGCTGTTGCTTACCTGCCAAACATATGCATCAAAAATTTGTTCATTAGAGTTTTACTATTTGCAGTTTAACCCAATGAGCCAAGAGAGATAATGAAGGCATCTACCAGTCCTGAGCTGTGACCTGAGGCTTCAACTGTGTCTCAAAGGGTTAAATAATGGGTTTATTACATTCCCTGACTTCCTGAGATGTGCAAACAGAGCTTTTAACATCAACACAGGCCGGACGTGAGGTTAAGGGCGCCCCCAGCGGCGTCTCGACCCCTCGGAGAAGTTGACTTTGAGATTGCAAAAAGAAGCTGCGCTTGCTCATCACACCACAGGAGGCCAGCGATCCTAATAGACACATCTCCATGCAAACTAGTAAGAACGCAGATAAATCAAATTTTTTACTAACAGTTCGGTAAATAAAAGCAGCAGCAAAATGGTCAAAAATTTCATGGATGTCAAGAGTGAAAATGGGCAAAAGCATTTGTTAACAATAAGGTTCTACTGAAAAAAAACGTGTCAAAAAGATACTTTATCTACTGTCGTACACTGTTATCATTACTTTTCTCTGCATCAAAAAGAATTTAATGTCTATGAATTTTTTTTTAAAAAAAGAAAACAAAAAACATGGACTGGGGGAAGCAGCGCCTCGCGCCAAACTGGGTTACAGTTGGCGGCGGGAAAACTGAAAGGCTACAAAAAAAGTTATGTGTAGCAAATCAACAAAATGTACACTAGAGAAGTCTAGTCTTGCATATGAACAGTACGTCAAAATGCAATTTGGAATCAGTACAAAAGACCTGCAGCGACTGACCTTACTTCCAGAGTCCTTGGTTCCACATTCACCCTTATCGTACCACCATTTGTTTTTCAGCTTGTCTAAGATGCCTTGTTCACTGAGTTTCAATACTGCAAGGTTTACAGGAGTTCTTCACGTGGGAAATAACATAAATAACATTATATTATGTTATTTTATGTTATTCAACTTTTAAACTACTACATACTTTACAAAGCGATAAGGCAGGGCTCCTGGCTATGTCAACATCACAGAGAGCAAGCATTCTACCTGTTACCTTTAGAACCCCTGCGCTAGAGCCAGGACCTGCCCGTATCGCTTCGAGTAATCGGCAGACGCTGTTTGCGCGGCAACGAGCAGGCACAGAAAGCGCGATCTGCATGTCGGCCAGAATTGAAAAAGCAAGCTGGGAAGATTTTGGGGGGCAGCTCAAGGGGAATATTTCAAACCAGAATTTAACAGGCACAGGCCGATGGGAGCTTTCATCTCCCACCCACAGGAAACATCCCATTTTAATTTTAACTTTCCCTTTTCGCCATATCGGCCCCATCTTGTGACGCCTAATACTGCTGTCACCGGCATGACAACAATCACAGCTGGACCTATTACAGCCAATTTCATATCCGAGCAACTATGCCCGAAAGTGGAGGCTTAATTAATTCTTGTGTGTTCTAGCCTGACATATCGCTAAGAAAACCTTATCTCCCAATTATGCCAGATTAGTGTCAGATGGAGTGTGTCTCAGCCAAACTGCAAAGAACTGCGGCACTTAGCTCAACAGTATCAGTGGAATAATTCCCCTCACATCCGCCTGCAGCTGCACAACGTCTGACACAGCTGTTTTCTGACCACGGTGCCGGACTAATTACATTTAGCCAAGTACAAAGGCATTCTGGGGATAATTTGGCACGTTTTGCATACTCTTTACTATCCAGTGAAATCCACGCATGTTTGTAACAAATTAAAGGCTCCTCAAATGTCCTGCATGTTGTCAGAGCCTTTTGTTCATAAAATAAATGGTATTAAAGCCTCCTCCGAAAGAAAATAAGCTGATTTTCTTTTCTGAACTCGTAGAAAGAAGAAAGAAAAAAATCACAGAACATATTTTAATTATTGAATATAAGGCATTATTATTGAATTAAACGCATCAGCATTATCAAATTAGCTGAATGGGCCTGAAATAGAGCGTGACAGTGACTCATTCAAATGAGTACTACCCTACCACGTGGTTCTTTATACTTGGGATTTTAACTTTGTGACAAAACGTTGCATCTAGAGCAGCGGGATCGAAGCTAAAGCTAAAACATCGAGTGCTAAGTTAGATGAAGAGTGTATTTTGCAGCCACAGTTTAACATTTATGCCTCAGGTCAATGTGTCTGCATTAAAATGAATGTCCTGAGTACTCCCCGAGATCTGCCCAGAGGGTGGTCACTGCAATGCAAACACACTAAGAGCAGATTACAGCACTGTACATCCCTCGCAGCACATCTGGATGAAGGGCCGGACCGTTGTCTCGGCTCGAAGAGGCATTGATTAACAATGCAATTACTCTGTAACATGCTCTGTGTCTCAAACTCAATCAAAGTTGTGCCTGAGGGCGGAAGAGAGCCGAGTTGCAGCGCAAGAGCACGTTTCACGCTGCGGCGAGGAGCCGAGAGTGAGGAGAAGATTCCCTCCGTCCGGGCTGGTGGAGCTTTTTCCAGTCCCGGGATGTCGAAACAGGAGGACGGGCGCATACCTGACTGACTGATGACACACCAGACGGTACTAAAGCTCAGTTACCATGACGATCCTCCTGAGCTCAGCCGCTCCACGACTGCATTTACATCAACGATGATAAATTAATGAGCTGCGGGCGTTTATGACGACAATCTCTGATGTGTGCCTCATGCAGCTATTTTCAAATTGACTTTCCTGCTCCTTTCTTTGTGCTGCGGGCCATCCGTGACAAATGACATTACGAGCGTAGCGGCACAATCCGCAACTCGTCTGTAATCTCACCAATTACGTGACCTGTATTATCAGACGGGTGCTGACAGCATAATTTGTCAATAAACGGACTTGCGTGCAGAAGATAACGCAAGGACTTTATAGACAATCCTGGGGGAAAAGGCACCATTGCTCAGGCCGCAGATCGCACCGTGTTGTCATATTTGATTGAGGTTTCACACTTTGCCCCATTACCCTCTGTAATGGATGCGGTGTTCGTCATTTAACCACAGAGAGGGAAGATGGTCCAATGGGTCAGGTCTTGATTATTGATTTGGTGGTAAGAGCTACATTAAACCACAGTTACATTATCTGATCACCAATTCTAAATAAATCGTTAGAATTCCCTTCAAGACAGTGCTGTTCCCGAGCCTCCACTATCCTCTGCTAAGCAGCCATTTTCTAGATTTAAGCAGAATTTTTTACATGGGTTTAAAATGCAGAAGCTCTGGGGAAATTCATGCCATTGCCAAGCAGGTGAGGGGTAAAGGTGGACACTGCCCCGTTTTACAGGGTCTTCCATCGCTGCAGATTCACACGCATCTGCCTTCTTCTAGCCTCATCTCATTACCTCTGGAATAATCACAGGAGTTTTGCTCCTTAGTCGGATCTGAGCTGTTAAACTTCTGGTCAGGTGAGCAGCTGCCGTTATTCGGCCAGTCGGTGAAGTCAGAGTGGGGTCGATGCAACAGCCTTGCCGATTACTCTGCACTATAGTACCCGATTGTGGTGACATCGAGGCTGACCTTGGAGTCACCTCCCCCGCTGCCGCACTCTCCCTTGTCGTACCACCATTTGTTTTTCAATTTGTCCAAGAGGCCTTGCTCATTCAGTTTTAAAACTGCCAGGTTAACAGCATTTCTTGAAACGATAAAACATAACTCGTAAGAAAATGCACACGTCTGTGAGACATCTAATGCAAAGTAATGGTTGTACTGAGCGTCATGGTGATAGGAAATGGTAGTGAGACTACCACTATCAAAACAGGGGCTTAAGCACAGGATTATATCCAAAATGCTTCAGGAAAGGACAAATTGTTTGAGAATTTAAGGAATATGGAGAGATAAGAGAGGCTTATAAAAGGTAAAGACAGTGTTAAATCTCGTTAAAGGTGGCATGGAGGTTTACGCAGTTTAGAAAATGAAGTGTGCGGGATGGGGACACTTGTCATTGAGAAGAAAAGTAACAACAACAAACATCATGCAATTAACATTCGTCACAAGTGACAGCGCAGCTTTTAAGGATAAATTGAAAAACCATTGAACTGTTAAATTAAAAGTGACAACACAACAGTCAGGTAGGACAGCACACAGGACAGGAGGAGAGATCGGAGGAGAGAGAAAAGCAGCAGTAAGAGAGACATAAATGAGAATGACTATTAACTTTAGCCTTATCTGGGTCGGACTCTTTAACAAGTTAGCAGCTCGCAGCACATACTGTATATAAAAATACTGAAAAGCATGTTTTAGCCTTTGGATCAGAGTGCACTAAATTGAAAGACATACCACCATTACCTCTGTGTCCACAACAAAACAAGAAGACAATGAGAATGAAGGGACATCAGGGTAGGTGGAATACTATAACAACATGGAGAATATTGTTATATTATTCCACCCACCTTAATGCTGAGCCTTTGGGCGTTGCCACGCCATAGCCTTTGGAGTCAAGGTTCCCGCCCACTTTCATGGTGTCGCATGGCTTCCGCTGCTCTATGTACTCGTTCATGGTGGACTCCAGGAGGAAGGCGAACTTGCCCTTAGACTTTCGCACGCGGGCAACACCATCGGGCGTGGTCTTAACAAACACCGAGGGCTCGGCGGATTTCATGTATGACCACATCTTCTCATACACGGCTATTTTGGATCTCTGAGAAGAGAAGGAGGGAAAAAAAGTTAGTTTAGACACATTTTTTAAAATTCTCCACATAAAATGGGTTTCTGATGTTTTTGTGCCTGATGATTCCTTCATTTAAACTAGAATGGTGAAGTATTTATAGACATCTAAGAATGGTTGTGTGATATCTGTAAATACCTCCACAAAAGAAAGTGAAGACCTCTCCGGGATCACCAAGTACAAGAATTTAAAAAACCCATTTCCTTTCATTAGCATACATGAGCTGTTCAGCTTGTGCTCTCCGAATATTACGCCCCAGCCCCACACTGACTTTGAGTGAGTTTTCAGCATAAATGGACGCTAACGCAGTTATGAAAACAATATCTGCAGCTGTTTCAAGGTTAATTGTGAGTAAATGTCATTTATGTAAACACTTGCAAATGCTGCACGTGCACTCCGTTCGGACTTGGAGAACTTATTAGAGCCATTTAGCTCAAGCGCTGTTTCTTTTTTTGCAACAAATGACTCAGGAGGAGACAACGTGAACAGGAACCAGAGGAGATGGAGGGAACACAGGCTGCACAGTCACAGGACGAGTCGTCACAAAGATGAGCATGTTCCCACTGCCTGGGGTCTGGCTTAGCCAGCCTGTAAAATCTGTGAGAGTAGAGTGTTATCTATAATAACCATCAGCTACATTATTTAATGCCTCTGGATTTATTCTGGAATAGGCATTTCACACCTCCAACAGATCCTGGTCCAAACAGCCACGAGCCAGTTCCCAAGTAGCACTTTCTGTGCTACAGACTGGATCACACATAAAAAGATCACGTCTGTGTAGTAAAAGCCAGTGAAATATAAAGACATGAGATGGTTTTTCAGAAGTGGCCAAATAGTCTGAGATGGAGTTTGGCAAAAAGAAACCATAATAAATGTGCTCATATACTGTATGTTTACCCAAAACACTTGCAGATGCTGTCTTTTTTATCACATTGTTATTGACAATATCAGTTTTCTAACATGCTCATTAATCAACATTAGCAACTGCATGTTGATCTAAAATAACAGACTTCTGGAACTGGACTGTCAAACACTTGCTGTGTGATGAAAACGTGTTTGGGTCATAATAAATTACTTTTAGAAAATTACTAATGGAAAAATGAGGAAAAAGAGGAAAGCAAAACTTCAGACTACTGAAACTCTGAAGACATTGAACTGGACCTGTTGATGTCCAAATGCACTGATCAGAACAAAGATGAATCATTGTCCTGCAGTGGAACAGCAAAAGACCCCTTTAATGCAGTTCTATTAATAAACAAGAGCATTAACCTTGTCCTACCTAATGTACCAGCTTTATGTAATCATACACAATTTGATTGCAAGCATCAGCCGCACACTGGAGAGGGGATGAGACAGCAACATAAAACAAATTAAAAAGTCTGCATGATAAACGTTCTCCACCGAGATGTAAGAGCCTTGAAGATGCTGGAGAGCAAACATTCTTTTTTAATGCTAACACAACGAGTGTGGGCGGGAGGGGAGAGCAGTTGGAGAGCCTTTCCAGAACCAAAGAAGACACACAAGAAGAGGTGAAGGGCATATTTGGGGTCTCATTCACCCCATATTTGCAGGTGTTCTCAGCTAAACATAATGGTGACATTGTTGCCGGAAAGTGAATGTTAATGTGTTTATACTAATAAAGACCCCTTATAGATAGCTCTAGAGACTGAGAAGAAACATAGGAGGCACCTGAAAACACCTACAGCAATGCATCAACCATGCCCTCGTTTAAACTGAGTATAAGCTCATTAGGTTCCACCCTTCCTCCAGCAAAGTGAACTTTTATTATCTTTTTAAAGTCGAACAGTTGAAAAATCACGGTTTAATTTAGGTTTCCATGTTTCCAAAACCACTTGGATTGTTTTAATAAAAAAGAGCGTCCCAACAGGGAGGATGATCTGTTGAGTGTGACCCACAAACAGGAGATTTAAAAGCAGCTAAGAGCATCAAGCAGCCGTCACAGGGAAGAACGGCGCCGGGAGACCCTCCACAAATTACAGAGATGATGCTGGCGAAACTTCAAGGCAGAGGAAAACAGGAAGGGCAAAAGCTACATTATCCTGTTCCATCCCTGCTTGTGTTTGTGGCTCATGTGAAACATAACAGGCCAATGCCATTTCCGCCGTGTTCTACTTGTGGGAAGAAACGCCGTGTCCATTTGTCCAGTAATGCGTCTTCATTTGCATTTAGAACATGGAGGCGAGGCGCCGCTTATTTCCTTAAATGCGCCGGGCAGAAACACGCTCATGGTTAGACGTGTTGTTGCTGTGAAACGCGTTCAGTCTGTGTTTAGCACTGCAGAAAAGGACACCAGGGTTTGGAGGACAATTTCCCCAAAGACCAGAGGCTCATCTCCTGAGCAGAGGGAGAGCTCCGCACGATGCAAATGAAGAGAACAGAATGGATCTGTGCATTGATTATGGACGACAGAGTGTGCTGCCTGGCTGCTTTATGAAGTCAATTTATCAATATCAGACTGGAGACAAATCCTAAATGGGCTGATTGCACTCTGACTGGATCTCACATGCGAGACGCTGGAGGCAAAATGTGACAGAGGGAGGGGAAAAAAACACCAGCAACACGGCAAAAAAGGTGACTGGTTATTGACTGCTGGCACGCTGGTATCTGCACAGATGCACGACTGAACCTTCGCGTACCTTAATCCCTACTAGAGCATAATCACTTCCTGGTCACATATTCTTGTCTTTTAAAATTCAATTAGGCATGACGACCAAAAATGTCCACCAATCAGAAGACAATTTGCTCAACAATTATGGGCTGCAATAAATACAGTTTTATGCACGTGTCTGTCCTTTGCCACACATAAAGGCCCTGTGAGAACAGAATGAGTTTCCAGGCTATTAACTGGATACTTTTTACGAGTATTGTTTAAAGTAAAAACTGTGCTTATATGGATTTGATGGGCAACCTGCAGAATCCGTCTTGCTGTAATGTGCTGGGACTAAACCGAAGCAATCATAATGTCGCCCCGTATATAATTAAATACCAAAATAGTCGCTCTCAGCCAACCTTCTAACCGACACGGTTACATCATCTGTGTAGGTGTTTGTGCAGATCTGTCTGAACCTGTGAGTTTTCTGCTCTCTTGTAACACTCAGGAAGATAAACTGAGGTCAGTTTTATAGCCTGGTGACCGTCCAGAAAAAATAAAAAGAACAGGACACGCTCAAAGCAAGACAAGGTCAGAGGGACCCTGGAGGAAAACGGGTGGGTGCTTGTTATTCTTCTTTGGAGAAGTCTTTTGAATCACCACATCCACATCACAGGCAGATAAGGAGGCACAGCCACTCAGGCACACTAATGCATGCACATACAGATGAAGGTTTTCAGAGAACAGCAGTCGGCAATTAGGTACAAGCATCTGCCAGTTATTTCGAGAGTTCGGCATATTTTGGGGGGGACAAATAGTTTTAGATGGGCAGCAGAGGTACTGACACGCATCACTTTTTTGGTTTAATCTTCTCCTTGAACTGAAAATGATGTAGAAAGGTTGGCGTTTCATTATTCAAGTATTCTATTATTCAAGTTTCTAAGCTGTCTACTATATGCAAATAGATTCATAAATGTAATGAATTTATAGAAGATGTATGGCTAAATGAGCCACTTTACGCTAACTGCGCTACTTTAAATTGAGGTAAATCTTCTTAAAAACGTTTCGGCTCCAACTTCCACGACATTCCGATATTTTCTGAAGAAAACGTTCGATGAAACAGACACAAAAATATGTTTCCTTTATATACTGACAGTGGCTCCATCTCACTGTTTTGCCTCCATCTTCTGTCCCCACCAGCCTCTTAAGAGTGCCATCATCGAATCAAGTAATCTGTTTTTTTTCCCCCTTAAACTCTGACAGTATCATTAAAATCTCTGAAAACACAAGTGGTTTAAAGTGGTCTCAAGTAAAAAAAAAAAAAAATCCTCTCTATCCCAAACAACCATCTAATCTGTATTGATTCTGCATTATGCAGCATTTCCAGAGCTCTGCAGCCTGCGTTTTTCTTTGGCGAAGCGTGGCCTCTTCCAAAATCGCTCTGCAGCTTGTTTATCTGCATGCCTCTCCGAAAGCCCACCCTCTACGTCCCTCGTATACTTTATTTTGCTTCCTATTTCATTTGTGGACATCATTACCTTCTCCCAATATCCTGTATGCGAGAAATACCTTTATTTCAAGTGCGCAGAAATGAAAGTTTCTGGAAGTGCACTTTGCCATTAAAGTGCCAGAAGCTTCGCCCTGAATACCAATTGCTGCACTTTGATGCTTGTTGCTGGACGCCAACAGCTTCCTCCCGTCCCTGTTGTTGCTGCTCATCTAAAGTTCGACGAGGTCCCCTGAGGATGACGCCTTTCCTCAGAGGTTTTTCCTTCGCCGCACAAGTCCATTATCACTTTTGTCAGCTTTCTCTTTTATGCAAAGGCTCTAATCTTGAAAGAAGCCTCCCCCTCTTCACACGTCACCGTTCAGAAGAGCATGGTGACGACAGCTCCGGGAATTCTCTTACAATATGCTGCATATGACTGCACGGCAATCAAAACGTTCCTTTACGAATGTCCTTGCCCGCTCTCCTTCATGCAGACCTGACCAAATGCAGGTCTATTCTACATTAAACAGCCACTTATTAAACACGTGTTGGACCATGAAGCAGCTGTGGTGTCTGTGCCTGAGACATGAAATTGATTTTCATGCTTAGTAAAATGCATTGCAGACTTCACTCAAGCTGTTGTATCTGTGCCCAGCGCACCTGCAGTACGATACACGACGTGCACCTTTGATGGTTTGGGTAATTCATTATCTTTTTTGTGAAAGAGAAAATGACATCGTGGTCTCATTTGTCTGCATGATAATCACTCTTTCATTGTCATGCTGGTAAATGAGGTGTGTGATGCTACAGCCGTGCGTTTGTCTTTGACAGTCTCACCCTGGTCTTTACGCATAATTAAATAGCCACATTAGCCTATTTTATCATCCTAGCTCTTATTGTGAATCAGCGTTTCTTTCAAAATAAAAAGGAGGCTGCCCTTTTGCTGGAATAGAAAACTCATAAAGAGGATTTGGTGGTGCAACAGCACAGGGCAGCTAATATGTTGAGTAAGAGCCGTTTGAGCATAAAGCTCTCTCACGTTGTCTCAAGGTAAAGCAGCGGGAAGGCTGCAAACAGGGGAGGAGAAGGTGTCCAAACAAGCAGGGAAGTCTGCGGAAGAGGAGCCAAGTGGGGGTGGAGCGTCGGTGCCAAGCGCCTGCAGCCATTCGCTCTTCTACTGGGGATGTTGACAAGCTCCCAGGCCAGCTGTCCTCATGGTTGATGGCAGCGAAGCTTTTCGCTGGGGAGAACTTCTCCACTAATTTACACCTTTCTCTTTTTGAAAATTCCTCTACAGTTTCCGGGCATTCCAGTGTACCAAATGAATACACATGCTGCAATGTGGATCCTGCCACTGTCGGGTAACGAGAAGTGTGTCCAAACTGCCAATATGAATGGAACTAAAGAGAAAAATACGACAAACTACCTGATACAAAGAACTATACAAATCTATACATTGCAGGACTTGCGGTGCTTGCCAGACAGCTCTGCAAAGCAAAACAGGTGACATCATTAAAAATGAAAGGGCTCGGGGTGGCAGAGATGATGGCATATGCTTGTTTGAAACGTTGGACTTGATTTAGAATTTCCAGCTGGCTGGTGCCGTATGGGTCTAATTAAGCCTGAATGTATTTCCTGAAAAACAGATCAGAAATAGAACTTTAACTCAAATTAATCTTTTTTTTTTCCATGATTCAATGGCTTTAATTAAAAGTGCCCTGGAATAGCCGTTCACACATGTCATTTCCTATTTGAAGACTTGGCGATGTAACTGGGCCACTCACGACTCTCCAATTATCCCTCTGCTTTTCAGACCTTTAACTACGCCGTTGTCAGGTTGAAAACAGGACTAAAAAAACTGGCATCTTTGTAGCACATGGACATGGCATTCACCTGAGCAGCAGCTGCGTTGTTGTTTGCACCATTAGCTGTGAAGTACTCAGAACGTATATTCTTCCACAGCTCTGACACAACCTTAATACAAAGCTATCAAATTGGTTTATCTAATCCCCTTTTTATGGGAAATATGAATCTGATAGCATTTTCTTGTTCGGAGTAATTCAACCCAGGGTTAACGCAAATGAACAGCCCTTTAGCCGAAAGGCTACAGCTGTGAAACATCTGAATTGTTTCTCTCCTGCCGATGAGTAATGAGGAGCTTAAGATAAAAGACTGTCACGCCGTCTTTTTGTCATCACAACTGGCGTTTTTTTTTTTTTTTTTATTAGTTCTCTTCATTTTATTGCTGTGTGAAGGTTGCTGCTGACACACCAGCTCAGGCATCTTTAGATCTTGCAGCAGAGATACATGTTCTTGGATGAGGACACGCAGCTCTGCTTAACTCCTCCGTGTTGAACATATGGTCGCCTTTCAACAACTAATACGCTTTCGAATTTTCAGTTAATAAATGACATCACTGCAGGGCTTGTGCCTAAACATGTTCAATCTCAACTGGGTCCCAGGCTGAGGCTGTCTGAGCTCAGGGGCTCTTCTTCATCAGGTCCAATTTGCTAGTCGCCATTGGCTGGCTAATTATATCTCATGAATTGACCCCTCTGAGTTTCAGGCTGATGCGCTTTGATTAGCCTCCTGTTTTTATCACCTCAGAGTCTTCCATGAAGTTATCAAAATTTCTGCTGACAGCCTCACTGCCTCAAGGTTGCACACTGCAGTACTGCTGCATAAATTCAACAGTGAGACCGCAGCTCAGAAAATGAGCCTCGGCTCCTTCGGAGAAAGTCTGCGCTGGTACAGGAGTAAAACGTACAAGAATACAACAGGTCTCCGTACAAGAATGATTAAAACTACTGCCATGTGATTAGTAAAGCTCTTTCTCTGGTTACTCACCCTAAAGAACTCCTTTGTGGAACCTGAGTCCAGAGTGCCATATGCAATCTCTGTCTGCTTGGCCAGATCTTCGGCGCTTTCTATGGGAGAGACCATCCTCTCCACTGTCAGGAAGGCAGCCAGGTTGGCTGTGTAGGAGGAGATGATGATGAGGGTGAAGAACCACCACACACCACCTACGATGCGTCCCGACAGGGATCTGCGATGGGTAGTTTGATAAAAGAAAAAAAGTGAAATATAGTTACATACAGTTCTAAGATCTACACTTAAAAATAAATATTAAAATAATATACACACACAACCTGCACAAGCTGAGAACTTTTCTCCTACTTTATTTCATTTGTGCACACCAGAGACATTGGAATAGATGTTTACACTCAAAATCAATATACCGTATTTTATTTTTAAGTCACACTTTTTTTTTCATAGTTTGGCCGGGGGTGCGACTTATACTCAGGTGCAATTTATAATGTCAGATTATTTAAATATATATATGGTAATTTAACATGTTCGTTATTTTCACACTGACAATCGCACAAAGGCTCTCTATGCTTTATTACCGGTAACTTATAAAGAGAAAGACTGACAAAAATGCCCCCAAAAAGAAAATCATATTCTACAGATTACAAGCTGCAAGTAGTAAAATATGCAACTGAAAACAGAAAAAGAGGAAGCGGCGCTTCCTCTACCTCCGGTGCTGGCGGAGTCATTCAAAAGCGACACTGAGGATGAAGAATTCAATGGATTTTAGTGATAGTGAATCGAGAGTTTGTAAGAATGTTCTTTATGCTATAGTTATCGGAATAACTGTTAATATGTTAGGTTAACATACCATACATGTATTCAGTTTGTTGTTGGTGCTTCATGTAGCGGAATAACCATCGATGTGTTACGTTAGCATACTGTACAGTACACCTATTCAGCCTGTTGTTTTCTATTCTATTATTATTATAACTTGCCCTTCAAGATGAAATGTCTGTTTCTGGTCTCAGATTTTGTAAAATAGATTTCCCCCCAAAAACTGAGACTTATAGTCCAGTGCGACTGATATACGTGTTTTTCTCCTTCATGGCGCATTTTTTGACTGATGCGACTTATAGCCCGGAGCGACTTATAGTCCAAATATGGTATGTGTTTTCTCAAAATCTTATAATGCTCATTTCTGGAGACCTCATCTTGCAGAAGACACAAAGAAAAAAGAGGTTGAAATGAAGATTTCTAAACAGAAGTCCATGTGAATGACTCAAAAAAAAAAAAAAAAAAAAATACCAGAAGTGCAGATATGTCATATAAGGCTCCAAAACTGTTTTGGACGTCTTATTTTAATTTTATTAAGACTCAGAACTCTAAACAAGGCATTTAAAGAGTATTCATCTAGAAAACAGTATTAAAGGAACCATCTTGGTAATGACAACCCACAACATATAAATGGATTAAAAAAAGGTTATCTTGGTTACAGAGTTGCATTTCCTTGTAGGTAAAAGTGATTTATTTATTGGTGCTGACCCACCTTGGAGAGATGTCGCAGCCCTGCTGCATAAAGGCGCCCAGAGAAAACCACAAGGAATTGAAGATGCCAAAGTCATTTGGTGGGTCTGGGGGTGTCTGGGGGTCTTTGGTCTCATCCTGGTCTTCAAGGTTCCATTCGTAGGGGCTGAACCGACTGACCAGGAACAGGACCACGCTCACCCCGATATAGGCAAAGACGATACACATCCAGATCTCATATGCCAGCGGATCCAGGAAGGAGAACACACCGGGCTTGGACTTTTGTGGCTTCTTTATCATAATGGAGATGCCCAAGCTCATAAACGGCTTGGAAAAGTCTATGACCTCCTCTCGAACTAGAGTAATGGTGAGAGGTGCAACAGCTATATCTGCTCTCTGGAAACAGGGACATGCACAGCGAGCGTTAGTCATGACCTGCACAGACACAGGCTGTTTCAAATGTGTATGTCAATGACTGGAGCTGGAAAAGAAAAAAACGTTAGCATCACACATTTGCATGTAGGTTTGATTTTGGACAGCTGATGAAAATTGCTGAGTGGCCTGGAAACGACCCAAGAACGAGCTGAGTATCATCTCCATAACGCAGCTCCAGATTCTGGACTTAATTCAATTTTCAGTCATGGCTGCGAGTTTCAGTCCGCGTGGTCTCCTAACCTCATCTGGAGTGTTTTTTTTTTTTTGTTTTTTTGTTTTTTTTTTTCAGTTGTGGTGTTTTTGTGTGAACTTTTATAATTTTTTTCAGGAGCTTTACATGCCACTAACAGGGCTTTCTTAAGATAGTTCTGAAGAAGGGTCTAAAGAAGAGAACATGTATGGACAGAGATGAAAGAAGGAGATCCACTCTTTTAACCCTCCCAGCATCATTACTTAACATGGGACAGGATGCAACTGGTTATCAGCATCCACCATTGGTACATTACTGGTCGGTTAGGAGAAATCTCAAAGCTAAGGGTGTTACTGCAACGACAAATCGGAGAGTTCCAGAGTTCCTGTGACCGTGGTATCACTGCAGATATATGCAATTAGATTTTCAGCTTTATTTTTAGTGCAATGATGTCACAGTCACTCAGCTTAGAAAGGATTGACAAAGACAGACGGGAGTTTAAGTCTCCCTCATCTTACTGCCGCCTTTATCCGCTTACAAGGTCAAGAAAAAACTTTTAATTTATCAAACAACTCAAACTATTAAGTTTTAAAGCAATATGTGTTTAAAACTTTGCCTCAGTTTTGTCAGTGTCACAATGAAAAATGTGGCGCATCGACTGGGGCAGAGACACGTGCGGCTCATTAGCTGGGCTTTCCCAAGTACAATTTCTGGTTCTGGTATTAGCTGTATATATTTATATATACTAATTTTGCAAGCTGGTTCTCTTTATCTGGCTCCTTTGCTCTCCTGCTTCAATCACACCCTATCAAAAACACGCCTATATGGCGCTTCTTATTTTTGGAGCAGATCACAATGGGTTTCTTTGTAAAAACAGGGAAGATAATTATTCACATTAGACAGTTACTGCATCCATGTGTTTGTAATGAATTGAATAACTGTTTCTCTTGAAAGCATCAACTCTTTGAAGGACAATTCTTTGTTTCATGCTACATTGTCCTTTAATACCCACAGAATAAACTGGAACGACAGAGCATAAAGCTGAAAGTGTCTCTTACAGGGTCAAACCGGGGGCAACAGAAATAGACCCAATAAACACGACTGTTCTTTTTACCCTGTCAACACACCATGGTGAGGGGCTATAACCATTTAATCCTCACACAGGTGTAAGCAGGGCTCAATCAATAGCCGACAAACAAAGCAATAAAATGCTGCTTCAAGGCTAACATTTAAAAGACAGCTGAAATGAAATTAACTCACTGGTCAAAAGGTCAAAATGTACCAAACTATTAGTTCAAATTATAGGTCTGGAAATACTCGAAAGTGACGTGATAGGGAGGGTCCCCCCCACCCCAACTTCCATTTGGACTTTCCCCTTTTCGAAGGATAATGCAGTGGCGATTGCGCAGCAACCTGAGCAATCTGCCCCCGTGATGGTTGGGAAATTGAACAGATGAAAAATCATGCCTTCATGCATTTTAGATTTGGCCCCTGTTCTACGGTGCCATCAGAGGAAGGCAGGAGCCTTTGTGTGTGTGTGTGTGTGTGTGTGGTGGTGGTTTGGCGGTGGGGGAGACAGTGGGGGGGATCATTTTGAAATGCTCAAGGTACTTTAAAGTCCTGCACTCTCCGTCAGATGTAGAACCCGGCCTGAACTCTCTAATGTGATCACGTCAACCTTCGTGGCATGCAACACATGTGGATCTTGTTATTTCCAACCACAAACCACCATGTAGCCGTTGATGCGAAAGCCGATTTCCTCGGCTGTGAATTTACAACGTGGCATATTCATCATACACATCACACTTTGAACATAATTACACAATCGCTTCAAAGGCGCATAATCTTTCATTCATCAAAGTAATTAGAGGGTGTTTGCCATATGGCCTCATTGTTTTTCATGTACTTACCTCTGTTTGGACTGTAAGAGAGAGAGAGAGCACTTTCTGCGCTAAGCAAGTCAAATTAATTGCAGTGAACAGCACTGAGAAATGATTTCATTTTCTCCATCTCAAGATGATCATCAACCACCTCTCTCCCCCATCCTCACTGGTGCTTAAAGCTGTGTTTGACCTCTGATATTAGACCTTGAACTGGGCAAGAGCTGATGGGTTCAGAGAGAGTTGGTGATCACCTTAAGACAGAAAAATGAGATCTCCTCTCATGTTGAAGTTCCTTGCAAACTGTCATGTAATCAGTGAAATTGAGGCTCCCAGTACTCACCCCATAGACCAGTTCACCCACCATCCCGTTCCACGTCTTGGTCTCGGGGTCTCGGGCTCCGTACTTCCCATCCATTACTATAGACAGTTTGTACTTAATTCCAACATGTTTGGCAATCTCAGATGCTAAATCGACGCAGTAGCCTTCATATCTGTCATTTCCCTCCAGATGCATATAATTTTTCTTGTACATCACATAAGGAGCTTCCTGTTGAGTCAAACACAGACTGGTTTATTGACTCCCATGCTCTGGAACATATTCTAATATACAAAAATATGCACACATGCTAGTAATGTGTCATGCTCTCACTCTGCCTCACTTCATCTATTACACACAATTTAATATTAATAATAACAACAATAATAATAAAGTTAGCTTTTTCGACTACAGTCATGCATCAACAGTTGACGTCTGGCAAATGCGCAAATATGCACTGAAAACAGCATGATGATGTGGCCACACAGCTTTAATTAAGCTGTGACAGCCGACTGACATCCGCTCCAATGTACCCAACCCCATTTTGAGCCCGAGAGCGCAACTCCGCTGCGAAATAAAGGAGGAGCTACACAAGGTGGAGGAAAGGTGCTTTCATTTTATTTATGTAGGAGAAGAAAATTTGTGATATTTGAAGGGGCTGGGGGGAGGGGGGTCATTGGTAGGTGAGGTGAGCCAGCTCAGAAGTGAGTGAAGATGGGAATGAGATTCACAAGTAAATGCCAGTGACGATCGAGGGATCAGAAAGTGTCCTGCATCCACCAATGTGCAAGTGAAAAATGCTTCTTTGGTCCCAAACCAAAATAAAGCGAGTTATGTTTTTCAGTCAAGTTTTCATTAAATCAGTTATGACATCAGGAGACCTGGAGTGTTTTTTTTTTTTTTTTTTTGTCATTTTTAAATAGTGGCCCAACTCATGACAGAAACACTCCATTTGTTATTACAGCCACACACAACCACAGAGAGGGTTGGGTGACAATGGTTTGTTTGTTCTATGTTGTAGGATCTCTGCCACTTAATGCACAGAGAGCTAATTATATTTCTTATTACATAATGTTTGCTATGGATATTTATGCCTTAAAATGTGAAATAAAAATGTTACTGGGATGTCATAGATCCCTCATTTACTGAATTAACATGTACTGACAGAATTCAAGTCGCTGTCAGGGAAGAGATTGATATTTTGTTCAACAATAAGACACATCAGCTGATTAAATAAGTCCATTCTCAAACCAGCTCATTAATTTTTCAATAAACATCTGTACATATCAGCATATTAGGAATGGCTACTGAGGTACCTATTACACTATTTGTGATGTCACACATTAGGTCCAGAAATCACGCTTATGTCAACATACAGATTATCTTGGCAATACAAAATAGATCAGAAAGGTGACACCAAGAAAATAATCTCTATCCCTCGCCCTCGCCCGCCCGAGACCGTTTTGCTTGGCCTGGTTTGAGAAATCACTGCAGTCCAATCTATCCCAAGTGTCACTGAACATTTACTTGAAGAGGACAAACAGGTCTACTTACGTATGTCTTTGTAATTGATGGAATCAACCATTATCATTTCTACCATTATTGTGACGTCACTGCTATGACAGACCACTGAAGTATATGGAAAGTCGAAATGCTTTAACACCCACACAGATACAGTTGAAACACTCAATCAGACTGTTTCAAAGTGTAAGTGAGTGGATGGAAAGCAGCACAAGTAAGATGTGGTTCTGCTCGACCCAAGACAGACTGTGTCACTGATTGGAATCAACACCATGACCTTGAGCGGCAGAATACGTGAAACATTTAGAACGACATGGAAAGTGTACCATGATAGTAGTGACCACAATGGTTCGGTTTTCCACCGAGGAGTCGTTGGAGAACTGCGAATCCATGATATTTACGAAGCGCGTGTACTCGTTCCAGTGGCCAATCTGCGAAGACAAAACAGTACTTAGTGATGCATTCAAAGCCCCTAAAGGTTTTTAAGTAAACTAGTCTAAAAAGAATGGGATAAACAGAAGACTCTCACTGGATTGTGTGAGATCATTTTACATTCAGATATTTATATTCATATTCTTCCCTCATAATCTCGGTGTTTTTGATTCGCAAGTTTATATTTTTATGAATTTTCTATTCCTGTAGTGGATGAGATCCTCCAGAGGCCTTTTTTTTTCAAAAATCAGAAGTACTGTTGATGGTGCATAGGACAATTCCGCGCCTACTGCAGAGCAGGGTTTAAACCATTCGAATAGAAATGACTGCAACTCTATTTCAACTGCCCGGATGCAGATACAAAACATCCTCTTATAAGGCTCCAAATGCTCAAAATGTATATTTTCTCACAATAAAAAAAATGTATAGGCTCCAAAGAAAGGCACCAGGTGACATTCAGAAATGAGCCCTCTGAGGGATTCAAGTTATTCATACAACTCGTGTATTTTTTGATATATGCTCTTTTTTTTTTAATAGGCAGATGAGCAATAGCTGAGCTGCTGGAGCACACAGCAAACATCCTTAAACCCTCCCACTGCCAGTTTCTCAGGTTTTAGGATAAATAATTAATAGTTGGGCCTGTGAACTGCACACTCATTTAATAATTCACCATAATATTTCGGTGGCTCTACGGTTCCTTCTGTAGTCCTCCTCTTCCTTCACATTCTAGTGTACAGATGCTTAAGTCAAACCAGTGTCAAGTGTTTGTTTGCCTGTCTGAAATAATTGCTCCACTGGCTCATGATGAAACATGCTGCATATGCTGCTGCCAGTACTCTAACTGTTGCTGGCTGGGTTTTTCCTCATCACATCTGATTTTCCTTTTCACTTCTGGCCTCAGATCTTTAAGCGTTTGAGCCAGGGCAGGTGCATTGTACTGGATGCAAACACCAAAGTGTGGCGCTAAAAACCACCTCAGCTGCTCTAAGCCAGACCCAGAACAGCGCTAAATAGTTAGAGTGACGTTCGGTCTGATGGCGATGGTTGATAAATCCCTCTCAGGTGTGGGGAGCATGTGTCACGGAGTTCTGACCTCATAGTAAGCACCCGAGACAGATCTCAGCCCATTCATCACCGGTGACAGTCGCAGCTAAGAGCCTTCATCCTCTTACTGTCAGCGATGTGACTGGGACGCTGTGTCGTGACAAACTGCTGCTATTTCCTTTTCCACCACCACCCGGGGGTGCTCTGCTCTGCTCTCCCTGCTCCAGCTGTGGCCGGCTGCGCCACACTGGCTGTAAGGCCTGTGAGATGCTAACTGATGTGTGGGCTTCAGGGACCGCAGAGGCAGGCGATGCAATTGGATGTCGTGTCAGAGTGAGCCTGCACTTACTCAGCTAAGAAGTCACTCACAGCTTTTTGTGAAATAAAAAAACAGAGGTCATCATTTGACTTACACCGCTTGGAATTACCTCCCTGAAAAGAAATTCTCAGATCCGTAATTGATTGTTTTAGTGGTAATTACTGTCAAATCATATCTGTGCTGTGTTACAACATTGCAATAGCTCCGCATTATTCTTTGGATGGGACACATTTAGCTTGGGGTTTGCCAGCAGGTTGTGATTTGTAGGGCTTGTGAGGTTTGCTTCATCAATGCTGTTACTTCACGGAGGCTAAGTCACTTTGGCCACAGCTGAACAGCTATCCACCATAACTGTGGTCTGTCTATTATTTATTATTGATTCTCATTTTTGTGTCCAACTCATACCTCTGATTTCCTCACAATCATATTATGACCTGCATATTTCAGTAGTCAGTGTTTCTTCTTACCTTCCTCGGACCTCCTGTTTTCATCTCATAAATATCTATAGTGTAGTTGGTCCTGCGGCCATAGTTGTCAAACTGGATGTTTCCAGTCATGCCCTGTACTTGCACCTGCAAAACATATACATCGTCATCATCATGTGCATAGCATATCGTGCTTCGAAAAAAAAAGGAACATCCAGACATTACAATAAAACTGAAACAACAAATGAGTGAAGTGAGACCAGCTACAGCATATATTAGTTCATGACTACACTGTTCCATACAGCATGCAGCGGCTCTTATGGCCTCCATGTATGTGGAGCTCCTGTGTGCACAGCGCAGAGATGAAATGATAAACTGGCTACGCTTTAATAAAAGATGTAGTTTTATGGTAATGAGGGCCTGGATTTGAGTGAGCTCTGTGCACTGATATCTGGGAGCAGAGGGAGCAGAACAGCCCCGCACTCTTTTCCCTTCTCTCTGTCACTTCCCATCCTTGTCACACTCTCACTCCCTATCGCCGCTTCACTTCCTCTAGCCTTTTCTTTAGTTATCAGCTTGCCACTCAACCCTCCACCCCCACGACCCTCACCCTCCGCACTTACACGGCGCCCCTCCCTCACCGTTTTGAGAGCTCTCTCAATGTCGATGCCTTGGCTCCAAGGCACAGCGGGGTTGGCGAGACAGTCGCCGGCGCTGCCTCGGCGAGAGACGTCCACTCGTTGCCGCCGCAAGTACCTGAAGGCTTCCGCTATCACCAGAATGGCATCATGGGTCAGCGCTGAAGTGTACTGAGAGTAAATATGGCAGAAAAGCAAATGACAGCGACAGACAAAAAGTGAGAAGAGGAAGAAAGAGCATATCTAATAAATTAAAAACAGCGGAGAACTGTATGAGACACCAACATGAACGTATTTTAGGTTTTTTGAGATCAAATTACTTACATTAAGAACACTTGCTTTGTTGTTTTATCGGCAAACCACTAAATTAGTGGTTTTATATGCAACGTTGCCCATAAAGTTGTAATAAGTTTGTTTTCAGACACTTTTATTTCTTTTCATATTCACCTTTGACCACATTGATCAATAAAGTTTTCAAAATATACACACTGCCACAATGATATTGCATTTTGCCATCATGTGTATATTTTTTAATCATACCTTAGCTGTAACGCTAATGATGAAGTGAGTTCGGATCAATTATCAGTTAATTCCTTCCAAACAAGAGGACAGAAAGTCAAGCTTCTCTGAGAGGTTTGACTTTCTTGTTACGGTCAGGCTTCTTTCCAAAAATTTCAGTGAAGAATTTATGAAGCTTTAAAGTGTGAATTTTGTCTTCGGCGCACTTCTTCTCTGACTTTCCCTGACCTTTTCAGAGCAGAAAGTTGAGCCACTTGTTTGCGGACCACTCCACCATGACAAATTCTAATTAAATGCCATTCAAAATCCATTTCTTCTTTGATCATTGTTTAATTAGATGTAAATTGAAGCCATGATATAACCTTGTCTCGCACCGCCTATCGATATATTGATTGCAAGGAGGGATGTGAAGCTACGTCGAGGAAGCCAAGAGTGGGAGGAAGACAGGATGACAAAGGAAAACAGAGGATTAGAGGAGGAGAGGTACCAACAGAGAGCACTTCAGAGGGGACGTTGTATTCTGCATGCACAATGAAATGCTTCACTACTTTGTGCACAAAGTACCTTCAGAGGAGTGTTTCGAGCTTCTGGGAATTCTCTTTCATCCAGCCGTTCCCAGCGCTGCATAAACTGCCGAACAATCGGGTTCTCAGGGTTGACTATCTGGAACCCTGAAATGTTGGCTCCACCAGCAAAGACTTTGTCCAAGCTCACGTTCCCAAATCCCTGAAGTCACACGAAAGTTTTTTTTTTTTTTTTTTAAGTTATTGATAATGTGTCACAGTATACTGACAGAATGAATCCAGTTTGCTCCCACAACTCAAAAGCATGTGAGTTATTAAATTAAAAAAAAGTTAGAAATACTTGATCGCATGCACAAATAACTGAGATCTAATGGTGAAATATCTTGGTATCTGAGTTAAGCTCCTAAAATTTTTTGGATGCAGCAGATGCTTGACAAGTTTAATGAGGTGCAGTTTGAAATATGCGACACAATTTAGTGATGTTTGGATGTTGTATAAACTACTCCATCCAATTATGAAAACTGCAAATTAATATTTATGCAAGGGTGCGCACACCTCCGACTAAGGCAGCTGCTTCCGTATGCACTCTAAGAGATGGATTTAGTTCTCAGAAAGCAGCACGCGTTTGCCGTTTTACACGGAGACAAATGTGACTCGCGCCAAATTCATTTAAAGATTAATAACTTGCCAGTTGATGCTTTGAGATGTTGTGTCAGATCACGCAGAAGCTAAATATTTTACTCCAACCAGATGGCCTACTTTCATCGAGGCCACTCTGATGTGTAAAAACAGCGGAAGCCACTGAAAAGAGCCTCACTTTTTAATGCATTCACACATCTAATCCACTCATTCAACATTTCTTATTATGGTCAAACCGCTGCACGTTTTGGCAAAACCACATATGAAGGGTTAATATAAAAAAAAACAAAAAAAAAAACATTAATTTATTTATTTATAGTCTGATGCATCACTTCCTAATTATGACTGATGATTATTCATTAGTATTTCCTGACAACATGCAATCAATAATTTAACAGATCTATTACTCCATAGCTGATACCATTCCAGTTCGTCTGCATGCTTGATGAAATATCAGTGCTTAACTTTTAGATTTTTAGAGCTTTTTTTGTTGTTAAATTGTCAATATTATATTGTCAATAAAACTCACACCACAACCACATTTATGGGATACAATGTCAATAAAGGCAACCTCGCTCTGCTGGTTTATATGTTTTATGGCTGTGTATGTCACGGTGTTACTGACTGCTGCATTATACCATCTTTTAAAGTTGAGGAAAATGGGAGCAGGGGATCAGCGAGCACATGCAGCACTGGTCTCCACTTTTAAAATCCTCAAGACCAAATAAATTTTTTCCTTCTCTGACAGAGAAAGAGATTTCTGCTCTGCAAAGCTGCCTGAGAAAGGTTGAATGCTGTTTATTTACGAGGAAATACACAAATTCAACCTGTCTGCCTGCCACATTTTGATTGATAAACAGACACAATAAAAAATGATATATGGGGGGAAAAATACAATGGTACAATCTTCTTCTGTTTATCACAAAAGCCTGTAACTCAGGGAGGTAATGGCTGAGTCCCTTTGCATGCAGAATAGGGCAGATCCTGCTCCCCCTCTGGGAAGCCACCTGATTATTACTCACAAGGTTGGCCAGGATGTAGTGGTAACCACGGCTGTTCTTCCCCAAGGTCACGACCTGTGAGAGCGAGAGATCAATACGGTAAACCACCCATGAGATGAGAGCAAAGAACCTTGCGTCGGCTGCTGCGGCAATCTGTAATTGCAGCAGCGTCCTGCGAGGATGGTGGACGTCACTGATGATGAAGCAGGAGTTGGCAACGGAAAAGAGGTTTCTTTGAAAGAGAACGTGAAGATGTAGATCTCACCCCGCTTTGAAAACATAACAGCATGTTTCAGCCCACACAGCTCGTCTGAAAATAGTAAGTGTTGTTCTAAGACATCCCATCGCTACCGTACAGACCATATGCTCGCTTTTCTTCTACATTTTCATCCTTCCCATGTTAATCTAGTCTGACTTTTGTGCACGTTGTGCCACATTCGCCACTGAGGTGTGCTATTCATCACACTGTAGACCTACCTGGAAAGAGAAGTCTGTGAACCATAACTCATCTGTGTTTCTGCAAACACAGAAATGCGTGCTTTCAGTGAAATCAGCAGGTTTGCGTGTGTCCGCACTGGCCGTGTTTATTATCTGTTCAGTATTCGCTAAATCTGTAGCTTGGGAAGGCCGTCCTCAGAACAGAACAGAGGTTGCACGTATTTCCATCCAAAACAGCGTGCTACAGAGCACAGACATGCATAATTTTCGCTCGTATCTTGGGTTCTGACACGTTAGCTAATTATGAGGTCTGAACTCCAACATGGTGGCAGACGAAGCAAGGGGCAAAGAGGAAAGACAATAACGCAAAAATAGCTACAGATTCTGATGAATCTATCTAATGGGCAAGTGTCAGACATTTCAACAGCACTAATGTCAGAGTCAGATGGAGCACAGCTTCCTGGATCTGCTCGTAGATCTGCCCGCTTTCTGAATCCTACTGGCTACATTTTCCTGGACAAACCCCAGCGCTAACCTTGACTCTGACCGCCAACCCCCTCAACCCTGCCCAGAGCCAGGCAGAAGAACGAAATCCCCCACCCCCCCGCTGCTCACAGCCAGCCTGGCAGCATTTACAAGAGGCAGCAGTAGGATGGAACACAGCGAGACACTGATGACACAGAGATACAGAGAACCTCAGGCCAGCTCACGCCAACCTCTCCCAGCAAACACTTTTAATTAGGCAGAAGGCAAAAAACAAAGACTCCAGTGGTGACGAACAGAGGGACGGCTGTTTCCACAGGTATCAATACACCAGTAAGCTAACACTGATAGAATTATAGAATAAGGAAATTCAACCTTATTCCATTATTTTGTCCATTAGCGGCTTAGATTTTGGGAAAGAAACGTAACATCCACATGCTGTTCAAAAAGATTTTCATATGTGTGTTTTCCTTGGATTGTGCTTAGAGTAATGAAATAAGGCTGCCAATCAACTTTAGGGTGCTGACACACAAGCGTGATCCCACCAGAGCCATTACTGCTTCTCCAAGTAACACCGAGGAGAAGAAACGCGTCAAGTGCTAGTTTTCACTCACAGGGTGCGCCCTCCTGCACACCAATCCTCTGTCGCCACCACCTTTTGTTCTGTCGCAGCATTCCTGCGGACTTGAAAGCCTGACAGGGGCCCAACAATCAAGTTGTCCTTGAACTGACCCTCATGCAGACACCCTCTGCCTCCTCCTCTGCAGATACAGAGTTCTGCGTAGATGCACCACATTTCCATTAAACACCAGGCTGTTTCCCTTCCAAGTTTGACCTTTCAGGCTTGCAGTTGGCCGCTGTGCAAACAGATTGAAAACTCTAGTATTTGTAAATGCCATAACATTCACGGAGACTTACAATTTATAAAATAATGATGTAAATCTTGACAAATATAAAAATTGAGCCAAGTGAATTATAATGATGTAGCAAGATGGAGGATGGCATGACAGCACGGCTGTGTTTAGCAAACACTTATTTAATAAATTTAATTCAAATTTATATATGCACTTTTTAATTTATCAAACTAACATTTTTAAAACTATAAGAATGAAGCTAATAATATCATTAATTTATTCTCACATTAGATTTCAGCTCCAGACTTTGATTAAACCCTTAAAACTTAATTCGCTTGATAAAATTTGACGTTTTGTCTTTTCATTTTGGGGGGAAAAAAACAACCCTAATAAGATGAGGTGGATCTAATTTCTGAGTATATTCTAGTCACAGCTGCATCATTTGAATATGTTAACAATGTCAGTATCATGGAGCAGAACTGTTGTGGCTGAGGTGCTTTTCTTGGCAGAAACCTGTGGAAACGGCTGGGGCGTCTTCTCTTGGCACTTCACCAAGATTACAGAAAGACCTGATTCAATTTCAGATCCAAGCGACTGCTCCGAGGACAACAGGAGGCTTGACACCCTGGCAGCAACAAACACGAAGCCACGAGACGCTAGCCTGGGTTTATCAGCTGAAGACGGCTGAATAAACCGTGCTTGGAGAGAAAACTGAAACTATATATTCTAATCACGTCTTGCTGGCTGCAGACTCGGCCCACACGTCAAAGTGCATTTAATGATTCCACTTTAATCTCAGTTAATTCTATAATCAGAGTTATGAAACCACAGCGCAGCTGGTGGATTTGAACTGACTGTGGATGAGAAGCAGGAATAGTCTGGATTATAGTTCTCTTCCTCTCAAAAGCCACTGTGGACAGCAGGCTGATACTGGGATCAGGCATAACTTCTGCCGTGTACCGGCAAAGACAAGTACATTTTGTTTCTAATTGCCACGAGTAGTTCTGTAAAAACACCACCAGGAACCGAACAGTGTTTCCCAGGCTGCTGGTTTTACTTCAGTGTTCCATCCATAACGGTGTTGAGGAACTTCTTCTTATCGATGACATTTTTACACAGCTGCTTGTTCTCTTGGTATCTTATCTCCCACGGTCACAGATTTTACCTTCTGTAATACATCCAGCTGTGAGTTTCACAGAGTTTTTCATTCTTTGGCAGAAACGGGGACAGGGAGGGATGTGGAGGATCTACGCCTTCTGGAGAGATGGTCTGGGTACCCTTCACGTCTCCACAGGACGTGACAGAATGACGTGCCAACAAATTCTTAGATGTGCCTTTCCTACTTTTACGTTCCTATGAATCCTTTCTACGTTTTTTTATTTTTGTTTTTTTTGTCCTAGGTAGAAACGCAGCTTGTGACTGGCAGAGTGCTCTAGACCCGCCTGTCTTTGAACAGCTTGTGTGCCCTGGGCCTGTCCCACACAACAGAGAGTATTTTTACATTTATTTTCCCCTGTCTGTCTGTCTGTCTGTCTGTCATGAGCTGGATGCTGCCTCTGTGCAGACATTCTGCAACGGGAAGGACGCCAAGTAGAAACACAAAAAAACAGACTTGATGCTGCATCTGCAACCAGTTGGATGAAAGGTGTAGAAAAACGAGCAGATGTGCCGTCAGAAAGGCGTGTGGGGGACAGAAGATTGTCACATTTGACTGATTAATGTCCACCCGATAAAGTCTGTTTCCCTGGTGGTATTTAAGGAATCATTAATCAATATCTGGATTCACTGAGAATTATACAGGTTTTGATGAAGGTGGTAAAAAGTATAATTTTAGTATACTTTTATATTGCTTGCTATCTGTGCTGATACCGAAAAAAAAACAACCTTAACCTAGTACCATTACAGTTATCAATATGATACTGATGACAGTGCTAATCTTGGGAATAGGAACATAAATAGAAGCACTGATAAAGTCCACCTTTATCATTTATTGTCCTTCTATATTGCCACAGATTCCCTTCAAAGCACCAACGCCTCTAATGATAAATGAGGCTACAATGAAGCCTTCACAGGTGTAATTTACTGAGGGGAGCTGGCAGGGACTATTTTTCGTTGTTGTAAGGGAAGGACTGCCACTGGGTTAATTTATCTGAACTACATTCTACTGATGGAGAAAATCCTCGGCCGATAAAGCCCGAGTCGTTGTTATACAGGCAAAGCAAAAAAAAAAAAAAAAATATGGTGACCAGGGTGTAGCTTTCTCTTCAGCATCCTAAAACACATTCAATGCTGTCTGCTCTTATGTGCAGCTGATGCAGTGGCGGCAATCAGATAACACTTTACACATCATGTCTTGTACTACATGAAGCATAAAGCATAGGAAATAAAATAAATTGTGGTTATGACTTAAGTATTCACTGTGTGTGTGTGTGTGTGTGTACATATATATATATATATGTATATATGTACACACACACAGTAAATAAAACATATATATATATATATATATATATATATATATATATATATATATATATATATAAAAAAAAACACTAATTTTACTAGCATGACATGAGCTTAATGTTGGGGATAGGACTGGGTTAGAATTTGCTTCTAGTTTAAAGTCAAACGTTTTTCATAACCTAAAAAATTTCATTCAACGCCAAAAAAATAATTTAGACTCAAACAAAACAGACAAACACAGTAAACACTGGAATGTGTCAAATGTAATTAAAACCTTCAAGTGAAAACTTTCAACGTCTGGGCATTTGACTCTTACTTAAATAAAGTTTTAGGACTACTCAATTTATTTAAAACCTCATAAAAACCCAATTTAATTACAGTTACTATTATCTCACAGAAAGCTTAAAATGACTAAGCACTAAAAATGTGACCGCATGTGCATGCTAATAACAAAATAGGTGAAAATTTTATTCGGTGCACATAAAGAATGCATTCAGATGTAATTGCAGGATGTTGGTTAGTTCCCATTACAGTCTTGAGTACTGATGCAATAAACCACCCCAGAATCGAAACAGCCGTGTAAAGTTGAATAAATACTTCTAATGGCTGTTGATTTAGAAGCCTTATTTAAATAGTGGAAAGTGCGGTGAAATAGTGCCGCCAACACAGGCCCGGCAGGACCGAACCATTAGCTGTGACGAGCTCAAAAGTGCTGCTAATGAACAGCTGCGCTGAGGGTTGTGGTTTTTATGTGCCACAATTGGTCCAGCTTGTGGAAGCTTTACACTTTTCCAGTCAAGATAACGCTACACTACATGAACTTTATTACCTGATATAAAGACATTGGTTCTGTGGGATTTCTCTGACTCTGATCATAAAACTTGCAAACAGCAATCACCCAATCCCTTCTCAGTGGCTCCCACCTTGGTTTCAAGCGAGGCGTCGATGTTGCGTCATGCCGTAGACGGCCTCTGACTGCAGGTTCTCGCCCCAGATTTCTAGTGATGGGACGTGGATGCCGATGTGGTGCACGTGCAGCTGCAGCTGCAGCTGCAGAAAGAGTGGCGGGTTTGTCTCCCTGTCACTTCCAAACGTAGCCTGATCCCAATCCAGAGTGACGTTGCGCATCCTCATGGTAATTTTTCTGTCTTAGCAGCGCAGTGTTAGGGCTCAGCCTTCGAATTAATAAGAAAAACATCAAGCGCATCCACGAGACTGAGGCTGAAACAACATCTGTTTCAGCTTCTGTTTCTGCTCCCTGGGCCTCAAACGAATTCAAACAAAAGTGTGTGTATGATAGTTGGAGGGGGAAGAACAATTAAAAAAAGTAGAACAACAAAACATTATTGCCCCGCATCCTTAATTTTATCTGCAAGTGAGGGAAAAAGAAAAATTACAGTGGAAACATTAATATTCTGACCTTTCTTCAAAACTGTATCCACTTTTCAACTGTTTCTGCTCAGTCTAGGAGGGGAAAAGGAGACCACAAATTAATACTTAAAGCCATTCTGCTTCAAATGGCTGTGGGATCAAATTAGATTGGTAAAGAAACAGTTCCCCCGTGACAGTTCCCCCTGACACCAATATCCCCTTGACAACTGAAACAGTTGTCAAGGGGATATTGGTAGTCAGACACAAGCCGATATCTAAATGAATGCTAACAAGCACAATCTAATTGTAAAGCAGCAATCAGAGGGCTGGAGGTTGGAGAAGAAGAGCAAACAGTGTATGGAGGCTTACTATCCATGCGTATTCACCCTAATTGTGTTTCCGCTGCTACAAGTGCTGGTGAAACTTTCATTTCCTCCTCAAGCGCTGGAAACGATAGTGGAGAGGAGGGATTTGGGGTTGTTAGGAGAGTATTAAAAAGGCGGCTTCATCAGCGGCCTGTTTAAATGGATGCTCCAGCTCAGAAGTCCCAACCTCAGGCTGTCGGGCAGCTTCCACGCCTTGGAGAACAAGACGTAGTCACCAAAAATACGCCGGATTTGGGGTTCTAAAAAAAGACTGTTCACGTCAATCAGCTTCACACGTCTTTAGGAGGAAATGACCCTTAAATGTACACAGCTCCTGTACATAAATACAACATGATGGAATGGCGGAGAGACATTCTCCACTTGTGACATTGAGTCAGTGCCTGTGCAGGAGCAGCAGCGAAGCAAAGCCAGGGATTTTACTGATCTGCTAATTATGGCCGCCTGTGTGTTCTGGGTGGATCTCAGCCGTCAGTCACGCACATGTGGCAGCAATGTGATACGAACGACTCAACATGGCAGAAAATGTCACTTTGATTGGAGGCGGACTCTGAATTTGAGATGTGAAAGGTGGTTCCAGAAGGAACCAACCATGTAAATGTTTGACAAACCACAATAAAAGCACTTAAATATGTAATCGACATTTCTTCTTGGCATCTCAAAAGGAAAACGTCTAGAAAAGACTGATGTAAATTGTGGCATTTCTACATCCAAGAACAACAGCAATTAACTTTATTAAAATATGTTTTCATTGACCACAGTAGAATCATTATTTTTAAATTTTTAAAGGATTAAGGGATCAATTAAGTTTTTTTTCTTTAAGCCTGACAGTGTTCACCAGCTACTCTTACCAACATCTGCCCCATTAATGATGACATTCTGTTAATGACACGTATGTTTAGCCAAGTTTATGTTGTTGTTTTTTGCTGTCATTGCTGTGGTCATCAATAGAAAAAGCAAAACTACACAACCGCTAAATAACATAATGAAATATTAATTCTTCCAGCCATAAAACCAAAACAATTAGTTAAAAAGAAGCTAAGAGTCTAAGTGGAGCTGCAGGGAAGAGAGCCAGAGTGTTCCCTGTAATTCTCTTTCAAGTTATATTTAGCAGTTTGATCCTTACTTAGCACTAAGCATATTAATTAGAGGAGCTCTGAAATGGAATTTCAGGCTCTACTACTTTTCCCATCATGCAATTCAAGGCCAGTCCTTTTGCACAAACGCATCTTTCAGACTCAAAATGCTCAGTTTGTCTTCATATGTGGCTGTCCCACCCAGCTTCACCTGCAGGCTCACCTGTTCAAATATGGTGTTGATCCTGTCCACCTCGCAGTCAATCACATAGCGCTTCTCCTGCCGCCTGTCCATCTCCTCAATGATGCGCCTGAACTCCGCCGCGTCAGTCGTGCCGCTAACGGAGCGAGCGGTGACCTGCCAGTTGTTAGCTACCGCTGCCTCCATGATGGCCTGCAGTATAGAGAACCCTACAGAACAATAGGGCAAAAGAGAGAGTGTGACCCAGAGGATTAGAGAGGCAGGCGGTTATGCAGGCATTAAGCTGCTCTGATAATTTATTCTGGAAAGAATCCTGCTTGAATCCAGAGGTTAAAGTTCATCTCATTACAATCTTAAATAGTGTTCCAAAGTCTCCAGGCCTGCTCAAATATTGCCCAAACTTTGCACGAGTGTGAATTAGCATTTGCATATTGAGAGAGTAATATGAGGAACTGAAAGGACAGGAATCAGATTGCCACATTATTAAAAGATCAGCGGGCCATGTTATTGAACTTGGCACAGATGAAATTATGGCACTTAGCTCGGCAACATGTTAACTCTGACAGTGGTGTTCGACACACAGCAGCCTCGCTCTCTTTGGAGGACAAGGCCGTCACATTTCAAGACGGTGGCAATGAAAGATTGATGGAGGCCAGTGGTAAAAGAGGATGTGGCCAGGGGTACGGGCCAGGAAACACTGCGATGATTAATTCACACGTGGATTCGTTTCATTTAACGGAGAAACACCGGTCCGGTCACTCGCCACAGAATGAATAATGTCCTCCTTCTTCCCGGAAGGATAGTTTGCACACAGCCCTGGCAGTGTCATTCTTTGATAATGTACAACAAAAGAGAAGTGAACATGAATAATAATCAAAACCCTGCTGGTATTTGGTTAAGGTGTGGACAAAGAAGGTGTCTGTGTGTCTGTGGGTAGCAGAACTGTTTCTCTGGCAGCTATTTATTCATTCAGATTTGATTCTATCATTAAAATATCTTTGTATTTGTATGTCTTTCTTGGCTAATTCCACCTTGTTCTGTGAATGAGCTGATCTCAGAACTGCCAGCTCCCTGCCACATCTGGTAACTGTCTTGGCCTTTGGGCGAGTGAATTCATCCTCTGACCCTTCAGTAGAACCACCGTGGCAGAAAGATTGCAGGCAGCGTACGCTGGGTCTGAAACTGCTCTTTAGCACCAGCTGTCTGCTCTCCTGTTTCACCATCGCTATCAAAACTGCTCGTTTCCCAGTTTGTGGTCTGACCCACTTCTGCCTCTGGTTTCCGGCTGAGGAGAACACATGGTCTTATCTGTACCTCAAGCTCTGTGCCATCCAACAGAGGGGTGCCCCCTCCCCTCCAGCCTTTAGGGTGTCCACCTATGGCTCCGACTGCACCTGCATTAGTCATGGTCTTATTGCATTAGTGTAATAGCTTCTACACTCCTCTTGACTGACCATGAAACCATGGAACCATGGACCATGACTGACCATGAAACCATGGAACCTGCATTGCTGAATTGTAACTGCACGCAAGCCTGCTGTGCTGCGAGACCGATCTTTGCGCAAATTTGTGCAGCAAGTCGCCAAAACTAAAGCACCGGTTCATTTGACCAGAAGAGCAAAAAGGTCCTGCCTGAAAATATCCAATTGTCAGCTAAGAAACTTATTGTAAGTCATTAAACACAATACAATAAAGATAACTTAAATGAGCTTTCCCATTGCCATTCCAACAATAAGAACTGTTCAGAATCGTCCGTTCAGAAACCACTGAAGATGCTACAAATAAAGGTAAAATGTATGCCCATTTAGTTACAACTGACCAACATTTATAGAATAGAATAGAAATACTTTATTAATTCTTAATACACTATGTTAATTAATACATTATGTTGCTACTAATTGCTTCAATTATTTGTTCCTCTGCTGTAGGATTGACAAAGATAAAACATTCATATTCACATAAATGTCCAAAAAAGGTGGAAATAAAACTGATTATGAGGGGAAATGTTAGGCTTTAAATGGGGCCTTTATTTTGAAATTGCTGATTTGCGCTCCACTCATCTCCTGTAGCCCCGGGCCTGCGCTCAACTGTGCTGGAACAATTCATTTGAGAGTTACAGAATATTCTATAGATGGACGAAAATTAATAGATGAAATCTGGCAGTGGTAAATACAGTGACTTGTCCAGAAATAGATTAACTTTTTCTCCCCCTGCAGTCAGCAGAAAAGCTTGCTTTAGATTAAGAAAAATCCAAATCCTTTAAGTGTAATCTGATGCCGACACATAAAAACACATTTATTATGCTAAACTGAAACTTTCTTGAGTGAATCTTAATTTATGCATCAACGGCTGAGGCGTCTCAGACCCACAAAGATGCGATTGCCACTTATATTGTCTCCTACAGCTATAAATCCCAGTAACTTCTGTGATTCCAGGAGCACTACGGCTGCGCCATGTCGGAAAATGTAATACAGTCGACTAGATAAATAATGGGAGACAATGACAAGCTTTCTTTATCGCCATCCGTAAATCCCTGCTGCACAGCCTCAGCTGATCACACATCTCACAGCTAATCGTGGAGACATGGAGACCCTATGTGTCTGGCTGTGTCAGGAGCATCATGTATTATAAATAGGAACATGTAAACACTTCTGCATAGTACAACTGGTATATTTGTACATCTAATAAAGGATTATATTTTTAAAAAAGGTAGGTTGCTTATTTGTTAATTTATCACTGAATGTATTTAATAATCCTTTTTATTTATACCTCTGCCAAGGAGGTTATGTGTCAGCCTGCGTTTATCTGACTGTCTATTACAAAAAAAAAAAAAAAAATAGATGGATGGATGGATTTTAATGACATTTTCAGATAATGGTGATTAAGGAACTGTCTGTTAAGATTATTAAATTTTGGATGATTAAACAGATGATTAAATTTTGGTGTATTCCAGAGGGACTTTGATCTTCCAATGTTGATCATAAACCAACCTACTATGTTATGTAACCTTGATTAGCCTATACTATACCACAGGTGTAAGTCAAAGTATGTGAGAAAACGAGCTGCTTGGCGGAGGTCTGCACTCTTCGAGTACTTTTCTAGTTTAGTTGTGCTTGATTTGACTCAAGGCATAATTCAGTTGTGTTAAATTCTTCAGCAGGAGAGAGAAGTCGTTTCTTGGGTTACTCCACACAGTTTATTTTCCAGACTATATTATTATCTGAATCAACTTTTGCACTGTTACAAAAAAGCACAAATAGCTGCTAAAAGAGGACACTGTTATTTAGAAATGGGAATTAAAAAATGATGAACGTCACAGACAAACAGTGACGTGCTCACGTCGAGGCAAGGTTCATGGCTGGGGAGGCCCATTATCAGCATTTTGTAAAATTTGATTAAAATCTGTTTTTAAATTTTCGAGTTATTTTGCTAACAGTCAAACAAACAGGCAGACAAATAAACGCTGGTAAAAACATAACCTTCTTGGCGGAGGTAAATAAATGAACCCCACGGAGTAGATCGCCAATTAATCGGTATCATAGCAACATACGTAAATAAAAACGTTGTTACGGTCTTACCTTTACTTGTAAATGAAGCCAATTCGCCAATTGTGACCAATGACTGTTAGTCCTACGTCATTGTGGTTAAAATGCCTGACTCTGTGAAACCGTTAGACAATTATCCAATTAACAACAACAACAAAAAAAAAAAAGGTTAGTTATTGGCTCGTTGTGATTTCTTCTTCTTTTGCAACTGCGGAATAACACAAGACTCTGTGGGCTCACATGCGCCCTCTGCCATGAGTCAGGCGTACTGTTTGCCTCACGGGTGACTATTTTTACTGCAGTTTTAATATTAATGTCATATCAAAAACATGTTACAAAAATACATTTCAATGACAGTAACCATATTATGGAAAGATAGGGGACCTAATCAGAGTGAACGCATTTTCTTTGCAAAATACAGAGGGACAGCGACACACTATTTGCCAGCACAGTTTATGAGGGATTAAACGACCCACTGAGCGGCCCAGCAAAGTGCTGCTTTACGGCGCATCTCCTCCCTGGATTTGAATGGGACATTCTGAAATTCTGCTATTCTAATTGAAAAAAAAAATAAAAATAAATAATAATAATAATAATAATAATAATAATAATAATAATAATAATAATAATAATAATAATAATAATAATAATATTGGAATCGAACAGGAAAATGGTATATAATACATACCAAATGAAAAATATCAACATTTATCATATTTTATACATTTTTTTATAATTTTTTATAATTTAATAATTTTGTTTTTTTTTTCAAGATTGACAGGTGAGGCCCTGCCACTCCTGAATGTACATCACTGCATACAGTGAATAATGCAGCATCGTGGTGGATAGACATTATAAAACGTATGCTAATAGTTGGTTATTTGTTGGTGGAAGGACATGCCTCTCCTGTGAAGCTAACCTTGACCCTAACTGTTCTACCTCAAAGATCATAAACACAGTACACCACTGTTGTTGCTTTCAGAGCAGTGGAGTTTAGTCTGAAGACCTTCCAACTGGATTGATTTCTCCTGCCCCATTCTTTGGCAGTATCGTTAAACACACCAGTTTGGCTTGCATTATGTTGTTTTCAAGTGTTACGAGCTCACAGTGGCGAGGAAAAATCACCGGACAGTAATTTCTTGGCCAGAACGTGATGCAGAAACACATTTGGCAGCTCTATAAAGCCCCGTTTCTTCTTTCCTTGTTCGTTCATCTCTTCTTGAATCTGCTAAGCCTGAATTTAGAAAATCTGCAGAAATACCACAGATTTATAACAGAATATAACATGAAGCTAAAATTGCCTTACATTTTCACTGTCATTTCTACCTTTTGCTACTCATTTGAGTTTTCTTGGAAACACTAACAATCTCCTTTTGTCTTGAGGTTTGATTCTTGCAGGCTTGATTCACACACCAGTGATCACATGGAGGAGGTCCAGGTTTACCCTGGTTGGGAGACAAGCGCGAACATGATCACGCCAAAACATGTTGTTTAGCATCCCTCTACCTGGAAAGCTGCGCTCTAAAACCATCCTGCAGTTTTATGCAGCAGTGTGTAGATAGCAGCAAATTATTTCGGCATCTCAATTTAAGTCAAGTTCACAACGTTTGCAGATTCTGCTATCAAACCCCAGCGGAGTCTGATGAAGCCCGATATGCTCACATAGGTGAGCTTTTCGGGAATGAGGCGTGGTTTGCAGTGTAGCGTACTGCAGCTGAACGAGCGCTGCAGCCCTCCTCTTCATCTGTGAATAGGGTCTTAACAGGATGAGTTTGGAAGCGTCACCCGTGGCAGCTCAGCAGTAATTAAATAGAGTTGCATCTAATCTTATTGCCCGGCTTCTTTGGTTGCCTGCCGCTCATTAGGGTGCAGAGTGTCACAGCTCACTCTATTATTCCATCTTGATAGTATTGCTATTACATGAAGAAAAGGTTATCAAATAAAACAATAATGCAAGTCTTCATCAACAACACTGTGGCAGAGAAAAAAAATAAATGGACCTGGTGTTTCAGGACCTTACAGACTGAAAAACAAGAGCACAATCTGTAGATTTCCTGTAGGATCAAATCGAAAACTCACACAGTTATCAAAGGGCGCTGGTCATTGAACCAAGACTAAAGGTGGTCTCTTCTCATCTGAACTGTCAATCTGCTGCTAAATGAGGGTCTTTAATGTGTAGCAACACCTCACTGAGCATTCTCTGGGAACTGTAATGGCTTTGACTTGTAAGTTCAGGATTGAACTATCGGCTCTTTCAGGTTCTGCTGTTCACTTTGTTTCCCTAAAGTCTGCATCTGCCGCCCACTTGATTCTTGCCTGTGTAAAGTTGTTGCCAGCCGCCGCATCATGCAAATGTGTAACGTAGTATCATATTTAAATAACGCAGCGATAGACAGACCAAGACGAGAACAGAGGAGATGAATTTGTGGCTCAGCGTCAACTCTACATTGTATTCATCCACCTGCAATACTTAGTGCACTTGTCAATGTGAGATCATTGCTTCTGATTTTTTCCCCCTACATTCACAGCCATCTAACAATATTTTTATATGAGTTTATATGAGTTTCATATATGTTTGCATGTTATTTGTGAATGTTTGACATTCAATCGGTCTCTCGTGTTTGTCCATAAGTAGAGCCTAGAGCTACCAAATAGACCCCTATAAAGATCTTCATATTCTTGAAAGTATGCCAAGCTCCTGGAGATGACAGGCTTAACACACAGATAAGGAATTACACTCTAATCAGACCAGCTACACTCAGAAGAAATTAGATTTATATATATATAAATAATTCCTTCCTGCAGCCTCAATAAAGCCCAACAACCTATGAGGGAACAGCTGAAATGGAGGCAGGCTTCAAAGTGGTTAGCAGAAGATGCAGAAAGAGTGGACACTTCACAGCAGTTCAAACAGCCTGCTGTCTGACATTTACTGAGTGAATGCACAGAAGAGGAACAGAGCACAGGTGAGCAGCTATGCAAATAAAAGAGATCTGGAGAGGGGCTGGAATTCCATTTTATGATTAAAAAAAGTTCCATTTCTTCATTTATTGATGATGTCATCAGTGGTCATCCATCCTGCTGCTGGGTGGTAAATGCTGAATTACACCAGTGTAGAACAGCCACTATGTCACATTCAACCAACAGCACCTAAATATACTTGAACAAAGCAAGCATTAAAGTAAATAAAACTATGTAAAATCTCCAAATAAAGAGAACCTACAATAAGCAGCTAAGAATTTCCCTCATCCATCTGTGGGATGAGTACAATACATATATTATGGAAAATTCCAGCTGTCAAAGCCATCTCACTCTTCATTAACTGCATCTCCATGTGTTCTCATTTTTAAATATTCCCCGAGATGTTTGGCTTCCGTCTGTGTACTAAGGGAGCCAGAATAAATACTGACAATATTTGGGGCCTGGTGAGTGTTTGCTGTGGGCTACGTTTGCTCCCAGGGCCCCGAGGATCCCTCCAGTGTTTGCACAATGGAGATGAACGTCAGATCGTGAGAGAGAGAAGACTTTTCCTTTAGTTAGCCTATTTGGCACTGGCTCTCATCCTAGATTCCAAAAAAGTTAGAAAACTGTGCTGCCTGACTTTGGATGCGAGTAAAGTTCATTGTTGTTTATTTCATACCAGAGAAACCTAAATATATGGTCACACTCTGTTGTTTCTGAACACCGGCTATTAAATATCGTATTTTTACTGTAAAGTGACGTTTAACTCAGTAGACATAAAATTTATCCCTTTGTGTTTTAGCCTGTTATTTGTTTGATGATTTGTTTTTCATAATTAGTTTTAAAGTTAGTTTAATAAATCATCCCCTTTAAATGTCCTTTTAATTAACCACCGACGTGTAGTCAGTGCTATCATGAGTCCAATATGAGTGCAGTAAATTGGAGGACAGGGATGGGACGGACCATCTGATGGTGGAGAGGAGACAGACAATAACAACCACATCAATAACAGTCGGTAAAATAGAAAGACAGGTGATTTATGACCCTTAAAAAGCTGCAAAGTGGGGAGCCTATTGCGTAGGTCATGTTAAATTAGCTAAAATATTATTTGACTGCCTGTTTCTCTGTCTGTCACGTCCTTTTCTAGTGCTCCTACAGCCTACAGATACTTTATTAATATCCAAGAGAAATTCAAAACCAAACATAATCTTTTGAAAATACAATAATCCAAATATTCACAGAAGCCAAATTTGTTAAATTATCCTTCAAATTCTGGAAAGAAGTGACAAAGTCATTCATGGGTGGGTGATGAGGACTGACGCAGTAGTCTCTAAGTGCTTTAACTCCCACCACCCCCAGCTCACTTCATTCATGAGGAAAAAAATAGAGTTATATCCTGAACTTTGTTACATCATCTGAGAGTCAGAGGAAGCTTTACCTCCGTGGTGGAAATGCAGCATTTGCCACAATACGGAGAGCAGACTGGCCCCACAGAGCCGAGCCGAGGCTTTGATGTGGGGTTTACAGTAGACCTACAACCAAAACAGCCTCGCTGCCAAGTGTTGTCCTAATCAAAAAGACAGCACATGTAGAAATCAAACAGCAGCAGCAGGCTGTCTGTATCTTCAGAGGAGCACGTGTGCACGAGTGAGGACAGGAGAGCGCGTTTCTAGAGTGGAAAAATCCACCCACAGGTTTTTCAAAGCTTCTCCATCTCTCTTCCCTGACTGGCTTTGTTCCCCAGACTCTCGTTTTTTTTTTTTTTTTTTTTTTTTTTTTTTACTGTATCATCTCAGTCTGCGCAGTACACAGCCATGCAGCCGGGTGCATGAGTCTGACGAAGAAATGGTGGTGCCGGGCCGTCCTCTGAAACTGCTGAAGAACTGACGAGAAAAAAAAAAAAAATCGGGGGGGAGGATGTTTGCCTTTCGTTAAAGAAACAAACATTTTTGCGCTCTTTAAAGCATGCTTTCATCCATCCATTTTATGTTGTTTTGAACAAATTTGCCCTGTGACATGGCGCAACATCAAAGCAATCAAGCTCCGCCGCGGCCGCTCCAAGTGAAGGCCACAGCGTTTGGTTATAATGAAAAAAAAGAAAAAGCTCCCAGCGGTAATTTCATGGCTGCTGAAGCTAGCGCCGGGTGGGTGGCGAAATGGCTTTATTCCAGGTTGGGCTGTGAGAGGACACCAAGAGCATCGGGGTTTATTGTGTACTTATTGTGTCAGATGATGACACTTTTACTCATGAGACAAGGCTTTGTTTTTTTTTTCACCTGAACAACATACTGCTGCTGGTTGTTTCCATCTCTGTGTTGGCGCATAAGCCTTGGCAGCGACACCAGTTTATGTTTGCAACATAAAAAGACAGCATGCATTGCTTCAGCCATATTTTTAAATATTATTTGTCTTCGCCCTTTCTTGTCAGTGTGTCTGAGCTGATTTACTCCCCTGATGCATGCATAATTGAGTTTGAATGAAGGCGGCGTGAAGGAGAAGGCCACTAATGCACAAGAGGTGTGTGTGTGTGTGTGTGTGTGTGTGTGTGTGTGTGTGTGTGTGTTTGTTTAAAGTCTGAGCAGGGAGCAGCTGATGCATTATACTGGATAACCATTATATTGGCTGGAATGAAACAACAAAACCAGGAAAACAAGGTGCATTTGACACGGTCGTAGTGATGACACAGACAAATGCCCCTGACTCATTATTTATGCAAAATGTGTCACACCTGCAGAAGAAAATTAATTTTCTTGAGCACATTACCCATAGGGGGACGTGACAATTGATGCTTTGTCAAGTTCTGATAAAGAATAATGCTGCAAAGACGCTGACAAGCACATCGCCTTCCATCATTTCATGCTTTGCCTCGGTGTGTTTCCTGGACAGACCTTGCCGGTTTCCCACGTGCCTGGGTTTGTTATATTGTTTACAACAGTCAGAGCTCTGCAGAACGACCACGGCTCTGATTTAGTTTCGCCATGAAAGACTTCCAGGAGAGCAACAGGAGCATTACTTATCTGACCCTTTTAGGAACAAAAACAACCGTCTCTGGACGCCCAATTAGAGGGGATTGTTGAGGAATCCAGTGCGAGGCTCATTTGTAGTAACTGTCGGTGCCTGATGCCCCTACCCCACCCCACCCCACCCCCCACACCGCCATCCTCCCTCCTGCGCCCCCTCAATCTTTGCTCCTCTTTTTATCTGCAGCGGCTTTGGCAGGAAGTGGAAGAAATAAGACAAAGTGTGTCCGCTGATCCAGTTCTGTGATTCACTGACCTGTTAGGCCACGTCAGTCAGCCCGTTTAAAGGGATAGCTGACACAGAAAAGGAAAACGCTCTCTTTAATTTACTATTTTTGTAAATGAGGAGGTGAGAACATGCAAACTCCACACAGAAAAGCACCTGGCCTCCGTGCGACTCGAACCCAGAACCCTCCTGCGACAGTGCTGTGCCAAGTCAAGTCATTTGGGATTCTCATTCTGTGGAAGTCAAACCTCGAATCTCAATCTGTAACTGCAGGCAAATCAGGACGATTGTGGTATCAGTGAAACAACATTTCTGAGGCTAAATGTTTCCTCACACATCCACCAAAGTTTGCCTGACATCACAGAAGATTTTTACAGGCGTTCACACTTCTTAAACTCAAAAGAGACGATTGTCTCCGGGCTCCACTCCTCTGATGTTCAGAAGAAGGAAAGAAGAAAGATGGTGAAGCAATAGATGAAAGTAAGGAAATTATAAATCTAAAATGTAATGAACTATTTATTCTGTGGTATTTTGCTCACCTGGTCTGCTAATGAAAAGAAGAAAACTGACACCAACAATAAAATGGTAAAATATTAAAAAGAAGCATACGTCAATACTTAACCAGAGCTAAAATAAATCAAATCAATTCTAAATTCACTGTTGACGTTATTGTGTTGAAATCCGTGCTAATGAAGGGATAAATTATTGATCCGTTTTCATTAAAGGAAAAACAACCAAAACAAAAATCCAACATGAGCAGTTATAATGGAGCTAATTCCCACTAAATCAAAATGAGCTCACATACACTGTTTGCACCTTCATTCAGATTGTATGATGGGTTTTCTTTTTAATTAGTTTGGCTTTGACACACTGGTGTGAGAAACCCACACTGGCTTGTTTGACTTTGAGTTTAGTTTCCTCCTGCATCTTTTGGAGTTTACAGAAGTAGGAGTAAATTGCTTAGAGACAATATCAGAAAATCATTTTTAAACATTTCTATTTCAGTAAAAAACAAATCAACCAATTGATGAGCTCTAATAATGAAAGTGACATTCGGTAAAACGAAACCGTCGTGCCTTTTTAATGTTTCCTTTTACAAGCAGAACCCGATCCTAAAATGATCAGGACTGCACGCATGCCTCATTGTTCATATGTTTGCAGTATTAATTCAGCTGCTGGTGGGGTCATTACAAATATCGACACAGTGCATCAAAAGAAATACCCTGGAGAGGTTTTTTTTGGGGGGGTGGGGTCAATGCTGAGAAATGGCTTCCATTTGACAGGTTTTTTCCTCAATAAAGCTGTTTCACCTGCTTCACCTGCTGCTTCACCTGCTGCTTCACCTGCTGCTTCAACTGGCAGTGGGTAAAGAGTCAAAGAAAAGAGCTCCTTGCTTTTACTGCACTGCGGGTTGGATTGCTTTTGCCTTCAGCGCTATCTCAAGTACGTCATTGTTTGGAGCTGTGATGGTTACAGTGAGAGAGACAAGAATCAGGTGACGCCATGACTGGTACACAGACGACTCAGCGACCGGGCTGGATCCCAGAGACACTAGTGGAGATGTCCCCTGGTTTACCTGGCAGCCTTAGATTATATTCAAGAGCAGGTCAGCAAGTTTGATGCAAGCGGCTTGATAAACATTCATGTCAACAGCATTTACTTTGGTCGACATATTTAAAAGTTTGTTTTTATTATTATTATTATTATTATAATTACAGCTGCAAATATTTACTTGTGCTTATCTGGACTGTGTAAAATTATTCTGATAACCTTCCGTAAGGCAATTTTGGAGACTGTGTTTGTAAACTTTGATGCATTTTGAGCCAGAAAGACCAGGAGCAGCTCAAAAATATGAGATTGACACAACGTGCATGTGGTAGGATTAAATGAAACAGATTCACCTTAGCATATTAAATTTGTTCCTGAAAGGTGTTATGAGCTCAAAATCCTCAACAAGATTATAAAATGAAATAGTTCTAATAAGAGTTCCAGAATCTTGCACCATTAGATGCCTGATAACATCATACTCTTGTATAAAATAATATTAATAGTTAATTTAGTCTTTTGGTTTTCATTCTCAAGTCAGTTTTTTTGTTCTTTTTTTTTTATATTGTTATAAACCTAAACTCAGTAGCATTAGTCTTAACTCCTAAGAATAAATGTAATATATCAACATGGAAAATATAGAATAGAATAGAGTAGAATAGAATAGAATGCCTTTTATTGTCATTATACACCTTTTTTACATGTACGAGATGAAAAGCAACTCTTTCTTCAGTGCAAACGTGTGTAAATATAAACAATATATACATATATACAATGTAAAGTAGAATAAATAGGTTTAGTGCATATGAAATATGAAATTAAATTACTATAATTATTTTAAGCCTTTCAGTGTTTCAGGGCAGCCATATTTTTTCATTAAAAAACAGTTTAGAATAGATTTGAATTGATTATTATTATTATTATTATTATTATTTTTGCTGCCTCCCCCACATGCCCACACAAACACCGTTCTAACATTTAAAGACATAAATGTACACTCGGCGAGGAGGGACATTAAAGCGGCCGGCATAAGCAAGAGGTATGGTATAGGGACATAAGGAAGATAGAGATAGAGAGGTAGAGTCATAAATCAAGAAGAGGTGAGATTGCTGAATCAGGGTTGATTGTGCCTGCGAGAGACAATAAACCCTGTAATCATCTGTCTCTGCTGCACAGACCCGGCAATTATATGCCCATACCTGACTGCCAGAGGAGCAAGGGCAAGCTCCATCTACCCTCACCCTGCAAAGCCCCCCGTTCTTCTTTATGGAAAAGTCATCTATTGATGTAAACTAAAGGACGGGGAAACAAAATCCAGCTTCTGGGAAAAAAGATGGGGCAAAAGGGTGATATGTCCATATTAGCAGATATAAAACATATTTCATCAGGTGAAAGCAGTGGAGCCATTCATTAGGCCGGCGCATGACTGTTCCATTTACTTCCACCGCGGTACTCTTCTCATAACATCTGCTTTCATACATCTGGGATTGGCATTTAGGGTAAAAAAAAAATTACCTCCATTTTGTATTTCTGTGCAATAGAAGTACGTGGACCATCACTCTGGCCACGCTAAAAGCCTCTAAAAGCATTTTTGCCGGGCTGATAACACAGGCAAATGAGAAGGGAGCTTGTTATTAATCTTTTCTATTGATTGAATAAAAGGACCTCGCTTTTCTGTGTTTTGCCTCCCTCATAAAAAAAAAAAAAAAAAAAATGGGAAAGATAATTACAAAGTGGTTTCTTTGTGGAGCATGAGCGGTTCTATCAAACACAAATCTAGTAGCAGAAAGGGGCAGCAGAACTGCAACAGGCATGATTACTGCCTTCGTAGCTTTATTGTTGCGTTTTGTCTTTTTCTTTCCTGTTGTTATTTCTTTGATAATTCTCACTTATTGTCAGAGACGGCTGAACAGGATTCCTCGTGCTGACAGCGCTTCCACATGAAAATCACTTTAGAGCAATAACACAATACGCTGTGAGACAATGGTCTTTCACAGGGTCTCAATGGAGTGATGCTGGACGACAATGGATGGATGAAAAAACAGATCAGTCGGTGACACTGAATCCTTTGTGGCCAATTTGGAGGTGGCGAAGCTGATTTTATAACCATTAATTGGATACAATACTTACAGTTTCCTCTGCCTTTAAACATAACTGGCCAATAATGATCTCTAAAAGAATAGAACCTGATAAAGCAAAGCTGAACACATCTTCTGAACCCACGTTCTGCACAGCCATACTTTTTACTCTGTATGCATCAGTGTCTTAAATGCAGCTAAATCAAAATCTATTTAAGGAAATGTGGACAGACTGAAGGCTGCCAGCAGACATAATTTGCAGCAAAGTGCTGTGTTGCGCTCTTACGTAATGGTGAAGGTAGAATTTGTGAAAAAAAAAAAAAAAAAAAAAAAACAGATCGGAGGCGATTTTTTTTTAGAACGATGTGACCTGCTGTCATTTTGCTCGCTTATTGTTTGGACAGAAATCTGTTTTCCTTCTTTACTCGCCTGTGTTCCACTGGCAGTCCTCCTGCTAATATCAGCTCGTCTTCCACCTCTGGAGGTAAGGAACGGGGTAAAAGTAGCTTGGCATGGGTTCGAGCGCAGCGATGGGTGGGGGAATTGTCTGTGTGAGGGAATCAAACGGTATAAATCACCAGCATGCTATGTCGCCTTAATTGGTGGAGGGAAATGGTGTTGTGTCTGCACCTCCTTCTCACTTTCTCCCCCTTCTTTAGGGCCTTGGCCTCTCTCATTAGACAGTGTCTTTTTGTCATCACAGCTGTTGTCCTCATCTGCGTTTCAGACAGCAGAAGAGCCCAGGCAGAGGCTCGAGACCAGCAGCTGGCCGGTGCTGGTTGAGCTGAAGGACGTGAGGGTTGCTAGCATCCGCAGGGAAAATCCAATGAGTGTTCTAGTCAGAGTGACCCTAATTAACCACATATTATCTCCAGGCTGTGCGGAGGATTAAGGCCTTCAGCTCTGGACCCTACAAGCCTGGAGATCGAAAGACAGAGGACGCTGCTCTAACATACACTCCACAGCAAGGCACAGGGAGATAGGGGAGTAAGGCTGAACCAGCAATAAAGAACCAACCGGCAACTAGCTGTTGGTAGCTTTTCTGCAAATAAAGATCTAATAAACAAAGGACTGTTACGGTCAGATGTTGCCATAGACTGTAAATAAAATACAAAGTAGCTGCAGAGTGAGAAAACCTGTGGTCTGCTTGTTGTTCTTCCTGAACCCACCTGCCTTTTCATTCCCTGCTACTTGTGGACCACTTGGGAAGACTGAGCAAATACTAATTCCCCAAATATCCTCTTTTTAGCAAAACATACACTGGCACACATTACAGTCATTTATTAAGCAGTGTCACAAATGCACCAGTGCACAATTACACATTTGCTATGTGTAAACTACCGCGTGGGAGTTTGCGCAGTCCTGACACACAGCCATAAATCTCATTCCCAACAGCTCAGTGCTAATATTTATCAAATACTAATCTTTCTGATAAGTTACAGGTGATAATTTATTCATTGACATTAGAAACAGAGTGAAGCAACATGGTTGACAGCTTGGGGAAGAACCAGAATGCTTAAGAGTAGAGTTCTGGCTCCATCAGCAGCAAAAGATGACTGAATGAGGATCCAAATAGGGGTTGCTGCGGAGCTTTCATTATTCCACTGGCAACTAATGAGCTCATTCTCCTGTCTGATGTTGGGAATGTTAGGACGGAAAATGCTTCCCTGCATTGACAGGTCATCCTCGACATCAGCTCAGGCTTCATTAAAGTGATGTCTAATTTCTAATTCTCAGCAGCAACTGCAACAAGCCTCACTGACGCAATGCGGTTTTGTTTAAAAAGCATAGAAACGCTGTGAGTCGGGAGACGAGACGATATCAACAACACGACTGGACAGAAGATGAATTCACATCAACCGACCAACTGGTAAACAAATCCTAAGGTTGGAGATCATCAAAAATGCAGTCTCTCCAACTTTAATGTGTTATTATGGGTATTATGGGCTGGTCCTGTAGTTTATTTTACACCAGCATGAGAGCCGACTCAAGTGTGGAAAAGTGCAGCGGTAACAGATGAGGCATGGAGGCTTTCATAAAGAATCCCAGGGTAGATCTATCTCCTGCTAAACCCAGCATGTGGCTGCTATTCTCAGACTGCTGTAACTCAGGCTCGGGGCCCTGGCACCCACCTCGGTCCGTGTCGTAGAGGTAGACAAACTTCTGCCACTTGTAATGAGAAAGCAGGCTGAGGACGGCGCCCCGGAGGGCAGGGCGCATCTGGATGACAAACTGCACCTCATTATCGGTGGGGTAACTGGGTGTGACGAAGGAGGTGTGCAGAGCCCCGCAGAAGGAGGTCAAGGTGTTCATGGACTTCTTGTCGTAGAATCCGAAGATGGCGTACACCCCGCGGGAGAACTGCGAACAAACTGTGGGGACAGAAGAGGGCAGGAGGACGTTAAAAGAGTGTTCAGCAAAAAAGTGAGCACACGTGCAAACGAGTGCGTCATCACCCTCACTGTGAGAATGACCTTTTTGGCTTTTAATGGCCCGAAAACAAAAATGTACTTTAATGTCCTTTAATTCACAGATATGTTTTATGGATGACTGGCAAGAATTATACCAAAACCCCAGATTAGCTCCATTAATGTGATTTTGAATTTGTAATGTTATTTCTGCTTGTATCTATAGCTTGTATCTGTGTTCAAGGACTTTTTTAATTGCTGTCTCTTAAAATGACATGCTCCCAACGGAACAATATGATCATCCTGCCATGGAAAAACTGTTGCAGGCATTTTTAAAGAAGCCTGTGCAGCTGTTTACATTTACATTTAATCAAACTTTGGTCAATTAATATGAGTACATAATAAAAAGCATCGATTGCAGTCCATTAGATTAAAGAGTGAAATCCATTTCCTTCTTCAATGGCAGATCTGCACTTTGATGCACAACAAACAGGCATGAGAGTATATTCGGTGCACCTCTGTGGTTGAGCTGTAGCCTACACTGACACCAGGTTAACAGGCAACCTGCAGTTGTACAGGTGGGTGTTACAGCGTGAGCTGGAGATGCGGCGACTGACAGCCAGATATGTCACAGGTTCCTGAGAATGTTTTTCCACCCGGTACTCCCACCTCTTATTACTGTATTCCTCAAACGCTGTGAGCAGCATAGCAGCGCAGCAAACACGCCACTGCCACCACGCTGTCATTGCTGCTGTCCCAGCAACAGTTTCAAAACCTTCAAAACAGGCCGTCAACAAAAAAAGCACAAATCCTCTTTAGATATTTATATGGAGGTTATTTTTATGTTTTTGTTGTGCACTTAAAGTGAGTGATGGACATTGTCCCAATATTTGAAGCTCTAATGTAAAACCAGTGGTCTTATAGAGGCTATAAAGCTTAAGACGTGTGTTTGCGATGTTTAATGTCCATTTAAGAGAAAAGGTGGATACACTCAGATTTCCAGCCTTCAATCTGTTCAGTAAAGGACATTTCTCAAAACTCTGATTCTACATCACCGCATCAAGGCATCTGTAAATTCGGCTGAAGCCAACATTTGTGTCAAAATCTGACTAAAATTCTTCCAAAGACTGTCCATATCACAGCGGACAGAGGGACATCTCTCGGGCAGGAATATAGATGAAATAAAATTGAGTCAAGAGAAAATATGAAAACAGTAAAAACTATAGAGTAAAACTAGGATCTAACCCATTTATTTTAGAACTTTGACTCCAGCATGTGTCTGATAATGAGACTCAAAAATCAGCCATGACTGTTTGCACGTTCATCATCACGACATTCCTGGTGGGATGTCATAAACTGTGAGGTGGGAGCGACTTTGTTCCGTCAGAAGCCATTAATATCTAAACTAACACTGTGAGCTACAGATGTGTTTTGCTTTCCATGCCTATCGTGAATGACTGTTCATTTACTCTGATTGACTCCCAAGTGTTCCCACTGGGTAATCAAGCATTCTCAACGTTCATAAATACTTCTCAGTATTCTGGCGCGACGGTTGTGTGACAGGAGGGAAAACACCATCTAATCTTATGTAATGGCCTTGTTGAAGAATTGGCCCTGATTGGCTGATGGATATTTATCTCTTTTAATAAAGCAGGACGCACCAGATGTGCCTTGTTCAAATTAAACGAGGCTGTTCAGCATCCTTCGACCTTGTTGACGTTGTAAACAATTAATCAGGCAAAAAATAAATAAATAAATAAATAAATAAATACAGATGTCACGAGCCAGATGATGGGCAAACACTTGAGCGACACGCAGCACTAATGTCCCCAGCAATCACAAATCACTGGTGGAGTTTACCTCATTCTTTTGAACTGAATTGTCTCCCTATCTGTTGTGGTACAGACGTCTCTCCCGTGGCACAAGCATCCATCACACACATGTTCACCTGCACGCACACACATGCACCCAGAGCCACTCTGTCCTGAAGAGTGAACCAACAGATGGACAGCGTTATTGTGCATAGGGTAAGCGCTTCCATTTCCTCACAATGGATGGGAGAAGGCGGGAGCTGCCCTCAACCGGGTCCCACTCTTGCCGCACTCCCTCTTAATTTGGGCCGGCTATGACACGGAAACGCGTCCTTAGGGGCCAAGTCTGGCAGGACCTCGCTTTCCATAGTAGGCTGTTGTTTTCCTGCTTATTAGGTCGAGTTTTGAGTGGGCTCCTAATGACAGACATGTCCACACAGCCTCACCCCCCCTTTCCTCCCCCCTTGTTGTTCTTCCCCCTTAAAGATCCAACAACATGAAAAATGCATTTTTTCAGCTTCATAGAAATATAAACTGGTGAACCTGCAACAAAAGCTCCACACTCTTGTCTTCAAAAGTCACATTCTTCACCTTCCACTGGGTTCGTCCTCATGGGGAGTTGTAACAGCTCGCCTCCCCTCCGCACACATGGCCATAAGCAGACGCCACGCCAGCTAATAAAACACTGCACAATTAATGAATGCAGCATTATTGATTGTGAATGAAATGCTGCCATGAATTCCTGCTGTGCGGAAACCTCTTGTTTTCCTCACTCCTAAGCTCCACTAGCTGTTGTTATGGGCAAAAAAAACAAAAACATTTGTGGGTATAACACAAATAATGTCATAAACTGTTAAAAAATCTTTAGAACGATATGTCTTCATGCAGATCCCCCTGTTTCTATCCTCTTCTCCTGTCTTTATTCTTTCTTGCTTCTTTCTTTTTACTGCCTGTCTTTTGCCTCAGCCATCTGGGCAAACAGCCCCCCCAACCATGCATCCTGTTCAGGAGCAGCAGTACTGCGCCTCTCTTCACCTGATTGCCTCTCTCACATTGTTTCCAAATGATATTGCAGTGCTCTATCAGCTCAGTACCGATTAGCACTGGAATAAATAAATAAAAGAGTAGATTGAAAAATAAATTAGGCGCACAGGGGAGGAACTTAAATTAAATTTGAATTGAACGCAAAGAACCTGTTTCAGACTCTGATGCTGCGATGCTGACGACCAGGAGCAGAAAGTGTCTTTAAAGGAGCTTGCATGAGCACTGAGCGGGGGAAAAAAAGGAAAGACCTGAAAGGATAATTTGCTCTCCTCTTTTCTCTCCAGACTCACTTGCTCTTTTATTCCCTCCTCAGCCAACTGCGCTTCCTCCTCCTCCTTCTCCTCCCCCATCCTGCTGCAGGGAACCATGCATCCCATCTCCAGTTCACTGGTCAAACACACATAGTGTGCCGCCCTCATTCCCTTCTATAATCAGGACACTTGGCAGTGCTACAGGGATGTTACATTTCTGATGCATCACTTGAGATGGCTGTCCTGGAATGCTAGTCCACATTGATATTTGGTGTCCTGCGGGCACACTGGGCTAATTCATAAGGAGGCATTTTTTCATGCAGTCAAAGTATGAGAACTTCAGTGTTCTTTCTGCGGCCATGTACCAAAGCTTTACGTGGCCTCGGGGAGGAAGCTGGGAACAGCAAATGTCAATGATGATTGTCTCTGTTTATCTGTTTTCTTAGGTCAGCTTTCTTGCTAAACCAAATGTTCTTTCTCTTTTGGCTCCGTCGTCTCTCCTCTCGGCTCTGTCTTTCTTTTCAGCCTCGGTGTCGTTCTCTCTCTAGTCCCCACAGCTTCTCTTTTTTGGTAAACACCCCCCCCCCCCCCCCCCACACACACACACACACACACACACACACACACACACTTGCGTGAGCTACATGAGGACCAGCCCGTACTGAGGGAGGGATGCTGTCACTGCTAGATAGCTCCAAAGTGCCTTGGGGTACTACATCAGCTTTTGTCATATAGAAATATAAAGTGCTTGAAACTCAGAGGGCAGAAGCAGATTCGAGACAGGCTCATCTGCAACTGTTCCATGGGAAGTGGAATGAATATAATATATAATGTAAAATTGTTGATTTTCATGTACATTCTGTTGATTTCATGTGATTTTGAAGATTCATTTAGTAAAACTTTACAGACAATTATAAAGTCATTTTTTAACAGCAAATGTGACTAAAGTCACAGGCACAAGTGAAAGCAGAAAGTGCTTTGAAACACGGCCGGCACTTTCCAAACATAAGCAGCATCACCGAGGAGAGTGTCGTCTAACTTCATCATCACGGAAAAGTCACGCTATGGGCGACCGGTCTCACCGGGCTTTGCTGGGAAGTACAAATGAATTCTCTCTTAGTCATCATCAGTACTTGAACTCTTTGTTATCTGAGTCATAGATGTCTTCTGATAACTTCCATTTAGCTTATAACAGCTATACTCTATTTTCTGTCAATATAAATTTATATTTCTGCCTATTATGTCATGTGTTTTGTTTTTCCCCTTCAAGCAGAATGCCTATATGAGTTGGATGTAATAAAACGTCCTAAAACATACACACATACTTTGAGTTAGTTTAAAGCAGATATGAAGAAGACTTGTTTCATACATTTTGTTGCTGTTTTCAGCAATGTTAATCCTCACACCTCATAAAATTACCTGTGTTGTAGTACATGAAAGCACACGGCAAGATCAACAACATATACTTCATCAGCACTTAAAATGTAAATCATAGCAATAACACAGCTGCAGTGAAACGATTGTAAACAACAGCACGGCAGCGGACAGTGGGCAGCTCTGCTTTAGATGCTCTGTTTTTGGTTTGGGAGACTGCTTTACGGTCTGTTTCTTTACGTGTTTTACTGTGAGAGCGTATGATTGATGATCGGTGATGAAACGCCTGGCCTGGGACACTCTGTCACTGATGCTTGTTAGCTTGGAGCTCACCCACCGAGACATCAGCCTCCCCCAGCACAGAGAACACATTCTCCCCTTCTCAGCTCCCCTGTTCGATACATCAGAGTCAGAACATATTTTGTACCTATTATATAGGATTTAGTGAACGCCTTTCTTTGCCTCCAAATATTACATGATGAAAATTATGAATAAACTTTTCTCAGAATAACAGCTCTGAAAAAAAAAATCTTATATTTCTGTATAAAGAAATAGCTTTTATTACAAGTTTTGCACAATAAATATCTAAACTATCTTAACTGATATGAGAAGAATCATATGCTGCTTTTATTTAGTGCAATATTTCTGCAGTTCCACCTTAAAAATACCTTTTCTTATAAATTAAACAGATATTTCTCGTATATTAAAATATCAGGAGCTACATTTTTGGTTTTCAATAAAATACAGCTTTATCTAATTTATCTTTAAAATTCAAATATTAGCACTAAAAGACAGAGGAAAACCCACCATTCTCAACTTTGTCAACTTTTTAAGCTCTTAACTTACATTTATAGCCCGAATAATAAATAAGTGCTGATCAATTGACAGTAAAATTGTGATGAAGCAACAAATTTAACAGAAGTATCTCCTATTGCCTTCCAAACATCTGTGTGGTCCGCAGCCACTTCTCCACATTTGTGCTGTGAGTTGTTCTGTCTGTAATAAAGATAAGAGGATAAGAGGGACTGAGGTCAGGTTTTGTCCATCTGCACTCACTTCCTGATCAGTGAACTTCATTAACATTTCCCCTTCTATCAGACACTCTTTCCTCATCTTCTGCTCTCTCCATGATACACTCCTGCACTTGTGACAATAGCTGCCGAGCAATACTCGAAGGACTCGATGACTCTCAGCTCAATCTGCCTCTGATGAGTATTTTCACCTTCCTGGTCTCACCTCCATCTTTTCGTTTGACCATTGAGCCCCAGTGATTCGGCCAGGCTTACTGTACACACCGTGGAGGCCAGCATGCATTGTAATATCTTTATTATCTCCGTGATGCCTTCCTGACCCCGCAAAAAAAAAAAAAAAAATCAGCATTTGGAGCAAAAGAACAAGAGGTCTGAAGGAGAATGGTGTTCAGATGGGTGCCTGTTTCAATAATCCAGATAACAACATTGTGATGGCAGCTATGAAATTGGACGGCTTGCTGAATGACTCCAGGGAGAATTGGTGTGATAGGACTCTGCAGATACATGCATAAATCCCATTCTGCATGCCTTTGTCCACTGCGTGTCATTTCCCTGACACATGCAATTAAGGACCATCTATACGGGCAGATAACAAACCTAAACCCCTCGCTTGCTTCACTCTGAGAGCTGCGCTTGGAGACACCGGCCCGCCCATCACGCTCAAAGAATCACAGTTCCTACTTTAACAGGCTCACGCGGTCCACCATTTGCTGCAATGCAGAGGCGTGAGGAGCTGAAGGATTTCTTCTATCCCGGCAGACATGATCACGCCTCTCTCCTTCAGGATGTCAGCGCAGCGTCGAGGGGACAGGCGTTGATCGTTGACCTCTTCACTGTGGCTCCCTGCTTTCTCCAGCAGGATTCAGCGGAGTATGAAACACATAAGGCTCCTGATATTCCGTAATTGGATTTCCAAGAAGTCTCTCACGCCATTAATCCTTCCAATCAGCACCGCAGGCCTAAAACACAGTCTTCATTGCAGATGAATTAAAATGAGGGTAATTGGACGGCCGCGACACAAGACTCATTGAACGCATCGGAAAAATATGGAAATGTTTTGTCTTTGCATCGGCCAGGACACTCAGTTTTGTCTTCATCTTTCTTTTTGAGTAATTGGCGTGTTATTTTAAGGCAATTCCCAGTTCCCATTATTCTTTCCACCTCTGTGACTGTTTTTCCCTAGCACGTGTCGGCCTATCCTCCGCTCCATGTTTATATCAGTATATAGGATGTGTTCCACTCCTTCCGGCGTCGCTTCATCTCTCTCTTGTGTGTTTTGGCGAACACAATCACAGCTAATCTCTGGTGTGGGCCAGTGTAGCGGTTAAGTTGGGGGTGTAGAAAGGCAGAGAGGCGCGTCACAGTTGTTTTTGCGCACTGCGCTAATAAAGCATCCAAGTATCGGTTGATTGTGTGGAGCTAAATGTTGTCGTGTTGTATTATATCTAGTACTATTAGATACGCTTTAGAATAGCGAGTTTACTTTTCTTTTTTTACTTGTTAATGCATCACTGGCGAGGAAGCCTGTCAGCATCGCTTAGGCAGAGAGATACAGATGGTAGCGTAACTGCACAGGGATGGACAGGGACTGAAGGCTCGCCAACATGTTCACACACACGGCCTAATCAGCGTCTTTCTGCTGGGAGTGAGATGAGTTAGAGGAGGCAGGACGCCTGGAACAGCGGGGGATGGAGGGAAGAAGAGGGGCGTTTCAGCGTGTCAGATCACGACATTTAAACTGTGGCTGTCAGAGGCGGTCTGGGATTGTGTCCTCTCAACAAACAGGCTCGATCAGCTCCGCTGGATCGCAGGAAACAGGTCCGGATGAGCAACAAAGTCAGGAAATAAAGGATCTGAAATCACTCAAGTTTAAGGTTCCTCTTTATTATTCTAACTCCTCTTGGTGAAGATTAGTGCTTTAATTTGAGGTGACACACTTGAAAGACTTGTTTAGAATCAGATTACTCACAGTCAAGTTAATACCCAGCAGCTAAAAATCAGAAAACTCTATTGTTCCAGGTCCTGTTTGGATGATAGAACATGACCTTTGTGCAAGTCTGGCAGGCAAATATAATTTTCCATCAATGTCAAAACACTGGGTTGCCTGTCCTGCCCTCCTGCACATCTGCTCCGTCAGATCTTTGGTCCTCCTTGTTAAACCTTCTCTTATTGTCACTGTCTCTATTCCTCAGCTTTAAGACAGAGCAGAAATGGATCTTGAGATTTCTGTAGCCTCTGAGCTTGATTCCTCCTGACTTCTGTCCTTTAGGGAGGTTTTTGTGTCTTCTTCATTGCTTACATGCAGAGCTGCACACAACCAAAGAGGGTGACTTCTTTGTGACTCTTGTGCGTGTACACTGGAGCCTCTGCCTGCAGTTTCTCTAATGAAATTACATGTCACAACTCATATCTTTTGGTGATAAAACAAATGGAGCTGAGCCACTGGGGGATTTGCATTGTGAATCTTGATCACAGGGTTGAATTTTCAAACAGTGTCTTCCGGCTCTTTGCCTTCCTCCAAAGAATAATGAAATAAGTGATTGAGGACATGAGCAAAGAGCAGTTGTTTAACCTTGAAGACATGGTGCCAAGCGTGTCTGCTCATTGTTATTCTCAATCCGGATCTGGTTAAGTATGTAGAGTCCAGCAGCACTTTTCATCTCACTAGTGTCCTTGCTGAGATGATATCCCTGGATGGTCATTTCCAAAGTGTTGAAGCATCAAAAAAAAAAAAAAAAAAAAAAAAAAAAAAAACATTCTAAAAGGGATTAGGAGGAAACTTCAACTCGGGTCCATTGGTTCTATCTGCTATGATAGCACTGTGGTAATCAAAGTAATATTTCAAACCCGACATCTATGGGGCAACAAGCACTATTTAGTCAGTTGAAAACGATGAAAACAAGCCAGTGTTGCTGGGAGATTACATCTGCTTTTATCACACAGGAAAACGCCGCTTGGGTAAATCAAAAGTGCTTTTCTTTAAAGTTCCCTTTCGGGGTTTTCCACAGAAATAGGGACCTTTCTTCATCCATCTCTTGCATTATGAAACCAGGGGCGGTGAATGCCCGACATCTGCAGTAATCTCATCATGTTCTATGTTTCTTTCCAACAACATTTACATTCGGTTGAAGAGCGTCGATGGCAAGGTCCACAAACCTGCAGCCAAAAGTTAGCTGTCTGTGAACAAACACTGTCTATTTCAGACCAAAACCAAATTTAAGCTTCTTTTTGTATAAAACGAGCCAAAGTCTATCCCCTTAAAGTTTACAGACTACAGTGGCGGTAGCAGCACTGTAGTCAATAGGCAGAGGGAAAATGAACTGCTTTTCCTTCCTTCTGTGCTCTTGACATTTTTAAGAAAAATATGTTGTGGCGCCTCGCCGTCCATTGGCAGTCCAAAGATAAAGTATGAACTGCCTTTGACAATGATTTTCATTCCTCTCACATCAAATGGAAGTTTCTTAAATATGTAGCTTGCCTTCTCAATTTCTTTAGCAGTAAAATGATGTAAAACAGTGAGCAAAGAAGTAACCTATTTAATCACTGCGTGTTGCTATTAACCAGAACATTTTGTGCCAATTTTAAACACTGTTTAGTTTGGAGAAAAAACTAATTGGCACTTTTTTCCCAATTTTAGAAATTAACCAAAAATGCTAATGGTATATTTCTCCCATTCGAACACAGCAAAGTCAAACTAAAAGACGCAACTCTGCCTAATTCAGCTGTCTGCCAACAACGAGCAGCTACAGCAGCCTGGATGGATCAATACAGTCGATACTGCAAAAGTTTATGCCTGCAATCACCGCTGGCTCTAAACATGGCGTCTCATGAGACCATGTTTACTGGCAATGTTTTCTGTTTGTTTCATGTTTTTACCTCAGGACTGTCTGACTGTTTTTTTTTTTTTGGTGTGTCTACCAATGCAAATATTCAATATCCAGTACAATAAAAGCAGCATATAGGTTTCTTTGTTAAATATTGCAAAGATAAAATAATTGTAGAAAAGAGGTTTGTCGTTGTGTATATCGACAGCTCTGCTTTCCACTGTCAGCATAATGACTTCAGTCAGTAAAACTGAATGTGGATCATGAATGTGGATGTGTCAAAAACTCCAGCCCGAACATTCAGCTTTCATCATGGTGACGGACAGACAAGGTGCCGTGATAAGAAGGTGCACAGAGCTGTCATGCACATCATACACAAACACACGCTTTGGTCACTACATCTCTCCATCTTCAGCGCCGTGCCTCTACTCTTCATTATTCCTTTTCTCATAAACAGAGCTAAGCTTCCGAACTCTCCCGAGTCCCTTTTCATCATATTCGAGCACTGTCAGAGCTGCAAAGGGCACGGCATCTGAGAGAAGCTTTCCATTGAGGTCCTTGGAATGGATCCACTCCAAACGGCCTTTTCATTCTGCAGCTGCGATGGATTAGCCCTGTCATGGCTCCAGATGAGGTTTGCCTTCCTGATCTGCACACCATGCTGGCTGAGGCGATGCCACGAAAGCAAGATAAAAGCAGGAGGGGAAAAAGAAAATGAAGGGACAGGAATGGCCGGTCAACCAATGGTCCACGATAGAGCTCTTCAATATTTCATCAGAGAGTCATGCATGGACACACAAACACGGTATGTGGCCCGCAAGCGACCGCCCACAGGTTTTATGTAGCCATGTGTGAAATGGCGAGAGCCACACAACGGCACACTCCGAATTAACCATTGAAGGGAGAAACAGAGGAGGGCAATGGCTGAGCGAGCAAATCATGTTCATTTAATTCTCACTCATGGGGATTGCAAGCACATAGAACAGGATGAGCAGGAAGATGCATACAGAGTCAGACAATGGCGATGCACCACAGTCAGATAGACACGCTTGAACTCCAACTGCAGTAACAACATTCCTGACGCGACAAGAGCAGAGCACCTCAGACCATGATGATCCCCTGCAAGCAAACTATCCCCAGACAATAACGAGCTGGATTCACAGTGATTCATTTAAATTGGCGGGATCATTATGAGTCAGCGGACAATCATAAGCATTTTGCTTGTTGTGGTGACAACACGAGCAATTTCAGTGGTTCAGGCTGGATTCTTGGACCAGCATCATCAGCAGTTTGGTTTATCAGATCCTCCTCCGACACCACTGCGCTCTTAAATCTACAGTTGCAGTAATTAGCTGTTGACCTGCATCATGTCTTTCATTGCATAAGATGTCTGATATTAATGGCAAGGGCTCTCTGTGCCAGGACCTTTGCATCTCTGCATTTGTGGAGTATTACCGTCTAATATTTTGCTTCCTCACCTCTTTCAGCAGAGCATGTTAGAGCGCTCATCCACTTGCTCCACAAGGTTATGATGCTTCAGTGGCCTGGCGACTGCGAACTGTCACAAGCAATCAGTTGTGATGGAGCCCTTGTTTCTGCACAGACATGCAGCTTTGGCGTGACTCTCCTAGCAACCGTGCTCTCTTTTAAACAGGCCAGAAACGTGCGGATGGGTCTGCCCAGTCTACTGGCTGAAAGCTGGAAGCTGCAAGGCCCCCACCCTACTCACCCTGCACTTTATGATCCAATATTTACTAGTCTGGAGAGTACACGCTGACATTCCCTTTGATGCTTTGTATTCATCGCAACACCGCTGTGATGTCCTCCGTATTTCCAACTGACTCTAACTTAGAAAAATATTTCACAAAGAGGGAAGATAAATCAATGCGCACCTATCAATGCAGTCAAAGTTGACCGAAAGTATAAACAGTACATAGATTCTCATAATCAATTCTGGGTTGTCAAGGCATGTTCAGTTAAAGCCCAAAGCTTCCTTTTCTAAGCTGTTTGACCTTGTTCAGGACAATGCAGTCAGCAGCTTCTCCTGAAAAAGGATACAGAATTGTCTCTTTTTTTTCCCTTTTGGACCCAGTAAAGCTGGGCCAATGCAGCAACTTCCAACGAGGCACGATGCGGATGTGCTATTGCAGCTCAAGGAGGGGATTACTGATTCAGTGATTACGGGTATTGTAGAGGAGTCGAGTGAATGGCCAATAGCTTGCTGAGTCTAACTGCAATGGCTGCAGGAACATAGCTGTAATGGGCTTTGTGAGAGAGATTAAATATACTGTGTATAAAGAGAGATAGAAACCAGAAAGATGGACATTGAGGGAGTAAAAAGTGCTGACTGTGATGAGAGATCTTTTCAGTGACAACTTTTGAAAACACTTCTCCATCTTCTGAATCCTTGCCATTTTTTCCCCAACAAAAGGTGTGTCTGGGCAAATGCCTTCTCGAAATGAAAACTAACCTCTCCCACAAATGACGTATCCTACTCTCCTGCAACGGTTTTGCTTGCTGAGGAAACAAATATGAAAACCACTCGCAGACATGTCCCCGGTGCACCTGAGATGAATCGTTTGCAATAACAGCCTGTCCCGCTGTTCATTTTACTCATAGGCACCACATGGGTGCATTTTTTCCCCCTCTCTTATCATACTTTTCTCCTAATGCAGAGCAACAACTGCTCCCAACACACCACAAATATTCTGCAGACGTGCCTGCGGTGTGGTCCGCCGAGCTGCCTGCCGCTGCTGTCGACAGGGGCAGCTGCATCCTCTTGTTCATCACAAAGGCAGACTGATATCATCTTCAATAAAAGAACACACACTTAGCTTGTCATTGTGACTTATAGAGAGAATGGCCCGTTATTGGAACAGTGGTGAACAGATGTGCCATAGTGGAATGTCATGGTGCATCAAGGCTTCTGACAAACACCCAGGGCTGCAGCTTTGTCGCGCTCGCCAGACAGCTTCCATACAGGTTAGCCTTCCGCAACCCATTCTAGATCTGTTTATTCACTGCTGGGTACAGTTCAGGTTATGCTGCATCCATACGTGCAGCCCTGTGTTTTAAGCTCCAGTCTGCAAAAAGCAGAGTAAAACCACATTAATGCTGCAGCGCTTGCTGGCCCTGTTGTACAAAGCGATATGCAGACTGTAGAACTGTAGCCTCAGGCGACTGTGACAGCACGCCTATAACAATTTCAGCTTAATCCTTCTTCTCGTTTGCAATTGATCACATTCTGGAGAAATCAAACGGATAGATAAGAGAAATCAATCAGGAAAATTTCAGAAACGCTACCATCATCACAGGAGATCTGACCATAAAAGACTCATACTCATCACTGTCGGGGCTGCGCAAATCTTTGAAAAGCACCCATGGTCATAAATACCAATCTGTTTTTCTAAATATCCTCTTTCTGGTGGAAAGATGAAGATGTGATGCCACCACAGCAGCCAGCAAGCAAAGCTGTTGTTTTATCAAAACAACATCTGCCGGCGTCACTTATTCCAAGACAAACACACTGGGCTCCACTTCTCCAAGGTTTAGTTTAAGAAGATCTTTTTTTGATATCCTGATTAAAAATTCATTGTGTTAAATCTGCCTCAGAGTATGTTCTATGTTTTCTATTTTGAATCTCATTATAGCTTCAGCTGCAACGCCCGGCTCCAGAATAAATAAATAAAAATACTGCAGAGGGCATTTCATGGCCAGAGAATTAGGTCAAATTCATTTTCCCTTTGGAGGTTTGGCTTTTTGACTTCTTTTTTCTTCCTGTGTTTGCTGCAGGAGCCACATGTCAGAGAATTAAAATAGAGGAAAATTCAATAAGAGAAGTAAATAAAAGAATTAAAATGTAGGAAAGGTTTATGTCATGTGCACTAATACTGTAGGAGGTGCAGGGTTATCTGAAGCGTGTGGGGGCAAATAACATTTCATAACATTGTCACTCTAGGCGTAAATTGTCATATGTTTACTAGTAAGTATATTATTGGTTATTAAATGTTTATATGTTATTATATCTTTA